>OZ010787.1:202209020-203433786 GCA_963932465.1 Maratus speciosus | reverse complement strand
TTTATACTATATTTACTTGAGCATAACTACTAGATTTTGCACTTAAAGCTGAATTATTCTATATTTACCGAATCACAATGCAGAGTTGGGATTTTTCTAGAAGGACTTGATGAAAGCACGGGTACACTTTGGCATGTCCCCCACCACCATCACCTACGATTTTTGCTGCCCCTTATTCGATATGCAATTTTTTTAAAGCTTATACGTTAAATATGTTTGGACATTATATATTGGTTATAATCAGTATTTTGAACTTAAAAAATAGAATAAGATTAAAAGTTAAGTACAAAAAATTTTAAATACAATAAAAACTCTTAATCGCGGGCACCTTCAGAACGCTGAATCTGTCTGCTATTCGATTGTGTTAGCTTTTATGAGGTTGTCTACATACAGTGAAACCTCCCTGTGCGACCACCTCCCTGAACGACCATTTTTTTTCATGGAACGAAATTTATTCCCATAGGCTCAATACTAATTTTACCTCTATTCAGAGACCACCCCAGTTGAACTCCCTCCATGAGCGACCCATTTCTTTGAAGAAAATGAAACAAATTCCGTTTTTTCCGGGTCGCTTGAAAAAGGTTTTATTAGAATAATAATTCCGGAGAGCGCATTATTTATCAGACTTCTAAACTAAGTTTAGAATTTTTATTTATTCCGGTAACTTTTAAGTGTTTAAACCGCTTTGTTCCTTTTTAGGCAATGAATGTAACTATGATGACAAATTAAGGATGACGGTCAATAAACTCCCCTGCCAATTCTGTCAGGAAACGCTCAAAGGAACAGATAAAGTAATGAAATCGTCTTAATTTGTTCCAGATCAAAAAAAAAAAAAAAAAAAAAAAAGAATTTATTTACTGAATTTCGAAAGGACTTGGAAATAAAATTTATAGTAGATAAAACCATAAAAGCAAAGCAAACGTCAATGTATTCATTTTTTAAACTCTGCAGTAATTAACTTATGTAATTAACTTTTGTTTTGATACTTAAATTTTCATAAGTTTTCTTAATTTCAAAAATATAATTTTAGTAACATTAATTGTTACATTTTTTCAACAATTAAAATCTAGATTTTAATATGACCTCCATTAAGAGACCACCTTTCGGAGCGACCAATTTTTATTGGAACGGAAGTGGTCGCTTTAGGGAGGTTTTACTGTATATTGATAAAGGTGAGTGTTCGCAAAAGACAACTGTTCGTATGAAGGCTTTGCAGTAAAATCTCCATAACGGACACTCCTAAATAAAGGACACCAGTATTTAGGAAACACATTTTTTTATTGAAAATATGCAAAATTTTTATACACTTATACCCCAGAAAAGCAGACACCTCCGAACGTCGGACAAATTCCACGGTTCCGAGGTACCCGCTATTGACAGGTTTTACTGTATTAAGACAAATATATTTTGTTTTTAACCTTATTCTACTCTAGAAATTCATAATATTGGTTAATAATAAATATTGATTAATAAATATTACAATATAATACTCATATACTGTAAATTTGGGGGAATCCAGTGTTAGATTTTATTTAACACAGAAATAAAAATGCTTAAACTAATTTACTGGGAATATCTTATTTAAATGGGAAAAAATTGCACAACATAACAGGGATGGGATTCTTTCTGAAGAAGTGAATCATTTTTTATAAATGGGAGTAATTTGTTACCATAAAGCAGAGCTGATTGCAGCATGGGCAAACTGGGCTGTTTCTATGGGCCTTTAGCTGTACGGGCCCCTAAATTTGGTACGAAATTTCCATAAAGCTGATATTTTAAATTTGGTTTGATCTTACACTTATTTTAATAAATATTTTGCACTTTTAGAACATGATTAGGCTAAAGAAAATGATATATTTATCCAAATATGTATTTGACGGCATAGAATAGGCTTAATTTTTTTTGTAACAGTATATGTAGGCAATGGGTAGAGGGGGTGAATGAATACTAGGTCTTTGGACTAGCAGCAATTTGAAGTTCTCACTAAAAGTAATAAACATTTTTGATGCCGTAGGGCATATATGATAACACATAAATACATATTTAGGTGAAAATATATATATATATATATTATCCTGTTCTAAAACTACAAAATACTGATTACAATCCTCATAAGGTCAAAACTGATTTAAAATATCAGCTTTATGAAAATTTCATACCCAATTTGGGGTACCCTAAAATCAGGGAGCAGAGAAGCATCCCAGTTTTCCCACGCTGCAATCAGCTCTGCTGTATGGTAACAAATTATTCCCATTTATAAAAAAGGATTCAATGTGGTCAAACATGGCTGCGTATATGGCTTATAAAGAAAAGTGGTCAAAGATGGCTTCATATTGGCTAGAAAAAAAAAAGGCTCAAAGATGGCCGCAATTAAGACATTTGAAATGTCTGAAATTCAGACGTAAGAAGTGTCTGAAAAATTTAAGACACTTTAAAACGTCTTAAAATTGAACACTCTTGTTTCAGACACTTAAGTGTCTGAAATTCAGACGCAAGAAGTGTCTGAAAATTTTAAGACATTTTAAAACGTCTGAAAATTGAACACTGCGTTTCAGACACTTAAATGTCTGAATTTCAGACATTTTCATTTGCAGTGATGTCAACATACACGATTAAATCCGTGGGAAACATTTGAATATTCGGGGCAGAACTAAGTTTTTCACGGTTTTTAAGAAAAAGGAAAAAATTGTCCTATATTTGAAATGGCGTACTGCGCTTGTTATTGAGTGTATAAAAAAGTTGTAGGTATGAAAGTTGTACAAAATTTTATCCTCTTTAATATTGTGCTTGACAAATAATATGCTACGGCGACGGGTATCGAGATATTTCAAAAAAAAAAAAGTCCCAAAATTTTGTTCTTTTTTGGCCACAGAAAATTTAGCCTTAAGAAATTTTGTTAGAAAACTTGGTTTTACCATGTTGGCATCATTATAAACAAATCAGAAAAAAATCTTCTACCCGACCTTTTGCATGGTAGCCCCCTTTTTGGGACCCCCTGGACTAAAATTAAACTGAACAAATCACTCTTATTTTATTGCATGAGATTTTTCGCTCTGCTTTTTAACCTTGAAATTTATGATTTTCGAAAAATCCTGTCATGGTGGTTAAAAGTGAAAGTAATTTTTTTTATTCAGCGTTAAAAAATACGTAAAATGTAATTATAAAATTTAAAAACACAACCATCGCAGGTTTATGTTATCTAATCTAAAACACTTTCTTAAACTTGTTGACGGTAATATATCGGTAATATATAATGACGGTTTTTTTGTGTTATCCTCTAATATAAGTATATTTGAGATGGTAAGAGTCGAAAATCCTAATAATATTATACTGTCATCGGATTTAAGTCAGTATGTAAAATTTAACTTCGATCGGACATTTGAATGTGTTAAAGTTCGAGTAAAAATTTTAAACTGGAAAGACGATCGCTTTATAATCAGCTGACTTTTTTTTTCTTGAAGATATTGGGTTATCTATAATTTGATAAATCTTTAATCGGGGGGGATATGACTAAAATTCATTTTTTTTTTCGTCCGTGGGAGGCTACCGCTGCTCAACCTATCCACGGTACCACAGCTGATGCTCATGGAGCTTCATTATAAAATAGGGTGGGTCGAAAAAACCGAAATATTTATAATCGAAACGTAATAGCGCGGAAAAGTTGCCTTTTATAAAAAAGATAAAATACGTAAAATATTACACCGATTGGTTAATATCTTTTACCGCCGCAAGGGGTCCAAATTTCGAAAAATTCGCAAAAAACATACTTTTAGCAATTTTTTTTTTAAAAATTATCCATAGATACTTATTCAATTTCTAATAGAACGCAATAGCCACGCCAAGATATTAGTAATGTAACATTAACATTTCATTTTTGTGACATCGTTGCTTTTACCGCCTCAACAGGGCCAAAATTTCTAAAAAATGTTAAAAATTAAAGTTTTTCATTTTTTCAATTTTCTTAACTTTTGTAATGTTTTCAGATTTTTTACATTGCTAATAGGCTGGGAAAGGCATTTTATGTTGTTAATTTCATTCACATTGTTAACCATGATCACTGTAATTCTATAAAAAAAAATTGCTCAATGATAGAAACACCTGCAGCTGCCTGCACGTAAAAATAATTTCTCGCTGCTAGAGGGCCACGTTTCACTTTGTTCGTTTTTTTTTTTTTTTTTTTTGTAATGTACTCCTTTTACTCTATACTTTGATGGCCCTAAAGATAGAAATATCTTCCAGGCTAAAGAGGTGGCAAAGTTTCATCTTTGAGAAGTCAAGGAGGAACATATATCTTTGTACTAGAACCAGGTCTGAATTATTTTCGTCATTTGACCCCATCGTCTGGCAAGGCGACTTCTGTATGCAATGACATTATAGATTTTTTGAAGAAAAATGAAATCCCGACTGGAATAATAATTGCAGCTGAATTTTGCGGAACTGTCTTCAAAACAGGATGCAAAGGTGGTGTTATAGTAGGATTAGTTGAGAACAACTTTTAAAAAACCACTTTATTGGCTTCCTTGACCTCACTTCAATGAGCTTCCACTGAGACATATTTTCAAACATCTTGATGACATAAAACAGGTTTTCTATCATATCGTGGCCCAATTGGTTGATCTCTTGCGATTTGCGAATTATTACCAATTGCAAAATTTAAGCCAATTTAATCTGATCACCTAGCTGCTGATAAAGATGATTTGTCAACTGACCAGAAGTATATGTCTGAAATATTGCAAGCTCTTTCAACACGCGTGTATACAATTGACCTTTTTTGCTGAGTCCCTGGACAAATATTTCATGCAAGGTGGATCATTACTGCTATTCGAATTTTGAGACTCTACGTTGGAACAAAGAAACCCTCTTCTTAACTTGTCATATTCTTTGAGTACATCTTGAAAATGTACTGCATCAGTTGGTTCACAATTAAAATTAATCACTCATGTTTTCCAGAATCTGTGCACTATAGTTAATAACTTACGTTACTTGACAGATAATCAACGAAAGATTATAGTTCCTGTATTTTCACGAAATGACTATTTCGCAAATCATACAAATAGCCTCTTTGGAATGATAGCATATGAAGAGGAGAGCATCAAGGCCCCAGCCATGAAGAAAATTGCAAAAGCACGAAGTTCTGTGGACTATAATAGTGCCATCCGTCACTTCATCATAGCACACTTCAACACTGAAGCTTAAAATTGTATGGCTTTAGTCTACTGACAAAACTGAAAACTAACGGAACCACCTGTTATGGTTTCTTTATTGACTAAAAACGCTGGTGAGTTTAAAATGTTCGATTAAAGATACCAGCTATTATAACTTTCCTTATCCCACTCAATCACTAGAAAGATGCGTGAAATTATTCATTGAAGCACTGATAAAGTTTGTTTACTAGAACAGAGGGAGGGTTACATCTGATCAGTTTTGGCCTCTCGAGGAATAATGGCTTCATCTGAAAGCAAGTTATATTATAAAATTCATTTACATTAAATTCTTCTTCATTTTAAATTTATTTAACCCGTTTCGGTTAAACATCTCTATATTTTAATTAATAAAATACTAAAACATTTTACTCATTTTATATAATTTTTATGGCATGAATTGGCTGTTATGAAGTAAAACATCAGTAGATCAAGCGATCGTCAAGAAAAATGAATGATTAACTTTATTTTCAAGTCTATTACAAATAGTTATAAAAAATTATGATATATTAATAGATATAAAGTAAAATTATTTATTTCTAGACATATTATAGAAATTATAAAAATTTAGAAAAAAAATGAAAAATTGAAATTTTTGAAATTTTTACAAAAAATATGGTCTTTTTGCGGCAAATAAAGATATGATTTCATCATAATGAACATTTACCGGGACATTTCTCATATCTTCATGTAGCTATTGCGTTCTATTAAACATTGTATTGGTATGTTTGGATAATTAAAAAAAAAAATGATAAAAAAAAACACGTTTTTTGTGATTTTTTGAAACTTTGGCCCCCTTGCGGCGGTAAAAGATATTAGTAGATCGATGTAATATTTTAGAAATTTATTCTGTATTACAAAAGGCAACTTTTCTGCGCTATTACATTTCGATTATAAAAATTTCGGTTTTTTCGACCCACCCTATTATACAACCCTCTGAAGCATTTAACAAGTTAGCGGCCGAGAGAAACTTCATCATGAAAATCTGTCGCTGGCTCGCTGACTATAAAGGACTATTGGTTTTATATGCGTAATAGTTTTCAAATCTATTATATAATTTTATTAATGTGTTTATGAATATTTTTTTTACGTTTCTATGGCGATTACACGTATAAGAAAAAAATATTTTACTCCAGCCGGTGTCGAAATTTTGGGAAGAGGATTTTATAATATATAGGATTTGACAGTTTTTCTTGTACCAGTTCACAACAAGTGGGAATGCCATCAAGGAGTGTGATGCGACGGTCAGATGGAAAGTGTAGTGTTTGGAGACAATACCTAGGCACACAGTACAGTGCCTATCAGAGAATGGGGGATGGAATTCTGTTTCCCGAATTTAAACTTTTAAATTGGAGAGAATATTTCTATATGCAAAGCTACATGTTCTTTTTATCATTATGAATTAACTTTGCTGCTTTAGATCAATTGAGATTACTTTTCCTTGTAGTCTGATCCATTACCTACTCTTTGCTGAAGGCCTAATAACTAGTTTTGTGACGTCACAAATAAAGATTGCCAGCTTTTTATATTTTTTCCACAATATTCACTCATAAAATATTTAACGGGATTATCCCTTCATTTTAAAAGACAGATTAGATTGTAAACATGTCATTTTATAAAATGGAAAATACATTTATCTAATGCGTTTGATTCTTATTTTTCACTAAAGTGCTGCTAAAGTACTCTAATATTTAAAATAGACCATTTTAAAACAAATCTTCTATATAACAGCACGTTAAAAAATAATAAATTTAAACGTAAAGTAATCTTTTTTGGTAGAAAGATAAAATAGTTATGAGAAATTGAATGGTTCGGCATATAAATGATATATTTTAAACGTTTCGTAGAGTAAGAGAATCCATTAAAATTTTCTTTACATTTCCACCTCCTACCCTCTAGGAAAGTTGAAATAGAAGACAAGAAATTAAAGAAAGATAGTTACTCATAAAAAGATTTTTAAACAATTATTATTAGATCCCTAGTTAAATTAATCTTTTTATAAGTAATTAAAAAATTAAGCATCTGTTTTTTTAAATTTAGAAAAATAGTTGAAGTAGTTTATGAATCATTTACTCAATTTAAATTTATACACATACATACAAATCATCTGGAAAGTTTTCTTTAAAAATGCTGTTTTCCATACATTTAATGTAATTTAATAAAGATAAATGGAGAGTCCTTTACCCTTTAAACATTAAAAATAATGAGTTATTTTCAATTCACCAATATTTTTATTTTTCATGAATCTTTCTACCTCTGACGAAAGTAAATCTTTTCGAACTTTAATATTTCATTTATATATCACGACAATTGGGCACAAACACAGAAATAGATATACATTTTTAAAATATTCGAAGTATATTTAGAATTACTGCTAACAATGATTTTTTGCTATTAACAGAAATCATTTATATTTGAATTTATGATACGTATTTATTTTGCTATAAAAAATGAAGACGACTTAGTAAATAATCATTAATTTTTTTTATAATTTAAAAATGTTTTTTTTTTAAACAGAAGTATCTATTTTTACTATTTCTATAGAATATTTTAAATTTATTACTAAATTTCAAGTTCATATTTAAACGTATCTTTTAAATATTTTACATCCGATAATTAGAAAAAAAATGAAACAGTTCGCATCCTATTGAGTCCATATAACATGTACACACATTATGGTATATATTTTGTAAAAATTTTATATTTTAATTCATTCAAGTCTTCTTTACAAAATCAAAGCGATAAAGAAACTTATACCATTGACTATAATATTAGTTATAATCTTTGTGCCGTACTATCTAATTGCTAATTTGATTTTTGCATATTACAGCAACTTCTCAGAGCACTATATTGTCAGATGTTGCCACCGTGAATATTACATCAGCGTTATTCCGGAATATATTTTTGCTTTATAATATAGATTTAGTTCCATCAATATAAATATAACGAACCTTGAAAAAAAACATTGTAAAGTAAAACAATTTATATTTCCTGAGACATTCACAGACTGTATAAGAATGGCTATTTTTTTTAAATCTAATTCTAATATTTACATGCTGATTTCGTCATTTTATTCTAAAAACTAAAGAATATGCTTTAGGCTAAAAAAGCAAAAAATTGACATTTTTGACATATATACGTCTTGGGTCACTTTAAAATATGTATGATCATGGAATCTAGTACTCTTATTAAAACGCTAATGGGGTCTCTATTTATGTGAAAATGCATTTCTGTCGAATTTTACGCTGTTTTCATATAAGGAATAGCTGTTATTGATATCCAGATAAATTAAGAAGAGACGTGATAAAATTTATAATAAAACTCAAAATATACAAAACAGCTGAATATTTCCCATGCATGCTATATTATTTTAATTCAGGATTATTTTGGATTAATGAGCTGCATGATATAAACATAGTAAAATCGCTAAAAGTAGAAATATTTTATGTACAATTAGTCAACAATATTCTTCAGCAATAAATCCATTTACTCAGTTGGAAGACAAGCTGAATCGCTTTCCCCAGGCTTTAATCATAAATACAATTAATCTTGAACGCATTGTAGCTGAAGTTTCTTTCTGATATAGAACAAAACTCTTTATCAGTTTAACACTCATGTTATTCACAAAAGGGATTTACTTTTATAACAAAATCAGAGTTTTATACAATTTTCTTTTTTGAGAAATCTAAGTTATTTAGGGAATTAAACATTTTGTGTAAAAGAGTTTAAAGTACAACATACGGAATATACAGGGTGAAATATGTTATCTATCGCCGACCATTAATTTCTCAACCGTTGGTCGTAGACATATAGTTCCAGTTACAAAAACATTTCAAATGAGGTAAATATTTTTGTTGTGGCATTATTTAAAGTAAAAAATCAATTTTATAAAAATTACGAAATCTAACTTTTTATACGGTCCCCCAGTCCCTATAGTTATATTTAGTAAAAGTTTACACATATCATAACAGATACAACACAAAACGTTTGACATCTGTACTACAAAAAATGACACAGTTATTAAATTTCAAAGTTTGTAATTTTTGCACCTGATTTTGTCTTTCATTGTGGGATCAGTTAAAATATGAATTAAAGTAATTCGAGATCAAAATCAGGGTACAATGTCTTTTTTTACGGCGAAACCATTTTTAGCCGGTATCGCAAAATTGGGGTATCACCAAAGGGTGATATATCATCTAAAAATTTGATCTGATTTATAGGGGTCGTATACAAAGCGAAGAATGAAATATTGAAATTAAACAGAAAAATTAATATCAATTTATTATAATATCAAAAAACGGTCTACTATAAAAATAAAATTAATACATCAAACGACGGAATATACTAGAGATATTGCACAGAGTGTTCTCCATTGGTGGCAATGCACAACTGAATGCGGGACAATACTGAGTCTTGCACACTTTAGAGCATAGGAGGTGTACAAACTGTGCAACAATCAAGGATGATGCACTGCTTCAGATAAACCAGACAAATGGTCTCAGTCAAATAGTCCTATGGTTTGCTGTAGCCCCAGAGGTAGAAGCCCATGGAATCAAGTCCGGTGAATGCAGTAGCCACTCTACCGGGCCACCATATCCAAGGATCTGTTGACCGAATTTGGTGGCCAGATAGACCCGGGTGTTTGATGTTTTATGTGGAGAGAGCCTTGTGATGTTGAAACCATACCTGGCATGCATGTCGGAGAGGCAGCTCTTCATACCAGTCACGTACCGTGTTTTGTAGCAGATGCAGGTAACGATCGCCCGTTAAGGTCACATCGTAGAAGGTGGGTCCAACAATCTGGGTTCCCCATATACCGCACCACACGTGTCGCACTGTGCGGGTGGAGTAGAAGTTTTCTCGAGACCAGTAATGTACATTATGCACTTTTACAATGCCACTCCGTTTAAACATTGACTCATCTGTCCACAGAATGTCACAAAGGAACAACGAACTTTCCTATAAGGTGTTGAGTATGAAATTATAATAATCAAATTGTTCTGCATGGTCACCCAGCATCAATGCTTGCACCAGTGTCAGATGGTATGGATGCGCATTATGCATGTAACAAATACCAGACATGCTGAACACATGCCTCGCTTATTTCCGCCGTGCTCAGTTGTGGAATTAAAAGGGCGGATGCTAGCACCTCCTCCGGTGTCACTCGAGCATTATACTTTACCCGTCTACTTGTTCTGGGTCGTGGTGAAACACAGCCGGTCTCTCTAAGACGATGCAATGCATCAATTATAGTTTTATCCTTTGGATGTAGATACTTAGAGAAACGTTCTGAATAAACACCCGCAGCCTCTTTGTCATTCCTTTGGCATTCACCATAAATAAGTATAATTTCGGCATATTGCATGTATGCGTAGCTTTCCATCACGATCTCAGCGCTGACTAGCATGTCCACTGGAAGATGGCTCGTGCTCTACTCGGAACGTGTGGCGCTACGATACTATTGTAATTTGCATAATCCCAATTTCCATGCTCGTTATTGCTCGGCCGGTTTGCATTCCTCTGCCATTAATCAAGTCCTTAGTGAGTATGTTTTATTTTCCGGTTGTCGATTCTACCTACTTTGACGTTTGAATGTTGTTCGACCCATAAAAGTTAACTCAAATTTTTAGATGAAATTGTGCGTTTCCGCAAATGAAGAACACTTTGAGAAGTATCTCTAGTAAATTCCGGCATTTGATCTATTCATTTTTAACAGTAGAACGTTTTCTTATATTATAATAAATTGATATTTATTTTTCTGCTTAATTTCAATATTTCATTCTTCGCTTTGTATACGACACCAAAAAGTTAGCTCAAATTTTTAGATGAAACAACCCTCTTTGGTGATAACCGGAATTTGGCGATACCGGCTGAAGGTGGTTTCGCTGTAAAAAGGACATTGCACCCTTATTTTGATCTCGAATTACTTTAATTTAGATCTCTCAATGAAAGACAAATCATGTGCAAAAATCTCAAACTTTGAAATTTAATAACTGTGTCAATTTTTGTAGTACAGATGTCAAACGTTTTGTGTTATATCTGTTATGATATGTGTAAACTTTGACTAAATATAACTATAGGGACTGGGGGACCGTATAAAAAGTTAGATTTCGTAAATTTTATAAAATTGATTTTTTACATTAAATAATGCCACAACAAGAATATTTAAGTCATTTGAAACGTTTTTCTAATTGGAACTATATGTCTACGACCAAGAGTTGAGAAATTCGGCGCTGAGAAGGTCGGCGATAGATAACATATTGCACCCTGTATATAAGTTTTATTACAGAATATTTTTTCTTTGTTTTAAATTAAATACAAAACAACAAGTTTATTAAAAGTATCTTGCTAAAATATAATTTCGGATAATATATTTATTAAAAAAAATTCTGTTAAAATATCATTTCATTCATTTTTTTACCCGACTGAAAAGAAGGGTTATGTGTTTCACGGGTATCTGTGTATGTGGATTTCTTTATACCCTCGAAACATTCCAACGGCTGGATGGATTTTAATGAATGAGGTCTGTATCAATTCGTACAGACGTCGTTAACGGCCCGATGGTTATAGTCTAGGATTTGTTTTTATAAATTCAAAATTGCGGCCGTAAAGTACAAAATGGCGGTAGTGACGAAAAAAAAATTACACACCCTATTGAGTGGCATATCATTGGATAGGCCTTTCAAAATGAAGACGATGTTTCATTGACTATTTTACAGTCAGAAACTCCGTTAAAATATTTTACAACCTGGAAGTTGTGCATGTAGGATCTCTAGCTTTACTGCAACTTTAACCATCATAGACATCTATAGACCTCATCAAAACAGTGTTTATAGATAGGAACTAACAATTAAACACAACTTAAATTCATCAATACAAGTAAATAAAAAAATAGGTAAGTAATATAAACAAGTAATATAAAAAAAAATATTTTAAGTCGATTCCTACTTAGGTCAATAAGAGAATTTTTCTTCTCTTATTCTTCTTTCCTGTTGGGTGGCACTTAAAATGCCTTGACCAAGAAGAGGGCTCTCTCGGTCTTAAAATAGCTTGATCAAGAAGAGGGCTCTTTCGATTTAATTTAATTCTAATTTAATTTAATTAATGAATTATTATTTGAAAAAAACTGGATTAACATCAAGTGTCATCCACTACAAGATTTAAAAAATTTCTTTGAACTTGATTGGATGAATAATAAGTCTTTTATTAACGATTGAAAATTTGAACAAGATATATATAGCGAGAGTGTGAGCTACTAGTGGGAATTGAAAAAAAAATAGTTTCACATTGATGAGAAATAATTAGTTAGTACGCTTTTTACGCAGTCGGGTTTTTAGATTTTTTAAATTTAATTGTTTATTAACAAAATTAATTTAGGGTAGATTGGGTGAAGATGTCGTAGTTTTTGACTTAATTGTTTTAAAAATCGCCTGTTGTTTATATTTGATATTCATTGATTTCTTGTTAAAGTTTAGACTCTTATGTATGATTTAAAAACTTATTTCAATTTACAGATGTTATAGAAGGCATCGAAAATTTTGTTTTTCTAAACAAATCTTACCCAGAGGTATGGGTAAGATTGACAAATATCTAGGGGTAAGATGCCTTATGGACTTTCAATGTAAACAAAAATTTTTGCGAAGCAGTATAAAACATAATGGGACGAATAAAAGTAACTTTAATATTTTAGACATACTAAAGTTGTTAACTTACTTAATATTAGGAAATTACAAAAATATGAATGTAACAAACGTTGGCAATATAATAAAAGAAGAAACTAATATTTATTTGTTATATAATTATTTATGTTATGTTAACATATTTCGTTGTGTAATATTTATTTAATATATTATATTCTACTTAAAATTTAAAAGATATATGGCTCTTAAGTAGGCCTATTTTTAAACATTATAACAAGTTTAACTATGGTAAAGCCACTGTGATAAAGCGCTTTAGAGTTCAGCTTTTATGTTAATATTTTTCATATGTCCATTTATTCTTTTTAGCAATATCTCCGGTCTGCAACAAACAGCACATTTGTTTAGGAACTTTGAGCAGCTTTTATATAACTAACAGTTTCGCTGAATGCACTTTATCGTATCAAAATTTTCCGAGGTTTTATTGCTCTCTTCTAGACACTCTGAACAATCATGCTCATTCACTTAAAAAAAATCCTCGTGTTCTGAATCTTGGGAGGGAATTTAATCATAATCCATATCATCGTCAGTTGAAGATTCTGTCTTTCTAGCTACCTTTTCCCATCTCATCTAATTCCTTTCTGGAAAGGCTTGAGACACCTGGAAATTCGCAGTTGCTATTGTCAAAACAATTTATTTTGGCTTTTATAGGCCTTTAAATTATTTTTATTTGAATGTTAAAATGCGGAAAAAAACATTGGTGAAAATTACGTCATATTTAAAACGATACATTTAAAATGTCTTATTCAAAATAAATTTCTTATAGCGTTTTTATAAAGTTGTTTACTTAGCCATTTTATACAAACTAACATTAAATTGTTGGGTTGATCTTATTTAATCAATCCCGAAAGTAGAAGTTAGCTGTCTCGACAGCAATTGATTCCGTCTTAAAATCCCTCAGCCAAAGGGAAATGAATGGAAACCTGATTACAGGAGATCACCACTAGTCGTTTAATTACGATTTAACCAATTTGTGCCTGGCGTCCTAATTTTGGGACGCTTTCTTTAAAAAATTCCCATTACAAATTGAATTATGATATCCTTTCAAAACTTAGTAAAATATATCCTTAGTATTTGTTTTCAATATTTATCCATAAATGGCAGTGCATTTTTAAGAATAAAAAGGGGAAATAAATGTTTGTTGTAGCGCAAAGCTGGATTTTCTTGAAATAAAATGGCGCGTAAGAAAAGATAAGATATTTCTTTTATTTTTTTATAAATCATTTTATAAGTGGTGTTATTTATAAAATGAAACATTATTTTAGAATACATATTTTTGCATTTTTTCAGATTTCTATTTTTTTGCTCCAATTTGAACCTTTATATATCGTCCCAATTTTGGGACGCTAGGCACGAATGGGTAGGGGTTTTGTTACTGTCTATGTATTAAATGTATGTTTTATGCCATTTATTTTGTTAATAAATGGTTACATACCACTCGTATTATTATTTGGTTATAAAATTATTATTCGGATTATTATTTGGCTATTCTTTGTTATTACTATAGGGGGAACTGGGGCTGGGCTCTGTTCAAGATCAAGACCCCCACCCCTTCCTACCCTTAGCTATTGGCTTAGTAAAAATATAAATCATACCGTTATGTTTTGTACTTAGTTTAGTATTTGACATCCTGAGGATACTAAAATATATACACCAGAACCTCGATTATCCGACGTAATTGAGTCAAAACCGACGATGGATAATCAAATTTCCAGATAATCGATAATTTATCAATAATCATCTAGTTTAATATGCAACATCGTCATCGAACTGCTATTAGAACTATTTAAACTGCTTAATAAACATCTAAATTTAAATTATACATGAAAATAATTTTATTTGTTTAGAACAGGGACGTGTACACGAGGGAGGGGGTGGGGTGCGTGGGGTATAATCTTCACGGGATCCGATCTTGCGAGAGCTCAAGCTAATTTCAATGGAATTCGAAGAAAGGGGAACCAAAATGCTTATCTCTACTCGTGGTGTGGAAGGGAACACTTGCATACACAAGGAATTTGAAAGTAAAAAAAAAAAAAAAAAAAAGAAGTTGGAAAAAATTCAGGATATCGACATCGCTTTACAGAGAGTTCCGGTTACACGAGGCTCGAATAATCGAAGTTATACTGTACCATATATACTCGTGTGTAAAACGGAGAATTTTTGACAATTTTCTGCAAGTAAATTGGGGATAAACGTACATGCGAGTCAATTACATTAGCCAAAAAAAAAAAAAAAAAAAAAAACCTTCGAATACCGCAAAAGTCTGATTTTTTATGTATAGAAATAATAAAATAATATATAATATATACAAATAATAATAATGTATTATTAAAAAAATTTCAATGATTTGTTTTTTTTTTACTTACTAATTTTTTGCTTTAGTAAGTGAAATCTTTGGTTTGATTTTGTGCGAAATTGAAGTAAAAAGTTAGGGGGTCGACATACGCGAGTTTTTGCATTCAAAAGTTAATTGGTCGGCGTATATGCGAGTATATACGGCATATATACTCTATTAGTAATTATTGATCATTATAAATTTTTACTACATAAATTTTTACTATGCCAGTGGCTAATGGAGAGGAGGAAGGGGGTCTTGTTCTTGAGCCGACCCCCCCTCCCCCCCCCTTATAGTAATAATAAAGAAAATTTTATAGTCAAATAATAACCCGAATGATGTATAACCTCTTTGAAGCATATTAAATGACATAAAACATAGATATAATGCTTAGACAGTAACGAAGAAAACCCCTACCCTTTCGTGCCTAGAGTCCCAAAATTGGGACGTTTAGATTTTTATACGTTAAAAAAATATTTTTCAAAGAGAATTTTTTTATTATTTTTGAAGTTCATTTTACACCATTTACTATAATTAAGCACAATATTGTGTTGAAAAAAAAAAAAATCAGGCACTAATGGGTTAATCTTCCGCCTGAATGGAGGTTGGCGAGCATAGCTCGTAGGGGGCAGAAACCCCTAGTTATCTAAAATTATATTCTATACTACCGATAGTTACATTTATTAAAATTATTTATAACTGCATTTAACATAAAATTCTTAACAATGATTAAAATTAATAATTATTAAACAATTATTTATAAGGCCAATAAAGTTGATTTATAAGGCAGAATACATATAGACAAATTATGTTCACCTTAGAGATTTTAATATTTCTTTATGTCATTTTAAACATTTAGAAAATTTATAATTTTAATGAATGAATTTTTTTAATCAATTGATTAAAATAACGATTTAATCACTGATTTAAATTATCTGATTAAAATTGTTGACTTAGTTAATAGCCAAGAGTAATTTAAACAATCAAGAAACAACCAGGCATTTGAGCGTAACGGAAAATAACCGGCAACTTACCCCAAGGGAAAACAACCGGTATCTCACCCCAAAAAATTTCGTCGACTCACCCAAAGTATTGGGCAAGACACCGGTGCCCCCCCCACCACCACCACCACCACTGACGTGAAGAAGCGTTAACCGGCCACTATTTACGCTTTGTAGAAATGCCAGGTACATGTAGTCTATAAAAACATCAGATTTATTTCTCTGGTGGTTAAAATATGGCTTATATAGGCAAATAAAGAAGTCACGTAAAAGATTTTAGACACTTACCAGAAGTGCTAAGACGAAATAGCAATAAAAAGAATACCACTTAAAAATTTAAAAAATGAATGCAAATGGAAATTAAACTATCACTAGGGAACCTTCTTCCTTACAACTAAGCAGCGTTTCCCTACATCGCCTGCGCATATGAAAATTACGTGTTACGGCATGTTGTACAACACGGCATCTCACCTCAAGTTACCCTATTTATTTTACATAAGTAAAATCGCCTTATCAGTGGGCAGGCATCTATAGGATTCAGGTTTATCGCCGGAATAGCCAAAATTGAGTTATTAATGTATTATTATTGTTGTTATTATATTTTATTTAATACGTGTATATAGTTAAATGTAGTTAGTTAAAGGAGAGCGTTAAGTACATGAGATGTTTTCGGAAACAAAACAAGTCAGGTGGTCTCGGGGTTTCGCTTATCAGTGGCCAGGCATCTGTAGGATGCAAGCTTGTCTCCGGAGTAGTGAGCTAGAAGAATGGCTAGACAGTTGATGTCAAACTACAATTCATTAGCAGATTTATTGTAGGTAATAAAATGGACCATACAGTATGGTCATGTGATGGCAGCTCCTAGACATCTCCCTAATATTAGGAGGAGATCTATGGAAGAGAGCGACCAACCTCCCAAGACAGTCTTGACGAATAAGAAGGAGGCGAGTTGATGGTAGGGGGCGCGGGGCTTTAGGGCGTGATACTGATAGGTACAGAGGGTCCAGGGGCATCGCCCCTCATTTTATCCTGAAGAATACATGAAAATAATAATGCATTATAACTTATCTCAGTATGTGAGGAAGTCGAACGGTTAGTAATGCATTCGATCTCAAAGCAGTAAGAGATGTAGTTGAACAGAAGTCAGTAATAAGCGCAGTCGTATGAAGTTGATCTCTCGTGCAGTTCTTCTTCAGAGCACCCTTGTTCAGAGGGTTACTCATCCTGGAGTATGATACAGTTTTATGCATAAGTGTTTAGCAGGCAGTCTGATTTATAATGGTTATAACTCTTCTGCCAACCTGGACAGATGTTATGTCCGAGGTTCATCAATCGATCATCAATCAGTTTAATAAGTATAACCACACAAATTAATCCGTTATAGAGATAATATATTTTAGTAGCTGAGTCGCGAGAAAGTAAACGAGTAGATTTATATTGATTTGTGCGCGATAGTGAATCTACAGCTTATTGAACGTTAATGTGCACCTGGACCACCTATGGATTGTTCCTCATCTATCAAAGTGATGTCAGAAGGTATTTTCCATTTCAATATTTTGTTCCAGTGTAATTTTTAATATGTATACAAAAGGTACGAGCAGGGTATTGTATGCTCAATTACATGTAAGTGTCAAGGGTCATATTATAAATAGTAACACTGGTTATTTTTGGATAAGTGAAAGCAAACTGTTTTTTCTCGCGTTTGTGAGAGCGTGTCGGAAGACACATTTTCATAACGTGTAAATAGAGTTGTTAATATATATGTTAGTGTGTTAATTTTAGTATTTATCTTTTACAGCCATGAGTCTTAATTATTTTATTAATTTCAATAGTTTCATTTCAGGTAAAGTTTGGTTTATAAATAGGAAGGAATGTTAATGACTAATTTCATATTCTTAAATTGTTTTAGGCTGTTGTTCCTCGACCGGGAATGCACCCACTGGTATGCGATCCATAAGCTAGCTTCAGCTTCAAAAATATTCACAACGTATTGCATTTGGTTGAGACTACTGTCTGCCACCTTAATTGGGGATAATTGAGGGACGGATCTCGGAAGTTAGCCTGGATCTTTAACACGTCACAATGATTTTATTAGTATTTATTTATTATGCTTTTATTAACACTGTGAATATCAAGTAAAAGAGTGATTAAGCCTGCTAACCTTAATTCACACTAGGTAATTGGGTTGAGTCTCCACTCCATTTCTTATACACCACTTTTACCACTAAGGGCATTATTGTGCAATTTACCCCCATGTGTCTATATGTCTGGGTTGGACTTTAAGGGCTTAAGTGGTTTGTTTTAATGAGCCCAGTTCCTCCCAGCACCGGAATATCGGATTTTATAATTCTATCAATTCTGAATTAAACATATTAAGCAAATGTCCATTTTAATTGTTTCAAGCACGTGGCCCCAATCAAATTATACCTGGAGGGCATAAACGTAATCGGAATGAAGCCAATCAGAAAACACATAGGAAAACGATGAGAAAAGTTAGAGGCAACAGTCACTCCCACTCCTGAGATTAAAATGCTTATGGCGTAAATAAACATGTGTTGATGATTATTACTTTAATCCTGAAGTCGCGGAAGAAATTTGTCTATATCTAATGTAAAGTTTGCTTTTGGACAAGTAGCGCCTATACTTAATCTGGTCCTCATGTAAAGCAATTTTATTGGTGCTACGCTTGACGAAGCCGGATTTATTTTTATTTATTCTTTAAGCATCAAAGTCACGGATAAAATGTACGCATGACAAATGTCTTATGAAAGATTGAATTCTCACAGTTTGTTCTTAAATTGTTCTGGATCCTCATAGTAAGAGATTTTTAAAGATAACACTCTTGACGAAATCCGGAACTAACACTTTGGGATATTCCATAATAAGTGTAAATTGTATTTTTATTCGTGGTTCGTAAAACTTCTCTTCTTTTCCAGAAATATTTAGGATAAGAGCTCAGACATACTTCCAGACATTCAGCCTATTTAATCAGAAAATTTTAGAAATGACATATTAGCTATTCATTTATATAAATGCTTTTTTTATTACTTTTATGTTTTACTATTTTTCCAAAGAAGAAGTCTTCAGAATTTAAACAAAAAAAAGTTCTTCTGAATAAAAAAAAATATACGAATTATTCATGCAAAAAGAATTCATTCTGTTGCTTCAGCGATCTGAATAAACCTATTTCAAGATTTCTCTTATTTTTCATAATGTAAAAAATGTTATTTAACTTATAACAACGTTTTCTCCGGTATGTATTATATTTAGAATCAATATTTCAAAAATTTCAAGTATTTTGTTAAGATGAAAATATCTCTCTAATATCCTTAGCAGCAGATATTTTACAGAGAAAAGATGCGAGAATTTCTTAAACAAAAGAAAAGCTCAGAAGAGATAGGCATAAAGGAATAATATTATAAAAGAAACGACCTTTAACAATTATTTACCTTTAGTTCATCAATGATTCTAAGCTCAAGAACTGATATCTTGATTTTCAATTTATTCTTCTTTAGTCGTTAGAAAAACAAATAAAAAGTGAATGTAGGAATAGAATTTGAAACAGAGAAAATTTAAGTTGTATGAATAGTTATAAAATAAACAGAATTTATTCCTTTGTTTGCATGCTTACTTTCACATAAAATAGTTCTCTTTCTAAATTCTGGATGTTTATGCAAAAATTCAAATTCTTTGGTATCTATGTAAATTAGAATATGCATTAACGTTATTTTTATAAACACTTAATGATTATAACATTTATTTCTAAATTAGTTTAACATACATGTACGACTGTTGAATTTTTATTATAACTTTTTCGGACTTTAAAATCCCTGATATGTAATAATAATTAGTTCAGCAATTTTTTATCAACCCACAAACATCACAAAATATTGTCAAATACACCTTTACAAAGGTGACGTAGAACTATCTCCTTTTCCTTTCAGTTACTTTGTTTATGAAGGAATTTTCAACAATTCATTTTAATTTTAGTTACATAAACGTAATGTTTCCATGAAACTAACCGTAATTGATCTTAATTTACAGTAGTGGAAAAAAATTAAACCCTCCTGCTAACTCTGCAACAAATTACAGTAGAAGAAAATTACTGGTACCAAACGATTGGAAATAAAGTTTACTTTTGAATTATGTATATAAAATTGGCCTAGGGGGGTCATCTACATATCTAAACCTGAGCAAAATTTGTTTTTTAATGGCAACACATACTTTTCACAATATATTTTAAATCTTCGTATCAAACTATGTCAAGACACGAAATTTCAATCATTTGGATGATAAATTTTTGAATTATAAACATTAAAAATTTAGAGCTTCTAACGTTAAATTACATTTTCGCATATTTATTAATATCGTCTGAAATTATAACCTAATGATATAATTTTTGTGTGGTTATAACACAAAAAACCCAAACATAAATACATTGAATTTGTAATTTTAAAATCTTATAATATAAATTATGAATGGTGAAATTAATATTATAAAACAATATGAATTACAACCTACACTTTTTCTGATAGATTTAAATTTATTATGTCCTGCTTTGTGCGAAAGCAAAATTTCAAATTTTTCTTCAAAGTAATTTTCAAATTATGCTCTAGAAACACCAAAATGGTGGTTTAAGAATCCGTTTATGATGTGCAGGAAAGCATAATTTGAAAAAATATATATATATATATAAGGTAAAGTACCCAGTAGTTGACACCTTAAGGAATTTTTCGGCATTCGTCGCCTTTGGTTCGTGCAGTTTTCAATTAAGGGAAACAGTTTGATCATAACTAGGGGGTTTGAACATTTTTCCAAAAAATCATAACGTTTAATGTCCCGAAATGAATACATTTTGTAAAAATTACTAGGGGATATGAAAACATGATTTTAGCCCAGAAGTTGACACCACCGTGAACGTGAGAGTTTAGTAGTTGAGACCTACGTGAACTAGTAATTGACACTGACTGCGGCGGGGCCTAAATTAATAATAATAAATACTCTTTATTATTATATTACTACATTAATTGCCCCATATGAAGACATAATGATAAGAACCGTTAATTAGCGAATTTTTTTAAAGAAATCAGAAGTTTTAATGAAAGATCAGAAGTTTAATCAGAAGTTTTAATGAAAATAAAAAAAGTCCTATAGATCTGAAATTATAACATAAAACCACTTACTTAATTAATCTCAAATAACAAAAATGAAAGATCGAGTGCAAAATCAATCACTAACGGCCGATATTTTACCTTTTCATTGGAGTTTTTCCCTCAACTTTGTATTTCAGAGTTATTCTAGGCACGTTAAATTTTTTAGCCGCGGTTTTGTACCCAGCTTCGTTGACTTTAACGTATTCTACGGCAGCTCTCATGCTCTCTTCCGTATAATTCCTAAAATTTCCCTTCTTAGGTGGCATCTAAAAAATAAATAATTAATTTTAGTAGTTGACACTCCCTAATTTCAATAATTGACACCCTGTATCATCTATCGGTTTAAATGCATTTTTGGTTTTTCAAAGGTCAGTCATGAATTTATCTGGTAGATTCCAGCTTATTTTCATTGCACGGAATTAGATTAACAAAACCCCAACATGAGCGAGTAGTTGAAACTGGGTGTCAACTTTTGAAAATCTGTTTCTTTTCATATTCAATAGTTGACACTCACACTCACTCCTGCTATTTTGCACAAAATGCATCCATTTTATTCCAATACAATTCTTGGACATCGAAACAATCAATATCAATCAAAACATAACCAGAAATTAAGATAAATTACGGGTTTTAATACTTACTGTAACGTGCGATCCTTATAACTTTTCTTAAGATAAATTCGAAAAATTAAACTTTGCACACATGCTTCTTTGTTGTCTTCCGCCATATTGGAATTGGGCTCGACTGTTTATAGTTTTAGTTCTCAGTTTTGCCGCAAGGTGATAGATTTTAAAAATTCTGCGTCTCTCATGTCCCTACCTGTGACGTTCTCTTGTTACACTACTGTTTCTACAAAAGTGTCAACTATTGGTCCAGTGTCAACTACTGGGTACATTATATATTATTCATTTTATTGGATCATTTGGGCTAACAATAGTCGAAACACATTGAGTGAAATGGCATATTGACAATAAATAATATACTACTTAGTCATTCTCTAGCATTTCAGCAATCGAATACAAAACTTCAATTTGGATACAGCCTCTAAAATATGCTCATTTTAAAATAATTACTTTCTCTAACCGAATCGTCCAGAATTCATGAAAAATTGTATTTAGGCTAACTAGAGGGCGTAGAATTTATGGTTTCGAACTTGGGTATGAAGTCATTCCATGTAAAATGAGCAAAAATTTAAAAAGAAGTCGTGGCCACATACTAACCAATTTTAATAAATTTCGATGCACAGGTTTAATTCATATTCAAGTAATGCTATGCAAAATATCTTGACAAAAATTAAATTTTTCCAGCAGTTTTGAACATTTAAAAAATATTGAATGATATTTAATGGCATGTGCGCAATCGTCCAAAGTCAAGTTTGAAGTTCTGTATCTTGAAAACTATTTCACAGAAAGGATTTTTTTTATAATTTTGTAACCTCTGAAAAATTATCTTCTTATTTACTGAGTAATAATAATCTAGTAGCACCATGATTATTTATAAATTGGTTCTAAAAGTTGAAAATTTGTGAATTTTGAGAAAATTAGAAACGTCGTAAAAGTCAAACGAATTAAAAAACCTCTGTGAAATTAATGCCTGATGTAGTTTGACATATGGAGGTCGAATTCCCCAAGTTTGAAAGTCGCCATTTATTTCTTTCATCTTAAAAAAACTTAGAAATTTTTTTAAAAATTACAAAATCATGATTTTCCTCTTCTGCATGAGCAAAAAATAAATAAAGGACACGTGCAACATTAACAATATTGCACAGACATAAATATTATTAAATCCACGATATTCTCAAACACATTCAAGATTGCATTTTAATTCCTAACAAAAATAAGTTCAAAATAGTAATGTTTGCTACATTCCATTTGCTATTCCTCATTGAATTCACCCGCGTTTCTGAAAATATTGCACGATTTCATGGGAAAAGAAATTTAGTGCTGCCATCTGTTTTTTTATTTGGATTTAGAATTGATATATAATTTTTTGTTCAACTCAATCATTTCTTTCTACTCTAATTTAAAATATACTTGAGGTAACAATAAACTGAAAGCAAGAATAAAAGTTTCTATACTTAAAATGTACACTTTTATCTATAATATCAAATAATTAAGGAATAAACAGACAAGAGTGAAACTTTCGATACATAAAATTTATACTTTTAGCTATAATGTCAAGCATTTTTAAACTTGTCAGAGCTGTCCTTCCTGTGTAAAGGAGCAATAGAAAAAATGCATTTTCCCTCAAAATTTTTCAAAAATATTTTTTTTTTCAATACGGAATAAAAATACAATTACTAACTTACGCCAGTTTGTTAATTATTATTCATTCCCAATTATAAATAATTTTTAATATAGTCTTTCCATTCCTAATGCTAATAATCAAAATTGACATTTTAAGCATGAAAACAAAACCTCGATTTTGCATTCACTGTTAATGTAAATTTTAATACTTAAATAGAGAATGCTGAAATCTAGTATTTTGCATTTACTCATAAATACATATGATCTACTTACAGAGAGATTTTCATTAAAATCTGTGACATGTCAGCCACAACTGATTTGCTCATTTTGCATGGAATGACCCTATTGCTACTGAAAAAAATTTTTGGGGTTAGTTTAATATGTAGATGCCCCCAAGCCATACACATCATTTAAAGTAGACTTTATTTCCAATCGTTTGGTAGCAGAAACATTCTTCTACAACACTTTGTTGCAGAGTTAGCAGGGGGAGTTTACTTTTTTTTCACCAATCTGTACAGTTATAATTTGATTAGCGTGCTAACGTCAAATATCAGAAATCGAAATTAATTATCTACATTTTTAAACATTTGATAATTTAACAATTCTCATAATATAAAACAGCTCATACATGTAATAGGGGACATTAAAGAGGGTTGACCCACTTTTAAAAAAATGATTTTTATTTCTTAAAAATTGAACGTAGAATAAAGTTTTATATATCATTTTATTCGTTATACAATCAGTTATCAAAATAAATTAATACATAAGCGTAATATATAAGAAATTTGAAAAATGATTGTTTTTAATAATGAGAAAATAAAATAATGGGTCAAGGCTCTCCACATATGGGAGGCTTGACCCACTTTGTTTCTAGTGAAGTATTTGTGAAGAGAAATAATATCAGTTTAAAAAAACAAAATAACTTTATATTACATGCCTTAATTATTATAAAAAAAATATTTTTGAAAATATGATGCTTAAACAAACATGTTTTGACGCAATCGCAAGTCACGGGAGAAAAATTTTGTTTTAAACAGGATTTAATCTGAGTACTGAGCAGGTATAATTGTACAGCAGGGAAAATGAAATTTTAACATTTAAGACGGTATTCCGTTAAAGAAAGTTTCAGTTTTCATAGGATTTCATGTATAATTATGTCCATATTTAGGAGCCACTGTCCCGCTTTTTTTTTTTGTCTCCTTGTCCTACTTTTCGTGACACTCGACCAAACATCTCTACTTATCACATAGTTTGGCTTTATCTCACTGTCTTCATCCTGGTGAAATTTATCTACATACCTTCCTAAAGTTTTTCGACCAATGCTATATTCTTTTGCAGCCGTGTGAGCACTTAACTTATCATTAACACCTTTTAACACTTTCAGTGGCAAAGTACTTTCAGTACTAAAATGTTGAAATAAATGACTGGCACCGTAATTTAGGAACAAATTTATTTGGAAGTACGAAAATGGCTGTATTTTACATACATATTAAATGGAAAAGATTTTAGCAAAATTCTGGTGCCACTGTGGCGTTTGGGAAATTAAAATTAAATGGTTTCATAAACATACTTCTGCCTCTTAAAGGGTTAAGCCTGCTTTTTTCGTACTTTCTAGTATTTTCCACTGGTTCTATTTAACCTATTGTAAGTAATATTTGAATGGAAATAGTTCCTATTAACTTTCCCGTTTAAGGTTTATAAAAAAAAATTCTTGCAGTGGATACTATAGCAATTTTTCCCTTTTTTTTTTTCATCAGTTTTAAACATTTTCTTTTCTTTTTAGTGTTACCACCCCATTTTACTGTAGCTTTACAGAATAAATTTAAATTCTTTTTTATATATAACTATTAACCTTTCATTATGCACGGTGTTTTATAAAATGATTTCCAAAACCACTTAATTAAGGGAGCTTTGAGCATCTGGTCAACCCTCCCTCACGTTGAGTGGGTTGTTTATTTATGGTTGATTATATTTTGCGTTTTTTTTATGGTTTAATGCTGCCTCCCCACATAACCCTGCTATAAAGAATAGCGCATTGTTACGTTAAGCCTAACTTACTGTACAATCATTATGCGTGGAATGAAAGCTTGATATTTCTGTATTACTTAAAACCTACTTACTTAAATTTCTATGATATATTTTTTCTAAAAAAAGGTTACAAAATATTTCTAAAAAACAAAATTTTTAGGTTGAAAATGCCTCACAATTGATTTTTTTCCACAACTATTTCGATTATCTGAAACAAAGGCTGTTATTTGAGCATTCCAGTAGCTTTGGTTGACACTAATTGATAAAACTCTGAAATTCTTTTAAATATGCAAACTGATGAATGGGTCAACCTCCCCTATGGTCAACCCTCCCTAGTCTCCCCTATTTCATATATTGCAGTATTCGTAACAAAATATCAGGTATGAGCAACTACAGTTAAAAATATATAAATGTTTCTCATTACTCATGGCGAAAGATAATAAATATGAGAACTTTTTGGCTGATCCGCATCAAAGGTCCTTATCATATTAAAGGTCTCTTTTCTGGGGGTGGTGAGGAGGACCACCATCATTTTGCGATCTCAAATTAAAGAAGATATGTTTTTTTGCAAAGTTTTTGAAATATTTTTAACATTGTATTTTTTAAAAATTCATAAAATACTTAAAATCTAATATAATAAATAAATATGGATTTTATTACTAAGCATAATATTTAAACATCGGCGGAAATTTCGTTTTCAGTGAAAATGCTGCCGAAAATTCGGCTGGACCGAAACTATCTGTATTCCAAAAATCTTGTATCTTCCTTTGAAAATTTTCAACATTAGTCTTCGATTTGAGCTGTGTCGGCTCAAATTAGACAAAATAATGCTGTGAACTTCGCTTTCAACAATTATCAGTCTTCACTGACTAAGACGGGAATGAAAATTGTAAAAATACCTGCCTGCTCGGCCTACAGGCGCAGGTAGATTTCGAAGTTAAGTACTAATTTCACCAACAAAAACGAAATCATGATTAGAGAAAACCCACTTCAAAAATGTTAACTGGACGATTTTGACGAGTTTTTAATTTCATTTTTATGCAAGAGCTGGTTTTATAAGAATCATATTAAGGGAGTATTAAAAGAAAATCCCTGCCGGTTCGGCATGCAGGCACAGGCAGATTTCTAAGTTAAGTGCTAATTTCATCAACAAAAATTAAATCATGATTAGAGATAAACCCACTTTAACAATTTCATCTGGCAGCTTGAGACGAGTTTTTAATTTCATTTTTATACAAGAGCTGGTTTTTTATCAAAATCATGTTAATGCGCTATTTAAAAAAAAAAAAAAAAAAAAAAAAAAAAAAAAAAAAAAAAAACTTTTATATGCGCAAGAACTCGCAATTTTCTGACACAATTTCAGATTCATTTTTAATAGAAAAATATCAAACTGGCTGATGTTTCTACCATATTCTAATGCAAATCTACCACACCCAATTAATCTATACGGATAATTTAAATAATTTTATAACATTGATAATATTATACAGCGATATGCTAAAACATATAAAATAAATTATATATAATAAATATATATAAATATGGCACTTAAAAAAAACATTAAGAATTACTAGTAAACATAAAACTAATTAATTAATAAAATGAACAGGAAAAGAAAAATGGATGTTTGTAGAACTTTCAGTTCCCTAATGCCTAAAGTTAACAAAAAAATTGTGTGGTTTATTTTCATTTAGCCAAGCTAAAGAATATGAATCTGGGACTACCAAACACAGAAAACCGAGTATTAATCATTGAACACTACGTTCAAAATGAAACAAGAATAAAAAGGATAGATGAATAATAAAAACTAATAACCAAATTTTAATACATAGTGTCATAGCAATAGTTATATCAAATAAACCCATTATGCATAATATTCTCTATAAAGATGGTATACTATTAGAAATTAATATGATATTGTACTGAGTAGACTAAAAATGAAATAAAAATTAATCGTTAACTTTATTAAATATTAATGAAGCTGTATAAATTTAATATTAATTGAAATATAAATATAACTTCACCATTATACATATAAAAGCATCGAATCAACATCCATTATAAAATGTGTATTAGCAATGTAGTTATAAATCAAATGCCCCATTTTTTAAAAATAAATTAACCATTGCATATTATCCAGACAACGCCACCCTCTTCCCTACTCTAACATCTACCCACCCAACCGTCCTATAATAATTTTTTATTGTTATTTTACAATTTTTAATTTTTTATAATTGTTTTCTTATTTTATATATATATATATATTTTTTTTTTGTTTACGCATGTGTTAATTTGTTTTTTAAGATCATTTAAGTACTAATTGTATATTAAAGACTACATGAATTTTTTGGGAAAACCATGATTTAATGCATCATAAATTAGTTTATTATTATTATTGTTAATTAGATGAGAAGAACATAAACTTTTTATTCTATATAAATGATTAAGTATTATATTTCGATATACAGAATTATGAATACAAGATTTAAAATTTGTAAAAGTATTAACTTTGAATTTAAATTCTTTACGTTTATCATATAGATCTGTTGTTGTTTTGTTGACTTTTATTGTAATTTTAAGATCTAGACTTTCATAGTGATATAAGTATAAGTCTGATAGCAAACTGGAGGTACATCCAGCTTGTGGTATACCGACGTGCTGTAAATATAATGTGTTATATTGCAAGATATAATTATTATAGATAATGAAGTTTGTTAAAGATTTAAAATAAGCGATATCTATATAAGATATACATATATATAATAAAACTTTTTGTAATTATTAACTATAAATCTCATGAAAAATTGATAATACATAAATGAACAAACAATTATAATACACTACAAAATTGTATAAACATATAAAATATTTAGGATTAAAAATCCATGAACAGAATATTAAAATATGATAAGAAGAAAATGGAGACTTATATTGCGAAACATGTTATCAAGGTCAATATTACACAATATAAGTAAATCGCAATTGATTTCGGTTTGAGCAAAACCTGGCAAGACGCATAATTACTTTATATAACACATTTTTTTTTATCAGGAATAATAAATGATTTACAGAGAATACGTCACATAGTAATCTGCAATAAAACAACTTCTATTAAACTAACATATTTCAAGAGATTCTTCTTTATTTGTTGAAGTTTTCTTTTGAACCTTAATTTTGGCTGGAAATAACATACGAAAAAAATCTCTAAATAACGAATATGAATCTCTACTTACAGAAGTTTTTCAAATCAAAGATCTAATCTTTCTTCAACCAACAAATGATTTTTTTGCTGAATGATTCTTTCCTTTTCTTTATATATCCTCATACTATCATATCATACTATTAGAGTATTACGATCTGCTTACGATCAATAATGAATCTACTTGGTCTTTTAATTTTTAAAAAATATTTCAAACGATAAAGCCACTGAAACATTTTCATACTAAATGGTGATTTGGTTTTTTTTATATTCTCCATTCAAATCCACAAATTGTTCTAACATTTTGCGAAGTAAATTTATACGTAAAATGCACAACATTTACTGATAATACCACTCAGATGTCAAAGAATAGAACAGCGTTTTTTATTTTCCAATAAATGCATTACATATTCAGTTATAATTTATTGCTTCTATGAAGAAGATTTCTCGGATTTTTTTAAAAAAAAGGTTAAAATATTAGCTTTTGTACTACTTTCTAAATACCCGTTTGTCTTTATATGAAAATAAGAAAGTAGTTCGATTTCCTTTTTTATAAAGTATGCAGTTATTTTTCAATTTAAATAAATCCATTAATATATCAGATAGTGTGTTTGAATTTCAGATCATCCCTAAGAAGCATAAAAGTTAAGTGACGAAATATAGTCACTTAGCTATCGTTTTTGTACTTATCTGAGGAAATAAAATTCCATTTAACAAAATTTGTGTAGTACGAATTTCTTTTCGTGGAACCATGATATATGTAAAACAGAAATTGAACTTTAATGACGTAATGAGTGCATTGCATGGAAGTGAAGAGGTTAATGTGTGAAGCAACCGTTAAAGAGTTAAATTATTCGAAAACATATTTCGCGTATACTTAGTGCAAGATGTTTAATCTTTAGCAGTTTATATCAGAATTTATGGACTTAATCCAGCCTAAGAAGTGCTAGATCATTAAATATCTCATCAGTAAGGAATCAGTTATTTATGGAAAAGTTTTTAAATATTCTTTGTATTTAAATTAGATTTATTTGTACATACTTTATTGTGATTTTATTAGAAAGAATGCTTTAAAACTTTAACAGGTTTGGCCATAAACCATATGTTGAAGAATAGTTATCTTGTTTTGTTACTAAAAGCTTTCAGACGCCACTAATTTTAAACTGCAATATTCGCTTTATTTAATGGCAGGTATACATTGATTATATAAGGCGAATATTTTAGTACCATAAAAGTTGGCGTATGGTGCCTATTCTTAGTCTATAGTGTCAAAACAAATTAACGCCTTAAGAGGTTACACCTTTCGAGGCGGTGTTTGCATGACGCGAACACTCAATTTTAATTCTAAATATCCAAATGAAATCCAAAACTTTTTAATTAAATTTTGCTGTAGTAATATACGTGAAGGAAAGCTTTTAACTATTTTCAAATAAGTTTGTTCGTAAGTTCTGGTGTCATTCAATTATTTTAACATTTTTCATAAGTAATTTGCTTCTAAAAGGAATATGTGATTTAAACTTTAATGTGTCTCAAATTGAAAGAAAATTCAATGTACAAACTCGATATAATTCCGGTACGTTATATAAAAACACAATACTTATTTTTATAGATTTCAAAATATTTGTTTCTGCTTTTGGACATTGGAAATAAGATTGTAAAAATAATTTAGAGTTTAAGAAATACAGCAATGAATACAAAAAATGTAAAAATGCACTTTTTAGACATCTATGTGGTGAAGAACAGAAGAAACAATTAACAGCAATTGATCTGAGGCCTAATGAAGATAGTAATATATAACTCATAACCAAATTTTGGATGAATTTCGTAAGTATTTTATAAATAATCTTATAAGTTATCAAATTGAGATTTTTGCTGTTTCCAAGTTCCTTTAAATGAAACAAGAACAGATTGCTGCTTATTATACCAGACTTCGTTGTGCAGTAACAGAAGGCAACTTGCGATTCTGTAGACCCAAATGCTGAGTGACAAAAGTGTACAAGATTTAAATGATAAAAACTTCTAGATAAATTTATAATAGGAAATAGAAATAGTCAAATCATTGAAAGAAGTACTTTGTGAATGGTAAACTGCTGAGAACATTCAAATTAAAGAATCAACAATGAATGAAAAACTGTCTATGAATGTGTATCGTAATGGATGTAACCATGTAATCTCAAATGATGAAGATTCTCACAAAACACTTTCCAGATTTAAAAAAAAAAAGTGAAATGTAAGCAATGTGGAAAACGCTTGAAAGAAAATTCCAAAAGTTTAAAGGAAAAACCGATCGGGCAGAAATGTGAATAACTAAAATATGGAAAGACGTTACAGCTTTACAAAAAGTAAATGCTATTGAAGGGACTGATAATTATGATATTTTTGGAATTGGTGAAATGAAATCACTTAAGGAATTAGTAATGAAGGTATATGGTTTGACATGGCTACAAACATTTACAGTAAATGAAATAGAAGTTGATTTTAAATTAGATTCCAGATATCAAGTTAAAGTAATTTCGAAATCAAAACTATTAAAATGACATGATAAGCCAGCAGTCAGTAGCACAACACAAGTGTGCTTCATTAAAGTGACAGCATAGTTCTGATTATAGTTGAGTGTTATCTATAGTTGAGTGTTATATAGTTAAGTGTCAAACAAGAAAGTATAAAAATACACAGATTTTAGTCAGAAGTTTAGACTCACGTGTAATATTAGTCCTTGAAGCTTGTAAATAACTTGGTTTGATGCAGAGATGGAAATTGATCGATAGAAATTTTGTTGAAATGTCAGAGTAATTTCTAAAATAATTTGAAGCTGTCTTTTCTAGTAGAGGAAGACTTCTGTGAATTGCAAAATATAAATTAAAAGAAAGCTGTTTTCGACAAACATCGGCACCCATCGAAAATTCTCAAAAAGGTGAAATGAGGGCTAAATAATATTGTTAAAGCTTGTATAATAACTAAAGTTTAAAAGACAACCGAATTCGTAAACAATAAGGATGCAATTCCTTCGCCAAAAAATCTCTAAGACCATTAAAATAAGAATATTCAAACACCTCATTACCCAATACTTAGTGCAGATGCACTTATGACCAAGTTACAAGTTTGTAAAATTATTATTATTCTTGGTGCGAAGAATGGATTTTGGCAATTTCCACTGGAAGAAAAGTTATCTTACTTAACAGCATTTACCACTCCATGGGCAAGGATCCTATTCCTAATTATGTCTTTTGGTTTGATCTGTGATCCTGAAGAATTTATAAAGAAATGGCTTGCATTTTCAAAGATGATGAAGAAATAAACCCATATTTTGATCACATATAAAATAATTATATAGGAGAGCATTTTATGCGAATTTCCAATATCAGTTTTTAAGATTTTCTTTTTTTGAGGATACATGTGAATGAAGAAAAAGGTCCCCTGGACCGTCAAAAATTAAACTCTCTGCAAAATTAATTACAAGAATAATATCAGAATGCACATAGTTATGTTTTTGACGTTACTTTTTTATGTAAAAATTATTGTAAGGTACAATTCATAAGTTCATACAATTAATAAATTGTTAATGATGAATTTATTCAACAACATCATGTTCTTGAATGGAAAAATGTCTAGATTTTGTTTGCATTCATTAACTGCGTTTCATTAAAAACGTAAAACTTCTAATTGGATTATTTTTGGAAAATATAGATTAAAAAATATATGGTTGAATTTAACTTTAGCACTCTCAAACTTTGATGACTTCTATTGAGATTTAAGAAAAAACGCACAAACTATATAGTTTTCGAGGTTGATTGGAAGCAAATATAATTCGTAATGCGGGTGTTAATAAAACTGTAGGTACGAGATTTTATATATAGACATCCTCCAAACCACAATGCAAAACATTTAAGATTAAACATTATTGCAATTCCATGGACACTGGTATATTATTTATGAATTGATTTCTCTCAAAATAAAGTATTTTTTCAACGACTGTACATGAAAGCTATCACTCAGTTTGTTTAACTTTAACTTCCCCCTTTTTTCATAAAACATTAATGCTTTTAAAATTTTTATTCCGGTTTTCTAAACACATAGATTAATCAACAGAGTGTACTTAATTTGAATTGGGAAAACCTCTTATACTACACTAGATGATAACGTTGGAATCAATCACAGGAAAACAAAATACTTTGTATTTATACTGAAAAGGTGGCAAAAAAAGCTTCATTCAGAAATGCATAATATCTTAAATTTATATTATGATAATTAATTTGCAAATAATAATTGAGATTACTTCATTTCTAAATTTGAAATTTGTTTTAATACAAAATATATATATTTTTTCAATTATTTAAATCTATTATTTTCTATTGGAGATCAGGAAATTTTGAGAAACAGCATAATATTTAAGTAATATGAATTTAATATAAGAATAATAGAAATAAAACAATATATATTTTTTAATGATCACCCCATTTTTGGCACACATTCCATACAGAATAATTTTTTTTTAATCTTATCTATATTGACAAGAATTGGCAGTCTTATAATATCTTTGTAGAAAATAATTTTTAGCATAACAGTCCGTAAAAATTATTTTTTTTAACTGCGAAAATATTTAAATGCTAGCTATATATAATATATAAAGTTAATATTACAGGCTGTGGAAATTTAATAAAACGGCATCGTAATAAAATTGGCTTCTAAAATTGAAGTTGATGCACCTTGATTTACATATTTACTAGATGAATTTAAATCTGTTGAAAATGTTTTCTTTCAATTTTCTTATATATTTGAACTCTTACTTCGTGAACTTTGTTACTGTTCAATTTATTAATTTATTTGTTGTATATACATATAGGCTTCCTTTAATTCAAAATCGGATTTATATATAAATGTTATATATATATATATATATATATATACACTGGTGAAACTAATAATACATTTGTTAATAAATAAATTAATTATTTATATATATATATTTTTATTTATGAACAATTAATTTGCTAATAAATTCATTTTGTTAACTAAAATAAATTTCTAATAACACCTACGATGTGTTGGAAAAGCTTTCACCCATTCCAAGTAGTTTAGGGCCATTGAAATCAAAAGTAAAAAGAGTGCAACTAATGCTAATGATCTACAAAATACACATGAAAAAAGACTTAAGAAGGATGCCACTGCAAAAAGAACAGCTGAAGATAAAGTTCTTCCAGAAAAAGTGGGATAAAAAAACTAAAGGAATAAAAGAATGTCAATGAGGATGAGTGCACTGAATGTCTGGAACTATACCAGGAGACAACCTCGACCACTGACTTGATTCAATGTATTGCTTCTGGCAGGTGATTTTACGAAAGCTGCATAATTTTCAACAATAAGTGCATCGATTGTGGACGACAACTTCGGTTAGCAAACAAAATACACTGAAACTGTGGAAATTAAAATGATGTAATTTTTAAGTTAAATATGTTATCAAGTAGATTAGTGTTATTTTGTAATCTTAGTAGGTAATAAAATTTTGTAATCTTGTAATCTTAGTGTTATTTTGTAATCTTTTACTGATATTTCAATCTTCTTCTTAAATTAAAATTCCTTAATGGTTGTTATTTTTTTCTTTTTTTATTATTTAAATATTAGGTTGAAATATTCACGCCTACTACAATAATATTTTCTCACAAAAACCTTACTTCAATGTCATTTAAGTGTAATTATTATTTTTAACAATTTAATTGCATTTATTATTAATAAGAATCTCTTCTACCTATGGTCGCTATCTCACCTATCCTGTAAGGTGAGATTGCGCAAAATAGTTTCCTTTGTTTTATTATTGCTGTTCTATTAAATTACACCATAACAACAAAATAACAATGGAAATGCATGAAAAATAAATGAAGTCAAAAATATTCATGCATAGTCTAGAAAAAAATTAATATTTAGATTTTTTATTATTATTCTTTTGAAATGTGCGCACACTCTCCTAGCTTTACCTTATATATATATATATATATATTTATCAATTTTGTTAGGAGATAATAATAAACATTAACGTACTACTTTTATAGTTTATATTGTTTTAATATTATGTGGAAAGTTAACTATAAATATCTTTCTGATGTTTAATTTTTATTGCTTAGATAATGTCAGGGCATTTTAATGAAATATATTACTATGTAAATATATAAATATATAATAAAATATATTATTTATCACATGTGTTTTAAATATGATAAATATTTAAAATTTATTTGATATCATTAAGAAAAAATTCTAATATTATTCAACATTAGTATTATAAAGTATCTTACATTATTTCAGTATATCATTTAATGGAATTATCTGTTTTAAAGATGTATATGATTTACTCCAATTGTTAACTATATATATTTATGTCCTTTTTAACACATATGATTTAAATGTAATATATTTAAAATTTATTTCGGTATATTTTTAAATAAAATTTCTTCTGATATTATTTCACAAAGATAATATGCAACCTGTTACATTGTTTCCGTATTTTTAATTCTATAATCTATTTCAAAGTTTTATTAAATTACACTACAAATCTTTATAATATAATAATATTTACATTTATTTTCTGCATTTCAATTAAGGTATAATCTGTATAATATTAATTTTTGATATGAAATAATCACGTTTATTTTGTTATAATTCATTTGATAAAAATATAATGTTTGATCTTGATGGTATTACTTACAAGGGAACCACTTTTGGTGTTGCTCGCCCCTAGCATTGATACCTGGTGCATTTTAAAGCCCTATATTACGAAGTTTGAGAATCGTTAATATTTTCTGTTAAAATAATATTTCTTCATTTTACAGTAGCATAACTTTCTGAAAATGCAATTTTCGAGGCCACTTATAGGGCAATTAACATTGGAATTTTTTAGAGAAAAGCATTTAAAAAAAAAATTAGTTAATAATAAGTATAAAAAATTGAAAAAAGTTAAAAAATGTCTTCAAGAACCCACGAATTTGATTTTGAAAAATTGCAACATTATATTCACATTTTAGGTGGGGAAACAGTTGGCGTTTATTTTCAAAAGTAGTGCTTTCCGGCAACCCTAGCCAAATGCCATAGCTGAATTTGTAATAACTAGAAATTTCAATGTCTAACCTATTTCGCCACAGTAATTTTTCTAAATTGTGTAAAAAATATTAATTTACTTTAGGATTACTTTTAACCAAAGGACCATTTAATACAGCAACAATCCATTTTAAACATCCGAAACTTTATTCCATTCGATTTCAAAAGAAAATATTTTGCTAATTTTGTATTTCACTACAAAAATAGTTTTCAATGATCTTGGAAGTTTTTATAGAATTATATTTACTATTTATATATTTATCGTCTGCATAGAAAAAAAAGAAAAACCTAATATTTGTTGCTTATGCTATCGATTATAAAACAAATCGCAATCTGATATAAATCTAGTAATATGTACTGTACATTTACTCTTCAGATAAAGCGGGCGGAAAAATTCTAGCGCCATATTTGGCGACTTAACTTACTTTTGGCGTGAAATAAGCAAATAAAAATGTAATAATAAAAAATTAAAAGTATAAAAAATATATAAAATATGATTTTAACAGAGAAATTTTACCCGTTCTCTAACTTTTATGTATTGTGGTACAAAATGCACCAGGTCCCGTTGTTAGGTGCGAGCAACACCAAAAGTGGTTCCCTTGTTAGATATCTCGTTATATTTATTAAATAATTTATATTCTCTAATATTTTGTTACTTAAAATCGAAACTATAGATTGCAGCACATACACTAGCTTATTTAAATGAGGTATAATAAAATGTAGTTAGCTATTTCGAGTTCCAAATATGTTTATACATGGCAGTGTTGTAGTTACACGCTGTACATGGAGACGAAATTACAACATATTAGATTTTAAAAATAAATTATTTAATTTATTCCTTTTTCTCTAAATATATACATGGGTTGTAATATTTGTTAATTTAATATGTTTATACCTATTTTTCGATAGTTCCAATATAAATTTTTATTTTACTTTATTTACTTATTTACATTTGGTTAAATTAACTGTAAACTGTAACTTTACTATAACTCCATGTGCTTCTCAGTTTTTAGTTTATATGTTCATCATATGTGTATGGAATTCGTTAGTAAATAATTTTTATGTCAATTTTCTATTCATAAATATTTTTATTTATTGTATTTCATGGAATTAAGAAGTTTTGTTTTGTTTTTGTAATTTATTCTCCGTTTTAATTTTCATGTAATTTCAGTATCACAATAGATTGGGCAATTTGAGAAATAGTTCTTAAATCCAATGTATGCTTTTCTCAATCAGAAATAAATTGTATTTTACTTATATTTGTGGAATGTTGAACCTGGAGAAAAGTTCCACAACCAGTGTTCTTCATATTCTTGCTATTCCTATTGTTCTAGTTCATTTCTTTTGAAATTTCTCCTTCTACATTTCTAATTATTTCACTTATTGATACATGGAATTTTGAATAATCAGTTTTATTGTATCATAGATACTTTTATTCTGATCTCGTTTTTTTGTGTTTTTGCATTCCTTTTGTAAATTTTTCGTCTTACAAATATTGTTCCTCTACTTTTTGAAACATTTTTCGACTTTTGTACAGGATTTACGACATTATAATATTAAACTGTTTAGGTTTGTCAATATTTTGAGATTTCATAGTGGGTTCTGTATGCCAATTAGCTTTACTTTAATATTGTTTTAGTATAACGATTAACGTACAATATTATTACATGCGATCTTAATTTAGAATTTATAGTTAATATTGTTAAGATAAGTTTTGATTCAAAGTTATTATATATCAAGGTTCGTACGCATCAAGAGATTCGGGAGAATTTATGTGGTTTAGTACCAGAAATTTTGTAAATTACTGGTCCCTATATCTGAAGATAGAATTTATTTTCATTAACTAAGACAAATATTTCTTAACAAGAATTCTGGTAAAGGATGCTTGAAAGTCCTTGAAGCGTACGTACCCTGTATATATATACATATAATTAAAATAAAATCACATGTGTACAAATAAATGGAAAAAATAATACAAAATATGAATAAGAGAAATTGAAAATGAGAACATAAGAAACTATGAAATATATACAATGAATAAATTAAACAATAACCTTTTTCAACAGCATCTCTTTGATCACCTGATTTTATCATGGGTATACACGGATGATTACATATCCAATGATCCCAAAACACCTGCAACTGATATAAATGCTGAATAGATATTCCAATAAAATCCTCTCTAATGATATGCTTATGGAAATATAATATTGCGTAAAAGTATCTTAGAAAACCGAAATCTAAATTGTTTGCTCTGAATACCAATTTTATTCTTAAATTTTCATAACACTGTATGTGAAAAATTAATACTTTTTCTTTAAAACTAATAATTTAAAGGAGATTTTTTAAATCTAGATTTTACTGTGTAGAAAAATAATATTTCATGATTTATGAAAGCTTTAACTAATTTCTTTTCCTTTGAGGGAGGAGGGGCAAATTTAATCAGGTCTTGGCTAAATACCCCAAACGACTTATTAAAAAAATTTCCCTTGAAAATCAGTTTTAATAAAATTACAAATTGTATTTTAATTATAATTTTTATTGGAGGCATTATTTCTTACTGATGAAAATATCTCACATTTTAGTGTGCGTTATGTTGATATGTTGACACTGTAATTAAAACTTTTCAATAAAACATTTGAATGGTACTGCAATAGATTGCCTAAGAATTGGTTTAGTTATACTCACTACATCAATTCGTAGGAAGTGTGAATATTGCACTTTCTATTATGCGAAGTTATGTTAAGTCCCATATAATTGTACACTGTTATACATTTGCAGCATTCTGTCCAGTCATTCCACCGTTTTGAAAAACTGAAAAATCTCTTTCATAACCATAATTTAACTATATTCTGACCATAAAATGGCCAATAATATGGCCAGAATAAAGTTAAATTACGGTTGTGTAACCGTTTTCGATAAAAACGGACAAATGACTGGACAGAATACTGCAAATTTTTAACAGTGTAGGCACACTGTTAAAACTTTTGCAGCATTCTGGCAGGTCATTCGACCGTTTTTTGAAAAAACGGTTTCATAACCATAATTTAACTCTATTCTGACCATAAAATGGCCAATAATATGGTCAGAATAGTGTTAAATTACTGTTGTGTAACCGTTTTCGGAACAAACGGTCAAATGACCTGCCAGAATGCTGCAAATTTTTAACAGTGCACGTTGCATCACAGTATTGGAATTTTTATTCGGATAAATTTCTTTAACCCTCTAAGTGTTTGGGGCGTATTATTCCGTTCACTAAGCTCCAGGTTTCACAGCAATACAAGCAATATTTAAGATAATATAATAGATTTAATGAATTTTAAATACATTGAAGAATGATTAATAGTCTCAAGGATTACATACATATTTGTAATTGAGTTTTTTTTATAATGTTGAAAGAATCATATTTTCATAGCATTTAAAACAAAATGCAAAGAAAACAACATTACAATTTTACCCTTTTGCAAGACGCTCGGAGGGTTAAACGCAAATTTCGATAAAATTGAAACCAATTTAGACATTTTAAGGATACTCCGTACCCCTCATTTGGCAAAAATCAAGAAAATATATATATATTATTCTTATAATGTGCTTATACATTCTTTGTATAATCTAGCGAATTTATGCAAAGATCCGATAATTATAAATATGTGAGAAAACTGTTTACTGCGCCTATTCCTTTTTAAATGATTAAAGGTACAATCTTTAAATTCATTTTTCTCAGTTTGTGTTTCTACCCTTTATCTACTGACGGTACTTATAAGTAACATTAAAATAACTTGTTATAAAATTTATTTAATACATCGATTAGTTGCTATAAAGTTTACAATGAGTTATATATACATTACTTTATCTTGTTCCAAAAGAATTATGGGTTACACAAAACAAAACTATTGTTAAAAGGATGATTTCTTTTGCCTTTGCATCTTTTCATCTTTCTTGGCGTTGGGGGGGGGGGGGGGATTTATTTCGGATATATTTCTATATTTTTATTGCAAGAACAACATATTTGTACATTTCCTAATTCTACAAAACACTAAGAAAAATATTTAAAATACAAGATTGGAGTGGGGTTATAAATATTGCATAGAATCCCTATAAATTTAAATTTAATAAATCCGTCTAAATAATCATTCAATCCTTCCACAATCCTTCTAAAAATTATTAAATGATTATGTAAATATTTTAATATAGTTTAAACAATTCACGAAAAATGCTTTAGAAGATAAAATATTCATTTATTCATAATTCAGTACATGAAGGGTTAATATATCTGTATGATGTAAATGCACAAACTTCAACATATATTTTTGAATTAACTTGAAATTTGGTTAGGGCGATCATTAAAGAGCAGTTCATAAAATTAGCAATCGGATTTTAAATAATGTAAATAGTTCCGATCCCTACAATATTATAACACATTTGTAAGAAAATAATACAAAATAAAATGTTTCCAAAGATACCAAAATTATAGGAAACATTATCTTTAAAAATTTTCTTTTCCTATTTTTTTTTTCAATTTTACCACAAGAATTGCTTTTCCATCTAAGTAAATCATTTTCCTTCAATCCAACTATTCAGTAATATGCCGTCTAAAATATAACATAAAATACGGAAATTAAAAAATAGTTCAAAGGGCACTAAGTCCATTTAAAGCATTCAAAAATATAGATTAATTATAAAAATTAAAATGCAAATAATGCAAAAAAAAACCTTTATAATTGGATGGAATAATTTAATACTAAATACGAAACAAATTATTATCGATGAATCTGTTCCATAATTTCAAAATATATAAATAGGAATTCGCATTTAATGTGATCAAATTTACATGGCAACACATTTAAAGTTTTTAGAACTTTAAAATTTATTTATTTTTAAAATTTATCTTTTTTTTAAATGACGTGAAAATTTGTGATTTTAAAAAAATATTTTTTTTAAAAACTGCGTGAATTACGTAACTTTCGTCACCAAATTTCGGATGAATCTGGAAACGTTTGATCACTATATGGCAGGTTTTAACATTGTATAGAAAAAAACTGCGTCTGTTCCATAAGTAAAAATTCATATCTTCAAAAATAAAATGATTAGATTTACTATTTTGAAATGAAATTATGTGAAAACCAATCGAACATTTCTCAGACATAAAAATCCTTCCACGATATAACAGCCTTGTAAAGAATGAAGCCTTAAAACTTTGGTATAAAAGCTATTTGGGTCAATAAATATGTAAATAACAACCTTTATTTACCTCAAATGTGTTAGAGGTTGGTAATTTAAATACATTTAAGCCTATTAAATTATTTTTTATTTTGAAAAAATAAAAGACTGCTAAACGATTGTCTTGCTGCTAAAGACTGCAAGAAAATATTAATTTACCCATAAAAACATTTATGATATTAGATTATTTTTTTAATTAAGTTTAAAATTCTAAACATAGTTAATTTTTCTATGTACTTGTTTAACTATAGTTTCCAATATTCAGAATTTTTAAAGTTCCAAGCATGAAAATGTTCCATGATAATTTAATTATATAATTTTAAAACATGAAACAGTAAAGTATGAAAATCCAAAATTTTATCAAAAAAATGTCATATCAAAGTATATATTTGTAGAAAAAGAGAAATCTCAGAGCAAACTAATGAAAAAATATTTTCATATAACGTACAAAATTTAATGTATCTGTTTTATCACTACACTGTCAGAAAAATTCGTCTTTATACACTAAATTATTCGCCATTTTTAAACAAATAATTTTCCGTTAATCTTCCCGGAAGTCTGAAAAGGAGGTAAAAATTCCGTTTATTCCTTGCACGCATGCGCATTGGCTGCATTAATATCAAAGTTCGAAGTTATTTTTTAAATGAAATACCGAAAATTCAATAAATTTAAATTTCTAATTTATTTAAAAAGAAACAAATAAAAATAATGCTTTCGAATTTAATAAATTATCAATTTTCCCATTCATTTAAACGTATTTAAATATGGAGTAATAAAAAAAAATATTCGCACGTAAAATATATTCTAAACGAAAATATATTAAAAATATAGTGGTTCAATGAATTAAAAAAATCGATTTTATTCAAAAAAGGAAACATTTCTTCTCGAATGTAATTCAAAATATAATATTCAGATTTTACATCTAACAATTAAATTATGTCTTATTAAAAACCATGTTACAACATCAACCATTATTTCATATCGATGTCCCTACAATTAAGTTTAAATTTCCGAGCTTTCTGAAAAAGATATTTTACAAGCCTTACCATTCCCCCATTTGAAAAAAAAAATCCGTATCTTCATTTTAAACTCGCAATTTATCAACTGCTCGCTGGCCGAGTGGTTAAGATGCTCGTTTCGAAACAAAGTGAATCCACGGAAGAAAGAAAGTCATATTGTTAATAAAAAGCCCTTTTTTCAGATTACAGAAATTTTCTGTCGTAGAACGGAAATGTCTTCAATTCTAGGATATATACCAGTTGCAGTGCTGCCAGGAATATTTCCGTGAATTGAAGAAAGTATATCTGAGAGTGTATATAGATATTCTGAAGACTGACAAACAGTGAAATATTCTGCTACATATAAATCGAGAATAACTATTCAGTGAAAAATCATTTAGAGTGATACATATAATATAATTTGAGCTATGTAATTTTCATAAGTATATGAAGCCATCGTGACCTTTTTCCGACTATACTGTATACCCTTTTTAAAATATTAATGAATAAAATCAATAAATAATAATTACTATTCTATTTCTAATGTTTATTGGGGATTTCTGGTGTTGTAATAAGTCACAGTTTTCTGGGGGGGGGGGGGGGGGTGATTTTTTAGATTAAAATATTTTAACATTTTTTTTCGTCCACACCATAATTTTTTAATAACCTTGTTTTACGAAATTATTTGTCAAATGAACATTCAATAAAAACCCAAAATCGGTTATAGAGGAGTAAAGTTTCAAAGATTAATTTCTTGAAATGACGTTAGTTAAAAAACTGATTTAAACTTTCTGTAACAAAAATAAACAATTAGTAAGGTTAGTTGGGGCAACTGGGCCATAAATTTACAATGTGACTCTGGAGCTTCTAGCAATTCGGCTTCAAAAAGCTAATGTTCATTTGAATTAAAGTCTGAACTTCTGTAAATGTGTTCAGTTAGGTTCCCTCTATCAGACAGAAATGCTCAAAATTACATTTTAATATTTAAAAATATAAAAATATGCATATTTCATCTTTCTTTCTTCATGGGTCCAGTTGCCCCAAAAATGGGGTAACTGGACCAGGGGGGGGGGTCTATGTTCCACACGCGTTTATTATTATTTTTTATCGGATATTAGGTCCTGTTTGAAAATTTGTAAACAACTTAAATAAATTTAAACCAGGCAGATCATGTAAATTATATGCCAATAAACAGCGTTGTAAGGGAAACCTTTGCTGTCAGTGTGTCTAAAAAAAGTACTTGAATATTAAGTGAAAATATTAGATTTATTTATACCAAAAACATAAAACGCAAGTAAGTACTTATGCACTTTAGTATAGATAATAAGTATAAAAGTCACAGGGGTATTTTGAGGAAAAAAATAGCAAGGTCAATCTATGAACAAACGGCTACGTAAGTACTTACATACTTAATCTTTATCCAGGGGTCGCATTATATAGGGAAAATTTTATTGTTTCTACCAGAACCCTTAATGAGTTACCTTCATGATCATTTTATTTAACATATTCTGCACTGTTAAAAATTTCATCGTCAGAAAACGGTCATTTGAACGGCAGCATTCTGTCCGGCAATTTGACCGTATTTAGAGATAGTGGTTACTTAATCATATTATACGTATATTGCCATATGACCGTAAAATATATATATATGGTCATTTGACCCTAATTTTATAAAATAGTCAAAATGGTCATTTGATCGTAAATGTATAAAATGGTCAAAATGATCATTTGACCGTAATTGTATAAAATGGTCAAAATGGTCATTTGACCATATTTTTAGAAAACGGTTATATAAACATATTATGAATAAATTTGCATTTGACAATGAAATATACATGGTATGGCCTTTTGACCGTATTTTTAAAAGATTGTTATTTAACCGTATTATGATTTTATTGACACATGACTGCAAAATATGTACGTACGATCATTTGATTGGATTATGAATTTATTTATATATGACCATAAAATATACAGGGTGTTGCCGAAATCGACCGACAAATTCAGAGGGGTGATCGTAGGCGTCAAGAGGATGAAAAATTGCCATGCAACCACTCCATGTTCTAAGCCACATTGAGTGAGGGATAATCGCAAAAATAGTTATGAAGGGTGTGGCGGTCAGTGAAAAAAATAATAAGTAGAAATACATTTATTTGACCTAAGCAGAATTACAATGCATAACAGTTCATAATGAGAAAGATCATGACAAGGCATTTTTATAGGAATTGTTCGAAGTTGAGGCCCCGAACGTAATTGCACAGCAGATATCTACAGAAGGATTGCTGTGCAATGACCTTTAAACATGAAACTTTGAACAATTCCCATGAAAATGTCTCGCATGCTTTGACGTTTAACTGTACTGCATTGCAATCCTGCTTAAGTCAATAAGTGTTTTTCTACTTATTTGTTCCATTCAATGTTGCACTCTTCATAACTATTTTTGCAGTTTTCTCCCACTTAATGTGGTTTGTGACCAATGGCAATTTTTCAGCCTCTTGATGCCTTCTATCAGTCCTCTGAATGTGTCGGCCAAATTCGGCAACACCCTGTATATATTACAGGTACATACTAATAAATCCATAATGCAATCAAATGATCGTACATAGATATTTTACAGTCATGTGTTAATAAAATCATATTCCAGTTAAATAACCACTATCATCCCTTTGAATTTGTCAGTGAAATTCAGCAACACTTTGGATATGCTCAGTCATTTGACTATAATTTTTAGAACAGTTACTTAACCATATTTTCAGTTTGTTATATAACCTTACAATACATATGTGTTATTTTTTGACTATATTAAAAGAAAACAATGAAAAGTTTATATATATATATATATATCTTAGCCATAAAACTATAAATTAAAAATGTATGTAATACATGGGAAATAAAAGTTCTGATTTTCATGTAACAAGAATATTGGAAGTACATGTAAAAATGTGTCAAATTGGTTAAATCAATTTTATTCTTTACTAATGTGTGCATAAAATTTCTTCATAAAAATAGTAGTTCTTGTATAATAAATAAATAGTATAATATTAAAAAATATAAAAAGATAATAGTACATAATGTTGATTATGCCTGACCAGGAGCAAACTTTCCTTTTGGCCATATAACAATAAATTCATTTCTGCATTAGACTGAAATTTCTTAATCATACAATCTAGGTTATTATTCATGATATAACATGGGCTTTTTTTTTCATATTACAATATCTACATTTATTAAACAAGAACTTCAATGTACTTAAAAATTTCATATATTTTCAAAAAATAAAGAAAAATTAATAAAATTGACCAAAATTTTAGTTACTTACTTGGAAATTTTTATTTTTCTCTTAACATACAAATCTATATAAATAACAATTTAAAAAAAAAAAAAAACTGGCATTGTCCAGCAAATCACCTCTTTTGTAATTTTTTTTAAATGGTGTTTCATTTTTCTTGAGAAACTTCGTATATAATTTAAAACTTATTACTAATAATAGACTTTAATTAGATTTTAGAATAAGTTTTTAGATGAATGAATTATGAATATTTAGTTTTCTGGTTGATATAGAAATAACACACAAATCATATCTAGGTTTTTTAAACAAATCTATCAGATAAAAAAATTCTGAATATCTACAAATTCAAAAACTCACTTTTTATCTTTGTTTCTTTTTTAACAGACAATATATCTGTACAAAATTACACAATTTCTAAATATCACATCTTATTCCATAAATGACAAAAATAATTAGTTGTAGCATAACCATTGAATATTAAAAAACTATTCAAATTCTGATGTTTTTAGTAGCTTTTCCCTCCTGAAATCAAACTACTGAAAATCCTAAAAGCAATGTTACATTTTAAAGTAACATGTACAAAGTAGTTTGTAAAAATAACCTGTCAAAATTGTATTGGAATCTATAGGAAAATGAAAGATATAACGAGCATGAGATATAATGAGTTGTTTCTGCATTTTTGGTGAGAATGAAACATTGATGTTCTTTAATGAAAGTGTCCATAACTACTGTAATATCAATCTGAAATTTTTTTAATCCTTTGCACTCCTATGTCGGGTCTGACTAAATATCATCTTTTTATGCAAAATTTGTTTTTGACACGAAAAATAATGGAAAATAAAATTTGTCTTTAAGTATAGAAAAATAAGTATTATATACTCGTCTATAAGTCGAGTCCCCCAATTCTTAAGCAAAATTTTGAAAGAAATTGAATTTTCGTGTACAAGTCGAACCACATTTCGTGCAGTATGTTGAAAAATGATTTGTAATCGAGGATAAAAAAATTCATAAATTTTCCTTAAATTAGTAAACTTTTTTACGTTTCTAATCATACTTTTTCTATTCGACATTTTAAAACTGTATAATTATGTAAAGCCGAAGAAGCTTCAACTATTTTGAAACCTATTCAAATCAATTCAATGATACTTGAAAAGAAAAAATTCTTTAAAAATTCTGTTCAAGCCTTATTTACAAAGGTAAACAACTTCTTAGACTGCTGAAATATAGTACCTCTTTGTATTGTAGGACTTACCATAATTAGACAAAAAATATTTCTGAATGTCTACATGCTAAAAAAAATTGTGTTCCCCATACTTTCTTTGCTTATTTCTTTTCTTAACAAATTTAGTATATCTGCAAAAAAATTGACAAGTTGTAAATATTTGCAATTTATTCCAGAAATGACTTAAATAATTATTTGTTGAACAACCATCAATTAATTGAAATGTACGTATATATAATAACTTGTGTACCCAAAAGGTGCTAACAAAAGAAATATGCAAGTTTTGCAGACAATTTTTAGAAAAATATAAAAGAAGGGGGGGGGGGTAAAAGTTACAAATTGTTAAATAAAATACAATCTTCTATAGCCTAAAAAAAAGTTTTACATATTTCTTAAAATAATTAAAGAATATTTCCTTCTTAAACCAGTTTTAAAAAGGTAGTAAAAATATTGCTGCATATATATTACCAATGAAAAAAAAAACAATTTGAGATAACCATTTAAAAAACAGTTTGAGAAAAACAGCACTACTAGATTATAATTATATAATAGTCTTATAAGTATATTTTGAATTTGTTTTTTAACTTGAATTAATTTGACTAAATATTTATCGATTTTCAGCCAAAGGTCCACTATTCAGTAGATCCTTAAAGATATAGCATTTTGTAGATAAAATGAAGATTAATGCATTATGTACCAATAAACTAAATAATACATGAGTGAATAAGGTACAGAAATATTTATTAGACCATTTTGTATACAAGTCGCACATATAATATAAACAAGACCAAGCCAGTATAAACAAAATTAAACCAGTCCATGATGAATTCAAGTTCCTTGCTTTACATATTTTGTTCCAGACACTAGATTAATACCAACAAGACACCTATAAAAAAAAAAAAAAAAAAAAAAAAAAAAAAAAAAAAAATTCTGTAGTTACACTTATTAATAAAGCAATTATAAGCATTCAAATATATTTTCCAAGAAAATACAAAAGTATATTGAAATTTTCATGAAAACGTAGATGCAAGAAATATAAGAAAATTATTAAAAATTCTCGATGTTAAAATTGCTAAAATATATGAAGTAACACCCATGCATAAAAATGAAATCTCTTCACCCATAGTGTCTAATGGTCAGTTTTTTTTTCAATTGCTATTTTTTCAAATTTATAGTGTTAAACTGATTAGAAAATTGTTTATTCAATGCTTTCTTTGTGCATCGAATTCTTAGTATTATATTACAATATAATAAATAAGGTGGTCAAATTTCTTTTTAAAATTTCTCGATATTTCGAAAGCAGCATAATGAAATTTTCATAGGCAACACTTTTCACAATGCTATTCTAATAACAGTTATTTATATAATTGAATATAAAAGAAAAACAGCTCTACAAAATAATTAAGCAGAAATCTAAAAATATAATTTCATTTTTCTAATAAAAAATTTAAAATATCAATTTATTTTTTTCAAGGTGATAAAATACACCAAAATTCAGTCAATTTTATATTAATAAAATTTTTTCCCTGATAATGTATATTTTGTTCGAAATGAGATTCTTGAAAACATTTTATATCCACTTTACCAAGTTATGCTTCTCTGTATTTAAATGCATCTAGCTTTGCAAAATACCCACTGCATTTAATCAGTCATTCTAAGTATATTTAATACAATGCAGCACATCATTTTCAGATTCCACTATGTAATTTCCCTATTAAACATTTATCTTTTAATTTCAAAATAGGGAGAGGGGGAAAAAAGTATGATGGATTACACTAAAATACAAATAACTGCTCTTTGTAAGTTAAAAATGATATTTGTTTTGTATTATCTTAGAATATTTCTGTTACCTTTATTCTCAGATTTTTCCAAAAAAGCATATGACAACTAAATGCTTACAAATTGGTACATATCCAGATTATGCAAGGAGTTCAAACTTAATGACACATATTTAACATAGTGAATATAGTGTTAATGATCACTACCCTATAATCAGGGTTGGCACGGTTTAAACCAAGTGGTTTTAACCATGGTTTAAACCACAGTTTAAACCAATTGGGGGTTTTTTTGTCAAAAAAACGATTTGGTTTTTTTTTAGAAAAAATCTAATATATTTTCTTTTTTTTTTTGTAATTTAATTGTTTTAAATTATAGATAGAAGTAATTTCTACTTTTAACACTTCATCTCAGCATTATTATATTATTAATCAAAGGATTCTTCATGCGATTTTCAAGGTATCAATGTTTCACTGTATAGAGCAGTTTACTTTGCACATAAGACATAGCTGTTACTAATAATGTTTAAATTAGAAATGATTTCAATTTTCTATATAATTGACTGTAATTATTTAACTTAAATATTTTCTAAAGTTATATTTCTTATATAATATTCAAAAATGTTTATTTTATCAACAGATATGCATCCGTATGCAATAGGAAGTTATATTTAAAAAAAACCGGTTAAAAAAAACTGGTTTAAACCAAATAAACAGTGTTTTTTTCCAACCCTGCCTATAATAAACTAAAATTATAAATGTAATATAAAAATTTCAGCTTATCCACCAGACTGAATACAATTGAGCATTTAACAAATGCAGTGTTATCATAGTTTGGTTGATTGTTACAACTTTTGAGATAGTATAATTTATCTTGTACTTACCTTATTTAATCTACAAAATGAGGCTACTAATAATACCATTTCAAAATGGTGGTAACAATCATAATTTTAAAAATGTATCCAAAATGACAAAATTGATTTTTTGAGATGAATTAGACTGGCGAAATATATTCTAAACTACATTAAAATATTCAACAATGGGATACAACTTTGTTTCATAACTATTGCTTATATATACTTTTAAAAAGTCCTGTATATTTGCATTCACCATAATTAAAAAAAAAATAGCATAAAATGTAGTTTCTGAAAACTAGTTATTCCATTGACACTTTAAAAAAGGTTCTGTTTATTTATGATTATACAGATATATGAGAAAGAGAAAGAATTTGTTTTAAGATAAAACAATTTTAATAAATCAGGTCATTCGGATGAACCATGACCATTTTATTAGTTACAGAATGCTTTTTTTTGTGCACACAGGAATCTTAATATTTAAACACAGGAATAGTTAAATGGTTTCTACAGATCCAAATTTTAACTGGACAGTCTTATACATTTGTTAGCACAACTGAATCTTTAAGTAAAACATTTCAAAAAATTTAAAAAAACTGTCTTTATACAATGCATTACAGTTATTCATTCTAAATTTATAAGTATACATTATATTAAAAAATATATATAAACATGTTCCTTTACCTCTGAAAAAACTTCAAAGTCAACTGGATTTCTCTGTTGAAAAGGAAAAATGTAGCAAACAGTATTGCTGGAGCTATAGTCGGATCTTTAATAGACGAATTTCCAACTAAGCCATCAATAAGCAAGCATATTCCTCAGAAGTAAAGTATGATGAACCTTAAAAAAGAAAGTCACTAATATGAAATATTTTATTTAATCATATAAAATGCTTATTAAATAATTATATCAGAGCTGTCCAACTTTTTTACTTTAATGAGCCACATCTGTGTTACTATTTTACTAATATTAATTAGTTATTAAGAAAAAATCTTAAGCTTTCCTTTTAAAAAGAATTATAATTTAAAATTTATTAGCATGCAAGTCACAACATTTGGACTTGTTACATATTCACAAACTAAGTTAATACTTGCTTAAAGTGATAGAAAATGTTTTTATTCAGCTTGACATGTTTCATCGCTCAAATGGCAACATTCTCAAGAGCTATATTAATAGAAATATTTTAACTTTTTTTTTATTGTAAAACTGGTAAGCAAAAATCATGAGGTCTCATGTATAATGAAATCAAGTGCAATAATAAAAAAAAAAGGATAACTGTGAACATGAATTATTTTATATTATTATTTCTTATTCTGCAAATTCATGTTCACAATTATCCATTTTATTTTTATTACTATTCTACTTGATTTCATTACACATGAGATTTCATGATTTTTGTTTACCAGTTTTAAAATTCTTTTGTGAAAATATTTCTATCATTATAGCTCTTGAGAATGTCGCCGTCTGAGCGATGAAATATGTCAAACTGAATAGAGATATCTTTTATCACTTTTAGCAAGTAGTTTAACTTAGTTTGTGGATTTTAAGTGATTTTCATATAATTTTATGGTTACATAAACTTAGTGATGCAAAAACTTGTATCTTTGAATTGGAACTTATCAACTTATTAGATATTGCTGTTACAAAGTGACTTTTATTGAAAACACTACAATTACAAATCTTCCCAATATACAATTGGCACAGTTACAAATATTTTTCGATAAGTATATTTTCACACCATGAAATAATATTTTCAATAAATATACATTTAAGATAGATGACAATTTCAATATCTTAAGGAAATAAGATTATCTGCTAAAGCTGCATGAAACCAGCGGGTTGGACAGCCCAACAATCTTTGTATTTCTATATCAATATCTCTTTGTATAGCTATATATCTTAGTATATAGAGAGATACTACCAGATATAAAGAGATCATGAAAATCCACTAGGTTTACTTTGACTTTCTTTTTTAAAATATTTTAGAGTTTAGAAGGTTACATTTGCCACTAAATAATATCTTTTAGCCCAATATAATAAATTCTGCCCTCTTTTCAATAAAGTTTATTCGTATTAATACAGCGATTTGTTTCCGTTTCGTGCAATTTTTTTATATTTGTAAAAGGAATCCGGTTTCAAGTTTTTAGTTAACCTTTTCGCTCCAATATGATTTAATTTTTATGCGATTTTTTGCGTATATTTTAATCTCGCATGTTTTTTTAAAGCGATTTCTGTTTTTTTTTTTTTCGCGTTCTGTAGATATTTTAAATTCAATAAGATATTTATCGAAAAAAGGAACACGCTTTGCGATTATAAATCCTTTCTAGTCAAGGCTTGAAAATTTAATTCCCTTTAAGTATAAAAAGCCTTTCGTAAAAGTGTCTGAAATTTTCGCGTAAAAAAAGAAAAGAAAAAGTGCAGCAAATAGAAATAATGATTAAAAGAAAAAGAACCCTTGATTTCCTTACTATTAAAAAAAATGCTATCTTTGTTGCTAATTGGCCGATTTCTTTCAATTTTTTAGAAAGTTGCAATAATAATAAATTAGGCTGCGTGCTAAATTTTTATTAAAATATAATGAGTAATAGGAACATTATAGTACCCACAAAAATGCCCACTCTTAGAACTGGAAAGAAAAAAAAAAGTGCGATCTGCGGTTTGTTTATTTTGCTCCGAGAAGTCTATGCTATAAGAGAATCAGATAAGCTTTCCATCCATTGATAATGTTTTCTTTTGCTGCTGCATAGAATTAAAGAAAGAAGCATTTATTTAAAATAGAAAGTTTTCTATATTTATTAAACACCTTAATTAATTTTTTGCAGGCTAATCATTCATTTTTTATTAACATCATATTACATCAATGACCATTTAGGTTGTATTAAAAGCATAAACTAAAAAAAAAAAAAAAAAAAAAAAAATCCAGATGAATTTAGAAAACACGTGTCGTTCTGGAACGATTTTCAAACAGCAAATGCAATGCATTATGCATTGCTTTATCTAGTTTTCATACGAGTGTGACATATTAGGACTTTGCATGTGTGTCATACAGAGCAAGAAAACACCTGTTTTCCAAAGTCCACATGCTTTTGCCGGGTAAAAAGACAAAATATTTTGAAGAAAAAAAAACTTAGAAGATACGGGGAAGAGGGGTTGGGCGCGGCGCCCTTTGAAAAACGTCAAAAGGGAATTAATACCTGTCACACTTATATGAAATTTCAAATTTCTATTATAAAGCAAACACGCCGATTTAACGCAAATTATTGGAGGGCTGCAGATTACAAGAACATTAAAACTTAATTTCTCAAAAATAATATAAAGAATTAAAAAAGTAACATTCTGAACCAGGTTATTTACAAATCTTGAAGTATTTATTTCAAAGTAACCAAAAATATGTAGGATCCTATAGAAAAAAAAAATACGTTTTTAAAAAGTAATTTGAATCATTTGATAGAAGGTTCATTCCTAATTTCGATGATAATAAAATACATTTTTAGCTAGATTAATAAAAGTAAATTTGGTCTCAATTGATTAAAAGTAACATGAAGTACTTTTAAATAAATTATTAAGAATAATACAATAATTACAATGCTCCCAAAATAAGTTGCAATGCCATTAAAAAATAAGGTAAAATGAAAGTTCCTTACTAAAGCTTTACAAAATTATGAAGTTTTTCTTACTAAAACTAACAGCGTCAATTGTTATTTAATTTATTATATTAATTGACTATAATAGGTTTTCAAATAATTAATTCAGTGGGAAAATGTATACGTGACATATCACATCGCCGATTTTTCTCATATATACATCGTGATCGCCGATCATTTAAAAAAAGAAAAAAAAAGACTTGTAATTGAGAATGTGGTGATTTGTGATTGGCATCGATTTTGGATAATTTACGATGCCTAAATGAAAGATTCGATCGCGATCTCCGTTTGAGCGAGAAGTCACGCGTGCGTTGTCTACGATCTATTTAGGAGATCGTAGAAGAAACCTGTCTTGCTCATCATCGATGCGATCTCCACGCGTGATGCTTCACGCGAGTGTTTGAAGATCGTGGGAAAAACTGGTCTTACCCACCGATCTCGCTCATCATCCATGCGATCTCCGTATTAGCGATGCATCACACAAGCGTTCGAAGATCGGAGGTGAAACCGGTCTTACCCGTCGGTCTCGTTCGTCATCGTACTGGTCTGATGCATCATATGGCCGCGATTCATCGATAAACGAAAGATAGGGAAATCGGTTTGACTGACGATTTATGATTTAAATCGATATCACGCGATGTATCGATGCATCGCCCAGTCCTAGATGTTACCATATATTGGTTTGCTTTTAAAGAAAAAAAAAACATTCAGCTATTAAGAAATGAAATAAAAATGTAAAGAAATCAAACAGTTCAGTATTTGATATTTATTACCAGAATATCAAGGTTTTTGATATTTTCATATGTTTGATATTTATGTTCAAAATCCCACTGTGCAAGATATTTTTGCTATTTTCGATCAAAATAAGTATAAATGAAGTTTTCAATTCTTATTGACAGTGTCGTACTCTGGATAAAGAACTTTTGTCTCTCATAAGGACTTTTTTAGCCAAAGAAGAAAACAAATATCTTTTCCAAGCCTTATGTTTGAAGTTTTTATTTTTAAATGTAGATTTTGTCGGACATAATTAATTCAGAACAAACATTGAAATATAAACTGTATAATTGAGATTATAATCTAATTCATTACAAAAGAATCTTTTCTGGTTTCCGTTTAGTTGAGGAACTTCAACTGAACAACATGTTAGGGAATAAAAATAAGACCAGGTTACATTTATATTAAAACTTTTCAATTAAAAATCTGTTTTGTTGTTTTGTACTAAAAATTTTCTTTTATAATATACATAAAAATTCCTTGATACTGAATACAACAGTTTTGTGTATAAAAAATCAAACTGTTTCTGTTTTCATTTAGTTGATCTTCAGTTTTGATCTAAGAGACAGGTGGGGAGAGATAGGGAAATAAAAATATATTTATGTAGAATATTGTTTTATTAGGTTTTCATTTTAAGTGCAGTGCAAATTTTTTTAGGTTCTATTTTATATTATTCTTGGAAAACATTTATTATCAGCAGTTGACTATTTTGAAAATATCGGTTATTTTTGTAAATATCACGATATTGCGAACCCTGTGTAAACGCAATCTCCTCGTCCTCAATGACATGGAAGGTGGGTGCATGCCACATCGAATCGAACTGATCCACAGAAATGTACAGGTTACCCATTTATTAAACGTCTGAAAATTCAAATCCCCCCCCCCCTCCCCGTTGTTGCTCTTCTTAAAGTAAAAGAATCTATACTGTCCCTTTCGAGCTGCAAAAATATTTTCCAGAGAAAAATTTCTCATTTTCAACACTGAATTACTACTTACCTCTCGCCTAGTATAATCCACAAGCTGAATCTCAAATATATTTTATTTATACAACGGAAATTTAGAATCAATAAATGACAAATTTTGTACCAAAAAAATGTAAACAGAAAAATGTGAAAATGAACATACTTACTATATACATATTTTTTTTTAGGTTAAATGAAGTTGTCAGAAAAAAAAATTATAGAAACCCTTTGAATTCAGAATAGTATCCAAACTGCATACTCCAATCTAAAGAGAGTACTGTTGACAGGGTTGCCGACATTTAGCCAGCTGGCTTTTTTTGGTTTTAACGACTTAAAAAAAGCCAGCTTTTATTGAAAAAGCCGGTTTTTATTTTTAAAAGTTAGTTTACAGTTAATTTGTTTTAAATTTGGATGAATAATTTTTTATACACTTATAAATATTTTCTACTAAAAACATGATAGATTTTTATTCAATTTTGTCAAATAAATAAGTCTTTATAACTTCTAGAAGGCAACTGTGAAAGCATTATGTCTGAAACAAAAAAATATATATATATAAACATTGAAAAGAATATAAGTTAGGTTCCAAACTTGTGTTTTGAAATTCTATATTACAAAGCTCCACATATATTACACATTTTAAAGATTATATTTAATTAAACAATGACAAAATGTAGCACATCAAAATGGAAACATTCTCATGTGTCTATATAGAGAGATTAAGTTATAAATGTTAAAAGAGAATTTAAAAAGGATATAATATTTGAGGAGAGTGATACATAAGTGTATAAAAAAATAAAGCATTTAAAACAAGAAAAAATAAATAAAAATTATCTAAATAAAATTTTGAAAAGCTTGTTGCTAAGCATATTCATGCATATACTATTCATAATGCTTTTAATAGTGAGAAATGGTGTTTTTATTAATATGACTATGTATAATTTTAAATGTTTACTAGAAGTAAAATAAGGCTTGTACATTAATAGCTCTTAAAATTAATTAAGTAATAAAATATGTAACTAAGTAACCATTGTCCTCTTTAATTTTATAAAGCAGTAAAAATGAAAAAAAAATGGCAGTTGGTATGGCTCTATTAAAATTTAGCTGACATATTTGCAATTCTAATTACAAATCACTAGCAAAACCATCTAAATTTTATTCCAGTATTAATGTCCTCATTATTGAGAAATTGGGTTACTTATTAAACTCTAAATCAATTAAATGTCTGTCATTAAAACTAATTAAAAACACTTTAAAATATGTAGTTTATAATTACAATGCTTCATTGTATAAAACCCAATTATAGCCAAAAAAGGCCAATTTTGGCCAAAAAAACCCGGTTAAAACAAATAAAAGCCACTGCCTTGGCTTTTTTAATTTTTAGACGGCTTTTTCGCATCCCTGATTGTTGACCATGTCAACTGAATTTATAAAAGCAAACAATGTTATGTGTAGGACTGGGTGATGTAGAAATTTCTTAAATCGATTTATCATCCATCTAACATGGCGATTTAGTGCTAAATCGCGATTTAACACCGATTTTACGTTTTAGAATCTGGAAGGCTATTTTTTAATTTTTAGTAACAAAATACGGTCTTTATGTACCCCCCCCCCACCCCCACCCCTGTATTATATAGTACACTTAGCTTTTAATTTTTCAAATAATTTTGAAAAGAGGTATATTTTACACATAAAAAAACTTTGAATGTCCCAAAACACTAGTTTTTTTTTTCCATTTTAAAATTAGTGACCTTTTGTAATACATTTTATAAACTCATTCTATAAGAAGTAATATGAAAGAAAATGTTTTTTTTTTTTGTCTGACTTGTTATGCCTGCTACAATCTAAATTCCTTAAGGGGGGGGGGGGGCATCATCTAGCCCACCCAAATAGCACTTCATTGCTAACAGCCTACATAGACTTTTTTTTTTTTTTTTAACAGACACAGATTTAAAAAGTTATTGAGGTAAAACAGAAGCACATTAAACGAATTCAATGATGAATTTAACTATTCATTCACCATGATGAGAAAAGTAGTAAAAAAAGGGGGAGGGGAGAAGATATGAGAAATAAGGTGCAATTTTATATCTTTTTAACTTTTAGATTATAATAAGATTTGTTTAACATAAATGCTGACATTTATATAGCGGATGGAGAAGGATTGAAAGTGTCAGCCTTGGAGCACATTACTGAAATTGCTGATTTTTTTCGCGGTCGTTGTCATCCTTTAAGATTAGTAATAAAATATAATCTTAAAATATATCTCTTTTAAATGATACCAAAATGTCAAAAAAGCAGAAAATCGCAGATCTGCAGAAAAGTCTAATGGATGCCTCCTCCAGCCCTCCCTCATTCTGCTGTAAAAATAAAGTTACTTGACTCATTACAGAACTTTATTAAAGTATTTTTAATTAATTACAAAATAATAATAAATTAAAACTAAAATATTCCCATAATACCCAAACATATGAAAATTAATTTTTCATGAAAATAATGCATAAAAATATAAACTAAAAATGGATGAATTTGGATATAAATAGTGAATCAATTTCAGCAAGATACTCAATCCACGTGACTGGTGTTGAAATCTCATGTCAAACCTGATGCATGACTATTTAAAAATATTTTAATTAATTACAGAATAATAGAAAATGAAGAATATGTATTAAAATATTACCCAAACATGTGAAAAATGAATGTTTCATTAAAAGAATGCATAAAAATAAAAACTGAAATTCGATGAATTTGGATTTTAAATATGAAACTTTATTCTTTTTCTCCAACCATAAATACTCAATCAATTTAAGGGGGAAAATATTATTAGTAAAAGAAAAATATTTCATGTGGATCACGGCCAAATAGTGATACACAAAACAATGCATGACTATACTTTAAAATAATTTCATTAATTACAAAATAATAGAAAATAAAAATTAAATGTTAAGATATTACTAAAACATGTAAAAAATGAATTTTTCATCATAAGAATGCGTAAAAGTATAAACTGCAAGTCGATGAGTTTGGATTTTAAATATAAAACTTTATTATTATTATTTATAATCATATAAATGCTGAATGAATTTCAGGAAAACAATCTTTTGAAACAATGAAGGATTCTACTTTAAAACATTTTAATTAATTACAGAATACTGGAAAATAAAAAATACATATTGCAATATTACTCAAATATGTGAAAACTTAATTTATCATCAAAAGATTGCATTAGCATATAAATTGAAATTCGATGAATTTGGATTTTGAGATTTAAACATTACTTTTTCCTTTCAACTTTCCACTATATAAGTTCTTATTTTCTGAAAAATACACATGCCAATCTCGTGAACTCTGAATCTTGTTTACAAAATAAATAAATAAATATCAATTCTTACTTAATCATTGTTTTCTTAAATCGCCTTTTACTTAAATCGGAGAGGATTGAAGCTCGATGTTTTTTTAAATCGGATCCTGCTAAATCGAATTAACTCGAATTAACTAATCGTGACTTGTTTTCCTTAAATCGTCTTTTTCTTAAATCGGAAAGCATGGAGGCTTACGATGTTTGTTTAAATCGGATCGTCCTAAATCGATTTAATACCAGCTTGCCTTGATTTTCTTAAATCGGAAAGCATTGAGGCTTGCGATGTTTGCTTAAATCGGATCCTCCTAAATCGATTTAACACCAGCTTGCCATGTAAGTGGTAGATACATCAAAGTAGATAAATCGGGTTTCCGATGTTAGCTCTGAATCAGTATTTTGTTTTAAATCGATTTATAGCCAATGGCTAAATCGCGATTTAAGATAATGGCTAAATCGCAATTTAATACAATGGCTAAATCGCGATTTAAGACATTGGCTAAATCGCGATTTGACATTAGCTAAATCACGATTTCCGATTTTAGCTTAAATCGATTTAAGACCAATGGTTAAATCGATTTTCCGATGTAAGCTTTAAATCGATTTAAGAGTTAAATCGATTTAAGGCCCAGCCCTAGTTATGTGTGACTTAAAACGAATCAGAATAATTTCAACTAAATTGTATTTGAACAGTTAAAAATCAGAAATCACTGCTAGGCATATTTGACAGGTAAGACTAGTTTCTTTAAAATTACTCAAATAGTACAAACTTACCAAAGTATTTATTAGAAAATACATGAATTAAAGCCCGAAAAACACAAGCATAATGCAAACAGCAAAACTTATATTGAGTACAGTCACTGTTATGAATAGCATTACACTGATTATGATATAAATAATATAATATGCAATGGCAATAATAAAAAACTTCAAATAAAATAAAAACCTGAATTATTAAGTACCCTCTCTACACCCCATCCCTCTAAAAAAATTTAAAAAGGAATTTCTCAACCAAAATTTAAATTCCATGTCAAAATCTGATGTATATCAATTCTGGTGGATTCACTTTCTTGCTTACCTTTAAAATTTCAGCATTGAGCATTTACATACCAGAAAAAGATACAGTATTTTAATATTGTAGAAATATAACAATCAACTTGAGATGTATAAATAATTTAAAAATTTATAAAACAACTTACTATTTATTTAATGTCTAAATTTCTATTCAGATAAGTTCTGATCTTATTTTTAAATTGAAAATTATACGAGCAGTGAATCAATGGAAAATATTTAAGGTGATAGTCACAGTATTTTTTGGGGGGGGATTCTTTTTAAAATAACTTACATTAAAAATAAATATTCATTTCTAGTCTGAAAATTAAATTCAAACAAATTTAAATTATTTTGCTTTTAATATATAAACAAACTGCTGGTATAGTTAAATCTATCTAAATCTATTACCCCTTTTGGAGAAATTAAAACAATAATAATAATAAAGAATGTAGTTTTAATACCCCCAGAGCAGGTAGCAAGATTTTGTAACATTTTAGAGAAGGGAAATTAAAAAAAAAAATCAAAAAATTTTTGGGGCAATTATTATATTACAAATGCAAAAGGATATTTTTGGTACTATGTATCGACACATTTAATCGCTTTAAAAAATCATCACATTTTTTGCAGTAGCATCATTGCATTGCACATAAAATTTCAAAAACTACCAATCAAATATTATATTATATATAATTTATTATACTATTTATATTTCTTTATTTTTAAGTTTCAGGCCGTGTAAAATTGTGATAAACAAATCGTAGTGACAAATTATGCCACATCTGAGTTTTCTCGGGATAATAATTAATTGTTAATATATATGAACTTGAGATAACTCAGGGTAATCAGGGAAGCAGTTAAAGAATGCATTACCTTACAAAACACTATTGCATATGATCTAAAATATACCTATTTAAAGAAGAAAAAAAATGACATGAGTTATTATTACTTACTATTACACAAAGTAAATAGTACGACAAAAAATAAATTAGTTTTAAAGTACTTAAATTTGTGCATTGAGAGAGAGGGGGGGGGAAGAGCAAATATTTCAGTTAAAGAAGATATAGATGTTTATCTATTATTAATGAAAAATAACAAAAAATGCAGAAAAATTCAAAATATTATTAAAGTGATCTGAAACTGTATGGTGAAAAGTAGGGACTGAATGAAGCAGGAATTCCACTGAATATTCGGTATTTGGCAACCGAATGCTTAAAAATTTTTAATAAACATTTTTGCATATAGTAGCTTTTTAACAAACTTTAAATTAAATTAAATTCCTAATTTAATTGAAGTACATTTTTATTCTTAAATCTAATTACACAAAAAATTGAATGACTTCTTTCACTCACAAATTCATTTATCCATCACTTATTCTTTATTGTTTTATCACTAGTCAATACCGAAAATAAATTATGAAAATATTAATCTTACAAAAAAGGATAAAAAATTATCAGAAAAACTAAAGTTCATTCAACTAAAAAGAAATCTGATGTTATCATTAAGCTGATTATACTGATTCTATATGTCTAATTATTATAAAAACATTGAATAGAAATGTTCTCAAATACAAAAGATAACATATGAATTGGTACAATTAACTATTTTCTGGGCTCATTTATATGTTATTAATGATTAACTGTGTGCGATGAAGAAAAAGAAAATCAGTGGTTTTAATTTTAATGAATACAAAAGCCATAGGATAGGCATATATTTATTTGATGTGTATACTAAAATGAAAATACACATTAAATAAATTTATGTAAAAAAGATAATGTAGAAATAATTAAAATTAAATTATAAGGGAAAGATAGCCCATCTTCTTTGTTTTTTCTATTTTTCCAGTTGTTTTGATTTTACCCCTAAACTATTTTAAGAAAGAATAAGTTATCTTAAAAAAAAAAAAAATGGTCATTGACTTGTTTTTATTGCAGAGAACTCACATACATAATAATGACACTTGTTACTTGGCCTATTCTACTTCTAAGTAAAAGAGGAATTCTTATGTTTCCAAGAAAATACTTATCCACACCTAACAGCAGTGTTTATAGCAAACATTTATTTTCTGAAATTCTCATTTTTACACAGTAATTTACCCATGTTAAATTTTGATAACAAGTAGCAATGTATCCTACTTTCATAAATGATCACATATCACTGAAGCATATTAAAATAGCATCAATGAGCATGGGTCATCATGTATATTTAAAACAAGTAATGTTTTACCTATTGTTCTTCTTAAATTAAATACTGTAAAATTCGGCTGAATATACTTAAAAAGTATTCAGCTAAAACCGAATATTTGGTTTACATGCCAAATCATTGAATACCAAATCGACTATTTGGTATTCAGTAAATCCCTAGTGAAAAGGAGAGGGGGCGTGTGTAAATGATTGATTATTTCTTTTTACTGAATGTAATAAATACAGCAGAGAGCTTTAAAAATATGCTAAATATTTCAAACTTCACGTGATTTGGGGGAGGGGGGGGGGTATTTGCATGATGTAAATCATTTTAACTTTGCTCTTTACTTTTACAATGTTATTTTTTGTAACTGCAAAAAATAATCAGAGATTTAAAAATAAAAACTTTTAAAATTTTAATTATTATGTAGAGAGGGTAAGGAGAAAATATTTAGGGGAATTTATATTAATTTTATCAGCAAACAAAAAAATAGTGAAATCTCTTTAAAAAATTAAAAAGTTTAAAAGATTTGGTAGGAAATCTTTGTTAGCAAGGGGAGGGGGGGGGGGCATACGGAGAAATACAGACAGACATTTTGGGAAGAGGACTCAAAATGATTTATTATTAGTTTATTGTCACTACAAAGTAGAAAATAGGGTAGAAAGATTTAAAAATGGAAGAGTTTTAAAGATTTTATATCTTTGTATGATTATTGAGACAATGGTGGAAGCAGGAATTTCAGTAGAAAAAAGACATGTGCTTAAACGATGCATAACATTCCTTGATAATTTATTTTTGCAGTATGTTATGATTAACTGCTTACTGTTGATGAAAAATAACCAGAAATAGAGCAAAAAGAAATAAAAAAATAAATAAAAATCTATTTCATTTAAAAGAAAAAAAATGTATGCTGGAGGAAAGGAGGGTGAAGTATATGTTTTAGAGAAAGATAATTGATTAAGTATACTTCCAACAAAGTCAGAATTAGGCAAGAATATTGTTTGAAAAACAAAAGAAAATTGAAAGATTTATAGTCTGCATGCTGGGAGAGAAAACGAAGAAATGACAATTGCAAAGAAGAGGGTGAACTGAAATTTATGTGGAAATTTGAAATAGATTCCTATTGTGGAGGAATGCAACGTGGAAGATGTGTTCGATAAATATGATACTTTTGTAAAAAAAAAAAAAAAAAAAAAAAAAAAAAAAGTTAGAGAAAATATAGGGTAGATGTGCCAGTAATGGACAGGACACCCTTCAATGTTTTTCGCTTACAAAAAAATAACTGACATTTTTGTTACGTTTTATTATTTTTTCATAACTCCCCTTGCATGTTTTATAATATGCGTTATTGTTGACAGTCTTCATCAAACCAAATAGAAAGCAGAAAATAATGTTTTGAAGTTCCTCTGTTTTCAGTAATAATGTCAATGAACATGCTAAGAGCTGGCTTCACTTTAAAAATTTATATAGTGTTTATTTTTTTTGAAAAGTTTGCACATTTTTGTTTTGGTAGCATGAGAAAACTTTGAATTTTATATACTAATGGCGATTTAGAAAGTTTCATTTATTTTTAACGTTTTAAGAGATGTGTCCATTTCTGGAACGCTTAATTAGTTAATTTCCAGTAATGGACATTGCTAAAAAGGAAATTTGTTTATAGTGCATAAAATTTTTTGACATAAACTGCAAACAACCTAAGTAAACAAAACAAATTTAATTTTTAAATTGCACTTACCAGAATGTAATAACATCAAAATTTTCATGACTAGCTGTTTTTAAATTAATTTTGTGTGGTTAATAAAATTTTTAATATTTTAATCAAATTAAGCTTTTTTTATATACAACTCTGCCAATCAGGAAGCAGAGAATATTGTTTAAGGGCTTAGGGAAAAGAGGGACTCATCCCTCCCCATTTAAATAAAAACAAGTTACAGTAGTTGATAAAAATAAAACTACTATTTTCTGTTTTAAATGTTTGCTGATTCATCTTTGACAAAAGAAAAAAAAAGTAATATTAATTACATTTATAGCAGTAATGAACAGAAACTGCAGATCAGTTGCCTCAAACATCAGTTCTGCAGTTTCATTTTGAAACTACTTTATTTTGTATTTAAAACATTCAACCAGAAGCATTATTCATTTCATATTTGTATAATTTCTGGGAGTTCAACTGTTAAAAATTCTGAAAAATAAATGAATCTATGTACTAGTATAACAAAACTTTTTTTTTCAGATTTTTTTTACCTCTAAACCGCAGACTGTCTCAACAATTTAACATATGTAATTCCCCGACATTTAGTATTTTAAACCATGTATCTAAAATAATTAAAATATTGATCCTGTGATAATCACAATATAATAAATTTAAAGAGTGAATAAATATTACAAATATTTTATTAATTATTGATATCCTAATTGTTAAATTTATTTGAAAATAACTATTTTGTCTCATTAAATTCTGGTTCTAAATACAGCCATAAAACAATTATGCCTTCCTTTTTGGGGGGGAGGGGGGTGTCCATTACTAGAATTTTGGCTATTTTGATATATTTCTGTTATTTACAATAAAAATTTTATTAATATTGGGAAAAGATACTATGAGAATGGTTAAATATTTTTGATATATTAATATAATATTGAAAAAAGTGGAATTATAACAATTATAACTATTAATTAGAAAGAAAATTATTCCTGAAGAATGTCCATTATTGGCACACATCAACCCAATATGGATTTTTTTAGGGGATGGAGCTGGAAAATTTTAATGTAGAAAATTAGGAATTTTACAAGAATGAAAGAGCCACACTTGCTTTAATAGAAAATTAAAAAATAAAGAATGCAATGTATACAATTTTTGTGGCTGTTTATTTAGTTAAAAAAAATTACTTTAAACCAGACATAAAAAAATCCTACACGGAAAATTACGAGTTTAATAAACTGTTCCTCAATAAAAATCTACATTAGAATTAAAAAGCAAAACAACTTTTACTTTTTAAAAATAAACAATCAGTTTACCCTACCCCCTCACTTTCACAGAAGTTTTCGGGAAAGCAATCTGGGGTATTTTAGTGCAAAATTACACTGAAAATCTTTCGCTAAAATTTATAAATGTTTATTTATTAAATTTTTTGGAATATTATGCTCTATAACATACTGTTTTTTAATGTATTAGACTAGTCTAATAACTATTAATTGCCATAAAACAATAGCGATCAAAGGCGATAAGGGAAAAAAATCGTATTATTTATCGCATTACATATCGATTTTACATGTGACTATTTCGCATGTAAATCTACTTAAATGACACTGAAAAAACCAGTAAAATAACTTACTTGAATATGAAGTAGATATTGTCTTATCCATACAACAGCATGTCTACTGCAACTCACGCTCACGAGTCACGATCCCGACATAAACACAAACAACTTTCTGATGTTGTCAATCGAAAATCTAGATCCTTGAAGATGAAGAATGAAGAGAAACGTTCTCATTGGCTAGATCCAAAAGTAACGTTCCGTAAAAATACTCTCGTCCTACCGTATTCAGGAATCATTGCTAAACGGTAATTTTTTTATCATTGGTCGAACGAAATATTTGTAAATTAATGGTGTTTCTAAAATTTTCTTGAAAAATGGGAAAGTGAATGTCAAAAATACAGTTGACGCATCATTATTTTACGGAAATTTTTAACAGTGTGAAGAAAGGTGCGATGAAGATTTATTTTCATAATAGTGGTAGGAACGATAAAAGTTTCCCTATAGAATGCGACCCCTGTGTTCCTGTGTATCGTACAATTTCAAGGTCTGTCTATCTCGCTTTCAGGGGCAAGGTACTTGCAATCGTAAAATGTTGAAATAATTTAATGACACCAATATTTACAAGAGAATCTATCTGAAAACAAGTAAAAGTATATTTTCCCATACTTAATAAAGGTGAAATTTTTATTATAAAATTCAGGTGCCAATGTGGCGATTAGGAATTAAAATTAAGTGATGCCGTAACGGCATCACCGCCTCTCAAGGGGTCAAGAAATTTGGTTTGATACCACTCAATATGCTTTTTTTAAATTTCATTACGTAATTTTAATAAAGCATTATATCATTTTCTGTATTGTGAGCAAAAAACAATGGAGAAATTTACTTCCCGTAGTAAGAGAAACTCAAAAAAAATATTTATAACTATTGGGTACCTGTATCCAGCATGGTCCATTTACCCCGGATACATGTTCCAGTTACCCCATTCTTGAAAAATTTATGGGGTAACTGGGACACTGGGCTTACATTTGAAACATGAAGTAAATATGTATAGATACCTAATAATATTAATGTAGTTACATGTGTAATCTTTTTAAAAAAAGTACTTACAGTATTTTAATAAAAAGACGAGGAAGTTCAAGCATATTGACGTTGTTTTTTAAAAAAAGAAACGTAAATTTTTGACAACCTATCGCAGCAAAGTGAGAGTTATGATTGAGTTGATACACGTTGTTTTAGGAAGTAGAGATTAAGAGGCATTGTTCACAAAAGCTAAAACTTAAAAAAAACACCAATAGTTTTTTATAAAATAGCCTATGGCCCAGTTACCGCGTGGGTTCAGTTACCCCAACTAACCTTATGTTTACTTACTATCCAACATTTCTTTTTAAAACTTTTTTTGTCTTTGAATCTTTTAGAGACCTTTTATAGGCATGGGCAAGACTACTAAAATTCTTCCTATGTTTCCGAGAAAATATTACTACCTCAAAGGTCGTAATTCATGTCTCTGAATTATATTTTTGTCATTTATTTTAATATGAATAATAAAGAAAATATATGCAAGCAGTTTTACAAGTAACTAACGTTGGATGATGTGTGCCGGAAGAAAACCAAGTAAATTAAAATTATTCTCCTTATTTGAAACATTTCTTATACTAAATCCACCAAAAATTAGTATTTTAGAAGATTAAGGAGAAATAAAATTTATAATAAAATGCTGTGATTGAGATAGTTAATATCCCATTTTCCAGTTTTTATTATTTTTACTTTCTTCTATATGCAACAAGTAAGTAATTACTGAAATTTTTCAATTTCCGTTTTTTGACTGATTTATACATTTTAGAAGGTCCTCGACATGATTTGACTGTTTTTACAAAATGCCTGTTCGTCGTTCTGTATGTAGGTAAGACATATTTTGTGGGTTATCTAACTCAATAATTAATGCACGGAATTTAACCATTTGCATTCCTTTGTCGCGACTGACGCGAAATCATCTTTCTTTGCAAAATTTGTTTTTGGCAGCAGTAATAAAGAAAATAAAACTTGCCTTATTTAATCAGAGCATTTTTGCAATTGTGTACTCGAAGGAAACGTCTTTTTAAAATGTGGCGCTGAACGAATAATATTTGTGTAAGATACGCCGGAGTTAAAAGGGTTAACACTACTTCAAATTTAGATAGACCTTGGACAAATTTGGTGCTGATTATGTTTGGGTGTGTATTGCTCTAAGGATGGAGCAATGATGTTTAATTTTTACGATTTCCGTAATAGACGTATCTCAAGAATCTCTTTATACTTACTATTCTGTTAGACCTTTATGTTGTGGTGCCTTGTTCTATCGTTAATCTGGTAGCGTGAGCGGTCCTCAGAGGCGATGATAAAGTTAAAACAAAAAGATCATCTATTATTCAATAAAGAAAATAAATATAACATTTCTTGGATAATAATATCATTATACACAACAATTGAAAATAAGTGAATAGGTGGGATCATTTTACAATTTTCGACAGATTGATAGTCAAGACTGAGTCCCAGTGAATTGATTCAAAGTTCACTGTCTATTAATAAAGTCTTTGAACAGACGAACAGTCAATTTCCTTCCCTATGATCTAGAGAAATGCGCAGCTAACGAGCTGGCCTAACTCCCTTCATTCCCAATTCCGGAAGGAGATTTACCTTGCTTCGGATCAAGTCCCGAGCGATTTATTTAGACAACTTTGACAGAAAACCTCTCCCCCAGGTTCAGAAATCTGCACCTCTCACTAAGAGGTCTAAACTCTGAAAGCATATCACCTTCATCAAGGATGCTCATCTTCTATCGATCCTCTGATTAAGACAATGGTTCTTTCTTAGCTACTTAGAACCTTGGGCCGATGAAATCTTTCTCAATTCCTAATATTATAGGTTCCTTACGGTCCGCCTCTCTTTGAGGGGACGAGTTTCGCTTTCACTTTAGAGCTTGGGAAAGGTGTCACTTCTGTTAGGTTGTTTCACTTTCAGTTGGATAATACAAATTCCTCGACCCCTCTGCTATTCTTTTCCTTGTCTCTATAGATCTCACTTGAGCAGTTCAGATCGATCTATTTCTTTTGATCCATTCCGGTAGGATGCTGGACTTACCCAAAATCTTGAGCTATCTCTCTAATACATTATCGTGCCTATGCAAGCTTTTACTTGAATGTTTAATGGGGTTTTCTGGGGAATCAGTTACGATGTAAATAGATGCTGATTTTGTTTGGGTGTATATGTTAAAACAATTGCCGCAGCTGTGTTACAATTTTCACGATTTCCATGATAGCTGTATCTCAAGAACTAATGTACAATTTTTTTAAAGATAAATGTAAGATAATGTATGGAGAAACTCTGCGGCAAGCGATTTTTTAAGAATAGTCAATACATTTTGATCTATTTTTTTTAGAGTGAAGGATTTCATTATACATGGAAATAGACCATTAGATTATTAAAATGACGAATACTAAGTACATATACTTAAATATAATCGTACATAGATTTTGAATTTTATTTACTTATTATTAATTTATATTTATATTTATTCTGCATTAGTTTTTTCATTACATTGTGTCTGAATCCATTCGTTTGAAAAAAAATGAATTTGCCTTAATGAAATCCAATAAATTTGTAATAAGTTCATAAAGTTAACGCAGCAAAATTTTATTCATTCATTTTTTTATTTTCATGGGGATTAATTGTGTTAAGGGTTAACCTATTGGTGCGTTTTACATGTTAGCTAAATGTACCTTTTCTCCAAAACTACTCATCCGATCACAACAAAACCTTCTGTATAACTTTATTGAACCTATAAATATCAAGTGAATAAATACATATATTTTATTGACGTTTTGAAAAATCCTTTTTTTTTTTTTTTTTTTTTTTTTGTACTGCTTTTGAATTGTTTTTGAGTTAAAAAAAAAAAAAAAAAAAAAAAAAAAAAAAAAAAAAAAAAAACAGAAAAAGTTTTTTTTTAAATTCCTTTCATTTTAATGATGCCCAAAGAGACAAACTAACATAGAAAAAAATGTTACCACGATGGTTATAATGGTGTTTGAGGAAAGGTGCAATTTGTGATAAAAGTTCTTCTTTTCAGGAGAAAAAAAAAAGAAAAAAAGTGCCTTTTTACTGAGTTTTTTCTGCATATTTTTATTATGCATATATATATATATATATATATATATATATTAGGGTGGTTCAGCCGTCTATGTAAAAAAATAAACTTTCACTTATATACCAGGCCACCCCTCAATTTTTTTAGACTTGTGTATAGTAATATTCTGGCAAAATTTGAACTTCATATTTCAACTGCAAGAGGGTGCTCAACACTTACTAACTTCACAAGTTTGTGTATTTCTCTCTCATTTTTCTATATGTTTGTTTAAGAAAAATAAAGACCTCCAAAATTAATTTCTTAGAAAAGAATAAAACAATATAAAGTAAAAAATAGAAATGTAATCATATTTGGTCTTTAATAATACAAAATAGTGTCTAAAACTGATTTTTTCGTTGTTTCTGGTGGAATGCATTTTCTGTTGGCTTCTATGACCTGCAGCAAAAATTGATTTTCGTCTTCATCATTTGTTATGATTTTATTGAAATCTCCATTAATCTTAACCCCTCGTTCTGCACTGTCATTCTCTACTTGTAAATTGTGAAGCCATTCTTTTCCCTTGGGATAATCATCATTGTCATTTCAATTTCCGGGAGAAGGCTTAACAATGATTTCCTTATATTCATACGAGAAGAGTTCTGTTGTTCTTCTTGTTGCAAAGTCTGACAGTCGTACACCATCTTCTTTAAAAATCTCAAGTTCTCATCTTACATAACGCTTCTTAAGGGTTTGCATAGCTTAAATCGCTCTACAACAATTTGTCTTCTTCTATTTAAACTTATGAAATCATCAGAACACTCAGGCATGTGATGTTCCATCACTTTTTTAGCAGAAAGCGCAATCTCTTTGTCAGTTCATAGATACTTTTCAAGATCTTTAACTGTGTTGCAATAAGTTCATCGCCTGAAGGCTCAGAATTTTCCATTACACTATTTAGACAAATGTTGGATGGACATGTTGAATGGTAGCTGAAGGTAAAGAGAGACTGATGCTTCATTCTTTTTTTATTCTCTGAAGAAAACATTCATACTTTTTTTCGATAACTCTTTTATCTTTTAAACCTTACAATTGGTTATTTTATCCTGAAGAAAATTAGAATCTTCTTTAATTTTTATTATTTTCATAACACCTTCATGACCAATATCAAAGAAAAAAGTCCAAGATATCTAACCACTCCTTATCGTTGGGCTGTAGAAAAAAACCTTTGTTTTTCTTTAACAAAAGCCAATGAGAATGAATATTTTCTAATTTTTTAATTATGTATGTGTTTCCTTTGTTTTGTAGGAATTTCAGATCTCTGCCATATCTACATTAATTCTTTAACTGTCAAATGACTAACATATTGTACCAATTTTGATTATTTCAACTGATAAAGAACATGCTGAAGGATTAGTCTTGTCATAGTTAGTTGTTTTAATCTTGTCAATTGGTCTACTGATCTTAGACCAATCAGAAAATTTTCATTACTAAGGCAAGTTGAAACCGGAGCGATTGCAAATTTTTAGCATTGAAATTTCTTTAAACAGAAAAGAACGGCTATTTTTCATAAAATTAAAGTTGTTGATTAATACTCAAATTTTGTGATTATTTTATCTCATATTAGGCGTAGTGTTTGTCTTATTAACTGTAACATAAATAATGTTAACATCCCATAACAGTAGATTAATATTTAAAATAAGTGATGTAACCTAAATATAATTATTGATACTTATTTAAAAGTAAAAACTCTTGCAATAAATAATTAAATGTATTTTAAATATTATTTTCATTTGCTACCTTTCGCTTAGGAATAGCCATGAGCTAAATGTAAACAACTTCAGACAGATGTTTGCTGCCGGATGCAGAATTGGAAAATATATAAGATAATTGTTTAAAAAATATATCATGAAAAATGAAATGTTTCACTGACAAATTGTTTTCAATTGGTTGTAAAAAGAGTTGGTAGAATTCTTGTTTTGGTTTAGTGTTGTCTATAACTTTATCATGTAAATAATACTCAGATGTGGTGCTACATATAATAAAATATTTCAGAAATATTTAAATACAAATATATATAATATAACAAACTAAATTTCTTCTAAAAACTTTCGGAAAAATTAAATATTTCTGAAGTATAAAATATTGTTGCATTTCCTATGCTTCTGCTAATGTTAAATTGTGTGTGTGTGGGGGGGGGGGGGGGGTCATTCAGCACCCTCTTAGAATTGGAGTAAGAAGCTAAAAATTTACCAGTATTATACTATTGATGAGTCAAAAAAATTAGGAGGTGGCCTGGACTCTAGCTCAAAAAAAGTTTTTTTGAACCATCCCAATATATATATATATATACGTGTGTGTGTGTGTAGTTTTCATTATGTAAGTTAAAAATGAAGATATGCAAAAAATAATCAGAAGTTTTAGATGTTAGGTTCACAGTGCTGAGCGTGAAGCGACTTAATTTACAAACAAATTTGGGATACTTCCAGGGTACATATCGAAATGGGAATTTTTGCATTATGTGCAGTATATAGAGTACAATAATATTATAAAAAAAAAATAACATGGGTAATTTGTTTCATTTTTCGAGTATTTTACCGCTTAAAAGATTATTTTAGAAAGATTGGAAAATTCGAGGGTCTTATTCTATACGGATATATTTTACTTTTACATAACATTACGCATTCAATTAATATATTAAAGTAAGTATTAAATTTGAAGGCAGGTTGTTTAGTCTCAAATAAAAGGAATTTTTTATTGGACTCTTTGAGCGTTAGTATTTAAAGAAATATTTAAAGTGGTATGTATATATATATATATAATATTCACAATAAAAATATTCATATGTTTTTATTCCTTCAAAATCTTTAAATAAAGCTGTTTATATACCGCAAAAAGTTGTTCCTTCAAATACCTCAGAAAAGCTGTTCTTGAAAAAACAGAAAATTTAGACTTATATTTGTAAAATGAAAAAAAATATTCCAGACCGTTCTTTGAATTAAAAACTAATATCTTATATGCATATAGAAACATAAATAGAACGCAATTATCTTTATAAATGAACGATCATCATCTTCCTCTCCGCACGGCATATTTTCTTTCCGAAGAGCTTAGAGATATCGAGCAAATATTGATCCAAATGTATGAGTGGGAGGACCAGCGTCTTTAGAACAGCTAATTAAAGCGCATTGCAATGATTATTAAAATGAATTGCCTACATATTCAAAACTTTCAATAATTTATAAAAATATTATAGCAAAAGGTGAAATTCTGAACTGTTTAAAGAGTAAAAATTTTGAAGATACGCAGTTTAACAAATTAAAAACAAATATTTAAAAATTTGTCTTAGCAACATTTCATTGATAATTGAAGAGCTGAGTGGAAGAACATGTTAAGTAACAAAAATTACATTTGAAGAAATTTGATGTGAAAGTTTTTGTTGTCAATTTTAATGATTCATTTTCTGTTTGATACCATGTGTTTAAAATATTAATACTTATGGTACTGAACTCTATCAAAAAAACTTATTCATATTTAATTTTTAAATATTAAAAATTATTAATATTATTTACATTAGTAAATATTAAAATATTAAATATTTATGAATAATATCATAAATCTTCAAGGCTAAATAGAATTTTGGTATTTTATATTTACCATGTGATAGAATGCCTGATAACGCCTTCGTCCAAAACATAAAATAATTTTTAAGAAAATATACCATAACATGTTCTTCCACGCAGCTCTTCAATTATAAACAATAAATTTCAGTTTAAAAGAATTTCTTCATTATTTTTTTTTTATTACACATAAAAATAAAAAAATTAAAATTGCACTTTTTCAGAATAAAAAAATGAACATTTTTGTGTTTCTCTGCGTTGTTCCGGAAAACAGGACATGTTTTTTTAACACAGCTAAAATTTTTCCTTATACAGAATTGAAATAGCTAATGAAACGTTCATATATGTGTCCTTAATATCACACCAATGTTAGTTTGGGTAATAGCTTAAAATAATTTTTTAAATATTCTCATTTTAAGAATCTAAAGTGACTCAAACAACTTAAAATTAAAAAGTTGTTGAACAAAGTATAATTTATTATTAGTGAAATTTATTATTTACTACGATTAAATTTCTGTTGCAAAACTAATTTCATTTGAATTTAGTTATTTTGTGTTTTATTTTCTTTATTGTGTCCAACTATTTTAACTCATATACAGGGTATTGCCGAATTCGACCGAGATATTCAAATTGGTGATAGTAGGCATCAAGAGGATGGAAAATTGCCATAGAACATGGTGTCGCAAATCACTTATTTTGTCACAAATACAGGCTGTTTCATCTGAACTGAAGTCTGGTTTACGGCAATAATTTTTAGAAAAATAATAATATTGCTTTTAAAATGTACATATGTACCTTGTTTTTTTATGCAATGTGATAACATCACGAAAAGCTCAGAAAAAAAAGGATGCTCACATAATCTGTGATACCGTATGAACTGGTAATCGCAGAAAACTTCGGTAATCGCAGAATATAGAAAACTTCTACTACACTTCTGTTGTTATCACATTTACAACAAAGGTGAGAGGGTCTATTAAAGGTTTCATTATAATATACTTCAGTTTTTGAAAGTTTTTACCCTCAACCCAGTTGAGTTAGGGTGGGACACTCTGTATTTTAGATTAATTAGGTGGTTTGAGACCCCATCTTCAATGGAAATTTTTTATCTTCTTGATGTTTACTCTCACCTCCCTCAATTTGTCGGTTGAATTCGGCAACACTCTGTACACATAGAAGTACTATTTATAGCACACAACATCTTAAATGCACATGAATAATAATAAAATAAATTATACACGATACGACAGCTATATTAATAAAAAAGTCCCCAGTTAAACTGGTGGCATTGAGCTCACAGGCTATACACGCTAATTGTATATTATACTATTATTTCAAACAATATTGTCCCTCGGAAAATAAATTAAGGGGGGATTGCACCCCCTCCCTCCCGTTTCCGCTATTTATGCTTAACCAATGAGTCTCCAAATACCATCAAGTGCCTTATCGAAATAAAACGGTATACAACATTTGAAGCGAATCGGAGCGAAACACCCATTTATCTAAATTAAGAAGTGTGTTAACCCCCCGTTCCCCCTTTATATTTAACTAATGAACTTTCAAATCTAATCAGGGAAGCGCCTCATCAGAATAAACCGGTATACCATATTTGAAGAAAATCGGATAGAAAAGTCCACTTATCTGAATTAAGGGCGGTATTAGCCCCCCCCCCCCCCTTTTAGACCTAAACAATGAACCTTCAAATCTAATCAGGGAAGCGCCTTATCAGAATTAACCGGTATACGAAATTTGAAGAAAATTGGATATTTCTCTCAAGAGTTAACGCTTTGCATACATACGTACGTACATACATACATACGTACGTACATACATACATACGTACAGAACCGGCGGGCTCATTAGTTCTCAAGCTTTGATAGCCTGTGAGTTAAAAAGAACCTCCAGGGCTCGATGAAACATTCTTGGGAACAGGGGAAGATAGTAACCACTTTTGCGATTTAAGATTTTCTTAGAATGTGGCATACTTTGAAAAAAAAAAAGATGAAAGTGCGGTAATGAAAATCTTAATTTATAATCTAAAACTGCAGATTCATAGACAACTTTTATATATTGCAAATGTACAACACGTCCGTAAAAACTGATAACTTAGATGAAGCTAATTACGATTGCCTTTTTATGACACGAACATAAAGATTCCCTTTAATTTTTTTACTAATAAACCATTTGGCTAAAGAGATAAATTGCACCTATTATCGTTTGAATGATTTTTTTTTTTTTTTTTTTTTTTTTTTTTTACACAAAAACTTTATATTCCTCCCTATTTTTGAACCATATACCTCGCCCTAATTTCCATATTTTTTTTCTAAAGAAATTGACATGTTTTCAAACCTTAAATTACGAACGGTTTTAACAAGACATAGAATTTTATATATTGCATATTAATTGAATTTGCCTTGGGCAGATATAAATACTCATTGGTTAACGTGCTTTAGATAAAACTTTCTGTGCTGCTAGTTTTTAAAACAAATGTTGCTATAATAATTGTTAGAAATATATGCGATAAAGAATGGGGGAAAAGTTAAAAATTAATACAATATTCATAAAATTTTCAATTAAAATTTTTAAATACGCACAGATCATGTATCAGTTACATTATATTTAATCTACAAATACAATAACATTGAAAGTAATATTTTTCCTTAGAAAAACATATGATTTAACGCAGTTGTATTTATAAATATGCACATTTAGCAGTAAATAAGCACTTTACGATTAAAAATCAAAAACATAATATTCATAAAAAATCCTTTTTATTATAAAAAATAATATTCATAGAAGTATCGCACCGGGATTTTTTTTTACATATCTCTTGCCAGTAATTCCAAGTAACAATCTATATAATTGGTATATTCCTATTGCATGTTTTAAAGAAATCTACCCCGATAATCTATAGGGTAATTTCGGGAAAGATGGACCAAGTTTTTCTTCGCGCTCTAAAAGCCATATATTTACATATATATTATACTTTTCACAGTATATATGTATAGTGAATGATGTTTCTTAATAAAATCCTAATGCAGAAGTTCATATTTTTAAAGGAATTTCTTTTATAATTTTTTTAAATTTTTACTATGTGGCCCATCTCGTCCGGACTACTCCGAGTGATATGGACCATCACAATAAAATATTCAAATAATTATTATTATTTCATATTAAATTTATACATTTATATTAAATTTATACACATATATTAAATTTATAAATGTTTATACTCCTTACATGAAAATTAAATGAACTTTCATACAATTTAATTACTGTTAAGTTTACGTGAATTATTATTTGGCCTTTTAATATATACCAATGAAAATTAAATTTATTTCTTGAAACCATAATATCTTAGCAGATTTACAAATTATTTATTAAAATGTTTTATAGACTATGAGTTAAGACAGTTTTGCAGTAACTTCTTTCTTACTATTTAATCTCATCCCACAACTATAGCATGTTACTTCAAGCCGTGAGCATCCTTCATGAATCCAACGCAAATAAGAAACACACTGTATCCAATCTACTTTTTGTTTCGTCTTATTTTAATTTCCGGCGCATCTCGCACCTTTGTTTTCTTCCGATCTTCTAAATAGTCATGCTCGTCATTGCAGATTTCTTGAATGCTTATATCCATGTCTGAGACGAATCTTTTCTAATATAAAGTCTAATTTAAAGTCGGCGTTTTCCGAAAACTGAAAAATACATTCCCTTAGTACTTTAGTAGTAATTCAGCTCTTTAAAAATGTAACTTTGAAATTCAACATTATATGGTCCATACCCCCTCCCCTCCTTTCCTACAGAAAATCTGGTCCATCTCTCCGAATCACCTAGCTAATAAGTATAGGCCACCCCGACTCAACAATGTTTGATATTACTTCGCCGTTTTAGATTATTTAGAAGCCTAAGTGTTCCCCGACATTATCTCGTTAAAACGAGATTGATAACATTTAAACCGAAATCTTTAAATGCCTAACTGTAACCATATGAAAAAATTATTCGACTTACCAAAAACAATAATAATTTTTAGTTGAAAAAATATTACGATTTTTGAGAAGCAATCATTATTTAAAAAATAATCTCATTTAAATTTTAATTTTAATTTTAAATGTCTTTTAGGAAATTTCTTCCCAGTGGCAGCAACTGCGTTACTTCCATTGTTACAGAGAACAGAGTAACAATCGGAATTACTATATAATTATGGATGTCATTTTCTGATTACAATTAAAAATAACTTTTATTAAATTTTTAATAGAAAATGACGTCACGTTAAAAAAAAAATCGCATTGTTACTGTTGCATTTCAATACTTTTTTACATTCCTCTGATACCGAGATTGAGACGTTAATCTCATACGGTTTCCGTGAGTGAAAATGGCATAATAGTAGAAAGGAAACGGGTATTTTCTAGCATAAAACAAAATTTTTTGCTACGAATGCGTCTAAAAAAATAATTTTGAGGATTTCGCTAGTACTAAGATTAGAGCCTCAAGTCAAGAGTGCGAATGTTCACATCCAAAATTGTAACTGGCAAAAGTGACATCAAGTTGAATATATATTTTTTAATGGTCTACCGCAAATTAAAATATTTTAAAAATAGTGTATATGGATATGAAAACTACGCATGCAACTTTTGCGACGTTAAAAATGTCATTATTTTTAAACTTAGTTGTTCAAAAAATATATATGTTTGTGTCACAGTGGCGCAATTTTTGTTCATTTTTCTCTGTGTAATACCGCCATAGATCAAAGCCTGGATTGATAACTTCATAATTTCTTATCTGAATTACATGTTACTGATTACTTACAGTAAGAAAATTTAATTTTCCGATAATTTGAAAAGTTTTAGTTAAACTTTAGTTATAAATAATTTTTGTGTTATGCGTTCGGCCGGTCAATATAAGATTTATTGTAATCATTTTTGTCAGTTTTTTATAACTTGAATCTAACAATTCTTTTAAACATCTGCATTCGTTGAAATCGACAGTTTCCGACTCGTATATAATAATCACATAGCTGCCAAATTGTACGGATTTTTAAATAAATTTAATAAAATTTAGACATTTTTGTCTTGGTTCATCGCTAGAAATCCTTAGATTTCGGCGATTGTTTTAGGTAAAACTTTCTATTAAATTTTAGTGGTGGGAAAAATCCGTACAATTTAGCAGCTATGTAATAAATAAGTCACTGAAAAGGGTTAGCGAGAAAATGTTAATATTGATGTAGAAACAAAATTTTAAACAAATTATTTGGTGATACTTGCAAATTTCACGGACAATGTTAACAATTCACTGCACGAATTTTTCTATTTTTACGAATTTTTTTTTCTGAAATCTATATATCGGTCTAATAATGGGAAAAATAGTAAAAAAACTCTAAATTTCAAAATTTCAGCTACAATTTGATATTTTATGGTTGCTGCCATAGGTGCTCATTTAGGGTTTTAAATTATTGTATTGCTATATTTTGCAACTAAATGAGCTTAAATTAATTATTTTTTTCTGCTTAACACTCTGAAACCATTATTTATTAATATTTTTAAGTATTCAGTAAAAATAATGAAAGTAAATCTTACCTTAATAACTTGATTGGAATTTCTTTTTGTTTCCGAAGAACAAATTCTAATTTTTTGTATAATGCAGCTGTGTGGCATGGACAAAATAAGTGTTATTACAGGCTTTGGATTGTTCTTGATCAGTTACAGTGATAATATTAGCCAAATTCATGGCACATAATGAAAATTATAAGGTGTTTAGGTACGCGCCGGATGTGGCACGTTGTGCAGTGAAGGTTTAAGTTTTACTTAGGTGGTTACTTAGAAGGTTTAGTGTGGTGTTTTAATTGAAAATTGAAACTAACTGCAAATTCTAATATTTATTTTACGAAGAACATTAGAGGGTTAATAACATTCTATAAAACATAAACTGCAAAAGAAAAAAAAATAACAGTACATCTAGATATTATTTAAAAGTCGTAATAGAAAATATATTCAAAGTATAGGACTCTGAGACCCCTGTCTTTATCTATCTATCAATATATATGAGTTAACCCTCTCATAAAAGGCAACATCATATGAGGTTGTATTAGAAAAACAATCATCAGCCAACTATGCATCTTTTATTTTTATTCCTGTGCCACATGCAATCCTCATATGAATTTCAATAATGATTTTTAAATACACTAATAAATAGCACAGACTTTCATTTTAGAAATATTTAGTTCAAAAATATGTATTCAACTATTTGTTTCTATTCTGCACAAGAAAAGATTTTCTGAAAGATTTTCCGCTCTTATATCTAAACCGAAATATGGCCAATTTTTTTTCTATACTTTTTATGTTTTTGTAAGATGTCTTAAGTTTAAATTAACATAAAAAATGTTTAAGAACATTTAATAATAAATTTTTAATTCTTGTAAACGTTATATGAGCATGGTTTTGAAATTTTTTAATAAATATGAAAGACCTTTAAAAAATGTAACAATATGTAGGGAAGACCGGGCACATTTTCCATAGGAGCTAGAATTCTAACTCGCTTTAGCGTTTAACCCTTTTCGGCACAGTGTGCCCGGGTCGGGTTACCTAATTTTAATTCCAAACTTACGAACGGAGCCTAGAATATTTTAGTAAAATTTTGCTTTTACAATCAACAGGTAAAGTAACATGTTTTTAATATCTAAAAAAGTCGTTTTAAAATTCCGGGGTCAGTCAATATTTCATCATTTTACAACAAAAATTGCCTGTGCCGGAAAGGGTTAAATGAGCCGTTAGATGATCCCAGCGGGTGAACAGGCTGAAGTGGAAAATCTGCACACACCATCTACGCAAGTTATAGTTTAGTAGCTTCTGTCATTTCGTCAAGAGAGCTGGTTTTTATTTTCCTTTTTTTCAACTGTGAGTAAAATTTCAGGTCTTTATTAAAATAAACGTACTGTTTTGATATTGCATGTACTAAAAAGGAGTTTCTTTCTTCAAGTAACAATGCATTTGTTTTGTAAATAACTTGCCCCTTTATTCGTCGAAATAGTGTAAAAGTTCCAATATGGCGACGGGTCAGGTTTTCCAACAGCATACGGATCGTATGTTCCAACATATGTCTCGTTGGAAAAACTGCCCTGTCTTAAATCAGCTAGTCTTATTGTATTAAAAATGTGTTTATTGTGTAATAAAATATGCCAAAAATTATATGTGCAACGAACCCTTTTGATCATTTAGTCATTTAAATAAAACTACCAATATACAAACCAAGGTAAATTCAAACATATAAAAAAAGTTAGCTATTTTCTAAATCGGTTCATTTAATGAATCCAATTTATGTTTATTATGCCTTTGTTGTCATTCCCACGTCACTGTAATCAAAAGCTACAACAATTAGATCGCACTGTGTATAGGCCTTTCAAAAAGCAAATTAACACTGCTTGCGATGCCTCCGTATGCACAAATAAAAGTTCTATGACAATTTACGACATCTGGTCTATTTTGGTTAGAGCTGCTCCACTGGCTTTAACACCAGTCAATATTATGGTGGGTTTAAACTTTCGGGAATTTTCACACTGAATCCTGAAATATTTACAGACTCGGATTTTATGCCATCCTACTTTTCTGACAGTACCAACTCTTGAAAGCACCAACAATCCAGAACAGATTTCAAACATGTCAGCAAAATTAACTGTTCATAGCTTTAATTCAAACCCACCGAAAGCATCAAATCCTTCAAAACCAACACGGACTATCACTTCCAAAGAAGCTGTTCCTTCAAGCTCCACTCAAAATTTCCCTATAGTCCAGGCAATAGGTATTTTACCTGGCAAAATTAATGGTAATTCTGGAAATCGGCTTACTTCATGTTTTTTGGGTCGCTGAATCCGAATTTGTAACTTACCACCAAAATTTCCCCCGGCATCTCCCCAAATTTTTGTAAAAGGCCCCTCAAAAAAGATTTTTATTAAAAAAATCATTTTTTTTATTGTTTTAGGGGAAAAGTATCTAGAAATTCAGAAAGTAGACAAAATTTGCAACAAATTAGATATATGACATTATGACTTAGGATGAAGGGGAAGGGGAGATCTGCCTCGGAATATCGCCGCGGTGCTGCGTGGACTAAATTGGGCAATTCCACTTAACCACTCACACGTTTACATTCGCCCGCCCATCTCCCCTCCGAACTTTCTCTGTAAGGCTTACTATATGTTTTTTGGGTCGCTGAATTCGAATTTTTAACTTACCCCCAAAATCTCCCCCCCCGCAACTCCCCCAAAATAGTTGTTTTTAAATTAAATTTTTCATTGCTTTAGGGGAAAACTATGTAGAAATTCAAAAAGTAGACAAAATTTGCAACAAATAGTATATATCACATCATGACGTAGGATAAACGGGCGGAGAGGGGCTGCCTCGGAACATTCCCCGAGCGCAAAAACCAATGCCATCCTACTTTTCTGACAGGCCTGCTCCTGCCGTACCAAATCTTGAAAGCCCCAACAATCCAGAACAGATTTCAAACATGTCAGAAAAATCAACTGTTCATAGCTTTAATTCAAACCCACCGAAAGCATCAAGTCCTTCAAAACCAACGCGGACTATCACTTCCAAAGAAGCCGTTCCTTCAAGCTCCACTCAAAATTTCCCTATAGTCCAGGCAATAGGTATTTTACCTGGCAAAATTAATGGTAATTCTGGAAATCGGCTTACTTCGTGTTTTTTGGGTCGCTGAATCCGAATTTGTAACTTCCCACCAAAATTCCCCCCGGCAACTACCCAAATTTTGGTAAGATGCCCCTCAAAAAAGATTTTTATTAAAAAAATCAAATTTTTTTTTATTGTTTTATGGAAAAAGTATCTAGAAATTCAGAAAGTAGACAAAATTTGCAACAAATTAGATATATGACATTAAGACTTAGGATAAAGGGGAAAGGGCTGATCTGCCTCGGAATATCGCCGCGGTGCTGCGTGGACTAATTTGCGCAATTCCATTTAACCACTCACACGTTTACATTCGCCCTCCCATCTCGCCTCCGAACTTTCTCTGTAAGGCTTAGTATATGTTTTTTGGGTCGCTGAATCCGAATTTTTAACTTACCCCCAAAATCCCCCCCCCCGCAACTCCCCCAAAATAGTTGTTTTTAAATTAAATTTTTCATTGCTTTAGGGGAATACTATGTAGAAATTCAGAAAGTAGAAAAATTTGCTACAAATAGGATATATCACATCATGACGTAGGATAAACGGGGGGGGAGAGGGGCTGCCTCGGAACATTCCTCGAGCGCAAAAACCAAATTTTTTCAAAAAATCAATTTTTTGGAGATTTAAATTTATGTGGGAAATTTATGCGAGGGAAATTTATGTGGGAAGTAACAAATTCGGATTCCGCTACCCAAAAAACATAAAGTGAGCCGAAATTCAAAAGTAGAATTAATTTTGCCAGGTAAAATCCGCTATTACCTGGGCTTGCATAACTTAGTGCACATAGCGCCGCAGTGTGTGTACCGAGGCAGTCCTCTCCCTCCCCTTTCATCCTACGTCGTAATGTCATGTATCCTATTTGTTGCAAATTTTGTCTACTTTCTGAATTTCTACATAGTTTTCCCCTAAAACAATAAAAAATCGGGGGGGGGAATTTTTGGGGGTAAGATAAAAATTCGGATTCAGCTACCCAAAAAACTTAAAGTAAACCTTATAGAGGAAGTTCGGAGGGGAGATGGGAGGGCGAATGTAAACGTGTGAGTGGTTAAGTGGAATTGCGCAACTTAGTCTACGCAGCACCGCGGCGCATGTTCCGAGGCAGATCCCCCCTTCCCCTTCATCCAGTCATAATGTTATATATCTAATTTGATTCTAATTTTGTCTACTTTCTGATTTTCTAGATACTTTTTCCTTAAAACAATATAAAAATTGAGTTTTTTAATAAAAAACTTTTTTTTTTTGGGGGGGGGGGGGTTACAAAAATTTGTGGCGTTGCCGGGGGAAATTTTGGTGGGAAGTTAAAAATTCGGATTCAGCGACCCCAAAAACATATAGTAAGCCATTTTCCAGAGCTAACATGAATTTTGCTAGGTAGGGTCCCTATGTGGTCCCTATTGCCCGGACTACTATTGTTTATCAAGAAGATGTTCCTTCGACATCCAAATAAACTTTCCCTATACCAGAAAAAGTTAGGCCTTATGAGAATGCTGCATCTAGGAAGGAGGAAACATGGCATGAAAAGAAAAAAAGGAAGTCATCTATACTGACTGATTCTCCCGTTAAAAATAAACTGTAAAGGGAAAAAGATTTATCTTGAAAAAAGTAAACTGCAAAAGGAATTGGTTGGTAGGTTGGTTGATTGGGATTTTATGGCGCAAAGCCCCTTTAGGGACATGCTGCGCCAAGACAAAGTCATAATGTACAAATTATATATTACCAAAAATTTGAGCAAAACTAACAAAAAGATGAGAAAAACAATAAATGAGAACACTAATATGTATATTTAAAACCATTTAAGACAGACACATGTTGATAATTAAAAGACCAAAGTATTCTGATTAAAAACTGTGTAGTTAAAAAGCAATAACCGTTAAAATATAAACAAAGCCCAAGATGACGTACAAATACTACCTAAAAACAAATTTAAAATCACAGAAATAAATAACAAACATAAAATTAATTAGGAACAAATATATCAAAAGCTGCATTTTCCTCATTAGCACTTGATTCCGATTCCATTTCTTCATCCAAGTTTTGCAGTTGTTTCCGATCCTTTAAATTACTAACTTATGGGTTTAGGCTTTTGTTATTGTTCTCTTTCTTCACTGTGGAAAACTGTGAAGAACCCCAGATTGTCTTTTTCTCTTTCTGTATACAAGATTTTTTGCTTGGTTTGTCAGTTTTACTAGTATCAGATCTATGTGATGTTTTTGCAGATGTAACAGCCTTAGTCTGAAGTTCAGGTGACTTTTTGGATTGACTTGGTGATTTTTGAGACTGATTGATTTGTTATACTATTTTAACAGGTTCTGCGGAAGGTTGCTAGCGTTCTAATAGTGGGTTTTCATAGCATTTACTACCACAACTAACATCACGGGTTTCCCTATTTGAAGTGGTTGTTGATTGTGCTTTATCTGAGTTACTTGGTGGAAAGGAGGTGTCTGTCTGGGTGCTTATGTGCCTTTCAGAATTTTGTTATTGCTTGAGTAGACTAGAGTAGGAGACTCCGACTGACGGAGTCCTAGATTCAACAACTTTGCGGGCTTCAGGGTAGGAGAAATTTTGAGTTACTTTAACAGCAAGGATTTCCTTCTCACGTATCCAGTTTGGACAGGAACGGGAATAAGCTGTATGATCACCTTTGCAGTTTATGCAGCGTTCAGAGTTTTGACATGAATTACCATCGTGGCCAACTTCTGCGCAGCGTGCACAGGTAACGGAACCTCGACAGGTAGTTGTGGTGTGACCATAACGCTGGAATTTAAAGCAACGGAGGGGATTAGGAATGTAAGGACGGACAGGACAATTCAAGTAAGCAGCTTTAATTCTTGATGGTAAATTAGGACCATTAAAAGTCACAATGACGTGCGTCGTAGGGAGCACCTGCTCTTTCCGACAGATAGTTATACGACGTACATCTATGATATCTTGGTCTTTTAAATTATGTAAAAGTTTGAATTTAGTAGAGAATAAAAGATCTGGCTCGGATATTACATCACGGCTTGTATTTAGAGTTTTATGCACTTGAACAGAAACTGAAAAAGAGCCTATTGTAGAGCAATTTGAGAGAAGATGTGATTGTTTGGCTGAAGAAACCTCAACAAGCAAATCCCCAGATTGTAATTTTTTGAGAGAATGACCATCACCCAAGAGAGACTGGAATATTTTTGCAATGAGAAATGGTGAAGTTTTTTTGAAAGAGATATCAGAGAGACTATCATTACGTTTAATGACAAAAAACGAGTGTATGAGGAATTCTGTGCAATTTGTTGCTCTCCGCATGGGAGAGAAACGGAAGTAAGTGAATTATTTGCATCCATATTAGAAAAAAAATAGGAATTCAGACCCCGGCCGCACCACCCACTACCGAGCCAAACAAGGGGATGCACAGTCGTGCACCAGTGCTAACGAGGGCTTATACGGTCACAAAACACTCCTATGCCAGTCTCCACCCATAACAAGATGGCTAGTAAGTGTCCGATCACTTGATCCCCAGCCAGTGACAGAAGTCAGCTGACCAGCCAATTGATGCATACGGGACCAATATGCACCTCCCGTCTACCTGAAGCAGAGGCCAAAGCAGTGTGTTGGTTTCCCTCAACTGCCAGGATCCCCCTTTCCAGGGACACGTGTCGCCATGCACGGCAAACACGTGGGTGGTTTACAATTCTCAATGAATCGGTATACAGGATGATATCGGCTCATACAGAATTGCCCTCACCTCCAAAGAGGAAACCACAACGAGAGTGAAACATAGAGGAAAGAAAGATAAGAGAAATAAGAGGAAAAGGAAAAAGAAAGATCGCTCAAGAACCCGGGGTTGCGAAGCCCGTGAATACCTAAAGAAAGTATCCCCCTGGGGGGGGGGGGCAAAAGGAATTGGATGAAATGGGTGAGAAAAAACAAAATCGAATTCCGGCAAGGAGGCTGTTTGGACCTTCGTCTTCAAATGTAAAATGCATTAAAACGCAAAATAAAAAAAGATATAAAAATCTTACATTCCAGTGATGAAGAAGAGGAAGATTGTCTTTCCATTTATTGCTTTAAACTTCACTCCAAATCTAAGGCAAATGAAAAGTGGGTACGGCGCACGAACTGCAAGAACTGGGCGCTTGAAGATTGCACCAAAGAAGATATTTCATTTTTTGTTTGCGTTCATTCTGATTTAGACAATGATGTTGACTTTTGTTTAAAAAAATTGTCTTAATAAAATTCTTAACTGACAGTTTTGCAAAATCATTAATTGGCATTTACTTTCTATAATCAGTTAGTTTCTTTATACTATTAAAATGCCTTTTTAGTTTACAATAAGAAATATATATTAATTAAAAAGTCCAATTTATTACCTGTGTTTTACCATTTAAAGTTTAGTTGGAAAATTTGCCCATGTGCTTTTTTAGTAGGCTGGAAAAGTTGCCCCGCATAAGCCACATTTTCCAACGTAACACGATCAGACTTAACCATTTTCTGTTAAAAACTGTATTTAGTTTTTTTAAAAAAAATTGTGCCAGTTTGTAGATAAAGATCTAGGGTATACAATGATATCCTGTTGAAATAAAAATAGAAAAAAATAAAAAAAAAATAGAAAAATAAAATCATAAAGTTGGAACACTTTTTCCGGTCTCCCGTAGTACTAATAATCCATTTTAAATTAATTTTAAGCCATTTAAATTACGATGGTATATTTGTGACAATTAAGATATTACTTGGTGCAGTACAGTGTAAGCAGGTAAAACAGCATTTTAATCACCAAACCTTTTAACTAATTACATACTGGTTTCGGTATCATTAACATTACCAGCGTACCGTCTTCAGTGCAAACAATGATGCAATTTTGCCCATATATATGGATGAGAAGCGAATTCGAGGAATATGCTTATTCATTAATAAAATTTCAAGCAATTACCAGGAAAGACTAATAGGAAATTAATTAGGGAAAGGAACAGATAATGTGACAAAGTGCTAATAGAGTTCAAGTAAATCAGTTTTTTATATAATATTCCCAGAAATCTGACAATCGGGTAGTACAAAATTTACAATTAAGAATATTTTTATGATTTTCATAGCTATGAAACGATACAAAAAATTTAAGTTCAACTAGACGATGGATAGTATTAAAATTTAGCTGTGTTAAGAGGCTACTTCAGTCACGCGAAGAAAGGAAAACGCTAATGTTAAGTCTATAGGGGTGTTATCTTGAAATTTCTCGATTTGATTTTAGTTTTTGTGAATGATTTTTTTTCATAGGATAGCTGAGGACGATCTACAAACGGGCTAGTTTTAGGTAGATTTCGAATGAAATACTACCTTTTACATTCTTCCCTATGAAGGAATTTCGGGAATTTTTTTCCAGATCTACACCGATCATGACCCCTAGAACCCCAAAACACTCCCAGTAAAAAACTTTATCTATCTATCTATCTATCTATACAACTTGTTTATGGAACCTCCAAAATTCTGCACAAATCTTTTCCAAACTGATACATAAAACCAAGGGCATAAAATCTCGTTCAAGTTCGTTAATGGGCAAAATCGGACCAAGGGGGTAGAAATAGGGAGGAGTTTGTAAACACGAAAAACTTCCATAACTTCTTAATTATAATACATATCGACTCAGTTTGAAGTTTTTATTACTTCTAAAAAAAGGAGCAAAAAATTTATGTATGACAGATTTTTGAGAAAATTAAAAATGGCTCAAGGGGCGAAAAAAAATATCGTATTGGGGAGAAAAATATTCATAACATTGTCAACGTTCAAGATATCAAATCCAACTAAATTTATTATAAATTGTCTTAATATTATCTACAACTTTTATTTTGACATGTTTTGATAGGAGCAATTCTTACCGCAAAAAATTAAAAACGAAAACAAAAAAAAGGGGGGGGGGGTCGAAGAAAAAAATCCATAACTTCGTCAATTCACAAGATATCCAATCTGCTTAAATTTATTATACATCCTCTAAATATTATCTATAACTTTTATATTGACAAGTTTTTTATAGGATCAATTCTTACAGCAAAAACAAATTAAAAATACATAGAGGTTGAAGAAAAAAATATCGTATCCAAACTGCTTATTTTCTGACTCATTTTTAACACTTTCCAGCAAAGTTGAAAAGTGTTTATGCATTCGGTTTGTCTGTCCGTCTGTAAATCAGTCAGTCTAGCCGTCTGTCCGTCAGTCCGTCTGGCCGTCTGTCCACGCTCTAACTCCCGTAAATATACTCGGATTTTCATGAAATTGATAAGGGTTATTTAGGGTCACCAAAGCATGTTTGGTACTGTATATGAAGTATGTAGGATTAATCGTTCGTTTACAGGGGCACTCAAAATTATTTGATTACATTATGGCATATGGGGGGAAATCGTTTGCAGAGTATTTTAATGACATTATGCTATTTGAAATGTATTGAAACTGATATAAATCACTGAATTTCACTACGGCCACGTTAGAACAGGACATTGATAGCATTTTTTATTCATTCACAGGGACACACAAAAGAAATCATTTACAGTACTGTACTGTCTTTGAATAATAATTGCTGGAGTGCATGGTTTAAAATTCAGTATGCTCTTTTAAATTTAATTAATTTTTTTGCATCTTACTCGTTATATATAAATTCCATACCTCAAATACAGGGCTTCACAAAAGTATTCACGTACCGTTCTCCTTAATAGAGGAAATTGCTGAAGGCAATTTTCAACTGAAGTATATATATCTCTTAAGTGAACTAAATTTTGGCTTGCATGTAGCTAATAGATTCAAATCTATAAATCATACACAGGGCTGCTGAAAAAATTCGTATAATTTTCCGATTGTGGATGGGAACAGAAATATTGTTTTGAAACGTATTATGCGTTTCCATATGGTTCAATTAGACGTAATATTTTAATTTTTTATACAGTGCCGTTTTGTTACATTATTCTGAATGTGTTGAAAAGTGTTTCATAATCTATGCTTAACGTATGATTTTTTCTTACTTGTTAAATTCATCTTTGCTTTCAAACGCATCCAATTGGTAGGTTCTCTTATTCAGAAATTATATAATGTGCCGTAATGGTCGATTTTTTTTTATAGAGGCAGAATATATTTAATAAAATGATGCCAAATTGGGCATTTTGAGCCGAATTTCTCGAAGCGATTGTGTTGGAAACAAAAAATATTGTCCTACTGAGAAAAGAATTGTTTATAAATCAAGTTCTAATTAATTGAACTAAATGTAAAAATATATGTCGTTTATAAATCTCTTAAAAAATCACGTCAGCAAGTTTCATGTTTTACCTTTTAAAAATGGATCTGAAAATGTGTCAGAAAAATTTGAGTTGTTGAGCATGGAAAAATATTTTTTGAATACAGCCTTAGCATGGTTCTGATAAACCAGCTCTTATATGAAAATGAAATTATAAACTCGTCAAAAGCAGTCAGATAAAATTGTTAAAGTGGGTTTATGTCTAATCATGATTTAGTTTTTGATCCTGAAATTAGTACTTAACTTCGAAATCTACCTGAGCCTGTACACCGAGCCGGTAGGGATTTTTTACTTTTCGATTTTGGTTTAATTTTTTTTTTAAACATTGCTTTCACTTTCGGTATCGGTTGGAATCGGTTCAGCAATTGAAACTATCGTAATATAAAGAAGCTATAACCAAAAACGAAAAAGTAGAAACTAGCCCAATTGTAGATCGTCCTCAGCTGTACCATGCAAAAAAATATCATTCAAAAATATTAAAATCAAAGCGAAAAGTTTGAAAATAATGTCCCTATAAACTTAACATAAGTGTTTTGATTTTTTTCCCGTGACCGAAGTAGCCTCTTAATGCCTAAATTGTAATTCAACTCCCAAAAAATGTTTAACAATGACCTATTTGTTAGTTTATTGTTTTTGAATATATTACTTGTATCTTTATTATTACATTTGAAACCACGTTTGGTTTGTCCATTATAGGAAAGATCACGCTGCCAATTGATGCTATAGATACAATAGGAATTTCATATGTCATGAGGTCTTTTAGTTTGGAGAGATTAGGATTATTGGCAAATGTGAAAATTATTTTAAGTCATATTGTTTAAGAGTTTTTGCAATAGGGAAGTTGGGTAAAACTAAGCTAATATTGAAAAACAAGTGGGTAAGTGTAATCACAGATCTCACAGAGGGTTTCGTTTAATATTCCTTTCAAAACACTTTATCCTTTTGCAAAATTTGTTAGTTCCACATTTCGCAACCACGGGACACACTCTATTCTACACAAACCTCTATCCGAACAAAGCTCCGTTTTACAACCTACCTGTAGATATATTAGTCGAGGGAATCGGACCCATAGCATCCGAGAGAGGTAGGCGCTCGCTGACGATAAAAAATAGGACTAAAATACGTATGTCTATGGTGCCTAATATGAAATAGTGGTCAAAGGTGTGTCGGCAAAAGTTTAACAAGTGCCCCCCCGGTTGAAAAGGGGGAAGGATAAAAAATTGCATAAAATACACAAGTTAGAGCATAAAGGGCTAAATAATATAAGAATTTTTGAAAATTTTATGATTTTTCATGTGATCGAATGTGTTCTGCTATAAGCATGCAAAATTTCATGTCTCCAACTTAATTAGGGCCTGAGTTAGAAAAATTATTTAAAACACACAAGTTAGAGACCGGAGGAGTAAATATAAGACACTTTTATGATTTGTCGTGTGTCGCAAGTGTTTAGCGTTAATTATGCAAAATTTTAAGTCTTCAACTTAATTAGGGGCTGAATTAGAAAAAAAAAGCTTAAAATACACAAGTTAGAGCCCAGAGGGTTAAATATAAGATTTTTTCGAAATTTTAGGATTTGTCGTTTGTTGTGATGTGTTCAGCTATAAGTATGCACAATTTCAAGTCTCTAACGTATATAGTTTCTGAGAACATGCTCTGTGACGGACAGGCAGAGAGACAGAGGAGCGAGACTAATAGGGATTCGTCATATGAACGAAACCCTAAACAAGTGAGTAAGTGTGATCACAGATCGCACAGAGGGTTTTGTTTAATATTCCTTTCAAAACACTTTATCCTTTTGCGAAACCTATTAGTTCCACATTTCCTAACCAGGGGGCGCACCCTATTCTAAACAAACCTCTATCCGAACGAAACTCCGTTTTACAACCTATCCGTAGGTATATTAGTCGAGGGGATAGGGTCTATAACACCCGAGATAGGTAGACGCCCCCTGGCGGTAAAAAGTGGAATTGAAATATGTAAGGCTATGTGCAAAATATGAAAGAGTGGTCAAAGTGGTGTCGGCAAAAGTTAGAAAAGTACCCACCGGGAGCAATGGGGGGAGGTTAGAAAAATTGTTTAAAATACACAAGTTAGAGCCCGGTGGGTAAATAATATAAGACTTTTGGAAAAATTTATGATTTTTCGTGTGATCGCAAGTGTTCTGCTATACTTATGCAAAATTCCAAGTCTTCAAATTAAATAGGGGCTCTGTTAGAAAAAAAGCTTTAAATACACAAGTTAGAGCCCATAGGGTTAAATATAAGACTTTTTCAAAATTTTATGATTTGTCGTTTGAGTGAGGTGTTCAGCTATATGTATGCAAAATTTTAATTCTTAAACTTAATTAGGGGCTCAGTTAGAACAAATAGATTAAAATACACAAGTTGGAGCCCAGAGGGTTAAATATAAGACTTTTTCAAAATTTTTTGATTTGTCGTTTATGTGAGGTGTTCAGCTATAAGTATGCAAAATTTCAAGTCTCCAACATGTATAGTTTCTGAGAACGGGCTCTGTGACAGACAGACAGAGGAGCGAGACGAATAGGGTTTCGTCAGATGAACGAAATCCTAAAAAACAAGATTGAAGCAAACAAGCATGTGGAACGAGGGTGCTGGTATTTAAATAAAGCAGTATCAATGATAAAAGGGTCATAACCTCTGTCAATAGCAATGGATGTAAGATAATGAATTTCAGAATTAAGTGAATGAAAATTAGAGCATACGTGTATGGCACGATTTATAAAGGTATAAACAGCGGAAATATTTTGGCTATAAGGATGACATGAGCGAGTATGGGGTGGTACAGTGACCACGAAACATTTGCGATATACTGATGTAGATAAGCCATTTTCGGTACGATTGACAAGGGTATTCAGAAAAGTAGGTGAACTGTATTTTGTTTTTTGTTACATAAATGAATAGAATATTGTTGTCGATAGAGTTAATAATGTTAAGGATGTTGTCCGTACTCTGAAAAGTCGTGTCAATTAAGGTGAATATCTCATCAACATCAAACGTCCATAAAGCGAAAAAGAATTTATTAAAGTGAGTGCATTCAAAATAGTGCATGTGAATGTCTGCGAGGATCGAACACAGGGAGGAGCTCATAGCTAAATCGTTAGATTTTTTGTAGAAGTTGCATTGGATTTCAGATTTTTGGGGGACAGACATGTGCGAGAAATGAATAATAAATCATGAATGTCAAAATGTGTACATGGAATTCGTGAAGTCTCTTTTCAAGATCACTTGTAGGGACATTCGTAAATAGCAATTTTACGTCAAAAGACATGATATTAAAATTAGTGGAGGGTAAATTCTGAGTTACTTTCGAAAAGTTGATTGAATTCTTTACAGCCCCAAGCAGCAAATAATCGCTGGCCAAAATTCCGCGGAACGCCGTAACCCATCGAGATTTCGCCTAGAGCTGCGCATAATGAATTATTTTTATATTCAAATGAATCATTCGGCCATGCGCAAAAGCATAGCTGCCAAACTTTGTATTATTTTCAATCAATTATAAAGAAAAAATTTGTAATAAAAAGATTCAAATTAAGAGTCACATAAATATAAATTATCTTTATAACTCTTAATTTAATTCTCTTTTTTGACAAAATTACTTGTTTTAATTGATAAAAAAAAATAATACGAATGTTGACAGCTATCCTTTTGAATGATACATTCGATTATTCTTTTAGCTCATTATGCTCACTAATTTCTCCTAGGCGATCCCTAAGATTCTTCCTGAGATCTTCCTGATTCTTCCTGATTCTTCCTGAGATCCCTAAGATTCTTCCTGAGATCCCTAAGCTTCTTCCTGAGATCTTGAGATCTTCTATCCCTAAGATTAGACATGGCCGCTCAGCAAACCGCATATCGACCATAGGATCCTGAAAATGTGTGTAGGGGTTATAAACGCGTTGCCGACCTCTTTTTGACTACTGAGTCTCCAGCTGTTTTTCCATTATTTTTTAACACTCTTCCGCTACATTTGTTGCTCACTTTTTCTTTTGGATTTTAGCTGTGTATTTCGTACACGGGATATCAACCGCACCTTTGACTTTGTCTCTAAACCCACACGAACTTAACTTTTTTGAATCATTCTATGGCTATAAAAATCATACAAATATCGTTAATTGTGAACTTGCTATTTCCCCATTTTCACATTTTGGAAATATTGTATAAAATCCTTCTTTACTTAATCTCTACTTGAATTTTCCACATTACCAGTTCCTTTCCCTGAGCAATTTCCCATTGGTTGTTACCTAAAATTTCCTTGAATTATATTGCTCAATAAAGTTATTCCTTTAATTGGCTATTCCTCCATACATATATGCAAAATTGCATCAATTTTGCGCTGATGGGTTTAGTCATTGATACGACACGTTTGAGAGAAGCAATGAAACTGTGCGCAGATATCATTGCTGCTATGGTGATTAAGTTATTTTCAGAATATAATTACGTGGATGCTGCATATTGATAGATAATACATCCGTTGATCATGATATTATGGTGGGAGATTATGTTGACGCCGCCATTCCTACTATTGCTGATCTCAAAGGACTTTCTATGCATAACTCATTTAAAAACCAACTTTAACAGGTTGAGTGCCACGTCAGTCACTGGTGACTGACACTGAACTTTCCGTTTAGGCCGCGTCAGTCATCGGTGATTGACACTTACAGATTGAGTAACCGGCATCTTGTTTCGTGGCCCAAGCGGAAAGACAGACACAATAGACTTGGCATTCAACGTATTAAGCAATTTGTGCTCATACCCAGTAATCCTTACGAATTCTTTTGTGTAACTCTGTATATGAATTATGGCATTTGTGTACATCATATAGTACGCATAAATATAGTGAAATATTAAAGTGCATATCATAATTAAAAATTCATTTTCAGCAATCATCGCTAATGTACAGTACTTCGGATACAATATAGTAAGGTAAGGTGCCCTGTTTTCGTTCCCCATTACTTTTAGGCCATTGGAAGTTGTAATTTTCAGTGCAAACCTATCCAATTTAGATTTTACATTGACTAACTACTAACGTACATAGACACATAGGTAAATCTCGTACAAAATTTTTTTAATAATGTAAAATATAGTTTTTGAAAAGTACCTATGTGCGGCAAAAAAGAAAAAAAAATGGTTCCAATTTCTTCTACCTCAAAAAATACTAAAATCCAAGGCTTAACATATTAATAAATTAAAATTTATTTCAAAATGAGTATATAATTTAATTTAAATTAAGGCACAATGAAATGGCCTATTAATCAATGAAAGAATAAGATAAAGAAGCATTAACCATCCAAATATGAGCAACATATAAATTTTGCATTGTTAATGGCTCCTGAGCATGTTTCGTCTGTCTAAGTGCAGCACTGAAGGCACTCAACCCGTTGTTCTCCATGGTTATCATCAGAAAAATGCTTCAAGCAGATAGGTCACTAAGCATAATTGTCGCAATTATTATCACTTGCATTAGCATCACAAGGAATGTCAATAGAAGAGTAACTTTTGTCATCAGAGTCGCTGAGTAGGCCATATTTGGTGTTTTTTTTCTAGCTGGATTCATCCCCTCTCCCTTGAGAGTGGTGGGTTCGAGAAGTTTGTTTTCCGCTGAGAGTTTATTCTTCGCCTGGGAATCTTTTATTTTGTTTTCATGCGTAGATCCAGTGATCAGTATTGCTGAACCATTTCAGGCAGTTGGCGCTGGTGTGATCACTATCACTTCTTTGATCTCTTTAGGGCTGATGGCAACAATAGTTTTATTAACCTGGCCGCTTGATGATGGTTGAGCGGCTACCATGAAATTTGCGCCAGACGAAGACGGAGGAGGTTTTGTCAAAAAATCTTCAAGTCCAAAAATGTTGGGATTAAATGGCATGGTGCCCGTTGTTTTGAAACCATTGGACAGCAGTTTTAACAACAGCAGCTCGCTCGTAGGATTCATTGAATGTTGTGCGATTTGTAGTTTCCCAACTTTTCTTCCAGGATGGTTTGACACCCAATTTTTTATTGCTTCAGCATAACACATTTTAAAGGGAAACATAACATATGTTAAACTTTATTTTCATTTTGAAATAATTGTGATGAAAAAGCGTTCCTAATTTCGCTCCCGGTACGAAAATAAGAACTGCAAGTAGGGCATATTGGAACCACACTTTTTTCCAATATGGCGGAGCTTTAGTTCTTGTAAAATGAATTGAATGCCCCAAAACTCACTGTAAGCTACTGATAGCATCTTACCTACGTTGAATAACATGCAATGAATAGGAAATAAATACTTACAGTACAGTAATTAAGATTCTACAAATGATGTAATAAGAACTCATGTCATCCAGTCATCTAAAAATAGGAAATCCGGCGTCTATACGATATGTGTGCGTCTTGGTGAACGAAACTTGCACTATTGATGACTTTTACTTTCCGTTCCTTATGCCTCGCGTGATAAGTGGCGCCACTTTCGTTGAAGTGGAGAAGTAAAGGGGGACAAAATTAGGAAATAGTTCGAAATTAGGGTACTTTACCTTATCTGAAATCTTTTGTGTGTCCCTGTAAATGCTATGCACTTCGTATTGTACATGAAATAAATTATAGTAAACCTCAGCGACCTATATCCATTTCATTATACATAAAATAGTTTAACATAAATAAAATATGCCATAAACAATTCCCTCCACCCCTATATCGTTATGTAACGGAATTCTTTTCTGTGGCCCTGGGATAGAATAATTATTCTTTGCGCAGCATATTCTACAGAATGCATATTTTAGTGCACTTCACAAATTCAAATGAATTCTATTATATTTGAAAGCGTGTAACATCATTAAAAATCATTTGAAACGATTTTTTCCCATTCGCCGTAATGTAATGGAATAGTTTTGACTGTCTCTGTAAATGAACTAAACATGCTAGAAACTTCATTTGAATTAGGGAACGTGCTATGGTAAACGTCAATAACATCCAAAATTTCAGGTCAATCCGAAGAGCACGGACAGACAAACCGGAGTTATAAACATTTTTCAACTTTGTTGGAATGTGTTAAAAAGAGAAAGCTGCATTATATTGTAATAACCGTCATTGTAATTGCGTAACTCATTTACATTCAAAAACGATCCATTTAAATAAAATTTATAAATCTCTTACCATTAGGACCAACATTTCACAGGGGAAAATACTTCGGTTACGGTAACAACCATATTTTCGAAGAGAACAAAGCATGATAGTGTTTAAAAAATATAAACTGGAAAGAAGACATAAAAATAATGTGTTAAGCATAGAATATGAGTCACTTTCAAAGGTATTCAGAATATTTCAAAGTTGAAGAAGATGAAAGATGATATCTAAATAAAAAATTTCGAAATCGCATAACGCAAATTACAACCCATTTTCCGAAATTACCATCCTTAATCGGTAATGCATCCAAATTCTTATTTGCAGCCCTGTTTTGAATTTATAGATTTATATATGGACTACATAGAATGCTGGAATTTAAAAGATTTGCGAAACGCATAACACAATTAAAAATTCCCATTCAGCACATTTCGTCAGTAAATATAAATGCACTGGAATTGTTTTGTGCTGCTTGTATATCATCTACAGAATTTATACGCAACAAGTGATATGTAAAAATTTAGTTAAATTTAAAAATACATATCACAGCTGAAAACGAACTTTCATCAATTATCGCTCATGGCCATCACTGTAACCGAATAATTTTGTGCGTCCCTGTAAACGAACGGTTAATTCTATGCATACCATACTCTACAGTAAGTATATTGTAGTATGCTTTATTAATATAGATCAATTGTTATGTGGTTTGAAATAGTGAACATCACAAACCCCATACCCCTTAATTTAAAGGAATTATTTTCAGTGTACCTATAAACGAACTATAAATTGTACACACTTCATTTTCAATACCGAACATTCTATAATAAATCTAAATTACATGGCAATCAAAGTACATTTACACGAATTAGAGCACGGACAGGCCGAAAGGCGGCCTGACAAACTGTTGTAAACAATTTTCAACAATGTGGGAAGTAATCACTTAAAAATATATACTATAGCCTGTTCTACATTTAAATGGAATTGGTCCAAATATTTTCGGCGTGAAGAAAGAACAGACACCGAAACACATTTCAAAATTTTAACATTAATTGGTGATATATATGGAGCATTCTCGCAATCTTTTGACTTTCGGGAATAAAAATCTGCTGCTATTAAACTTGATAAAATAACAATGTAATCTGATAGACGAATTCCTTTAATGATTCAAAATAAAGAAAAAATGATCAGCAGCGAATTTCTTTTTTATTTAACTGAGGTTTAACTTAAACTTGCTAGTTTAATTTTCCTTACCATTTTACAACTACAACTTTCTATTTTCTTTAGAATTTTTACTTATAATGAATTTGCATAGTACCCACAGGACATTCAAATACGAAATAATAACAATGTAGTATTTTTAGTACAAAATTTTGGTATAACATTGTCTTATAGAGGTGTTAAAGAAGGGACGGAAGGAAAAAAAATTGGATGGTATAGGAAAAAAGGGACGGTAACGGAAAAAGGGGATGGTGAGGATGGGACGGTAAGGAAAATAACATATATTTTTAGGCAAATCATGTTAAGACTAACTGATAGCCACAAAGTTCATTGATTTTTGGAAACAGCTGTTTACATTGGATTAAACTTTAAAAAAAAAATTATTTACCTCGAAAAGTGCAGGAATAAACCTTGGGGACGGTCAGACTACCAATAAAGCCACGATGTTTGAAATTGACATTTAAATGCTGATTTAAATTCTACAGTACATTTCCTGTCAAAAAATTTTACACATTCTTTCTCTAGCATACTTCTGCATGAGAAAAACTTGAAAAAAAATTATGACTGCATCTGAAGTGATTTTCTAAATAAGTTTAGCAAGAGGGATGGTAAGGAAGTTAAAACTCAGAGACAGAGTTAAAAAAATAATATCAACCGTAAAATTGTGTGCAGGTTAATTTTTTGCGACATATTTATATAAAACAATTGTCCCAGTTTTGGAAAAAAATTACATCGAATTACTTTTATTGAAACTATTTTAAAAGACTGCTCCAAACTTAAAAATCAGCATCAGGGACATGGGACGCTATAGGAGTTTTCCAGGTATTTGAACCCCCATCGTCGTCCAAAACTTATGTATCTTGTGAATATTTGTATGCAATCATGCAATGGGATGTTCCCCAGTATATGAAATAAAAAAACCCACAAGAATATGTACTAAAATAAAAATTATTTTTCAGTGACTTAAAAGTCAAAAGATTGTAAGAATGCCCCATATATGTGCTTGTGTACATGTGAGTATGTGTGAGTAATAAACACTTTGTAAGTTAATATCGATTAAATAAGAAAATTTTTCCAGTCATTTGAAACGTGGCCTGTTTTCACTTATACTCTAAAAAGTAAATTCAATGCCAAATTCATAACATTAGCTATTCATAATAATACATCTATGAAAATATATACTCCTCCTAAGAAATCCAATTTTGTTCGACGAAATGATAAATACGAGTACTACATGCGCCAAAGAAAACCACAGCTAATTTAAGTGCACTTAGTACTTAAATTAGAATAATGTTGTGCGGCACAAAAATTGAATATTTTAATTACCAGTGTACTGTTCTGTACTTTACTAGTGTATTATGGAATATTTCTTTTAATTATAAGTTGCTTAATATCTCTTGTGTTATAAATTAATAAATTTGTTACATATTAAGTAAAATATTATAAAATATTTTAAATGTCATTTATTAAATCTAAGCAAACATACTACACAAATTTCTCTCTAACACATTGCGAAAATAATCTTCCAAAGAAAAAAAAATGTTAGATGAAATTTAATGCTTTTTTCTCATATTCTAATTTTTTACTCTATAACTAGATTTATGAAAATATATGATAAAGAATAAGTATATCAGTGCTCTCAAATCTATTCTCTTTATCTCCATAATGCACTTTAAATAACACAAAGAATTCCCATTTAATAAAAAAAGCTACTTCCGGAATTCTAATCTTTTTTTAATGATTGCTTGTATAACGTTCATAGCAAAAATATGTCATCGGTGGAATTAATGTATGAAATATTGAACATTACATGCTCTGAAGTATAATGAAAAAATTCTTAAACATAATTTATTCAATAAAAAAGTGTTCTTTGCTTTTAATCCTAGATATTAATTCTGTTGAATTATTAAATAGTGCTATCAACATGATTGTCCTAAGGGCTTTGAACCGTAAATTTATTTTTGATTTGAAAAATCTATTAGAAAATACGTAAAAAATCGATTGTTGATTCATGGCTTGACAGTACATATTTTTTACATTCCTTGTTCAAAATGCTTCTATATCTATGAAGTTATTGAAATGTTGTTAAAATTTTATTTTTTATTGGTAAAATGATTCCAATGATGGGAGAAAATAAACTTTTGATTATGACTTTTGAAAATTTTAAGTCTAATTTAGTAAACATTGAATTATGTACTCATTTCTGTAAGTATTCATGTTATATAAAAGATTTCTCATTTATATTTACACCCTTTATGAATCGATATTTGGATATATTTTCAATTGAAAGTTATCTTTCTAATATGTGGAAATGTAATATAAGTTTAAAAGCTTTAATTTTCGTTTAAAAATAAATTGCGAAGGCACTTTAAAAAGCTGATGTTTGTTCTTCGTTTTTAACACTTTCCAACAAAGTTTAAGTGTTTATAAATTCGAAGCGTCTGTCTGCCCGTCTGTCTCTTTGTCCGTGCTCTGAATCTCGTAAATATATTTCGATTTCTGAATTATTAATATACGTTATTTTGATTTACTATGGCATGTTTCCTATTGGAAATGAAGTACCTAGAAGTAGCTTGTTTATATGGACACTCAAAAGTGTCCATATCGAGTCGTGTTGTGTTATGATGTTTGTATCTCAAAAAATCTTTTGCAGTGTGTTTTAATGATGTTACACTTTTTCGACCATAATCAAATTGATATGCATTTACTATGTGCTGTAAAACACGCTTTCTATACAATACGAATTGCAAAGTGTTTATCATTAATTTACAGGTTTATGCAAAAGGATTTAATTACATATTGGTCTTCAGAAAAGCTCGTTTACCGTGTATTTAATGATGTTACAATATTTAAAACATAATGAAACTTATATACGTTTCTGAGTTGCATTACAAGATTCTAACAGTTGAATATAAAGTGCACAGCATATATCGTTCATATACAGGGGAACGCAAGAGAATTTGGTTACAGTATTTTTTATGAGTGATGTAGAAGTGCGTTTTCAACATCGGTTTGAATTTTAAAGTTAAATTAAATTTTGCATACTACGTGGTGTATACAAGTTATATTCATCATATACAAAGCTACAAAATGTAATTCGTAAGTTTTACCAACTATGAAAGGGAATTGCTTAAGAATATTTTATTATCGTGCCATGCATTTTCCTTCTAAATTGTATTTAGTATACTAGTAGAAAATTTATAAATAATATAAAAGTCTACACAAAATAATTCCAAAGTATTACTGCCTACGGGGATAAAACAATGAGGTTTTTTTGTTTGTATTATGCATTTTCCAGCTGAAATGTATTTAGTATACTAAAAGATGATTTTAGAGTAAAAATAAAAGCAAAGCAAAGTACTGGATACATTGTCTTCTATGAATGTTAATTGCCGGAAGTGCGTTTTCAGTTTGTTACGCTCTTATTATCGGAATTAAATTTTAGTTTATTATGATGTGCGTATAAAACTAAGTAGATAAGGTACAGAGTTGTACAAAAAGTTCAAGTGCATTACCGTCTATTGGTGTAAATTGCTGAATGCGACTTTAAAACAGTATCACGAGTTTTCAAACTGGATTGAATTATGCAGCATATATACGAAATATAAGGGAGACTAGACAGAGTTGAACCACTTTTTACAAAATGATTTTAATTTTTTAAATATTGAATTTAGAATAAAGTTTTATATAACATTTTATTTGTTGTACAATCAGTTATCAAAATAAAATTGCTACATCAGTGTAATATATAAGAAATTTGAAAAATGACTGACTTTAATCATGAAAAAATAATGGGTCAAGGCACATATGGGAGGCTTGAACTACTTTGTCTTATATTGAAATATTTGTGAAGAGAAATAAAACCAGATTTAAGAAAAAGCAAAATAACTTTAAGCTACATGCTTTAATTGCTATGAAAAATATTTTTGAAAATATGATGTTTAAACATGCCTGTTTAGACTCAATCGCAAATCAGACGAGAAACAATATTTTTTAAACTGGATTTTGTCTGAATAGGTATAATAGTACAGCAGGGAAATTGAAATTTGAACATTTAAGATAGTATTCCGTTAGAGACAGGCTCCGTTTTCACAGGGTTTCATGTATTATTACGTCCGGATTTGGGAGGCACTGTCCCGCTTTTATTTTGTTTCCTTCTTCTATTTTTGTGACACTCGACCTGACAACTCTAGTTGTCACATAGTTTGACTTCATTTCCTTGTATTCATCCTGCTGAAATTTGTCTACTTACCTTCCTAAAGTTTTTCGAATAATGGTATGTTCTTTTGCAGCTACATGAGCACTTAACTTATCATTAACATCTTTTAACCCTTTCAGGGGAAAAGTACCTTCAATACTAAAATGTTGAAAAAAATGACTGACACTGGAATTTTCGAACAAATTTATTTGGAAATAAGAAAAAGGCTATATTTCACATACATGTTAAATGGAAAAGATTTTCTGGTGCCATTGTGTCGTTTGGGAATTAAAATTAACTGGTTTCATAATCATACCACTGCCCCGGAAAGGATTAAGACTGCTGATTTCATACTTTCTAGACTTTCTACATTTTTAAAAATTTGGTACAACGTTGCACCAATGTTTGGTGCTGCAGTAGCTGCCACCATAAAATGGTGAAACATTGTTCCAACATTTGGTTCTAATGATGAACCACAAGTTAGTGAAATCTTCAACCATACGTTGGTGGAAAACTTGAACCATAAATTGGTGAAATGTTTAAACGCAGATTGGCGAAATGTTGAACCATAAGTTGATGAAATGTCGATGAAGCAATTGTTTTTGTCTCCACACCCTTTTTCTTTCATAGGTAAAATATTTTGCTTTTTTAAAAAGATATTCTATTTTAATATAATTTAAAGTGAAATATTTACGGTATCTCCAATTATTATTATTATTATTTTTTTTGGAGAATAATTTTCAAGATCAGAAAAATATGTTTATTTAGCAAATTTTAAAATAGTTTAATTATACGATAACACCATTGTTATTTTAAATATGTTACACTATAATTTACAGATTAAAATACATAAGAAAGGATACGATTATATTATGGTACTGTATACATATATAAACTTATCAAATGGAGTTAATTGCAATGCATTATAATTTGCTAAATAAACCCATAAAATTGATTTTGTATAACGGATGCAAGCAATTTCTAAACAAATATCAATCAGAGAAAGAGTAAATATAAATCCTAAATTGCATTGAAACAAGGTAGCATCTTAAAAACTATGTCAAACGGAGGTAGTGGCAAAAAACAGTGCTTTATCTACTCACATCTTTATTAAAATAATTTTTAAGTATGATTTAAGTATTAAGAATGTGTATTTTTTTATTTCTGGAGATTGGTAATTGTTTTATTAAATGTGAAAATCCACATGGAGTCCAAATTTTTAAATTCTGCGGAATATGTATATGATTTTTCTTTAAACATATTCCTTAATAATTCTTATTAATGCTAATGGAACTACATGATAAGCTATATTTAGTTTTAATATTTTATTGCCGTACACATTGTATTTTATAAATACAAGCTAAATACATTTTATATATTTTATAAGAAAAGATTGATCTAGGAAAAAGAGAAAAAAAGGAGAAAATTTAAAAAGCAAAAAAATGATTGCATAAGGTAAAGCTAAGAGAGCCTGCGCAAATTTTAAAAGAATAATAATAATAAATCTAAATATTAATTTTTTGCTAGACTATGCATGAATAGATTTTTACTTCATTTGTTTCTCATGCATTTCCTTTGCTATTTTGTTGTTATGCTGTAATTTAATAGAACAGCAATAATAAAACCAAGGAAACTATTTTGCGCAATCTATCCTTAACGGGTAGAAAAGATTACGCACATGGGTAGAAACATTGTTATTTATAATAAATACAATTAAATTGTTAAAAATAATAATTACACTTAAATGACATTGTAATGCTTTTGTGAGTAAATATTATTGTATTAGGAGTGAATATTTCAACCTAAAGTTTAAATAATAAAAAAGAAAAAAAAAAGTAAAAAACCGTTAAGGAATTTTAATTTAAGAAGAAGATTGAAATATCAGTAAAAGCAAGCCCTACTAAGATCACAAAATAACATTAATCTACTTCATAACATTTTTAACTTAAAAATTACATCATTTTCATCTCCACAGTTTCAATGTATTTTATTTGCTAACCGAAGTTGTCGTCGTCCACAGTCGATGCACTTATTGTTGTAAATCATGCAGCTTTCGTACAATAACCTGCCAGAAGCAATACATTGAATCCAGTCAGCGGTCGAGGTTCCAAGATTCCTGGTTCAGTTCCAGACATTCAATGCACACATCCTCATTGACATTCTTTTTTTCCTTTCGTTTTTTTATCCCACTTTTTCTGGAAGCACCTTATCTTGAGCTGTTCTTTTTGCAGTGGCATCCTTTTAAGTCTTTTTTCATGTATATTTTGTGGATCAGTAACATTAGTTTCACTCTGTTCCCTTTTGATTTCAATGGCACTAAACTACTTGGAATGAGTGAAAGCTTTTCCAATCCACTGTAGGTGTTATTAGAAAATTTATTTTAGTTAACAAAATTAATTTATTAGCAAATTAATTGTTCATAAATTAAAAAAAAATATGTATAAATATTTTATTAATTTATTAACAAATATATTATTAATTTATTTAAAAAATAATTACATAAAATAAAATTAATAACAACTGTATTTTTAATTTATTAATAAAAATTTTATCGGCAAAAGTATTTTTATGCAAATTAATTTGTTGCCAAATTTAGTTTCGATAATTATGTGTTTTTCCGAAATTATTTCAAAATTGATTCGTTGACATGTTTTACACGTAATTTGCAATTCTTGCAAATTTATCAATAAGCTGCGTAATTTCTTCTAGCATTGAAACTTAATTGGAAATACGCCATCTCTCCTAAGTAGGAAATGCGCAAACTCTCCTATTTTGGCAGGAGAGATTGCGAGGCCTTTTATTTAAACATAGCCACTTCTGAAAGGAATTTTTGGTGTTCTCATCCTAATGCTGATGTATAACTATCTGGAGTTGCTGCGCGCGCATGCTAATCTTTCCCGGCGAATCTCTTTGTTCGTGATCTCTCCTGGCTTTACCTTATGTACTGTTCTTCGCTGTTTCAAACACATTTTGAATGTAAAAGTAGTTATTAATCTCTTTAATAAATATTCAATCCTATATTATATAAATAAAATGTAATTATATACTTAAAATATACTAAAGCACTTTTATACATAAATTTTATATCGGTAAAAACAACATTTTATTTAAATGCTTAAATATAATGTTTCCTTTTCACTTCTTAAACTAAAAACTGTAATATGTATAAGGAAGTACTCCCAGTGTAAATCTATTTTTCAATCTGAATTTTTTTCTTATTATTTTAATCATTGAATATCATGTTTCACTCCAAAATATTAATAATTATAAATACTAATTCATTGACTGTTATTCTTTGTAATCGGGGAACTGTAAAGAACACAAATATTCCTGTATAAATAAACAGAGTTTCATCTCATTGCAAATTAATGTTTACTTCTACTACTACTATGAATGCTGCCATGAATCAACATATCTCGGTGTCAGCATTTTAAAACTAAGGTAGTACTTCACGTTTAGTTTTTGCTTTCGAGCTGCGTCAAATTAAAATACTTCACATCTCACTATTGTTTAGGAAGAATGAAACGTTTGAAGAAATTTCTTTATTTAAAAAGACAAAACGAATGAAGTCGTGATTAAATTTTTCTAAGAACTGTTTGTTATTTAATTGTTAAAACAATTATATTTCAAACCATTACATAAAGAACAAATATAACACACAATCGATTGTGAAATTCCGGAAACTAAATCAATCTTTTTCTATATAACATAAAAACTATTTAACACTTATGCAATATTTAAGTACAGGAATGAAACATTAAAATTAAATAAGACTTACCTTCGCATTCCATAATAAATATTCCTTTTAATACCCTTTCGTTTAAACTTTAAATGGCGGAAGATATGCAATCGTTTCACTTATCTTATAATGGCGTCATAGACAAAGACGAACTGTTCTGATTGGCTGATAAGTAGTTTGAAATCTTGGTTCAACTTACTACCAAAATGTGGTTCCATTCAACATAACTTCCAAGGTTACGCCGTAAAATGGAGTTTTTGAAAGTTAAGAAGTACCATAGTTTAGTAAGCCTCATTATTTTACTCCAAATATTGGTGTAACGTTAAGTGGAAAATTTTAACAGTGTAGTCTTTTCCATTGTTTCTATTTACTTATTGTAGGTTATATCTAAATGCAAAAGAGTTCCTATCAACTTTCCCATTTATTTTCATTAAATGTTTTCTTGCGGTGGATACTAAAGAAATTTTTCAGATCTTTCTGTAATCAGTTTTAAACATTTTTATTCCCATCACCACATTTTACTGTAACTTTACATTCTTTTTTTTATATATATAACCTTTAACTTTTCATTATGCACAGTGTATAATAAAAAATTTTCAAAATCACTTAATTAAGGGAACCTTGAGCATTTTGTCAACCCTCCCTCCCATTGACTGGGTCAAAGCGTCCCCACATAGCCCTTTTCTAAAGAATAGCACATTGTTATGTTAAGCCTTACTTACTGTACTATCTTTATGCCTGGAATGAAAGCTCGGAAAGCTCGGTACGTACTTAATTAAATTTCTATTATATATTTTGTATGTAAAAAGCTTGCAAAATATTTCTAAAAAACACAACTTTTAGGTTGAAAACGCCAAACAATTGATTTTTTCTACACGTATTTGGATTATCTGTAGGAAACAAAGACTATTGTTTGAGCATTCCAGTGGCTTTGGTTAACACCTATTGATAAAACTCTGAAATTTTTTAAATATGATAACTGATGGGTTGGTCAAGCCTCCTCTATGGTCAACCCTCCCTAGTCTTCCCTATACAAATCAAAATGTTCCATAAAATAATTATCTTTCTGGCAGTTAACAGTATTTGCTGAAATTGGGTTTTTAACTACTGAAATGCGTTTTCTGTATTGTTTTCTTAAGATTTCTTCTTTCACCTTTTTAAATGGTGAAGATTCGTTACAGTATTCTGGAAGTGTTGGAAAGTGTTTCATAATATATGATTAACGCATGATTTTTCATTCTTTCTTTTTCTTTTTTTTATGTTAATTCATTTGTTGCTTTTCCGGAATATAGTGCCTATTTTTTAGATGAATAATATGAATAAAATAATATTTTGTTTCAGAACAAGCAGTTACATTTTATTTTAGTTATATCAAATGGATACAAAAAGAGCACACAGAAATAGAGAGAGGGAGAGCGTGTGTCAGTCTTTGAACTATGTTCTAAAGAAACTGCACATTGAATTTACGCACGATTTTTCATTTTTGTTTTTCTTATATTTGATATTCAGTCGATAGTTGATTTTTCGGTATATACTGCCTATTTCTTACGAATCATATAAATAAAATAACATTTTGTTTGAGAGTGGAAAGTTATATTTTATTTAATTGTATAAAACGGATAGCGAAATAATACACGCACACACAGAGAGAGAGAGAGAAAGACAAACTTCTTTTCTTATTAAATTTATGACAGAATAAAAATTAAACCCTTTATAACTAAAAATTTAAATTAAAAATTTAAAAAATAAAAATTCCCAGCCTTTGTTTCTGAAGTTTAAGGGGGCAAGGGACCTTAAAATCATTAAAAATATTTTTTTTAATTTTTTGTAAATTTCACCTAAATATTATTCAAGGGTACATTATATGCATTATGTCATGCATTTATCACAAAAAAAAAAAAATTTAATTATTTTTGAGAAAAAAATGGAATTTTACGCGTCGTCTTAGAAATCTTCGAAACGCCCCCTGAGCGTTCCATATCAATAAAAATTCCCAATATTTTTTATAAAAGTTTGGTTTATATATATATAAGTGAAATAGAGCAACGAATTTTATATATTTGAAATTAAAGGTAAAAGAAAAAATTAAAAATTTTGAAAATTTTTCGAAAAAATTTCAAAAATTTTCAATTTTTTCTTTTTTTTTTAAACTTTTAAATTCAAATATATAAAATTCGATGCTCTATTTCCTTTATATATATAAACCAAACTTTTATAAAAAAAAAATATTGGCGATTTTCATTGATATGGAACGCGCAATGGGCATTTCGAAGATTTCTAAGACGACGCGTAAAATTCCATTTGTTTCTCAAAAATATTTTTTTTCATTCTTTTTGTGATAAATGCATGCCATAATGCATATAATGTACCCTTGAATAATATTTAAGATGAAATTTACAAAAAAAAAATGAAAATTTTCAAAATTTTTTCGAAAAAATTTCAAAATTTTTCATTTTCTTTTTACCTTAAAATACAAATATGTAAAATCCGATGCTCTATTTTGTTTATATATATAAACCAAACTTTTGTAAACAATATTGGTGATTTTCATTGATATGGAATGGCCAGGGGGCATTTCGAAGATTTCTAAGACGACGCGTAAAATTCCATTTTTTTCTGATTTTTTTTTTTCTTTTTTTGTGATAAATGCATGCCATAATGCATATAATATAATAAATACAAAATACCTTAATACCACCTTAAAATACAAATATATAAAATCCGATGCTCTATTTTGTTTATATATATAAACCAAACATTTATAAACAGTATTGGTGATTTTCATTGATATGGAATGGCCAGGGGGCATTTCGAAGATTTCTAAGACGACGCGTAAAATTCCATTTTTTTCTGATTTTTTTTTTTTTTTTTTTTTTTTTTTTGTGATAAATGCATGCCATAATGCATATAATGTACCCTTGAGTAATATTTAAGATGAAATTTACAAAAAATTAAAAAAAAATTATTTTAAGGTCCCTTGTACCCTTAATAATAAAACTTAAAGCTATTTTGCCCCTGACTTCCTTTACCGGCCTAATTTATTACTTTCTCACTTCAAAATTGAACGATCTTTAAGATTAAATTTGCTGATATTTTAATTTCTGCATGCATTTGTAGTTAATATTCCCTGGCTTCGTCCAAATCCTGATTTCATCATGAGGTCCAGATCATGAATCAATAGCTAAATAACCAATAAAATTAAAGTTTTCACCCTTTTTAACAGCTGTGCCATCTACTTGGAACTTTTTAAGTTTCAAAAAGCGACATAAACGCGTTCATCTCTCTTTACCACAGTAAAAAGTCCTTCCGGCCAGCGCCGGGAGGAAGAGGTAGCTTTCATATTCCTTATTTTTTTAAAAGCCAGCTTATATTATTCAAACACACGGAGCTCAAATTAGTGGAACCCGATTATAGAAGATTAAATACTAATTTTTGTCGATAATGAATATGAATGAGAATTTCTCGAAATTAGTCAGCGTTATCAAAGCTGGTTTTATTAAAGTGATTTATATTTTGTCGCCAAATTCGGTGATATCCCGAATTATATTAATAATTATATTAACCCGAATTATAGGTGATAGCCTGCCATTTTAAAACAACATAATATGTTCAACAAAGCTCACCAATGAACGTGGTCGAGACCTTAGTAATTCTTGTGCACATGCTCACTCATATCTAAATCGATTGATATATACGAGTGCTGTTGCAGGCAAAAAATCAGATTTTTTAAAATGTCACACACATTCGAAATTCAAACTTCTATTATTTCGGCTTTTTTTTAGATAAAGGCAAAACAAAAAATAAGCCCGAATCTTTGTAACAAGCTGAAACACATAAGAAAAAAATCTTTTTCAATTTCTAATTTTTTTGTACCCCATTTTAAATTATTTTTTTTTTTTTAATGGTCGCCATTTTGAAACAAAATAGCGGATGAAGTTAGCAAACGAACTCGGCCGATAGATTGCTATGTACTATGCACATGCCTTGTCACATCCTAATCGGTTCATAAATACGCGTGTTATCGCGTGACAAACATCAGATCGTTTCAAAATTTCAAAATGTCAGCCATGCTAGAAATTAAAAGTGCTATAACTCAGCCATTTTTTAAGATATAGATAAAACGAAAAATGCTCCGAAATCTTTGTATCAAGGTCAAACACATAAGAGAAACATCTTTGCAATTTCTAATTTTTTTGTACCTCATTTTAAATTAAAGATAAATAAATAAATAATGGCCGCTATTTTGAAACAAGATGGCGGATGATGTTGGCTAACGTACTCGGTCGAGACATTGGTATTTACTATGTACACACCAAGTTATATCCAAATCCGTTCATAAATACGAGTGTTATCGCGTGACAAAAGCCAGATAATTTCAAAATGTCAGCCACACTAGAATTTCAAAGTGCTATAACTCAACTATTTTTTAAGATATAGACGAAACAAAAAATGCTCCGGAATCTTCGTATCAAGATCAAACACATAAAAAAAATCTTTTTCTATTTATAACTTTTTGTACTGAATTTTAAATTTTAATTTTTTTTTAAATTTTAAATGGCCGACATTTTGAAAGAAGATGTCGTATGAAGCTGGCCAATGAACTCGGTCGAGACATTGCTATGTACTATGTACATGCCTTGTCACATCCAAATCGGTTTATAAAAACGCATATTATAGCGTGACAAAAATCAGATCGTTTCAAAATATCAGCCATGCTAGAAATTCAAAGTGCTATAACTCAGCCATTTTTTAAGATATAGACGAAACTAAAAATGCTCCAGAATCTTCGTATCAAGATCAAACACATATAAAAAAATCTTTTTCTATTTATAACTTTTTGTACTGAATTTTAAATTTTAATTTTTTTTTAAATTTTAAATGGCCGCCATTCTGAAACAAGATGGAGGATGAGGCTGGCCAACGAACTCGGTCAAGACATTGCTATGTACTATTCACATTCCTTGTCAAATCCAAATCGGTTCCTAAATACATCTATTATCGCGTGACGAAAATCAGATCGTTTCAAAATGTCAGCCATGCTAGAAATTGAAAGTGCTATAACTGTGCCATTTTTTAAGATATAGACGAAACTAAAAATGCTCCAGAATCTTTGTATCAAGCTCAAACACATAAGAAAAATATTTTTCAATGTCTAATTTTTTTGTGTCTCATTTTAAATTAAAAAAATTTTTAAAAATTTAAATGGCCGCCATTTTGAAACAGGATGGCGGATGAGGCTGGCCAACGAACTCGGTCGAGACATTGCTATGTACTATGCACATTCCTTGTCACATCCAAATGGGTTCATAAATATATGTATTATCGCGTGACAAAAATCAGATCGTTTCAAAATGTCAGCTATGTTAGAAATTCAAAGTGCTATAACTCAGCCATTTTTTAAGATATCGACAAAACTAAAAATGCTGCAGAATCTTTGTATCAAGCCCAAAAACATAAGAAAAAAATCTTTTTCAATGTCTAATTTTTTTGTGCCTAAATTCAAATTTAAATTTTTTAAATTATTTAAATGGCCGCCATTTTGAAACAAAATGGCGGACGAAGCTGGCCAACGAAGTCGGTCGAGACATTGGTATGTACTATGTATACACGAAATTTTATCCAAATAGGTTCATAAATACGAGAGTTACAGTATGACATAAATCATATATATATATATATATATATATATACGCGAAGAGAAACATAAAGAATGTTAGAAAGCGAGATCAAAGAAGATTTATAATATTGCTAATTTAGCAGGGATGGGAGTAATATTCAAATATCAACCACTATTTCCGATTACTAATGTTCGCCTTCGGAAACAGTGGTTTTTATCGGAATAAAAAAATACGCTAATTTGGCAACATTGGAGAGGAGAGAATGAATTCGTATCTTGATTTATGAATTCGGGTCTTCTTAACCGTGATTTTTTGCCTCAAAGGACCGAAAATATGTCCGCTATTAAGCAGGATCGCATAATAACTGTTCGCGTATTAAGCTGGATCGCGTCTTAACCGAGTCCGACTGTATTTCATCTTAGTAATTATATTTCATCTAAAATCATTATTATTATTTTTTTAAATAATCATCCATAAATCTGTATTTATTTTATTGTTAAAAAAAATTCAAAAGTTTTGAAACCATTTTTGCATTTCAGGGCCACACGTAACATCACTATATCAGACCAATAAAATAAACCGCATTTCTTAAAGGGTATTATTTATTGTACATACAATGTTTAATGCGTTCTGTTTAGGTACGATTATTTCAACCATTTTAACTCTTTGTGGTAACCTTCAATAGTTACAGGTAAAAAATTATAATAGTATGCATATTATTACACAGATATGAATATGGATATAAAATTTACTTTACAAAGAATGTAAAACAGATTAGGTATGAGAATTATTCATATGTTTACAATTTTTACTAAATAATAGGCAATAGTTTGGAAATCATTGATATATATATACAATTTAACCAGGCAGATTTAGTTAAATAATCTTACTCCATAATTAAAAAATATGAACGTTAACTTTCCTTGCTCCATTTCATATTTCAAATGTCATGTAAAGTGCTGAATATAAAGATTTGACTATTTATTGGAATATCACTTCTAAGAGCCAATAAACAGACAAATATGATTAATGCAATTACATAAAAATAGAATAAAAATATTCCAGTAATTGCAAGGATGTATAAATTAGCTTAATATTTAATCTAATCATCCATTACTTTTTTCAAAAATATTTATCATTAGAAATGGCACCAAATAGAAATACGGTGTAATCATTAAACACAGAATTCGCCGAACGCATACTCTATCATTCATATCATCCCACAATTAAATCCCGAAACACAATTCCCAAAATTAGATAGTAGAAGACAAGCTAAATCTTTTGCTCGAGGCTAGAATAATAAATGTAATTAAACTTGAAAGTTATTATGTTCATAAATTCTTTCAAATATAATGCTGACATTCTTCATTAATGGCACAAAGCCGATACAAAAGAACGTAGACACATACACACACACACACACATATATATAACCTTTATAAACCATTACAAATTACCTGCTAAAATTGTGAAATTATAAATAATAAGGGAATTTATTCAAATAAAATTTATAACATATGTATTGAAACTTTATGTGATACTTTCAGATTATAATATTGCAACTGTCAATGGAACTTCTTATGAAATGGTATCACATGACCACAAAAGTACAAATATATATATATATATATATATATGCGTGTGTGTGTACGGTATTTGATATAATTGTTTCTAATATAGAAACAATTATGTCAAACATCATTGACACCCCATTTAGTTTATAAAGACTCTATATTTTAAATGATGTAACATAATTATATTTCTGTAAGAGGTGTAAAGCGTGTAATACTTACAAATGAGTGAAAATCAAACATTAGTCTGGCAATAAAGTCTGACATACGAAATTATCTTTTAGTTATTCTAAACATATACAACCAAAATGTCAAAAAACGCATTTATGTGTGCGGGGGTAATTTTTCTACAAGCGTTTTTTTCACTTGACATGACTCCTGCGATGTGCTTTAACCCTTAGAATATCAATTTCCACTAAAATTGATTCATATATCAGACATGGAAGTCAAAGTTTTTTAAATGTTTTCGAAGAGGACACGAACTTTCCGCATTTTCTTCCGCTTCATCGCTGACAACGAAACTTCAGCATAATCATCAGTTCAGAAATTCTAAACTCTATAGAAAACGGCTGTAAAAGGCCTTGTTAATGTATAATATTAAGAATCATGTATGGTACCTAGATAGTAATGTTTGTTATATTATGAGCAAAAATTGCGTGTGTATGTGTGTGTGTGTGTGTGTTGGTGTGCGTGTGTGTGTGTGTGTAAATTTTATTTTAAAAACGGCTCGGACGATTTTGACTAAATTTTGCATTTTACCATTTTCTGGCACGAGAAGACTATTGGGCTAGGTTATTGTTCCAAAGGTTGTTGGGCTGGTGTTCCAAAAAAATCGATTAGAGGCTCATTTTGGGTCATATTGGGTCAGGGTCAAGCTAATTATATCTCAAAAACAGCTCAACCGATTTTGACTATATTTTATATCCAACCGTTTTTGGGCACGACAAAACTATTGCACTAGGTCACATGTTCGAGAAATTTCTATTAGTGGGTCATTTTTGGGTCCCTTCGGGTCAAGCTAATTTTATCTAAAAGACGGCTCTAACGATTTTGTTTAAATTTTGTAATCTACTGTTTTAAATTACGAGAAGACCAATGGGCTAGGTCACATGTTAGAGAAAATTCGATTAGTGGGTCACTTTTCCATCCCTGTGGGTCAGGCTAAGTTTTTCTAGAAAACGGATCTATCTATTTTGATGAAATTTAGCTTTCTATCGTTATCGGCCACAAGAATACCATTGGGCTAGGTCGCATGTTCAGGAAAATTCGATTAGTGGGTTATTTTGGGTCACAATCAGCCAGGTGTCAAGATAATTGAATCTAAAAAAAAAGGCTCAAATCATTTTGACAAAATTTTGTAATATACCGATTCTGGGCATGAGATGACATAGGGCTAAATCACATGTTTGAGAAAAATTGATTAGTGGGTCATTTTGGGTCACTGTCGGTCAAGCTAATTGTATCTAAAAAACGAATCAAACGATTTTGATAAAATTTTGTATTATACCGTTTCTGGGCATGGGAAGACCATTTGGCTAAGTCGTATGTTCGAGAAAAATCGATTAGTGTGTCATTTTTGGGTCACTATGTATAAAGATAATTGTATCTAAAAAAAGGCGCAAAACATTTTGACAAAATGTTGCGTTATATCGCTTCTGAGCATGAGAAGACCATTGGGCTAACTGACATATTCGAGAAAATTCGATTACTGGGTCATTTTTAGGTCACTGTGGGTCAAGCTAATTATATCTAATAAGTGGCTCAAACGGTTTTGACAAAATGTTTTATTACATCGTTTCCCAGCACGAGAAGACCATTGGAATAGGTCACATTTTCGATAAATTTAGATTATTGGGTCCCTTTTTGGTGTCCGTGGGTCAAGCTAATTTTATCTATAAAACGACTAACGATTTTGACTAAATTTTGTGTTCTATCGTGTTCGGGTTCGAGAAGAGCATTGGTTAGGTGGCATGTTCGAAAAAAATGCGTTTCATTTTGAGTCAATATCTCTCAGGATCATGCCAATTGTATCTAAACAGCAAGAATGATAAAGTGAAAATAAAATATCGAATTGAACACAAGGCTAATTTTGACCGAGCTGAGCTCGGTCATACCTGATAGTGTATAATTAATTGATTATTAGTATTTTCTACTTTACTGTTTCTATATGGAAGCTCGATGTCTAAGATAAATTATTTCATTTTCATCGGCGCTAGAATGTGACTCGTCACTCACTGGACTACAAGGACTTTAAATTCTTCCTGTACTAAATTTACAGGAGAGGGAAGATAGCGAGATATAAAATTAAACAGCTATAAAACGAGTAGCAGCAATTCACCCAACGGTCTACAAATTGAAATTCTCCCGCGTTGTATCAAAACTTATTACGTTTACACTTTTACAAGATCCTCCTAAATTTATAACATTTTCATCCAAATCTTGGCATCCGGAAGTATCATTAAATTTAAATTAAATGAAAATCAATAATGAGGTGGCATAGAATATCTAGGGTTCTTAAACTTTATCTTACAGCTAAAATGCCTTAAGGGATCCAGTGCCCTTTAAAGCGTCCAAAAATGTATTTTTTTTTTTTTTTTTTAAACAGCTTATAATTAAATACGATTCTTTAGGAACAATTAAAAATAAATCCCATACAAAAATTCGCATTAGAAGAGAAGTTATGTCTAAAACACTTTGAGCATTTTCTATATAATCAAGGCGGATTTAGTCTTTAATATCAATTTCCTCAAATCAGCGATTTTGATCATTGCGCGCACGATTTCTGAAAAATGGTTAGATAGAATTTCAAGAAATTTTAGTGAATGTAGTAGGAGAGACTAGGATGGTTGACCATACAGGAGGCTTGACCCACCCATCAATTTTTATATTTAAAAGAATTTTAGAGTTTTATCAATAGGTGTCAACCTTCGTTTCATAGCGATAATCGAAATAGTTGTGGAAAAATCAACTGTGAGGCTTTTTCAGCCAAAAAATTGTGTATTTTAGAAATATTTTGTAAGCTTTTTTGAGATAAATTATATCATAGAAATATAAGTAAGTAGGTTTAAAGTAATGCAGAAATATTGATAATTCATTCCAGGCATAAAGATTGTACAGTAAGTTAGGCTTAACATAACAATGTGCTATTCTTTAGAAAAGGTCTGTGTATGGAGGCTTGACCCAGTCAATGTGAGAGAGGGTTGACCAGAGGCTCAAGGCTCCCTTAATTAATTGGTTTTGGAAATATTTTTATTATACACTGTGCATAAAGAAAAGTTAATGGTTAATATCTATAAAAGAATGTAAATTTATTCTGTAAAGCTGCTGTAAAATGGTGTACAATAAACTGCTAGAAAATGGGAAAGTTGATAGGAACTTTTTTTTCCATTTAAATGTTACTTACAATAGGTAGCTAAAAACCGTGGGAAAGACTAGAAAGAATGAAAGCGGCAGTCTTAACCATTTCAGTGGTAGTGGTAAGTTTATTAAACCGTTTAATTGTAATTCCGAAACGTCACAATATCTCCAGAATTATGCTCAAATCTTTTCCATTTAATATGTATGTGAAATGTAGCCTTTTTCATATTTCACAATAAATTTGTTCGTAAATTCCGGTGCCAGTCATTTATTTCAACATTTCAGTACTGAAAGTACTTTGCACGTTAAAGATTTAAATCATGTTAATGATAAGTTAGTGCTCATGCGACTGCAAAAGAACATAGCATCGATCTAAAAACTTTAGGAAGGTATGTAGACAAATTTCACTAGTATGAATAGAGTGAGATGAAGCCAAACTCTGTGACAACTAGAGTTGTCAGGTCAGGTGTCAGAAAAAATAGGACAAAGAGACAGAAAAAGCGGGATAGTGGCTCCTAAATCCGTACATAATAACATAAAACACTATGAAAACGGAACCTGTATCTAACAGAATACTGTCTATAATGTTAAAATTTAATTTTCCCTACTGTACAATTATACCTGTTCAGATAAAATCCTGTTTAAAATAAATATTTTCTCCTCTGATGTGCGATTGCGTCTCAACGGGTTTGTTTAAGCATCATATTTAGAAAAATATTTTTTATAATAATTAAAGCATGTAGCATAAAGTTATTTTGCATTTTTTAAACTGATTTTATTTCTCTTCACAAATATTGCAATATAAAACAAAGTTGGTCAAGCCTCCCATATATTGGGTCAACCCTCCGATATGTGGGGAGCCTTGATCCATTATTTTTTTCATGATTAAAATCAATCATTTTTCAAATATCTTATATGTTACACATATGTAGCAATTTTATTTTGATAACTGATTGTATAACGAATTAAATTATACATAAATCTTTATTCTACGTTCAGTATTTAAAAAATAAAAAATCATTTTGTAAAAAGTGGGTCAACCCTCCCTAGTCTCCCCTAAACATATAGAAGCATAAAATAAACTATTATTATGTTTTTCAAGTAAAAAGTTTAGAATCCACGACTAATTTTGTATAAAAAAAAAAAAACTCGATTTTTCAAGTTTCTTTAAAAAAATATTTTTTTTCTCTACAAGTTTTACTTTTTTCCTCGTATGTCATTTTGAAAACACAGTATCTGTATACATTAAAAAAATCTTGATTTATTTTAGCCATTCAAAACCAAGTGAAATATCATGCGCGCAATCCATGTAAGAATAATTTTTTCATAAAAATTGTTTTATCTATAAAAATAAATTAAAAAACTTTATATGTGTGTATATTTTTTTAACAACTTTTATTTGATAAAATAAATGTTTCATAGTATGTGTTTTCAGTTTTATAATTAAAAGTCAATTAGTTATAGAGTGATAGCATTACTTGTAGAGGTCACTTTTTCATGTATTTTGTTAGTTCAAAGGGTACCTGTCCCTTACAGGTGAACATAAGCTTGTTCTTAGACATGCATTTTGTTTCTCTGATTTTTTTTAGTGTGCATAATTTTAAAAGGAAGTGAGAATAAAATTCTGGTATATTTCTACATCAGTGTTGTGATGTATTTTTTCTGGATTTTTGGGTCGCAGCTGCCTGGGCTTTTGTCGGTAAAAGTACAGTGAATACGGAAAGAGGTCTACAGCAAAATATTGAGAATTATTTTAATTAAATTGTTCAATTTCATTAATATTTATCAAGTAATCTTTTGTCTGCGTTTATAACAAACCTAGATTTTCTGTACGTTTGTTGCTCTTTGTAGATGATCATCCATACTTAAAAAAGATGTGTATATCAATCTAGTAAAATAGATAATAATGTTAGAAGTAGTAAGAACAATGTTATATTTTGACGATTAATTTCAAATTGGAAATTGTGTCTTATTAACGAGTATTAATTGTTTAACCCTTAAATGCCGTGTGTTGCTTTTCGGCAACATACCCAATTTAGGCTCTAAAATATTATTAGAATAATGTTGAAGCTATAATGCCTAATGTTGCCAATAAAATACATTCTGAAAATATTATTAAATCAATTTTCAACATGTAGATGGCAACACTTGTGCTGTTTAAGAATAAAAATAAATTTATTTTTTCAATTGTTGCTACTTGTTCTTTTTGTTTTGTTTGGAAGCTTGCGAAATACCCTATTTTATTCTGCAGTGAGCAAGTAAAATTTATTTCTTATTATAGTTCCTAAAAATCTTCTGTGTATAATATTATAGAATTTTATCAAGGAAAATTATTTTTTCAATTAAAGACCAGTATTGCCGATTAGTAACAAGCTGTTTTTTAGCCGTAAACCATACTTAAAACAAAATACGATTTTTTAAAGTATTTTTCCAATGATTTATTTAAAAAATGAAAGCCGAAAAACATTATTACAATGATTATTGAAAAATCAGGCATTTAAGGGTTAAGCATTTAAGGTAACTGTCAATGGATTTCGTTTCGATAAATGTAATATTGTTTTATGTAAACGAAGTTTTCTAATTAATAATTTTTATTGTTCATTCTAAATTAGATCCTTTTTTATTCGGCATCACGTTTGCTTATTTTAATAGACCATTTTACTGAATAAATATTTTTTTTTAATTACATATTTTTAATGAATTATTTAAACCTCGTAAGTTAAGATTTATTGGAAGATTTATTTATTCTTTGATTAGGGATGAAAATATTGGTCGAATGAGTTTTCAGAGTTCTGAACAGTGAATTTAAAAATTTTGTGCATGAATTAGAAATCCATTGAATCGTCTTTGATTTTCGCAAAGTGTGAAAGTATAATTCGGAAATTTGGTTCTCCATTGCATTTTGCAAAGTTATGTTAAATAGCGAATCGTGTTTGTGTATTAATCTATATATATATATAGTGAAAATTTAGCTTAACATCTTCGACTGGAACAAGCTCTGTCAAAGGTAAAATGAGGGTAAATTAGTTCCCTGTGCAACGACACGTCTAGTCATTAACAAGAATTCAAGCTTGGAGTTCCCGATAATGTCTATAATAGGAAGCGGCTGAAAGCTTTGGCCATTTAAGAAAGTGTTTTTTTTTTTTTTTTTTTTTTTTTTTTTTTTTTTTTTTTTTTTTTTCAAAACAAAGAAGTATGGGGATACACGGGATCATCATTAGAGTAAACGGTTATTATTTAAGTGGATTTCTAGTTCCTTGTGAAAGAACTTTTAGTGAGTAGCCATCTCAAGTTAGTAGAAAAATTTTAAGACTTAGTTGAGAGTTAATGTGGAAGGAATTTTTCGGTCTTATTATTTTCTTTGTGCTAGTTAGTGTTGTGTCTTCTCTTGGTTTTGCCTTCTTGTTAATCGATTTCAGTTGAAATCATCAAACTGGTTTATTATTCTACTGCTTATTCTGTCTTACTTTTGTTGAATAAATTCATAGTTTTATTGTAAATCATGTAACTATGGATCATTTTCTAACTGATGCGTGAAAGTAATCAGTCAAATTACTAGCTATTAAACATTAGCCTTCATGATAATTTTGAACAGATATATAAAAATGAATTTATTACTATAATTATTCTACTGTCAACAATTGTCTCCTTCATCTACATTATAATTTCAGAATGACAAAAGATCTACTGTATTCACTGTAAATATTGTTTAGGGACGCACATAGCATATATGCATTGGAAAAATCTCTTGACTTTATATTTTGTGTATCACACACACAGAAAGAGGTGGAATTTATTTATAACGTGTATGCATATATAAACATACATTCGTTTTTATACTTTTAATAAAACTGTATATAAAGAAGCAAGAATTACTCTGTTGTTTTTACATAACAGAAAACAAATCAAAACTTTCGTATTCAGACAGTTATTTATTTATTTATTTATTTATTTATTACTTTTATAAGTGTTTTCTTTCATGGGATATTTAAATCATAAAAGCTGAAATAATCTTCTTCCTTTAAAAAAAGGGAGAGACATTCGATTCTGTATTCAATGAAATAAAAAAATTGCTCATTCGCCCTGATATACTTCTGTCAGTAAATATAATCGTTCACATAAACGTAATTTATCCTCCTCACAAGCATAATATGTGCTTGATAGAAATACAAAGTCTATACTTTTTCCAATAAATTTCCTGATGTCCAATAAATTTTCTGATGAAGAAATTCTGGCTTTTTAACCTAAGATATATTCTTGTATTATGCCTATTTCTTTTAAATAAATAAACAAACTTTTATATATTTATACTTGCTGTATATAATTAAATTTATGAAAGAGGGTCTATTAATAAATTTATTTTTAATGTTTTCCAATGCGAAATATTTCACCAATATGACAAATGGTTGTAAAGAAGAAATTCAAGAGTAACATGCTCAAAATATTTCTTAGCCTACAGCAATAATAAAATATATTGTAATAGGTAATATACAGTGTGTCCACGTATAATCTGACCGACCTTAATTTTCGCAACCGTTGGTACTAGATGCATACATCCAATTACAAAAATGGTCAAAATTAGGTGCAGGGTTAAGATAAAAAAGTTGAATCGAAAAAACAATTTATTGAAGAATTACAGAATCTAAATTTTTATACGGTTTTCCGGACCTATAAGTTTATATTTGGTAAAATTTCCCTGTTAAACTGGCAAATAAGGCCAAAAAAGTCCAGTTTTTCTACGATTAAAACTGACCGAATAATAGCTGTTTAAAGTTGGAGTATATCTTTTGCTGCATATTAGGGGTCATTCACAAATTAAATAGAAATATAATTTCGTCAGATTTATTAAAGAAATAGTTGAGAGTAAAATTAGCATTGCAATATAAATTTGAAATCTTTAATCATTCTGACATATTACTGCTAAATGTATTATTTGTACTGAACATTATAAGAGTATAAAAATAACAGATTTTTTGTTAAATAAAAAGGATGAAAAACAACAGCCTGAATTCTTTACAAAATGATACATATTTTAAAATGCTGTTAGATTACACTGTCTTTCAAATTTTGGGTTGTGGCATGATTTTTTGCATTTGAAAATTGATTCTTATGTTTTTTTTTTTTTTTTTTTTTTTTTTTTTCACTGATTCCGAAAATGACCTTCATTTTAAACCATCACGTCAGCAATTTTCTCAAATCGCAAATTTCAAAGTTAAAAAGATAACAGCTAAATTTGATCCCCCCTCCCCTCCTAACCTCATCGGACCCCCTAGCTGTTTAGCTGTAAGAAACCCAGTATAAGCAAATAAATCTAACAAATTATTGAATTACATAAAATTACACTGAATAAAAAAGTCTTACATCTATTTTATAGTATCAGATTTTTCGCTATTGTTTAACCTTGAAATTTGCAATTCGCGAAAAATCATCTTGACATGATGGTTAAAAGTGAAGGTAATTTTTTGATTCAGCGTTAAAAAATGCATAATATGTAATTATAAAAATTAAAAAACACAACCATCGCAGGTTTATGTTATCTAATCTAAAACTCTTTCTTAAACTTCTTGACGGTAATCTATCCGAATTTTTTTGTGTTATCCTCTAATATAAGTATGTATAAGATGGTAAGAGTCGAGAATCATAATAATATTGCCTTGTCATCGGATTTAAGTCAGCATGTAAAATTTAACTTCGATCGGACATTTGACAGTAAGTTAAATTTCGAGTACAAATTTTAAACTGGAAAGACGATCATTGCAAGTTAAATAAAACCTTATGAAAAGAACATATGTTAAAATACAATTATTTTAACTAATCAGAAACTTAACTAATAAAAGTCAATCGTAATATTTGTTTCTTTCAAAGCGCAGATTCCTTGAAATTAGTTTAAGTACTTTATACGCGAAACACGGCACCTTAAATCATGGTCGAAATCATCTGTTTTGATATGCAAAAAAGTGGCATAAGTCATGCATTTTAAATTTTCATAACTCGGTCAATTTTAATGTTAGGAGAATGGGACTTTTTTATCTTACTTGTTAGTGTCACAGTAAATTTTTAATAAATATCACTTATAGGACCGGGGGACCGTATAAAAATTTAAATTTCGTAATTTTTTAATAAATGTTTTTCTTGACCCAAATCGCTTTAAAAATAATTCTGTACCTTATTTAAACCATTTTTGTAATTGGTAGTGTGCATCTAGGGCCAACGATTGTGAAAATAAATATTGGTCAGGTTATACGTGGACACACTCTATATAAGACATAGACTGGATTTCTAATGCTAAGCATAATAATTATTTTTTTTTGTGATCGGGACTTTAAATATAGTTAAATATTAACCTTAGTAACCAATTACTTACTTCCAAATGTCGATTTAAAAAGAACTTTGTAAGAGTAATTTGTTTTAAATTCGTTTTCAAAAGTAGAGAATGGATCATTTAAAATCTCCCAACTGTACTTGCATTGAGAACTTAAACAATTTACCGATGTTATGAACCTTTTCTAATAAAAAAATTGGCAAAGAACATTGAAAATTTTATTCTTGTCTTAATAAAATGTTAAAAGCATTTTATTGTAAACTTATAATGACTTTCAAAACCAGGAAAAGGTTCTCTATTCGACTCGTATGTATTTTTTTATGTATCTACTGATTAACTACGCGCCCGATTCATGTGATTTTATTCTAATTGAAATGGGACTATGGAGTTGGTACCATTTAAATTTCATCATAATAGGTACAGTCCTTTTTTTAGAAATTCAGTGAAAAAAAAAAAAAATAAACATCTTTAAAATGTTTCAACGATTTTCAGTAAGTGATGTAGTGCTATCTGTTTGGAGAGAAATTCGCTACCCGGCGATCCACCAACCCACTTTATACACGGTTTTGTTTCTAGGATTGTTGATTAATACAGGGTGGACAAATAATTCCAGACAAATTTTTGTAGTTAATGTAAAATCAAATATTAGGAGTCGTCTTTTTTTTTTTGTTGTTGTTGTTAAAATATTTATACTATGTTCTAAGCCTTTTTTTTATATACAAAGCTACTAGTGGAAGTTTAGCTTTGTTAAAATTGAGTAAAAAACAAAATATATTTGGCAGTTACAAAAAAAAAAAAAAAAGCATAAAGTCTGAAATCTTAATACTTTGTCAATTTAGTTTAAAATCAAGTAACATTCAGTACAAGATACAGCGCAAAACAAAAGTTTAGACAATGATCTATTATGCTTCTGCGCTGCGAAGTAAGTAACGAATTGTTGTAATTCAACTGTCACATATTACTTGGGGCTTATACTTTATTCACAAATAATAAATTTTGAATTATACCTTTTATATAATAAATAATGACAAAAAAAACAAAATTAACATGGTGGCAAGAGTATAGATAATCTGTCTATTTACAGAAAAATAACCAAACATTAAAATCGAACTACACCTACATTGTGTGCAATTAGTACAAATATGTGACTAGGAAACTAATCTGTGTAAGGAAACTAAATTCTGCATCACTTGGGAGTCTATTTCGTAAAAAACACGTTCAACAGCAGTTCGACGTTCATTAACAGAGGAGTATTGTCAAAAAATTGCGCAAACCTTATGAGATATGATGCCCCAAACGTTTTCGATTGGATTCAGATCAGGGCTACACGTGGGCCAATCGAGAACAGTAATATTCTGAGAGTTAAATCAACTTTTGTCTTGCATGCAACATGAATGGACGCATTATCTTGCACAAATACAGACTTTGGACCAACTAAAAGTTCGCCAAATGGCTGTTAATTGTTTTCCAATGTATGTATGTAGTCTTACGCTGCATGGCAACCATTGGGGATCTCCAGAGATACTTGAGAATTAAAACAAAGTGAGGCCCAAATCATTAACCCCTTGAGGTGCGCCGGTATATATTATATACCACCTACGATTAATGAAGTTTTACACCAGAAAAATTTTATTAAATTTTACTTTTCTATCTTTGGTGGAAAAAAGCCGTAAAATTGCTTTTACTTATTTTGAAATAGAATTTTTCAAAGATTCCGGTATGAGTGTACAGGAACACAATCACTTGCCCCTCAAGGGGTTAAAGAGTCTCCTCCTTATTGACGACGAAAGAAAGCCCGAGGTTGTTTATGCAAGTCATGCCAATAGTATTCCACCCTATCTGGGTCATCCAATTTCCGCTTTTTTTTTCGTCACTGAATGTCACACTACACCACTTTAGTGCATATGACATATCTTTGCGAGGGCATTGCATTCTTGTCAATTTTTTGTGAGATTTCGAGGCTGGTTGTTTTATCATTTTCATGAAAACTGATTTATATCTTTCTTTTATTCCTGTACGAATCGTATCCGTTGACACAAAAAGCTCTGACTCTTTTTTAATGCGACTAGCAATCATCATTTGTCTAGATGACAGTTTATGGGTCCCTCTACCATCTCGTTTTCTGGCCACGCGAGGCCTTCCAGATCTATGTTTTGCTTTGAAAGAGTCACCATTAGAGAGTACTTGACAGGCAGACTTATTTGAACGATTCAAAACAATTGACGTTTCTGCAACAATCTTCCCTTTCGATTTCAGCTTCCATGCTACAATTACTTCATCTGACTGAAAATTTCTAGCTCACGGCATCTTCACTAACCAATGCTGTTGTGAGGTGTACTTAAATACTTCATGCATGTGTCGTCAAAAGTTTGAAATTTGTGTTTTTCTGTGAACAGTTGCCAAAATATTACGAAAATGTCAAAACTTTTGCAATAAGCAAATTTCACATTTTTCAGTTAAATTAAATAAACTCCGACATTAAATCCGTTATTTCCGTCCTAAAATGTTTAAAATATGTTTAAAAATAAGTACAGCCATTTGTATAGCCCAAGTGTTCGAATTTTTTATTTAAAGGTCAAATATCACCAGTGTCTAAACTTTTGCTGAGGACTGTACAAAGAGTGAAACGGTTTATTTGAACGAGATTTTTTTGTTCATGTTTAACTCTATCTCAATGATTTATACCGAAACAACTGACTGAGTGCTACTGGTTGTTTTTCTAGAGCATGTACGAATGCTTAATATTATGAGTCTATATGAGAGTGGTTCAGATCTTTGCGAGAGTACATTGGTTAAATGCCATCAACGAGAATAATATTGATTCAAAAATTTACAGACATCACACAATAGCTAACATCCTGTAATTGATCGTAGGTACTCTTCCTTCATATTTTTTCCACGAATATCTTTTTGAAACCAGTTGATTGCGCATTTGAATTATAAGTATTAGCATTTCTAACAACTGTCCGAAGTGCAGGATATCCCATATTATTTTTTTACTGCCCCTCAATCATAAGATCATTACTCTACTGGGAAAGCTTTCATTCAACAGACAGCTCCATTAAAAAAATATCATTGAAATTGCCAAGGTTATTATAACTGCGTCTGGTACTATCTGCATAACTTCCCATTCTCAAGACCATCTCAGCTCTGTAAATTGATCTTTTTTTGTATTTTTGGGACAGTTAATGATCTCTACCTGGTGGGTTTTTTTTATTGTTTCTTCTAGTGTTTAACTCACAAATACTGAACACAACGGCTACGTATTTTTTGGAATTCAACCATCCAAAATTCTGGTATATATATATTTTTTTATTATACATAATAAAATAATTTTATAAATGCACCATTAATGTATAAAACCATGCTTCCTTGATCGTCCGCAAACTTCTATAGTTGTATAATTGGGTCTTTAATAAATGCCTCTTACTTCACATTCAAAAGAAATTCTTAAAACAGTCTTTCCTGTTGGATTAACTGCGTTTTAGACTTTTTGATACAACAAAGCTTTAAATAGATAGATTAATGCAAAATTAAGCCTTTGCGTGAGATTTCAATTTAATTTCTTTCAATACAGATTAATGTCTCTTGAACTATAATTAGATACAGAATTTGTGAAGGAAAAAATTGAAATCCAAGATAAGTACTATCGTAATAAATAATGAGTTTTGATATGGTATATTTCTAAAATACGTTATTATAGTGCAGTAGAAATAAGGGAAAAACACCTTTAGGTGGAACTAATTGGAAAAAAATAAAACTTTTTGTAACTGGTAGTTAACGTGCTCCTAATGAACATATTAAAAATAAACAGTCGTACTGTTGCGCAAAATACGTTTATTTATGCATTTATTGGCGGTCATCTTGAAAAAAAAACATGAAAATTTTGAAAAAATTGATAACAGCCATGTTAGGTATCAAATTGCAGGAAATTTGGAGCTGAAAAAGAATATGATATTTGTTTTTAAAAGTATAAGTAAATAAAAAATGATCGCGAAAAAATGAAGAATTTTGGATTCTTGAAAAACATAATTTTATTAAAAATATTCAAAAATTGAAATAAATACGCAAGAAAACGGATTTAATTATATCTATAAAATCATATTTATGTAACCAAATTCAAATTTCCTCTTCATCGTCATCTAAATCAAAGGAGTCTCCTGTGATTGCCCAGTCCTTTCCACAACAGTTTTTACAAAGTGCAGAACATGGTAATCCATATCGGCGACATGTATATTTTGTATTATTACATGGATCTTCAATTGTAGTTCGGCGGGCACATTTAATCATATTTAACAAGTTACATTTAATCATTTTTGTCACAACATATTTAAGATGGGTTTAAGTCTGTTAATATCGGTTCGAATTTTCCGTCAACCAACTGCCAACCCCACAGTGTAGGATCAGACTACAGAACATGGAAGTCCATATCGGAGACATGTACATTTTGTAGTGTTACATGGATCTTCAACTGTTATTCGGCAGGCACGTTTAATCATATTCAACAGTTTGTCTGGTTCTGGATTTAAGTCTGTTAATATCGGCTGAAATTCTCCATCACCTAACTACCAACCCCACAGTGTAGAATCAGGAGTTGGCATATTTAGATTTTTCCATATAAAACGCTGCAAATGTACTCGAAGTAGATGGTATTTCGATGCATTTTGTGTTGGACGCAAACGAGCTATATCAAATTCTTTTTTAGCTGAAGCTATTTTCCTCATGTATTGTTCATAACGAAACACGTTTAGGTCAGTTGTTTCAATGTTGCCACCATAAAGTGACACACGAACTTTACTGCCATTGACAACCAATTCTTCCATAGAAACATCTTTGGATGATCCATAATGTGAAGCCCATTCGCATAAAATTTTCAACTGAATGATTTTTTTTTTAAAGCAGAAGATTTATTTTTCCCAAATAATGCACTGGAGTTGTCACATCCTGTTAATGCGTATATAAAAAGTAAATTTTTGCAGGCCTTCTCTCCAATAGATATTTGCATGGCTTGAATGTCACGAACATTATTGGATTGTGTCGCAGACTGCATGAAAATGTTCTTCGAAGAATGATATAATAGTAGGATTAAAATATCAGTGTCATCAGCTACTACAATGACATGTTTTTTCTGGGCTATGTTAAAACCTTCTCTGACGATTACAGTGTCAGCATCACCTACTGCATGAATGAGGGAATGACCTCTTTTTTGAAAATAATTCCCCAGAATATATGTAAAGCATTGTTTACTTGTAGAGTTAGAAATAAATTTGTTTTTCTGGATTACGGGGGAATTTTCATCAAAGACAGAGATTTCAGTTCAGTTCAGACAGAGACATCAATTTCAGACTACAACAGACGACTGCTTCATGCGTAATTTATGCTCCATATCTTTGATATATGGTTTTTCATACCCATCAAAATCTATTGTCATTTTTCCATACCTTCTGTTGACATACTATTCGTATTGCCTTATGACATCCCTAAATGCTGCAGAAGCGGACCATGCAAGGTAACTGGTGAATTAACCCTAGAACTACCGGAAATTTTACTCAAGTTTTATAAAAACATTCTACACCAGAATTTTTACTTAAAACTATTTAATTTGTTTATTTAACTTATTATTGTCTGATTTATACATTTAGTTTGATTTGAAGAAATTTCTGGTTTGAATAAATATTTTGAATGTACATGTCGGGTCCATTGGACCCTTCTGGTAGACAGAGGGTTAATGCACCACCATCAAGAAGGTAGTGAGAATTTTCCTGGGAATTAGACCGGTGTGTTTCATTGATGTGCTATCTAATGTGTTTGCCAATGATGATTTATCCATTTTTCTCATTTGCTGAGTACTATGGCATAGCTGCCAACTTGTACGGATTTCTGCTACCACTAAAATATAACAGAAATTTCTGACTTATTTAATTATCAACATTCACTGCAATTCGGCGATTGAATTAAGCAAAATTTTCCATTAAATTTTAGTGGTAAGAACAATCCGTACAAGTTGGCAGCTATGCTATGGTGAAATAATGAAACTGGTAGAATGGATAACTCGAAATGTAAAATCTCTCTTGTTTCTTGAGCGCTATTATTCAAGTAGATACAAGCAACTATCCTCTGTGTTAAAAGACGAGAATCTACATGGTGAATCAAGCCAGCAATAACAATTACTTTTTCAATACTTTTATGGTTACTGCTTCGTCTGATTTCAATGACGTTTCACCTTTAAAAAGTTTACCGCTCAGTTTATCTTGAATGGTTATTCCAATGATGTTAGCATTTTCTACAGTTACTTTGTTTTTACTGTTTGTAATTCAATTAAAAATATTCCATAAATTAGTTGAAGTAGCATTAAACGAATTATAATCTATAAAAAATTGCATTATCTTTTTCATATCTTCGAAATCTCTTGCCCTCTTTGCATCAGTTATATCAGTATGTTGTTCACTGCCAATACGTGAAACATTGGTCAGCAAACTCATTACACATGCTACTTCACTACATCCAGAATGGCTCAAAATTCAAGTTGCACGTTGACTTTATGTCAGTCATACCTCCTCCATGAGTTATACCAGAACGACTTTTAGTGCTTTTCATGAGCGTTTGCTCAATGTGTATATCGGTTCAAACATCAGACCACTTCAGGTCATTTCTTCGTACAGTAAAGTGGCCTTCATTCAGCATTTTGTAGAGTTTTGGTTTCGTTGATTTTTAGTTCCCGCATTTGTTGAAAGTATATTCTTGCGCATGTAGCATAATTCTTATGACCTGAATGCAATGTTTATACATCATCTTTAATATGTACTTTTTGAACCTGCGACTAAAAGAATGGCACATGCCCGCTAGTAGGAAAGTTGAACATTTGCTCAGATTAAGAACTTAAAACTTTTAGTATTAGATTTTTCTTTGACATGAGGAAACTTAGAAAAATTAAATAAATGCGGAATACCCGAAACCGACCCTTAGGAAATTTTGATATAAGAGCATTTTGATATCTTACCTTTCGTAATGAATAAATTATTTAGAAATCATAAAAGTTTATTAATATTTATGTGACAATATTGCTATAACAATTAATGTTGCTGTCGGAGTTGTCACACGAGAGTATCAGGTATAGGTGTAATGTAATGTAGCATAGTTACATTTAAGGTTTACCTATGGAGCCATGTAGATATCATTTTTTTTAAATTTCCCCCTAGTTGATCTTTATAAACTTTTTACTTTTAAAAACCAATATCATACTCCTTTTAAGAATTATATTTGCTGTAATTTGATACCCCACATGATTTTTTAACATTTTTTAAATGTTTTCATATTTTTTCAAGATGGCCGCCAAAAAGCGCATTTTGCGCAACAGTGTGAATGTATATTTTTAGAATGTTCATTAGAAGCGTGTTACCTACCATTTAAAACAAGTATAATTTTTGTTCCAATTAGTTCCACCTCTAACTCTATTTCTACTGTACTATTAGTTAACAAAATGCAAAATAAGTCATATTTAAGTCGCCCCTAGAAAATTGTTGTTGATTCTAAGAAAACAACTTACTCGCTCTTCGTACTTTCTTCTGCGTAATGTTTTGGTGCAATGCATTTATTAGGATTTCGCATTCATTACACTAAATTTTGCAGTTTAATTTTCCCCAAAAGTAATTTTATCAATAGTTGATTATCATTTAAAAAGTAATTTCGGATAACTTTTTATACTGTAAGTGATTTAATCTTCACTAACACTATGAATTAAACTTTTATTGTGTTTAATTACAGCACATTAAATTTTAAAAGTTTTAATAAAAGAATAATTGTAAGGATAAAGTTGTACATTTTTAATATAGTGTAAATGCATTTAGAGTGTAATAGCAAAAATAAATATTACTGTCTAATATTTAAATTTCGAAGTAATATCAACAACTTTCTACAAATTACGTATAGGAACTTAGCTGAATTTTCAGATTTGAAATTATCAAAAATAGTTATGGCCACGTCCAGCTATTGAGGAAACTCGTGGTTACCGTCAGTGCTGATTTGTAATATTTGAAAACAGTTGCCCAGAGTGTATTTTCTAAACTCAGTTTTTCAGAGTTCCTTGTTACACGCTACGTGAATGGAAACTCACTGGATCACAGCGCTCTTCTCACAGCGGTCGATATATCTCCTTACCTGAAAATCCCCTGGGCTGGGCTCATGCAGGACCCGGAGTATCATTTGGCCAAGATGAATGTGGTAAAGGCTAGGATCACTACCGGTATTAAACCTATTGCAAGTAGCGAAGATTAAATTTCAGGCTATCTGAATCATGTGCAAGTTAGTGTTAGCAGACGCTCTAGGGAAGTGGGCCAATTCCCTCTCACGACGCTCCTAAATAAGTTGGAATTCAAAGGGCTAAGATTTTTTTTAGAAACTGGGAACAGAAGCGTCTCGATCCATATCTCTCTTGAAGAGATGGTGCATCTCCTAGCCTGTGTAGTCGTAAAAAAGTAGACGGTATATGCTGTAGTAAAGGGTATACACTATATATTATACGCTATAGCTACTGAGTTTCCTTAAAACATACAGAATGCACACGGCGAATACCACATTATACCCTCCACTACATCCCTACTCTTCACTTCGTTCATAGAAAAAACACATTTTTCTGTTCGAGATTCTTCACGCAGCTTGAGAAGGTCCCGAATATAACTGACACGAAGAAGGATAACCTGCCGGCTTCATTTAACCGAGTAAACAAGTTATTATTGCATCAGCGCAGATGATTCACCCCTGCTGCACGAAAAAAACCTCACGGAATGGATTCTCAGTATCCATAAGGCGGGACATTGGTAAACGGAACGCTCTCTCACATCTTCGCACATCGTACTGCCATAGCTGGAAGGAGTCGTTACGAAAACCGAGCCTCGAGTGGAAGGCTGCACAAAAAGGCAGTAGAATCTTGGTTCGAAGTAGTCTCAAAGAGTAAAATGAAGATGATGGAAAGGATGGAACGAGATGAAAACACGGAAAATGGCCGCTAGTCTAATAAATACACTCTCACTTTAAAGGATTCTGGTATGGAATCACTACATGAAAGGTGACCCTGGTCATCCGGTCTGGTAAACCGCAGTCTCTCATATGTACTGCAGGACATCTATACAAAACTAAGATGCCACTGAAGAAGAATTTTGTCGTCTTCGTTTCGAATAAGGGGAAAGAACTACAAGCTGGTTTTTCTTCTGATATTACTACGAAGCTAATAGCCAATAAGGTTAACCAGGTAAGGCTTACAGAGCATTCATAGGGATACGAAACATACATCGAACGGAATTTGCTCGAAGACAGGATAGTAGATGTGGTTTTCAAGCAGAATGAAGCCGTATACGGAGCTCTTCTCGAGCTGAAGACTGTTCATGGCGAAACGAGTCAAAGCTATTTTATACTAACATTTTTAACGCAATCATACTGATTGGTAAAGTTATCATATGAATTGAACCATTCATTTACAAATAAGTATGATTGTTTTAAAAATAATACTACATCAATGTACCCATCGTTTATATGGAGTTCCTTTACCTGTGGTTTATTCTGTTCAGCTGTATACATGGTAGACCAGATGTCATTACCAATAAGGTTATCTGAGCGAAATATGCTCGCGGTTGTCAGCCCAGATAGCTTAAACGGTGGAGCATTGGCAATGTAAGACAACGATTCCCAGCTTGGGCGCCGTTTCGTTTAATTGCAAATTTTCAATTCGTACAATGCTATTTCGTTGGTAGTTCCAGACAGCTACAAGCGACGTGCAGGCTTACAGAGATTGAATGTGGCTTGATGACAGGCAGATTTCCGGCAGAACTGACATTCGTTGGTTTGTTACAAATATTTTGAAAATGAAACAAATGAACCACCATTTGGCCAAATGCGGAACGTTCGCTTCAGTGCGTCCCTCTGTGGGAGATGTGACGTCTTGAGCTATATAAGTACGGAATATAATGACCTACGAGTACAAAACTACCGATTTGTAAGCAAAAGAACCTACAGAGGTCGAACGGCAAGAAATTGCCAACCGATCACGCTCCAGGTTCTAAGCCAGGTTCCAGGTAACCAAGCTACAAGCAAAAGTTGGAAAAATAATGAGATTCAAACATGGGTAGTAATGCAAAATTCATAAATCTCAATTGACATCATGTAATGTGGATGGGAAACCAATGCGTTCACGGTACATGTTTTGTGGGAGTAGCTATTCTTTCTTTGAACGAATAATATGTACGAGAGAGCTCCATTTTAGGAACACCTTCGGTATGGACGCAGGTGAGCTCGACATGTAGTCGCTTTACGGCCGGCTCCTGGGTAAAGTGGAGGATTTCCTTTTGCACGGTTTTAATATAACCTTGTGTTGTTTCCATAACCTATAGGTTGTCGGGCTAAATTTTTCAAGTTATTACCTTCTACGACACACCCTCTGCAGATATTGATCATGTTCTAGATCAGCTAGATACGCTGTTGAATGCCTATTAGAATGACAACGTTCTGTTGGTTGGCTATTTCAGTCCAAAGTCCCTGATTTGGAGGCAGCGGCCCACTGATCAAAGATGACGATCTGTGAACGTATTTTTTTCGAATCCACAAATTTTGAACGATCTGGTGAGTTTATCATACTTTTTCGGAACACAGGGAAAACGATTCGATGTCTGTCTGAACCTGTTCTGTAATTCGCACATTACCGACTAAATGATTTCTGATGTCTAGATACTTAGCTACCATTGCGTCATGAAATGGAACCAGGAAAGTTGACGAGGTTCTCGGCTTCTGAGGCGTGACAATCGTCGTTGGTGGCCTAGGGATTTTGTCTGGGGCGAGTTCCTCTGCGATCTGAAAACTGCAGACCTGACTATATATGACCGCGCGATCCTTTTCGACTACCGGCCCTTCGAAATGTTATACATATAATGTGCGAAACAAGCTTACAGGCGTATCTGGAGACCAACAGTGTGGTAGACGCATCGCAGTACAGCTTTTCAAAGAATGTACGTATGTATGTACGTAACGTGATAACTGTTAATAGAAACATCGGAATTGCATCATTTTTTTTTTTAGGTTCATTATGATAAGGCGCTTCCCTGATTAGTTTTTGGGAGTTCATTGGTTAAGTGTAAAAGGGGGAAAGGGGAGCTAGTCCCCATTTAACTTAGATAAATGTGTTTTTCTTGCAGAATTATTCGATTTGCTCCATATTTGGTATACCGGTTTATTATGTTAAGAAGCTTCCCTGATTAGATTTGGAGATTCACTAATTAAGTATAAAGGGGGATAACTCCCGACCCTTAATTTAGATAAATGGGTTTTACACGTAGAATTATTCAATTTCACAAAATTTGATATACCAGTTTATTATGTTAAGATGCTGCCTTCATTAGATTTGGAGGTTCATTAGTTAAGTATAAAAGAGGGAAAGGGGGACTAGACCCCCCCCCTCTTAATTTAGATAAATGGGTTTTTCATGCAAAATTATTCGATTTGCTCCAAATTTGGTATACCTGTTTATTATGTTAATAGCTGCCTTGATTAAATTTGGAGGTTCATTTGTTAAGTATAAAGGGGGACTATTAAGGGGAATTAAGGGGGCACTGCCCCCCCCCCCCCTTTTTAATTTTTCATGAAGAATTATTGGATTTGTTTCAAATTTGATATACAATACTGGTTTATTCCGATATGGCGCTCCCTTCATTAAATTTGGAGGCTGATTATTTATGCATAAAACGAGAAATGGGGGTAAGTCCCCTCCACTTAATTTAGATAAATGGTTTTATGCAGAATTATCCAATTTACTTTAATTTTTTTTCTAGGTTCATTCTGATAAGGAGCTTTCCTCATTAGATTTGAAGTTTCATTGGTTAAGCATAAAGGGGAAAATGAGGGAGCTATAACACCCCTCTTAATTTAGCGAAATGGTTGTTTATTTTTCGCGCAGAATTATCTGATTTGCTTCAAATTTAGTATACCGGTTTATTATGCTAAGGTGCTTCCCTGATTAGATTTGGAGGTTCATTTGTTAAGTATAAAGGGGGAAAACGGGAAGAGGCTAATCCCCGCCTTAATTTATTTTTCGAGGGTCATTATTCTTTGAAATAAGAGTATAATATACAATTAGTGAGATTAGCCTGTGAACTCAATTTCATCAGTTTAACTGAGCACTTTTCTTTTTATTACATTATTTATCTTATTGCAACAACAAATTTTCAAAGTATTCTGTACCATAAACTCAATAAGTAGTCGAAAAAAATATAAATTTTTATAAAAATTTAAACATTTCTAAATCGTTTATTTAGATTTAAAAAATAGTTTGATATGCTCCATACTCTTTAATTTTTGAAGTAGGTTCTACATTTTTATTATAATATAAGTTCAAAGGTATTTGTTGAAATATCTTTGAATTAATTTTTTAATCCGCAAAAAGTTATATTAAAAAACTTAAACTAAACTGAATTTTATTAAAGTGTTACTAAATAGAATTTATTACTAATTTAAGAACCTTAATATAACAGTATTTTAATACGAATGTACTGATTTATTGTAGTTTTGTAACAAGATCTTACCTTACTGATATTAATATTTTAAACTAAAATTAAAACACTAGAAACATTTTAAAGATTATTAGATCTAAAAAATTCATTTGAAATATATTATGTTATTTTAACTTTTATCTTTCATATTTTCTTTCAAGACTAATGCATCATACTTGCAAATATATATCAATATATTGATATTTTCAAATATGTAAATATTAATTTAAAAAATTATTATCATTAGATCTCTTTTGCTTATTTGAAAGTCCACCGGCCCCTTAACATAATCATAATTACATGAAAAAAATAGTTAATAATTAAGCCGAAGTTAAAACATAAATGATGCTCATATATTTTTTATCAAATACACATTAAATAATTCAAACATGATTAAATTTTAAAAACGCTTATTAATAAAAATATTTAGAATTTTTATGACAGTATTAGGTAGCTTTCATTACAAAAAGCTACCTATTGCAGCCGTTCGGAGGAAAGCGATTTCAAAAAATTTTGGTATATTTTCATCGATCATGACCCCCAGAACCCGAAACCACCCTCCGATCAAAATTGATATATATATCTGACCTATGTCACACTCTAACTCTCGTAATTATGAACCGATTTCGATGTAATTCGGTGTGTACATAGTACATTCCAATGTCTCAACCGAGTTCGTTGGCCAGCTTCATCCGCCATTTTGTTTCAAAATGGCGGCCATTAAAATTTTTTTAAAAATTAAATCTTGAAATGTGGTACCAAAAAATTGAAAATGGAAAAATATTTTTTTCTTATGTATTTGACCTTTATACAAAGATTTCAGAGCAGTTTTTGTTTCTTCTATATGTTAAAAAATGGCTGAGTTATAGCATTTTGAATTTCTAGCTTGGCTGACATTTTGAAACGGCCTGAATTTTGTCACGCGATAAAAGGCGTATTTATGAACCGATTTCGATGTAATTCGGTGTGTACATAGTACATACCAATGTCTTGACCGGGTTCGTTGGCCAGCTTCATCCGCCATCTTGTTTAAAAATGGCGGCCATTTAAATTTTTAAGAAAAATTTAAATTTGAAATGTGGTACCAAAAAATTGAAAGTTGAAAAAATATTTTCTTCTTATGTGTTTGATTTTGATAAAAAGATTCGGGAGCAGTTTTTGTTTCGTCTATATCTTAAGAAATGGCTGAGTTATAGCATTTTGAATTTCTAGCGTGGCTGACATTTTGAAACGTACTGATATTTGTCACGTAATAAGAGGCGTATTAATGAACCGATTTGGATGTACCTTGGTGTGTACATAGTACATACAAATATCTCGACCGAGTTCGTTGGCCAGCTTCATCCGCCATCTTGTTTCAGCATGGCGGCTATTTAAAAAAATTTAAAAAATTAAAAAATTAAAATGAGATACCAAAAAATTGGAAAATGAAAAAGATTTTTTTCGCATGTGTTTGACCTTAATACAAAGATTCCGGAACAGTTTTTGTTTCGTCTATATCTAAAAAAAATGTCTGAATAATAGCATTTTGAATTTCTATTGTGGCTGACATTTTAAAACGACCTGATTTTTGTCACGCGATAACAGGCGTATTTATGAACCGATTTGGATGTAACTTGGTCTGTACATAGTACATACCAATGTCTCGACCAAGTTCGTTGGGCAGCTTCATTCGCCATCTTGTTTCAAAAGGGTTGCCATTTTAAAAAAATTAAATTTAAAATTTAAAATGAGGTATTAAGAAATTGGAAAATGAAAAAGATTTTTTTTTATCTGTTTGGCCTTGATACAAAGATTCCGGAGCAGTTTTTGTTTCTGAAAATTTGTTCTTTTGTTTATATCTTAAAAAATGGTTGAATTATAGCACTTTGAATTTCTAGCATTGCTAACATTTTGAAACGATCTTGTATTTGTCACGCGATAACACACGTATTCGCCTATTTCGATGTAAGAAGGCATGTGGATAGTATACATCAATACCTCGACAAAGTTCGCTGGCCAGATTCATCAGCCATCTTGTTTCAAAATGGCGGCCATTAAATAAAAAAATATATATATATTTAAAGTGAGGTGCAAAAAAATTAGAAATTGAAAAAGGTTTCTTTCTTAAATATTTGAGGTTGATATAAGGATTCAGGAGCATTTTTTGTTTGTGTTTACCTTAAAAATGGCTCAGATATAGCAGTTTCAATTTCTATTGTGGGTGACATTTTGAAAAAGCTGATTTTTTGCATGCGACAGCACTCGTATATATCAACCGATTTCGATGTGAGTGAGCATGTGCACAGCAATTACTAAGGTCTCGACCAAGTTCACTGGTTAGTCTCATCCACCATGTTGTCTTAAAATGGCAGGCACTTTAAGAAATCGCCGAATTTGGCAGCCAAATATAAGTTACTTTAAAGAAAAGCAGCTTGGATAAAGCTGACTAATTTCGCGAAATTCTCATTTATTATATTGATAAAAATTAGTATTGAATCTCCTATATTCGGTTTCCACTAAATTGAGCTTCGTGTGTTTGAATAATATAAGTTGGCTTTTTTAAAATAAGGAATATGAAAGCTACCTCTTCCTCCCGGCACTGGCCGGAAGGACTTTTTTTATAATAAGTAGAATTTTTTCTCCAATTTTTCAGAACTTAGTGAAGATATATACTGGAGAAAAAAAAATATATTTGTGCGTATATGAGTGGCCTTTATTAAGAAATAATTAATATTCAGCATTTCGTCTTAACACTAGAAAGCACGAAAGGAGTCGATTCGATTCCGACCAAATGATTACATGTCAATTGGATCCAGAAATTTTTTCATAAAATAAGTTAAATATTAACTATGCAGAAATACGTTAAATAAATCAGTTAAATAATTTTAAATAAAAATTCTGGTGTGAAATATTATTTATGACGCTTGAGTAAAATTTCCGGGCGTTCTATTGTTAATCTGTAAACTATACTATTAAAAGAACACACCTCTCTATCTGCGTGTATGTGTTTGTGTGTATGTGTGCGATGGCTAGCAAAATATACTTCACGTACGAGGCTCAAAATGTTTGTGAGAGTAGTCCAATGTCTCTCTAGATGTACCTGAGTTTCAGAATTTGAAAATTCTAACTATTAGCTGAGTAATTAATTAAAAACCGCAACTCACTCTCATCAAAAGAACGATTTTTTTCCCACCGCTTACTTTCGTTTGGTTGGGTCATAAAACATGGTTCATCAAAAATAAGTTTCTTTTTTTCCACTTCCGTTGGTGGTTTGTTGTATAAAGCTTTCGCAGAAATGAATAAATAAACCGGGATAGAATTAAATAAACAAATCTGAGTGCTTATTGTTTCAAGAATGACTGTCTTTAATTTTCAGTTAAACATTAAATTTCAGCACGAATGTGAAACACAAGCTTTGAAAACGTATTTAATGATAATGAACATTCGAGGTGATAGATTAGTTTAAAATGACGTCACAACCTAGCAACCATCTTGACAACCTGGAAGGCATTTTGTTTGTCCACCTGTTTTCTGTTTTTTCTCTACTTTGGTTGGTTGAGCCCTAATATCTTCTTAAAAATCGGCAATTTTGGTTAATTTATGAAAAGTTGGAGGCGCTTGGTTGAAACTGATCTATTTAGGTAACAAGAAATATTGTTTTTAAACGTTAAATAAAATATTAGAACACTCCTTACTGGCTCTTTTACCACTAGATTTTAGAAATTGGCAACAATAAGTCCTTGCATTCCATTGCTTTCTGCTGCTGTAGCGAGTAGCAACACTTTAAATAAAATTTAAATTCGCATTTTTGATACTATTAATAATATTTTTTTTCAGAAGTGTTTTTTTTTTTAAGACATTTTTAAGCATATTTTATCTTGCATTTTTTTGTTTTTTAAATACAGAAAAATGTTCCGAATTTATCGCACGCCTGTTATACAGTACGGCAGACAGTAGGAACCGGTGTCGGCTGTTCGTACAGAACATACTGCGCCTTTAATTTATGAGCAGTGGTTATTTCCGAATAGTAATTTCAGCAAATTTCTTAAATTGTTATTTCATTCCCCATCCCTTCGATCAATATATCTACGAATAGGTTTAATAACGGAGTTTCGTTCGGATATAGGTTTGTTAAGAACAGAGTGCGCCTCTGGAGGTAGAAAGTGGAAGTAACATATTTTATAGAGCGTGCGCAGCACCCCTGCTATAAGGTGTAACATGTAGCATCGAACCGTGTTGGAGGTTCTTATAGATTATATTGGGCTCTTGAGTGGTGGTTACCTTTATTTCCAAATAGAAATTTCAGCAAATTTCTTAAATATGTATTAAGAAATATCTAATACACACATATATATATTTATTTAATACATATAATTTGATACATGTAATATTTAATACATATGTACATGTACATATATACATATATTTAATACATATATAATACTTCGCCCCCTGCATGTGGAACTAACATATTTTACAGAGCATGCGCAGCACACCTGCTACACTGCGAAGCATGCAGCAGCGAGCCGTGTTGGAGGTTCTTATAGATCATATTGAGATCTTAATTGAGTGGTGGCTACTATTATTTCCGAATAGTAATTTCAGCAAATTTCTTAAACTCTTATTTGATTGCCCCACCGCCTCGACTAATATATATACGAATAGGTTTAAAAACGGAGTTTCGTTCGGACATAGGTTTGTTAAGAACAGAATGCGCCCCTAGAGATGGAAAGTTAAACAAAAAGATTTTGCAACGCGTGCGTAGCATGCATGCTATACCCGGCTACAGTCGCCAGTGACCCGTGTCGGATGTTCGTATAAAATATACTGTGTCCCGTGGCAGCGGAAAGTAGAACTAAATTACTTTGCAGCACGTGTGCGGTCAGGAGAGTTAGGTTTACTGTTAGGTTAGTGATTGGTTAGGGTTAAGTTACATTTAGGTTACAGTTCGATTATGGTTAGCTTAGAGTTACGTTACATTTAGGTTATAGTTATGTTACGATTAGGTTACAGTTAGAATACGGATAGGTTACAATTAAGTTACGGTTACGTATAGGTTAGGTCACGGTTAGGTTAGGGATAGGTTATATTTAAGTTACAGTTAAGTTACAGTTAGATAACTGTTAGGTTACGGTTAGGTTACGATAAGGGGACGGTTAGGTTGAATTTAAGTTGTATTTAAGTTACGGTTATGTTACAGTTAAGTTGCGGTTAGGTTACAGATAAGTTACCGTTGCGTTACAATTAGGTTACGGCTAGGATTTTATCCATATCGTTACGCATGTTTTGATTAAAAATATGTCCTTAATTTTTTTAAAATAAATGATCGAGTATCGATTTCATTTACGTGTAGTTGGATTTAAGGGTGGTATAATTAGTTTGAAAATCAGAATATTTCACTCAGGATTTCAATGTGAAAAAAATAAATAGTTACGTGAATTAAGTGATTTTTACTGTTAAATATTAACATTTTAACTCGAAAATCACGCAGTCTTCGGACACATATCCCACCTGTTTTCCATTGCAGTCACTTTGAGCTTTTTTACCGCTAAATATCAGGGTTTTTTTAAACAGATTTTTCACACAGTCGACGGGAACGTATTTCTGACAAAATCGAATTAGAGATAAAAGCATACAAATTTCAGGTTCATTTATTTTATTATTATCACGGGTCCGGGCGACGCCGGGCAGGTCAGCTAGTATGAAATAAGTTTGCACGTACCAATTTACCTAACTTCAAATTGCAGAAATTTAAATAATACGTGAAATGTAAAAGAAAATAAAAATCTGTATGGCTAATAAATTTCATTTCACGTATTGACATAAGCATAAATGCTTAACAATATTAATATATTTTTATACCTCTTTTGTGAATATATATATTATCTCCCGGGAAAACAGGTTTAACCATCTTGTTTTATCAAAATTAATATTGGTATTTATAAGATACTCAAGAACAATAGAAGATAGCATAAGCACTTCAAAGAACTTATCAAGCATCCATTTACGCTTATTTGTTTTTTTTTAAATACTTTAATGTAATAAATGTTTTAAATATTAAAGATGAGAAAATTATTTTCAGTGAACAATCATATATGGACGAGTGTAACGGCTTAATCTGTACTGAGCCAAAAGGCGTCTGCTTGTCGTCATACTTTCATTAAGAAAGGGGTTTGTATTTCTTTATTTTATTGTTCATGAGTTGTTTTTTGCCATAAATGGCATTTTAAAATTAAGTTTGATGTTATAAAAAGCCTATAGTATTTGGGTTTCTTATTAAAATGTCCTTTTATCACTTTCATTGCTTTTCAGTATTAAACCCTGTGCTTAATGTTCAATGAGTTTACATACAAAAGTGCATTTTCATATAATATTGCAACAACCATTTAAAAAATAACTTTTTATTTTTGTGAAAAGATTCTGTATTTACTACTGCATAAGTGCGGTCAATCAAATACAGCATTAATGGCGAGAGATGCGATTTGTAGGATTGCCTAAAGTTTGTTAATCCTTTTTTTTCCTCTTAAAAAAATAAAGACAAAATAATTTTTCATCCGGGCTATTATCGATTATATTTTGTACATTGGGAAATAATTTAGATGCCTTAAACTTTCCTTGCACACTGGGCCATTTCAAGAGAATCCATGTCCTTACATTAAAAAATGTTTTTAATTTGTAAATTTATTTCCGTAGCTGTTATGGATGCGGAAGAAAAGGTTGGGGGGAATTTAACCTACATTTTAACATTTTAACTTTGTTTACTAAATCTTTCATGATATTAAAAATAAAAGCATTATAATAAAATGTTATATTCTAATAAAGGTTTATTAAAAAGTAATAATATAAAAATTAGTGTATAAAATTGTTATTTATTATATTAGGGCACCCTTTTGTCCCAAAAGTCCCCCTCCCCGAAAAACATTTGCCTACACCTTTTCGCCGTGTGAACTTAACAGCAAAAATATATTAATAAAATTCTTTGCAGTTAGTTTAGTTCCTTACTAATTTTTCATAACGAATAAAACATAACTGAAGCATTCTCTTTATTATAAAATATGTTTGAGGAAAATTCAAGGTAGACTAGCTAAGTTTTTGTTGAAAATAGTTTCTTGAATCAAATTTTGTTGCCTGAATGTCACCATTAGAAAAAATTCTATAAAGTATGATTTTATTTTTATGACTTTAAGCTCAAACCTACCATAATCGGTTTGAATTTTCATTGATTTTCTGGTCGTCGAAACGTTTCTATACTGTTGAATATTTATCGCTAAATCTCATCTGATTGCCATGCAGCTTTTTAGTTTTAATTATGGTATTTAAAAAAATAATTATTTTAATTATTTTCATTTTACTTATACTGAATCATCTAAAGAATTTTATCATAATTTTGAATTGCGTATTAAATAAAATTGATCTATGTAGAAATAATTTTCATGCAGGTAGATAAATTAGTGAATAAAAAAATAATTTTTTCCTGACGTAACGTTGACGTCACTTCATGTCAGGTCACATATATGACCACAAAATCAGAAGAATGTAAAGTCGCACTGTGTCCCTGTTCTATATAAATACCTTCGAAAATGAGAAAAAAGATTTTTAACAGGGCTATCTTATTGCATTTGATGACCTGAGCCGAATTAATTTTTGTGAGTCCCTTGCAATTTAAAGCCTTTTTCTTGTCTCTATATTTAATGCTTTGAAAAAGTTCTCATTTTATTTATAATGTGACATGACTGAATGGCGCCCTGAAATGATAGGACCCCTGTGACGTACAGTGACGTTACTACTGTAACGTACCTTCTCGTGCAATCCGGATTAATAATCATAAGCTTTTAGAATTACAGGGAGTTCAAAGTAGCAAGGAGTTACTTTTGATTGAAACCTTAGTTTGATGCCTCACCTGGACTTTAGCCGGAAATAGGAATTCAAGGTTCTGCCTAAAATGGACAACCCGACAGTAGTCAATTCCGCAGCCGGCCTATTATTTTTTACGCTGCTCCTATATGGTATTACAAAAGTAGAGATGTGGTCTCAAATCTGTTTCTTAATATACAGCGACGTCTCCTCCTGCTACTCATCGGTTTATCGGGATTCTCTGCAGCTTGTCGGGGGTTCTACTCTTGGACTTGCGAGCGGAAATTCAGAGTGATATCACTGCCCAGTATAGTTGGAGAAAGAGAGTTGACGATACTATGCTCGACCGGAATCAGTCGATCTCTGATGTCCTTATCCGAAATAACAAGGGCTCTGTATCTTATTCCAAAGACGTTGTGTACGTATTACTCGAGCTGACCAAAGCATCAGTACGTAAGTGTTGGTTGCTAGTTCATTCTGTCATCTAGAGATGGTTGAAGAAAGTCAATTCCGTCCCACTGATGGTACAGAAGTCTTTGAAGCTTAGGTGGAAGTGATCAAGGAATTAATTACGGATCACCTCCGGAGAGATCTCGATGTGCTCCATATTTACATTTATTCACGATCGGCGCTTAAAGGGATTACTGTGGGGGAAAGGATACTGTGATACCAAGGTCCAAGGCTAGTGCAAATTTTCTGTACATGGTGAAACAATGTAAAGTGGTGGTCAATATGCACTGGGTTGGTGTTCACGTGGGATGCACATAGAATGGCCGTGGGATGCGTTTTCAAAGCCGCCACGATGAGTACAGCAATCGACGTGGGAGTGACAGTTATGCTCCGCCAGGCCATCACAGACCACACTTACGCGAGTCCACATTCACAGACTGCAGGGTGAAGTTATGTTACCCAAGTCCTAATGAGGCATTGCGTCTTCGGTGACCACTAGGCTCTGAGTTTTCGTAAGAACTCCACTTTCTTTTACGGGACCAGTGAGAGTACTATCAGATATTACCTTTTCTTACGCATCTTCTAGCAGTCCGTCTGAGAATCTTAATTTCCAAAAACTACCAGTTTCAAATGCTTCGCGATCTGTATTTAGATAGCTACAGACAAGAGGTTGGGGGTTATACTTAACGATCTCCCTTCTAGACGATAGATGGAAACATAGTTGAATAAGAGACGGTCGAAATACCAAAGTTCTTCGAAGCAATCTCAGACTGATTTCAAGAGTATAGTTAAATTCCCAGAATCGGGATGCAGTTCGCGGATCAGACAAATGTGGTGCATAAGTTAGCAGGCTTGGAACCTAGTCCTATAAGTACACAGGTAAGGTAAGTTATGTAGTGGTATGGTACTTTAATTTTTAGCGGTTACGCTTCGATACTTCAGTCTTAGTGAGATTGTGTCTATGCGCCCAATTTGATGTTTTTCACGCTTCTCTGGGTCTCTTTAGCAGACCCTTGACTTTAAATCCATTGTCAAGGAACAAGTAGCTTCCCCAAATTAGATTCCATGCTCTGAGATTTTAGTAAAGCAAGCGGGACAGACCGGGAACCATGGTGTTAGGGATTTTACCTTGCACTCATGTGAGTGCCCCGTTTAGTTGGTAGACCTGAGGGAAATGGAGAAGTTAATTAATAATTCGGAAAAGAATGATACTTGGATGCCTTTGGAATAGCGTTTTTAGAGAGTTTGTAAATATTGAAAATTTTGCCTATCTTATATAAATCTTCTTAAATTGCAAATACATATAATTTATTTTAAGACAATAACTTTAAATAATTTTTATTAGTCATGCATAAATAAATTCTATTCAAATAAGTGTTATTCAAGAAAAAAGTGGATAAAATACTATATTACTTTAAATAGGCTCTCCAATTTTACAATAGTTTCCTTTTGATTTGTCGCGTTTACTTAATTAATTTTCACTGAAATACTTAAGATGCGATCACATGTAGTATTACACGTAGCCAATATGAGTTATTTCGTCCTAAACCAGTATTTCAAATGGTTAACCATCCAGAAGAAGCCGTGTAATATTTTTCTTCTCGTGAATCCATGTTTTTGTCTCATACGATATATATTTGCTCGATTCCACACTTAAGAACAAACTAAAGACAGTTTTCGCGTTTCTTAGCCTTTACAAATATTTTTTATCTACTTCGCAGCGGTTACTCGCTAAATGTTCTATATGATAATTATAATTGTGAATTCCGTTCAGTCCTGAAACGAACACTACACTGTAAACAACGACATTTGATTCTTAATTTAGGAAAGTATAATATAGCCAAAAAATTATAAACAATAACCTCTTTCGAGGTACCAACAGATTAGAAAAATCGTACTTTATCTTTATAAACCTCAGAAACCAATATATTTTCTAGATTTAGGAAGCTTTTATAAACACAAATTTTTTGAGGCTGCCACTGATATCCGGAATGGCTTCCGTTACGTTTTTATTGTATATTAATAAATTTTCTCAATTCGGAATATACACTGCTGGCCAATAAAATTGCAATACCAGGAAGGAATGATCTGAAGAACGTCAAAGTCACATGAAAGGAAGAAGAGGTTGGAATATGCAAATGATTAGTATTTCAGCGCATTTAGACGAAGCAGGGGGGAGAAGCGACATCTGAAGCACTGCATAAAAGAAAAGTTGCGGAGTGGATTTCTTATTCGGAAAGCGCTTTGAAAGGTCGATGTTTGCTCAGAATATCGTGTTATGCCTCGAATAATAAGAAGAAATGCTTACCACTAAGTGCCGGAATTCGATAGAGACAGTATCTTTGCCTATCGATAGTGTGGATTATCGTTCCGTAATATCGCCCTTTGCACTGGTCGAAATCCAAACACTGTCATGCAAATATGGAATCAATAGACTGCTGAGGGTCATACTGAACGGCATGCTGGATCTAGACGCCCTCCCATGACTAACAGCCGAGAAGACAGAGACATTGTGAGGTCGACCCTGCAAAATCGTACAACCACATCACGGACCATCAGTCAGGAAATGGGCATGTTTGCAGCACGCCTAGTATCCGCTCGTACGGTGCGACGACGTTTGCAGCAGTGTGGACTGTCAGCACGGCGACCAGTACTGCGGCTTTCCTTGACAATGCAGCATAGAGAGAGTCGGCGACTCTGGTGCACCGAACGACAAAGCTGGATGCAGGACTGGCACAATGTCCTCTTTTAGGTAGCTTTCATTACAAAAAGCTACCTATTGCAGCCGCTCGGAGGAAAGCGATTTCAAAACATTTTGGTATATTTTCATCGATCATGACCCCCAGACCCCGAAACCATCCTCCGTTCAAAAGTTTATATATATATATATATATATATATATATATATGATCTTTGTCATACTGTAATTCTCGTATTTATGAACCGATTTGGATAAAATTTCGCGTTTATATAGTACATACCAATGTCTCGACCGAGTTCGTTGGCCAGCTTCAACCGCCATCTTGTTTCAAAATGACGGCCATTTAAAAAATTTTCAAAAAAATTAAATTTAAAATGAGGCACTAAAAAATTAGAAATAGAAAAATATTATTTCTTATGTGTTTGAGCTTGATACGAAGATTCCGGAGAATTTTTGTTTCGTCTGTATCTTAAAAAATAGCTGAGTTATAGCACTTTGAATTTCTAGCATGGCTGACATTTTGAAGCGATCTGATTTTTGTCACGCGATAATACGCGTATTTATGAACCGATTTGGATGTGACAAGGCATTTGCATAGTACATAGCAATGTCTCGACCGAGTTCGTCGGAAAACTTCATCCGCCATCTTGTTTCAAAATGGCGGCCATTTAAATTTTTTTATAAAAATTAAAATTTAAAATGAGGTACAAAAAATTTAGAAATTGGAAAAGATTTTTTCCTTACGTGTTTGAACATGATACAAAGATCCCGGAGCATTTTTTGTTTCGTTTATATCTTAAAAAATGGCTGAGTTTTAGAACTTTGAATTTCTAATATGGCTGGCATTTTGGAACGATCTGATTTTTGTTACGCGATAATACGCGTATTTATGAACCGATTTCGATGTGACAAGGCATGTGCATAGTACATAGCAATGTCTCAACTGTGTTCGTGGGCCAGCTTCATACGCCATCTTGTTTCAAAATGGCGTCCATTTAAATATTTAAAAAAAATTAAATTTTAAAATGAGGTATAAAAAACTAGAAAGTGAAAAAGATTTTTCCCTTATGTGTTTGAGCTTGATACAAAGATTCCGGAGGATTTTTTGTTTCGTTTATATTTTAAAAAAACGGTTGAGTTATAGCACTTTGAAATTCTTGTGTGGCTGACATTTTGAAACGAGCTGAATTTTGTCACGCGATTACACGCGTATTTATGAACGAATTTGGATATAACTGGTTGTGTACATAGTACATACCAATGTCTCGAACGAGTATGTTGGCCAACTTCATCCGCCTTTTTGTTTCAAAATGGCGGCCATTTAATTTTTTTTTATTTTAATTTAAAATGAGGTACAAAAAAATTAGAAATTGAAAAAGATATTTTTCTTATGTGTTTGACCTTGATACAAAGATTTCGGAGCATTTTTCGTTTCGACTATATCTTGAAAAATGACTGAGTTATAGCACTTTGAATTTCTAGCATGGCTGACATTTTGAAACGATCTGATTTTTGTCACGCGATAACACGCGTATTTATGAACCGATTAGGTTGTGACAAAGCATATGCAAAGTACTTAGCAATCTCTCGGCCGAGTTTGTTTGCCAACTTCATCCGCCATCTTGCTTCAAAATGGCAGCCATTTAAAAAAAAAATTGTATTTGAAATGAGGAACAAAAAAAATTAGAAATTGAATTTTCTTTTCCTTATGTGTTTGAGCTTGATACAAAGATTCCGGAGCATTTTTTGTTTTGTCTTTATCTTAAAAAATGGCTGAGGTATAACAGTTTGAATTTCTAATGTGGGTGACATTTTGAAAAATCTGATATTTTGCCTGCAACAGCACTCGTATTTATCAACCGATTTAGATGTGAGTGAGCATGTGCACAGGATTTACTAAAGTCTCGATCAAGTTCATTGGTTAGCTTTGTTATACCCATTATGTTGCTTTAAAATGGCGGACACTTCAAGATATCGCCGAATTTGGCGACTAAATATAAATCACTTTAAATAAAACCAGCTTTGAAAACGCGACTAATTTCGCGAAATTCTCATTCATATTCAGTATTGACAAAAATCAGTATTTAATCTTCTGTAATCGGGTTCCACTAATTTGAGCTCCGTGTGTTTGAATAATATAAGCTGGCTTTAAAAATTAAGGATTATGAAAGCTACCTCTTCCTCCCGGCACTGGCCGGAAGGACTTTTTAGACATGTCCCGGTTCTACGTGCACTATTCTGATCGCCGTATACGTGTCTGGAGTCTGCGAAGAGAACGCCTGTCGCCTGCTTGCATTCGATATCGCCATAGCGGCCCTGCACTTGGTGTGATGGTTTGGACAGCCATTGGGTACACGACATGCACATCTTTAGTTAGGATCAACGGTAATTTGAACGCAGATCGGTACATTTTTGACATCTTACGTACAGTGGTTGTGCCTTCGAGGACTGCCAGATGCCATCTTCAAGCAAGATAACGCACGACCGCATGTTGCACGTCGTGTTCTGACCTTCCTCGTTACACAGGGTATTCGATCGCTGCCCTGGCCAGCATGGTCTCCAGATCTGTCACCCATTGAAAACACGTGGTCATGAATTGCTTAGAGACTAGACCGCCACCCTTCTCCAGCTAATACAGTCGATGAAATGTGGCATAGACTTGAAGCAGCATGGAATGAGTTGCCCGTTTCTGTCCTCCATGCCCAGTTCGACTTCATGCCTAACCGAGTAAGGGCCGTTTTAGCTAACAGGGGGAACAGCTGTTTCTACCAATTTCGCACCCTTGTAAACTCCCAAACTGTTTACAAATTTAATCATTTTGTTTTCATGCCATACTGTTTACGTACAATAAATATCTTTTATGTATTTTCAATCTTTCATGGTGTTGCAATTTTAATGGCCAGCAGTGTATGTTTTTTGGATTCTTTAACTTTTCAAGTATACATTTTCATGTTCCTAAAACATGTTTTACAGATAAACATGATAAAATTACTGAGTTAACATCAATATTAAAATTCATATTCCTGCATGCATATATTTATTTGCGCAGCTGGTAATGTTTAATTGAGAATTGATAGCATCATAAAAACTGATATTTTAGTTTGGTAAAACGAACTCGCTATAAAAACTATTCGGAAACGTTTCCGAAAATCAATGACAGAATTAAACTCGATTTTACAAATGCTTCTTTAAATCTCCAAAATACATTTATTTACAATGTCTCTAAAGATCAAGAATTCTTTTCAAAACGGTGCATAACCGGTAGGGGTTATTTTATATTTTTGTACGTAGTTATATTATTTTTTTCGGTATAAAGAATTTTTGTAACAGCGTACTTGCCGCGGGAAAGGGCCTCTGTGATAAAATGAGAGGCAATATCATATTATTCAGATCCGATGCTATTGCTTGTGCTGCACTGTATTTTCTGCTATTGCTACCAGACGAGAAGAAACCATTATCGATGAATTCTTGTTGTATATTTTCGTAGGTAGTTATATTATGTTTTTGTGGATTAAGAAACTTTGTCTTGTTTTTACAGTGTACTTGCCGCGCGAAAGGGTTTCTGTAAAAATATGAGAGACAATAGCACATTTTTCAGATCCTATGATATTACTTGTGCCACACTGTCTTTTTTGCCAATAACAGTCAGAAGAGTACAAATTCTTATAAATGAATATCACACTTTTATACTAACAAGGAAGGTCTCCATACGGGCATATTCAGAAAAATCTGAAAAAATTACAGAGTGTTCTTCTCATGTGGATATATATGTTTATAAAAATAATTTTGGAGGAACCTCGATAGAACGTTCGTAAAAAAATAATGAAAATTTCGTTTATATGGCGTTCGATTGGCGATGAAATGAAATTTCGAAAAATGATTTTTTATGTCGAATACTCTTTACGATAAAAAATGTTTCATATTGAACTTGTTTAAATATATTTAATGTAAATAAAATTAGTTTTGGTTTGATTTAACTATAGTTTTGTCATGTATATATATATATATATATATACTTATTTATAATAAAAGTTAAATATCAAATTTTATGAATTAAAACAAAATTAAAATAAATTAAAATTGTTTCAATATCTCAAAATGAAGTACAATTAAACACTGTCGAGTCGATTCAATTTTGTTGCTATGGAAACGACGAATTCTTGATATTGAAATGAATAACTGGTAAATGAATCTTGCCTTTATATTCGAATGCGCTTGAATATATGAAAGTATTTTTTATGTATAAAATTGTTTTTAAAAAAATAGAATTAAATAACAAGCATGCGTAATATGAAAAAAATGTATTTATTAAACTCTCTTATTTTTTATGTTTAAATTCATTAAATACTTTTTACACGCATTCTAAAAATCAATTAACAAACAATTTTCAGGTGCTTTAAAATCGTTTGCTTTTGGCGAGGAAAACTACTTCTCGCCAAATTGCGTGACTCTTTCGACTTTTCGCGCCAAATACTTGAAAGTATTTTATTTTTTTACAGACTTTCTACTGTAATTCCGCCGCTAAATTTGACTGATCCTTTATTACATACATAAGTAGTTTAATTGGTATTTTTCTCAAAATATTCTGAGTATGCCCAGAAAGGTGACCTTCCTTGTAAGATGCTTCCCTTGAAAGAAAATATAAATTCTTCTTTGTGTCCTGTAAGATTTGTTAAATATATTTTAGGAAATCTTTATGATTTTTTTTTTTTTTGAAAATGAAGAAATTCAGTAACGACGACTGCTTTACATTGAACATACGCACTTTTATAGACAATTAAGGGAATCATCCTTGGCTTCCCGGTTTGCAGAACATGGGTGATTTTTTTTTTTTTTTATTGAAAATGAAATTTTTTAAATTGAATTTTTTACATTTAATATATTTAATTAAATTGCTCACTAAAATATAAACACATCTTTATTTGCAAAAATATCAATACCCTCATAGCATGCATGGTCACGGTGACGTCGTTGTGACGTCACTGTAAGTCACTGTGGTCACGTCACATCTGTGATCAAAATGCCACCACTCAGTGATGTCACATTGTGACTGAGATGTGAACTTCTTAGAAAACTTTAAAAAAATACGAAAATTCTTTAAAACATATTATTTACTGTAAAATTATACTTTTCTAGCAATTAAAAAAATTGTGACGTCATTGTTATGTCATTGCATCTAACGTACGTCACGTCACATATGTGACAAAAAAACCACCATATTGTAGGTCGTAGTGTGACAAAAAATGTGCACTTTTAAAATCCTTGAAAATGAAGAGAAATATTTTAAACAGTCCCGAGTTACAGCGGCATAAGGAATGAAAATATATTAGTGCATAGCAAATGGTAAATTCTGTCACGAAAGGGGGGGGGGGGACATAATATATAAAGTGCACGATAAAAGCATTAATAAACTAAATTTTCATGCTATATTTTATCAATTTGATATCTAAGACAGTGAAAGTATACTTTTTTCATGATTTCAATTTTATCTAGCATTGTGATTTAATATAATAATCCTTCACTGATTGTTATTATTATAAAAGAGTTTCTCGGAAAAATGGTACGTGCTGGAGTAATTTGGATAACATATTTAGAATTAGGAGTATTAAATCTGTACACTTTACATATTTACTTTGCAGGGAGGAATTTTTTCTTTGTATTTTTTTGCCAACCAGTGGTATTCGAAACACTTCTGTGTTTTCAAACTAAAAATTTTCTATTACAGTTTGGTCTGCAGCTTTTAATGAGCACGTACAAAGAGTCTTCAGAGTTTAGTCATATATGCATTTCTTGCTTTATAATTTGCATTCAAATCATATTTTTTCGTTTAGTGTTTAACTATTTTAAGTAACTATTTTTTCAAAAATTCTACTTCTTTCAGACTTTTTAAATAAAATTAACATTTTCCAAAAATAAAAGAAATACACAAAATTTATGCAAAACGTATTATATAATTAATTATTCGTATTTCAAATTTGTATTTTAGAGATATGACTTTTAAAAAGAAAAAAAGTTATTTTACAAATTATTTTATTTTACAGAAAACGTGTGAAACAAACTTTACTTTAAAAAAAGGGGGCTGGGGGTTCATTATTACCATTAAATTGATTTTTACACATTTTAAAAATTTAAACTATGTTTTATCTAATAAACTCTAATTATGAATATTATTATTATTATTATTATTATTTACAAAAAAGAAACTTTACAATACAATTTAACATAAATATTTGGTACTGATAAAAAGAAAAGGTAAAATACAGTGGAAAATTCTTCAAATAGAAAATTTTAAATAAAGACACCTTCACTGCGCATTTAAGTTTCAAATCTATACAAAAACAAATAAGCAGTAAAGAACCATCTGCTCTGTAATCGTCTGCGTGAAATATAACCACAGAAAAATAAATACGGAAGACGCGGGAAGCCGGGAAGTTTTAGAACTGTTTAGAACATCGGCACTTCTACAACAGTTTTTTTTTAGATAAGAGAATGAAGGCCCCCATTTTAGGATGCACGGATATTACTATAGAAACATAAACGTAAGTCTTATTTAATTTAAATCTTTTATTCCTAATGTGTTATGAGTTAAATAGTTTTATGTTATATTAATAAGAGACTGATCTGTAATTGTTTTCAGAAGCAAAATTGTCTTATTCGATAAGTTAAAGGAAAATGTTTTGATCTGTCATCGCTTGAAAAAAAAAAAAAGCTGCGCAGAGACTTATTTATGATTACATTCATAGGGAAATTAATGAAAAAATTAATTTTCAGTTACTTGAGATTGAAAATGTGTTGGAACAATGATTTGGAGGTTTTTTTTCGGCATCTTACTGTTTACTGAATACTGACACTTATAGATTATATAGATATTCGATTATTATGATATTATGAAATTGTTTCAGATTAGAAATTAGCATTACACTGGGAAAATGTACTTTTACATATTACAGTAGTGATACTTTTGAAAGAGTTTTCTTTTAATGTTAATGATATTTTACATTATTTTTTTAAATCCTAAATCTTCATAAAGTATTTTCAGATTTAACATTTGTCAAAATTATAAAATAATAGGAATTCCTTATAACATATGTAAAGATTTTTGAGATATTGTTAAATCTAATAATGCATTTAATTCATCTATAGTAGTTTGTTGTTGTTTAATAGTACAACTATAAATACTAATTATTATTTTTAGTGTTTTTCAAATTCGTATATTTATTTTTTTAAATTGTATGTAGTCATTTTTTTCTGTTTTTGATTTTAATCAAACATTTAATTATAGACATTTTAAATCGATTATTAAATTTTCTTCTATTATAAACTCATTTTCTACGTTTATGACACATGTAATTATTGGCACTAAAAAGTAAAATATGATATTTAAGCATTGAAATAAAGTGCTTTTCATGCCTGATATGAAGTTATATATTAAACTGCTTTAGTATATATTTTTTTTAAGTTCATATAATACAGGATACATAATATAGGACACAAAGTTGAAATGTGCTTATGACTTCGGTTTGTCTCTCCGTCTGACTGTCCGCACTCTAACTCTCGTAAATATACTCGGATTGCCCTGAAATTTTTGGTTGTTATTGACATTTACCATAGCACGGTCCCTATTTGTAATGAAGTTTGTAGCATGTTTATTTCCTTTACAAGACAGCCAAAAGTATTCCGTTACATTACGGCCTATGGGAAAAAAAATTTCAAATGATTTTTAATTATTTTACTCACGCTTTCAAACAGAATAAAATTGATATGCATTTATAAAGCGCACTAAAATATGCATTCTGTTGAGTATGCGATGCAAAGAATAGTTATTATTCGTTTACAGGGCTAAAAAAGGAATTCCATTACATAATGATATAGGGGTGGAGGGAATTGTTTGCTGCGTACTTTAATTATGTTAATCTGTTTCATATATAATGAAATTGATATACGTCGCTGAGGTTTTCATACTATAATTTATTTCATATATAATACGAATAATACGTATATAGCATTTACAGGGACACATTATATAAATTATTTCAGATACTATATTGTATCCGAAGTACTGTACATTACCGATGACGGCTGGAAATGCATTTTTAAGTATGATATGCACTTTTATGATTCACTATATTTATGCATAGTATATGGTGTATATAAATGCTATAATTCCTATACAGGGCTACACAAAAGTATTCGTAAGGGTTACTGGGTATGGGCGCAAATTTATTAAAGGTTGTTTTTAAATGAGTTATGCTTTTTTTCGCTGAACTGCATTTAATTTACTAATAAATGTTTGTAGAATATAGATAAAATGACATACAGGGTCACGTAAAGAATTGGATACATGGCCGTCTATAAATTATAATTTCTGGAAAATTTGATTTCAGCAGTTTTAAGAGTGTATTCGTTTGAATTAAATTTTAACTAAATAGTGTCGTGTAATAAAGATTCTAGGTAAACTACAGGGTTGTACAAAAGTATTCAATTATGTTTCCATGTAATAGTATAAATTGCTGAAAGAGAATTTCAACCTGTTAGGCGTTTTATTGCTAAACTAAATTTTACTATTATATAGTATATATACACTGAAAAAAAAGGGTACTCAAAATTGAGTAAAAAGTACACAATTTTAAATGCGTCACATACTCAAAATTGCTCCGATACAAATGTACTCAAAGTTGAGAAACACATGTACTAATTTTTTATTCCATGGTTTTGATCAAATATGAATCGTTATGTACTGCCCCCCCCCCCAAAAAAACCCCCTAAAAATTAAAGTAAAAATGTACTGACATTTATTTCACGTTAAAAGTTATTAACAAGAAACGTTTAATTGATTATTTATTAAGAAAAATATCAAAATTCTTAACAAAATGCTCAAATCGAATATTTTTATGAGAAGAGCAATATTTCCAAGCACTTTAAATTATTTTAAAATACAATGCATAATTTAATATTTACAGTAATGATCATCATTTATGCCGCCAAAATGAAATGAACCATTACAGGGTACAAAATTATTCCTTTGTTTGAGTTTGATAATATGTGATGTTTCAAAATAGAGAAAGCATAGTTTCATTTTTGATCCAAAAATATTCAATTCGATGTGAGTACATCGGTTTACTCATTTTTGAGTACTTGATTTTTTTTCAGTGTATCAACCTACAGATCAAATACAGGGCTGCTCAAAAGAATTTGAAAACATTTTTAGCTATGGACGGTAACTGCTGAAATCAGTTTTTCAAATGTTTTATGCGTTTTCTAAAATGTTTACTTAGTTACCTTATTTACGTTATTTCCCTAAATTACGATTTCTTGTTAAAGCATTCAGGAAGTGTTGGAAAGTATTTTATAATCTATTCTTAACGCATGATTTTTCTTACTTGTTTTTTGTATTTCGCAGATCAGTCTCTTCCTATAAAACATACCAAATCTATTTAGCTCATATTCACAAAATACAATATACACGGGAATAAAAAATTTAAATAAATATTGCTTACCATACCGTTCTATAAACAATAGTTGTATTAATATCCGTTACACTCCATGTTCGTATTTAATAAAGCAATAAAAAATCACAACACATTAAAAAATTACACATTCAAAATATCAAACTTAAACTCAATATCAAGTTTAGAACTTAATAAAAAAATATGTCAGTTGATAAGCATTATTTTTTAAGTGGAGAAATTAAAAATGTTTTAGGAGAATAGGGCTCCAAAATAGCGATATTTTGCTAAAAAGTACGGTAAAAACATAAGATTTTATATTTACAACCAACGTTTACTTTAAAATTCACCGCAGTATTAATACTTAGACATTTTTCCAGAGAGAAACATTCGCCTTATATACAATATTTCAAATGAAAATCAAATTTCAAATTAATTGCTTAAAAGGCGCAAAGGCCAACATAGTGAAAAAGTTTCCATGCCGGTACTCAAACCCGGGCCGTCAGTATAGCACACTGACATTCTACCGACTAAACCACATGGAACGACACCCAGCCTGTAAAATTTCTCACTATTACATGTTGGCAAGGCTACAAACGCAGCACAAGATGGAATATTTATCGTGAGCCACCGACATGGGGTAAACACGAAACTTAATTAAATTCAGCATCGACTGAAACTATATTAATACTTGGAAATTTTTCCAGGGAGAAACCTTCGCCTTGCATACAATATTTCAAATTAAATTTGCCTTTAAAGCAATTAATTTGAAATTTGATTTTCATTTGAAATATTGTAAGCAAGGCGAATGGTTCTCTCTGGAAAATTTTCCAAGTATTAATGATGCTATAATAAATATATATTAAATCGATGCTGGATTTAATTAAGTTTCGTGTTTGCCCCATGTCGGTGGTTCACGATATATATTCCATCTTGTGCTGCGTTTGTAGCCTTGTCAACATGTAATAGTGAGAAATTTTCTAGGCTGGGTACCGTTCCATGTGGTTTTGTCGGTAGAATGTCAGTGCGCTATACTGATGGCCCGGGTTCGAGTCCCAGCATGGAATCTTTTTTACTATGTTCGCCTTTGCGCCTTTTAAGCAATTAATTTGAAATTTGATTTTCATTTTAAATCATCATAGTGTTTATGACAAGTTCGTCACAAATGACACATATTTCACAAATTGGTCACAGTGTGACTTCAAAGCATTGTCGCTTTCGTCACAGGTTCGTCACAAAGTTAATGCCAAAATAGTCATAAATGACACACTTGTCACAAATTTGTCACACCGTGACTTCACAGAGTGGTCACAACGTGACGTCACAAACGACCTCTAAAACGGCCATAACGACTTTGCATTCTAGTCACTATGACGTCACATCGACGTCACGTGACGTCACATCGACGGTCACAAAATCACAGTGTGACTTCACAACGACGTCGCCGTGACGTCACCATGCCTTACGAGTAACGTATTCAAATAAAGATTTGAAATTTATTAAAAGCGATACTATCTTATTAGCCGCATGTTAGCAGTTAATTGCAGAAGAAATACCCAAAGATTTTGCTTTTTACAGAAGCCTGATTGATTCTGATAATTTCAGTGTTTTAAGCGACTAGTCTGATTACATGTCTGTTAAATTCCTTTTTTATTTATAATATTTTATTAATTTATTTATAAATTTTACTTTCCTCATACAATATTAGTGAAAGAAATGATGAACTATTTATATTGTTTTAAGAATAAACACACAGGTATTCCTTAATCGGTCTGCACGCGATGGAGATTTAGAAAATTCATGGTTGGAATGAATTTTTTAAACCGTAAAATATCAGTATTTTAAGATTCAGTTTTCGAACAAATTGAAGTTGAAAGAAACATTTTTTTTCATAATTAGAAATAAAAAATAAAATTTTCCGATGTTTAGAAATTAAGAATATTGCAGTATAAGGGATATTTAAATGACAGGTGTTGCCACCGTAAATATGACGCCAGTGTTTCTCACGGACACGTTTTTGTTTTAATATATACATATATAAAAGTTAATAAATATATTTATTTTCATGTGTTGTGTGTAAGAAATTATCTTCGAATGTTTTAACACTTTCTGTAATCTTACTTCATAATTGAGTGGCTTTTTTAATTGAAAAAGGGTTTTTGCTAATGCATTTATATAATTTATAAATCACGGAATCATATTTTAAGATAAATAAATCAAAAATTGAATAAATTTTTATTTAAAAAGTAAAACAGAGAAATACATTTTTTTTTAAGTTTTGAGAAAATAAATTTTAAATTGTAGAAAATACCTTTATTTATAAAATGTTATTTTCCATTAACATTCCATTAAAAAAAAAAATTCCCAAAATTACATATTTCGGTCATTTTATAGCATACTATTATTTAATACATATTAAACTGAAAATCAGATTTCCAGTTTGATAACCTTGAATGTATTAAATATTTTGGCCGACAGAAATCTTAATTAAAGCTTATTAAGATTATAAAATTTATTGTATAAGTAATATTTTTCATATCAAATATTGCATCTAAAGTAAAATGCTTTATATCAAAATATTGCACAATGCGGCATTAAAACCATTCTGAAAAAAAATTATGTTTTTAGCAACATTATAAATGTACCATAGCATTACAAAATATTTAATTCAGATCACGTCATTATATCGATAAAATAGAAGTCAAGATTTATTAAATGGCGGAAAAGAGATATACCATGTTACACAATCCTTTTATGAGGATTAACCTCTGAACAGTCGTTTCTCTAGAGCTATGACAATGACAATTGATTCTTTTTACGGTCGTTGATATCCGGAATGTTTGAGGAATCGATAAAACATGGATTTTTACTCTATTTGAAGAACTTCCTATTTTAAGGCTTAAACAATCAGGAACCTTGTTCTCTGTATTTTAGAAGAAAAATAGTATTTTTTGTAAACCATTTATCTGAATATTTTTCTGTGTTTTTGATCTCCGACATTGCATAAAAATTACTTTCAAAATTTAAATTATTACAAAAAGGTTATTGAATCTGCGTCTGTTTTTTATTATTAAGAAATTTAACTAAATATTGCAATGATTGAAATGAATAATTAAAATTCACGTCTTTTAAAAGTTTTCAAATAGTGAAGAATGATATATTTAATATGTTTAATTTTATAAACATTGTACTGTACTTACGTATTGTAATATTCTTAATACATTAATGAAACATGACGGTAAATATTTTTAATATAGATCTTAACAGAGAAAGACTTTCTTGTTAGTAATTAAAGAAAGAAAACAAGTGAAAAGGAGCCGATTTTTTACATAAGTAGATTCTTTCTTTTTACTTTTGATAAGTTGTTGTTTAAAAAAAATCTATATTTGTAACAACTTAAAAAGAATTTAAATTTTAATTTAGGTGAAAATTATGATGTAAAAGAATTTTTTTTTGCTGCATTTTTTATGAGAGAGTTACGGCTTATTTTCTTTTTTAGTTATAAAAAGGGAAGAGTTTTTCTTGAGTTTTAAAAATTGAATATTTTTAATTGGTGGATTACTTTAATAGTAAGAATAGAGTAAGAAATGTGTTATTTAAGGTTTTATTTTACATTTTAGTGATAAAAGAGAATAATTTGCTGAAATCTGGACACTAGTTAAACCTTTGGAATATTAAAACTTTATATTAAAGCTCGTTTTTTGCCCCAATTTGAAAAAAAAAAAGACACAAAAACTAGCTCTCGCAGCGAACCTTCGTCCGACGACATACCCTACTCAGGGCCCAGACATGCGCACAACTGACACGGAGCGAGCTCTCCTTAGAGACGTTTCCTCGCCGTGCACCGGCCGCCAGTGCGCGGTCGCCCAAGGACTTCGCGCTGCCCAACGCACGCCACGAAGCCTTGCGCCAAAGAGTTAGACATCCGGTCGAAGCGACAGAACCTCCCACCCAGCCAAAAGAGCCAGATGGTTCCTTCTCTTGGTGCCTACGCAGTTCACCCCGACGACACGCAGAGTACGGAATCCTATAAAGGACCCGAGCCCACGAGCCAATGCCGAGGATCCCCACGGGGGATTACTTTACGGAGGTTTCTCAAGATCAAATACCATTGTCCGGCAAAGACATTTTTGAGAAACAACCGATAGTAAAGTGAAGATTGCCCCTAACTGAAGAGCCTGAATGGGCGGAGAAAAACCTCTTCGGACGTAAAGCGTCCATGCTCCGGGCTTTTCGCCCAGTTTTCCCACCTCAACCGACGGAACCCATAGTGGATCACGCCGGGAGTCAGCAAGACTAGACTAGGTGCTGTTAGCGAACCCCAGGTGGGCACTGAATGTTCCCCCTAGACGGGATAGACCCCGCCTCGCTTCCGCCAACGACTTCCACCGTGTACCGAGACCCCAAGACGTCATAAATGAGCGTCGTCACAAATGAGCACTGAGACGTGATTCATCAAGACCCGCCATCTCCTCTCAAGCTTTCTCTCGGTCAAAGGGTGGACAAGGCCCTACCACATTTGCTTACCCTTTGCCCAGAGTCACCACCCGGTCGAAACCGGCTCTGGGATCAAGCCATGGAGAGTCGCTATCGGGCTCGCCTCGAAAACCGAGGTCCCCGGAGGGTGGGTCCTCAGTACCCACCGAGATGGGCCCCCAACCTCATGCACGCCGTCCGTTACCTGTGGCCGCCGGACTCGACGCCTCTCGGCTCTGAGTCTCTCGAGGAGGCTGTGGTTCGTCCTTGTCCTGCCCCGTCTGGCTTGACACTACAAGCGCTGCCGGGCTCCGAGTCTCCTTTCACACTTAAGGGACCGGTTTCGGACCACCCGGAGGGCGACCACAAAAAAAGATATATTAAATTTGAATTTAATTTAGATTTAAGCCTATTTTTACGAATAGTGTGTTGCAATTTAATGTGTTTTGAAATATATTCCATTTTTATTCTTATGTGCTTTTAATGTGCATTATATTTCTGTGTAATTATGTGATATTTTGTATTTATATCCCTCATGATACCCCACTCCCTCCCGAAGAACTGGATGACTTAGGAAACCAACCAGGTGTCCATGATAAAGAGAAAAATCAGTTTCCGAGTAACGATGGTGACCCAGTTCATAGTCCTGAAGAGTCAGAAGTCTAGTCAGGAATCCGGAGGTGCACCACAGACTCATGGTGCAACAATGTTAGGTGAACAGACCCTGTCAGCTCAGGCTGGGTCTGGTCACACGTCAGTAACCGCCGGCCCAAAAATGTCAATAGACCTCGATATCGTGATATATTTCACCTCCAGCTAGTGTGTCTTCGATACCATGGTTAGCCTATTCGAGAGTGTCCGTATAGTACAGGTAAAAGACGACTGCGGGAAAATTAGGCATATACAGAAGTACAGTCGTGGAAAAAAAAGTAAACACCCCCTACTAACTCTTCAACAAATTATCGTAGACGGAAGTTACTGGTACCAAACGATTGGAAATAAAGTATACTTTTAAATGATGTATATAAAATTTGCTTAGGGGGGCATCTACATATTAAAACGAACCCAAACTTCATTTTTTTTCAATGGCAATACCCAATTTTAGCGAGATATTTCAAATCTTCGGTTCAAACTATGCCTAGACACCAAATTTCAAGTCATTTGAATGATAAGTTTTTGAATTATAAACATTCAAAATTTAGTGCTTCTAATGTTAAATTAAATTTTCATATTTTTATTTATATCTCCTGAAATTATGTTCCTAATGTGCTAATTTTTTGTGTAGCAATAATACTAATGTGTCCAAACATAAATACGCTGAATTTGCAATTTTTATAATTTTATGACATGAATTATGAATTATGATATTAATATTCGAAAAAATTATGAATAGCAACCTACAATTTTTTTCATAGATTTAAATTTATTAAGTCCTGCTTTATGAAAATCCAAAATTTCACACTTTTCTTCCAAGTAGTTTTCAAATTATGCTTAAAAAACGGTAAAATGATGGTTTAAGGGGCCGTCTATGATAGAAGTGAGTAGATATTTTGAAATTCTTCTGGTGCTCTGTTATCTAACAGCTTGAGTGGTGCCTTGATCAAGAAGGCGGCTCTCTCGGTAAACAATCGACTACCGAACTTCAATTTGGATACAGCCCTTAAAATACGCTCGTTTTAAAATAATTAATTTCTCCGAAACTTATGGTACGAATTTCATAAAAATTTGTTTTTAAATTAATTAAAGGGTGGAGAGTTCATTTATGCTATCAGAATTGTGTGTTGCTATTGAAAAAACAAAGTTATGGTTCGTTTTAATATGTAGATGGCCCCCTAAGCAAATTTTATATACATCATTTAAAAGTAGACTTTATTTCCAATCGTTCGGTATCAGTAACTTTGTTCTACGATAATTTGTTGAGGAGTTAGTAGGGGGTGTTTACTTTTTTTCCACGACTGTACTTAAAGGACAGTGCGCTTAAGTTGTACATTAATAATTGTCTAAATGTACTTCATTGTTCCGAATTTGTAACTTTGTTCAACGAACATTACGAGATTCCTGGCACACTTTCTTTAACCGATTTTTCACGTATTAGATACAAAGTTGGAGAGGACTTAAACGTATATTATCAAAAAAAGGACTAAAGTAGGGCGAACCTTAAGTTTAGAACAGAAACTTATCCTGGAAGGGCTAACCGAGGGCTTGCCAGTAGAAATGCAGAAGTTAGTTATTACAGACAATCCCTCAGTTACACAGTCATGGCGTGAATTAGTGTTCAGAATTTGCAAACTGCAACTGGACAGAAAGTGAAATGAGAGCAAAGTTGAAGAAAGCCCGCAAAACCGCAATCACTATCGAGAATGGCGACCCTTCCGACAACCATATGAGACTGGACAGAATTTTAACAGACAGTGAACTACAAAGTACCCTATCAAACACTCCAATTCGACCTTTTACATCAAATCAAACACGAAATCCCCAAAATACATTTAGACCAAATTCGAATGTTCAACCACGACCGTATGTACATCATCAGACCACTTCGCCACCCTCCCCATGCAAAGTTTGTCTTAATATAGTAATATCAAACGCGTATCATTGGGTGGGAGACTGCCCTTTTCGACAACAAGTTTTAGACGTTCCAACCCCTAGTCCCAATATGACTGTTCCGAAGCCCAACCAAAATCATGCAGCTAATGAGTCATCCCGAAATACATCTAGTAATCAATGACGGTTTCTTATGTCCAAACATATACAAAAATAAAAAGCTAGCTATAAAAAAAACAAATAGATATTGTCAAATAGACTCACTACCTTGTTTGATCGATGCAGGGAGTTCAATCAGTACTATTCCTTGTCATTTAGCCCATAAACTTAACCTAAAAATATGTAATGTTCAGCAGAATATATTGGTCACACAAACACAAGGTGTTCTTGCTTTGAAAGAAAAAGGCCTTGTTATTAGGACGTATCTCTGAGAATATTGAACTTTTTATAATTAATAATCAGTTACCGTATTCATTGAATGGGCTACCCCATTGTAAATTATTTAAATTAAATATTGATTGTGTTAAAATGCAAATCACTCAAGATAATAAGAAAGTACCTCTCATGGATAATATTTCAACAAATTCATCGCACCATACTTTACATTTATCAGAAGCATATACTAGCCAGCCAGAAATTGAAAATACAGAGATATTCGAAGAAAATTTTGAGCCGGAGTTGTTCGGAACCACTGACCATGTGCAAAATGTTCAGTTTGTCAAGGAGCAATTACCTGCTCTTCTAGCCAAATATGTCTGTATTTTCGCCAAACATAAATATGATGTAATCTGTGTAAACTTTGAACCCCAGAGAATACAGTTAACATCAGACCTCCCCGTTTCTTTAAGTGCTTATCGCACTTCCCCCAAGGAAGATGAGGAAATTAAAGAACAAATTCAAAATTTATTGCAAGTCGCTATCATTAAAGAAAGCTATTCCCCTTATTCATCACCCGTAACTTTGGTGTATAAACATGAAGAAGGGAAGAAAACCCGATTATGTATTGACATTCGAAAATTAAATGCCATTACGAAAACAGATGCAGAACCCTTACCTAGAATAGACACTCTGTTAGATAAATTGGCGCATGCTAAAGTTTTTTCCACTCTTGACTTGGGCAGTGGATATTGGCACATCCCTATCCAGCCTCGAGACACTGAGAAATTAGCATTTTCCACCACCTATTGGATTTATATAGGTGGAATGTTTACCGATCGGATGAAAAATGGCGCCTGCTTGGTTCAACCGTATCCTTAATAAATACAAGATTGACTTTGCCTGTAGTTACTTTGATGATGTTATTGTATTCTCCCAAAATGAAGAGAAACATTTGTGTCATTTAGAGACATTATTTAATATCTGTGTCCAAGAAAAACGTAAACTCAAATTGTCAAAGTGCAATTTTGTTAAATCCAAAATTAATTTTCTGGGATATGAAGTCTCGAACGGTTGTATCACGCTTGACAACCTTAATATAGAGAAAATTAAGGAATTAACACCACCTACTAATGTAAAGGAATTACAACATTTTTTGTGATCTGTAAATGTTTATCACAGATTTACTCCAAATTATGCTAACATTCGATAACCTCTCAACAATTTGTTGAAGAAAAATGTCATATATGTGTTGGACCAAAACTGTCAAAATGCTTTCGAAAAGTTAAAAAATTCTTTAATTGAAAAAACAATCTTAAAGTTGTTTGATCAAAAAACACCTTGTCAGTTGTTTGTAGATGCATCAAGTCATGGAGTAGAATGTGTTGCGAAACAAGTTGATGAAAAAGAAAAAATACATCTTATAGCTTATCACTCTAGAAATTATCGCGATTATGAAAAACATTATGCAATTACAGAAATTAGAATGTTTGGCGATTGCGGATGCTTCAGATAAATTTTATCATTATTTAGAAGGTCAAAAATTTGTCATACATACAGACCATGCGGCACTTATCTGGATCAAAAATGTAAAAAAAAATAAGTGGACGTCTTTACCGCTGTCCCTAAAACTTAGTATGTTTGACTATGAAATTAAATACCGGAAAAGCTCCACTAATGTTGAAGCTCATATGCTATCTAGACAACCTGTTTCAGAAAATTTACCCCGTTTTATACATCTCCTTTACTTGAAGGAAGTAAGAGACAATCTGAAAAAAGAAAATGTGGCATTTGATGGTAAAAAGTACACTGACATAAATGATGTTGTTGCGATTAAAAAGAAAAGTTAGTATAAGATGTGGTCCCCATGTCTTTACGTCTACCCCTCATAGAAAAAACCCACACACAATTTGGCCACCCTGGAATTTATAAGATGATAAATTTAATCTCTCCGCAATTTTATTGGCCTAACATTAATCAGGACATTGAAAATTTTGTAAAACACTGTCACACTTGTCAGATAAACAAAATATGTAGGCAAAAAAAGCTTTGGCTTATTGCAATTAATGCTCCCAACAGATATACCTTTTGAACGTTTGGCAGTGGACACTGTTGGCGGATTTAACTATTACAATTCTACAAAATTATTTGCATTTAGTCATTGACCATGCAACTCGCTATGTGTGGGGTTTTTCTTCAAAACGTGTAACTACCGAAAATTATACAAACATTTTTAATCAATTATTTTAGATAAAAGTATCAGATTGTTAACCGACAGAAATGGAGCATTTACAGCTTCCAGGTTTAAGAGATTTCTTCGTACTTACAATGTGAAACATAGATTGACGAGCAGCCATCACCCGGAAACGAGTGGGAAAAATTGAACGCTTAAATCAAACTATTGTCACTAGATTAAAATGTAAAGTCAATTCCACATCCAAGAAAATACCTCATTCTGTAACCCAATTCACTCCTAGTTATTTATTGTTAGGAAAATTCCCATATGATCCTCCTTTACCAGATAATAGTTATTATACCCTGTGGATGAAGCTAGAAAATTGGCTAAAGAGAGAACAATTGCTTACCATAAAAATAATAAAGTCCGTTATGATGCTCGTTTCCTTCCTGTAAAGTTTAAAGGTGGTGACATTGTGATGTATGAAGAATTTCATTATCTTAATACCCGTAAATTGACTTCGCCATACTCTGGCCCATACACCATTTTAAAATAACTTTCAGCTGTATCCTTTGAAATTGATAAACCCAGTCCACATTTTAATAGAAATTCCGAAATTGTCCATTGATCTAAGTTAAGATACTACCGCCCTCCTCACAATCTTAAACTCAACCATGAATAAACCCCATCTATCTCTTTCAACTTTCAATTTTTTTAGATTTTGCTTTCCTATCGTCCCCCTTGCTCGTAGCATTTGGACGAGGACCCAGCTGGGCCTGTAACCCAACCCCCAGCGGCGTAGAATGATGGTGATAGTTTAAATGTACTGTTAGATTTTTTTAATATAAATATATTATTATGATGATTTTGTGACATATGAAGGGGTCCCCGCCCCGTGGCTACCCATCTTCAGCCGGACTGTTTACCCAGATTCTCTTTCCAGATTGAACGGAGAATCTGGCAAAACTGCTTCGCTTCCCCTCTGCAGGTGAATATGAAGTACAAACTTTCCCTTTTCTGTCGTGCAAGTGGCACAATTTTTGGGATGATATTCACCTTAAAGTTTTAAAACCCATGTCGCACTGACCCTGGGCATGATGAAAATTATAGCAAGTATATGTTGCATTTTTTTAGCTGTAGTTTTCATTTTTAGACAACTTAGTTTTGTTTTTAATGAAGATAACCATAAGGCTGCATCATAGAAGTAGCTAAGTCCCTACCAAAACAGAAAGGTAGAATAGGAAGAAATCTAATGTGTTTGTTGTTGTTATTAGTATTATAGTGTATTTTACTTTTATTTTATCTCAGTGTGAAAATTCAGTAATTTTAGAAATGCAAACTTTTCAAATTGCTTTCGGTATATAATTTATTTTTGTTGCTAGTATTAGTGCATATTTTGTATTATTGAATATTTTATATTTTTTAATATTTTGTATTTGTGAATATTTTTTACATTTGAATATGTTGTATCGTTTTTAGTATGTTTATCTTTGAATATATTAGTATACTATATATTTTATGGTTGCAATTTGCAATTATACACCAAAAGATGTTTCCTAACGAACTATAACAGAGACTTTAAAACAAAAACTGCAGATAAAAGGAAACATCAAAAACACAGTTTTTTTCATGACAATTTTTTAAATCAAGATAGGTCTCGAGACACGGTATTGTTTTGCTGAAGCACAATTGAAAGAATCGCAATGTTTTAATGTAACCAATTTTTTATGTAAACTTGTTATATAAATGTAAAAATGGATCCAATTGGCTTGAGAGCTTTAGAAAATAAGAATCTGAAACCGAAAAGGAAAAGTAACACCCTGGTTTAAATTCACGAGATAAGACCCACAAGTCTTGCAGGTGAGACCTGTGGCTTTTGTTTTAGTGGGGGGTGGGGGATATGAAACGATAAAAGCTAAGCCCCTTTTTAAAATCCCCTTTTTGCCCTTTTAAAATTTGAAATTCCCGTTTTAAAAAATAGAAATTTAAATTTAAAAATTAAAATTAAAACTTTAAATGCTTTAGTAATTGTGTCTTGATTGAAACTGCCGTTTCACCTGTTAAGTTAGTTTTTCCACAGCGCATCTTATAACTTTAAAACATCGTTTTGTTCCATTTCATAAGAATACTTTTGCTGAGGTAAGTGCGATATTAATTTCTTGCTGTATTCAGTCGGCCGAATTTGAGCCAACGCCTTGTCCCTGGCAATCAATCGTTCAGTTAGCGACCAATTAAAGTTTAAATACACCTATTTTCACTTCGACGACCTCTAGTAGAAATAATGCAAAATATCTCATACTTATACCGCTTCAGGGGTCTGAGGAGAAGCTTTTTTACCATCTAAATCATGCACTAACTTCACGCCACTCTGCTCTCCAGAGGTTGCCGTGCGATACAACTCCCGATGTCCGGAAAGGATTAAATTAGCAGCTCTCATGGCAGTTTGGGCCTGGTTTAAAAGGACTTATGTAACCAAAAAAATAAACCAGGTTCCATGACTGAAAGCGTCTTCCTTTATCCGACATGCATGTTCTATCGGACTTTAAATGAAACCCGAATAGCGGTCACGGCCCACGACTTCAGAAATATGCTAGAAATTCAGAGGGAGCGGTCCAACGTAGGCACGGACTCGTCTAAGGTCCGCACCCCTGCCTCCACCGGTCCGGCACCGAGCGAAGCCGCGACAGAAGACCAACACCGGGAGCCGCTTTTCCTTACACACACATATATATATAGTATATTGTGGCGAGACTTCTGATGAACTACACATGGGAATCAATAGTCATAGAACATCGTCTGACAGAAATGTGGCTGGTTCATTCTTCGAAATAAACATTTCCATTTACAAGGTTTTAAAATGTCACAATACAAATTTTAGAACAGATTCTTGATCAAGCATATCGGTTGCGTAGCGGAAGTTTTTATATTTTGCGTGCAAAATCATTATAGCCACACGAGTTAAATACTAAAATTTTTCTATCATACAGAATGTTCAATATGCATAGCTGCCAACCTTCCACTAATCTTCTGTAATATCTGGATTAATTTAAACCTGGGTTAACCATTCGAACCAGAAAATTTATTTCATGAATCTTTATTTACTTACTTATATGTTTCTGCGTGCAACATATTTAATTTCATTTCTTAAAGAAAATTCTTGTTCGAAACGTATTAAACCACGGTCAAATTAACGCACGTATTACGGGAGATTAGTTTGAGATTGGTACCTACACTGTTAAAAATTTGCAGCATTCTGGCAGGTCATTTGACCGTTTTTTCCGAAAACGGTAACTCAGCCTGTAATTTAACACTATTCTGACCATATTATTGGCCATTTTATGGTCAGAATATAGTTATTGTTATGAAACCGTTTTTTCAAGAAACGGTCGAATGATCTGCCAGAATGCTGCAAAATTTTTAACAGTGTATGAATATGTATTTATAATCTCTTTTCATCAGTTTACAAACCTTCATTTTTTACAATAGAGGAAAAAGAGGGAATCACTCAAATAAGGCATTGTTTGTCAAATATAAAAATAAAAACTTTTGATAACTTATATCTAAATAAAATTGTTACCAGACACAATGAAATATTTCCAGTTAAAAATCTATCTATTATTTCAACTTACAAATATGTAAATACCTTGGGTAATAAATTCTTTAATTATAGAGAGGTTGCACAGAATTTATACTCCTACTTGAATTTGCCTTGAGAGGGTAGGAATTTTCAGCATTAATTATTTTACGATAAAAATGCACAACATATAGCTTTGGTGACTTTGATTTCATTTCCAACGATGAGTTGAAACAATTAATGTATTTTGGTACTAAATTTACATTAAACAAGAAGATGAATTAAAAAAAAAAAAAAAAAAAAAAAAACTTATGCCTGATGTTGCTTTTCGGCAACATATCCAATTTAGGCTCTAAAATACTATTAGAATAATATTGAAGCTATAATGCCTAATGTTGCCAATAAAATACATTCTGAAATTATTATAAAATCGATTTTCAACATGTAGATGGCAACACTTGTGCTGTTTAAGAATAAAGATAGATTTATTTTTTCAATTGTTGGTACTTGTTCATTTTTTTTAAGCTTGCGAAATACCCTATTTTGACCTGCAGTGAGCAAGTAAAATGTATTTCTTATTATAGTTCCTAAAATTCTTGTGTGTTTAATATTATAGAATTTTATCAAGGGAAATTATTTTTTTAAATTAAACACCAGTATTGCCGATTAGTAACAAACTGTTTTTTAGCCGTAAACTATACTTAAAACAAAATATGATTTTTAAAAGTATTTTTCCCATGATTTATTTAAAAAATGAAAGCCGAAAAACATTATTACAGTGATTTTTGAAAAATCAGGCATTTAAGGGTTAAATCTGAATTACACATGATCATACTTAATTTAAGTTAAAAATTCAATAGACCTATTGTATATAGACCTACCTTTCAATAAATGGAAATTTAGAATTTTAGATGGTTTTAAACCATTTCAAATAAAATATATGAATATGACTCTTCTACTTACACTTACCATAGACTAAATAAATATCTACAGAGAGAAATATTGAAATTGAAAAATACCTTAGTTTTTGTTAAGTTGACAAATCATCTAACAATTTTGCAGTTATTTGAAAAAGCTTTTATGCTAATATGATATTAATTGAGCTTAACAATAATGTCATCTATATTTTATATAAATCTACTATTCAAACACTGAGAGGCATTTGTCCTTTTCAAAAAAGTTTCAAATTCCTTTACCTAAAGTAAAAAATTTGTCATTTCCTTTTCTTTTCGTAACACCAAAATTTGTTAAAATACCAATTAAGTACAGATTTATTTGCAGGAATGTAAACAGTATTGGAAATTGATTTAATCGCAAATTTGAGAAAAAGATTTTGAATATCCTAAAATTTAAGTATAGAGATAGTATAATTATTTTGATCAGCTATGAGATCACAAATGAATTATAAAAGATATACAGAATATCCAAACATATTATTTTGAGAACCTTTTCACAAATATTCCTATTGCAGGGTTAAATGAAGTCCTTTTAAAAATTGTTGATTTAATTATGGCTGATACTGATTTAAATTTTAATTTATTTAAATTTTTATGCAAACTTTGTTTATATAACAACTATGTTTATGTAGGTTCAAATATTTATTTACAGAATAATGGGATAGGAATGGGAACAAGTTATTCTTCAATGGCAACTAAATTATTTTTATTTTTTTATGAATTTCAATTTTGTGGTTTCAATAATGATGTCAATTTTCTGGCTTTCAGATATATTGACGATTTAATAATTTTGAACAGTGATCGCGATTTTGTGGTGATATCATCTGACAATTATAATCTTGAAAAAACAAGCGAGAATAGTAGTGCTGCTGATTATCTTGATTTGAAAATAAACATTTCAAATGGTATACACATTTCAATCTATAATAAACGGGATAATTTTAGTTCTGAAGTCAATCATTTAGTTAACTGGAGTTCAAATATACATAAACGCGTTTACATCAATATTATCTTAGGTCAGATTTTTCGCTACTATAAACTCTGTTCAAATAAAAATTTATTTTTTAAAGAACTTTTTCATTTAACCAGTATTTTGTATTATAAAAATAACATACATTTGAAGTTCATTAATAGATATGCTAATTTTACAGACAGTCTTCATTTTTCAATAGTTGCTATATGATTGACAGTTAATGATTTGTATTACCTAAAGCCTTTTTGACGGTTTTACAAGGATGTTTGCAATTGCGTGGCAACAGACATAGAACGAGCATGGACAGTTTATGGATCACTGAATGTTGGTTATTGTTTTTGTGGCTGTGTGGCTCAGGTTTGGATAAAATAATTTTATTGCTGTTTCAGTGCACATTACACATATGTTTTGAATCAGCCGTATCTTCAGATTGGGAGATGTGCTGCTTGTGGCGTGGGGTCCGGTGGGGAATGTTCGTGATATGCTTTCAATTGTTTTTATGCATTCGATTTATGCTTTGCGACACTCTGACCGAAACCCACCACCACTACTGAATAATAGTTTATTGAGCATGGTAAATAGTCTGAAACAGTGCTGTTCTTTTATAAAATGCCCACTTCTGACGAGGCCACAGCTTTTTGGTTTTGTTCTTTCTTGTTCAGTTTATATCTGTTGACATTTCTTTCATGTTTGTTGTTTATTCTCAGTTTAATTATGTTGCGAGATTCTGGGTCTGCCGAATGCATTTCATGCATAATGTGCTATATATAATCTGTGTGGTTATTTGCAGCTGTAGCGCTTATCGCATGGATTTTATTTTTATTTTTATTTTTAACCTTTTTTGAGCTTATGTACATATAGTATAAATAGTATATAGACATATATGTGTGTATATAGTATATATATATATGTATATATATATAGTTCATAGCAATGGGGGCAGAAGTTACCCTATTTGGCGCATTGCAAAAAAAGTTTATGCTAACAATCGCATTATGTACATCAAATAAATAAGTAATAATGAAGTAGTGATTATACATTTGTAAGTTGCAATTATTTATTTTTGTATTTTTCATTATTCTGCATTACTTCAAGATTCATATGTAACTCTAGGAGAAATATTACTCGTAAAGTATGTAGAAATATATATATTGTAATTGTATTCAGTTGTAAATATTCTGTAGCCGTTTTTTTTCTTAATTTTTTTAATTTTCAATTGTAATTTTTTTTCCATGGCTGTTTATTTTGGGCCGGTGGGGGGGGGGGGGGAGGTCTGCATTTTATTTCTGATAGTAGTTGAAAAAATGCCGCATGAATCCCCTAAAGAATTACGTAATTTTATTGATTGTATTAACAAAAACACCCGGGCACTAAAAGTCATGAAATATGCACAAAATAATTTATCAGAAAATGTGTTCATGACTATAATTCTGAAAAAATTGGATAAGGAAACTAAAAAACATTTTTAATTATCTCTTGAAACCTCAAATGTCCCAATTTTTGATTATTTAATTTCTTTTTTGGAAAAAAGATGCGTGGTTTTAGAATCCATAAATTTATCCTCTGGCGCGTCAGGCGCTGCTCAATCGAAAGCAAATTTCCCCAAATTTAATTAAGAAGTAAATAAAACAAGATCATTTTTATGAGCGATAATAAAAATTAAAATAATGTAAAGCCGTGCTTGTTGTGCAATTCTCAGCACCCTCTTTTCAGATGTTCTGCTTTTTTAAACATGAGTGTTCGCGAAAGGAAACTGTTTGTAAATAAGAAAAAATGTGTTTAAATTGTTTATGATTACATCAAGGTCAATGCAATTCTGAATTTACCTGCAAGTATTGCTCCGCAGTGCATAATAGTTATGTGAAGTAAATGATCTGTCAGAAACGGCGGTAATAAATAAAAAATAACAAGTTTTTTAAAAACAAACAAATAAGCAATTCTAATCATGTGAATAAAGAAACCCCATTAATCGGTGCTATTTTTTTGCACAATATTAAACACAGCTATAATTTTAGTAAATGATGTGTTTGGAAATAAAATTAGATTAAGAACGATTTTAGATAATGGGTCCTCGGTTAACGTATTAAGTAAGAGTGCATGCAGGAAAATGAACTTAGAGCCAAAACCATTCAAGGGTATTATTTCTGGTATTAATGAGTGTCATCAGGAAGTAAAGCAAATTATCAATGCAGAAATATCTAATAAATAGGGAACGTCTAAACGTTTCTAAAACGTTAGAATTTGCAGTTCTACCAAAAAATAGCAAACAACATTCCGGTTGCAAGATTAGATATTTCAAATTTATGCATCCCAAACTACATATAATTAGCTGACAATAATTTTCATATACCTGGTCAGATTGATGCATTACTTGGTAGCGAGTTATTTTTTTGACATTTTAAAGAGTGATCAAATTTGTTTAGAAGATGCTAATTGTATATTACAGAATACAGTATTTGGATATTTAATCACATGTTCACTTCCTCAAGCTGAAAATAAGTCATATTGTTTCCTTATAACTGAAAATACCTTAGACAATATTTTACAGAATTTTTTTTTGAAATATAATCTTTGCCTGGGGATAATAAGGAAACTGTCAAAGGCGATGAAGAAATATTTTGTGAGGAACATTTTAGAAGCACTTATAAACGCGATCATACCGGTAGATTTACAGCACAGCTACCAATGAAAGAAAATGCAGAATCAATGTTAGGTAGTTTTAGAGAAATTGCAGCTAGAAGATTAAATTATTTATGAACTAAATTAGATAAAAATAAAACAGCGGCTAATTGATATACAGCTGTTATAGAAGAATATGAATATTTGGATCATATGACATAAATTAAAATTGAAAACGAAAATAAGCTGTCTTATTACATGCCACATCATGCTGTGTATAAACCAGAAAAAGTATCCACTCCCCTGAGAGTGGTCTTTAATGCAAGTTCAAATACATCTAGTGGTTATTCACTTAATTCTATTTTGTTAAATGGGGGAACGGTTCAGCAAGATTTATTTTCTATTATAAGTAGATTCCGTACCCACAAATATGCATTCTGTGCAGACATTAAGAAAATGTACAGGCAGATAATGATCGACTGACTACAGAAGAAGTTACAAATAGTTCCTTGGAAGTCCAGTAAGGACGCCCCGATAAAAATATTTGAACTTAACACGGTTACATATGGTACAGCTAGTGCTCCCTTTCTAGCCCCACAGGCGTGGAAAACTCTTGCTGATGAAGAAAGAAAAGATTTTCCCAGAGCTGGAGAAGTGATACATAACGACATCTAAGTCGATGATTGTTTATCTGGTTCAGGTTCCTTACAAGACGCACAGAACTTGCAATCTCAATTGATTCTGATCTTAAAAAGGGGAGGGATGGACCTACATAAATGGGTCTCTAATCATCCTGAATTATTACAAGACGCAGCCATATCAGTATATGCGTTTGACGAACACTCGCAGCAAATTTCTGTAAAAACTTTAGGGATGCTTTGGAAACCTCAATCGGATCATTTTACTTTTAAAATTAGTATCGAACCCAGAGATGTTTATACTAAGAGAGAAGTTGTGGCGCAAATTGCTGAATTTTCTAAAACCTTAGGCCTAATTGCCCTATTCTAACCAAAGAAAAAATTTTCATGCAACATTTGTGGGAATTAAAAGTAAATTGAAACCAACATCTGCCTGCCAGTTCTCTTCGGGAATGGCAAAATTTTCTGATTAAATTGACAGAAATAAATCATCTTACAATTCCGCGGTATGTTTTGTCAGACGACATTGCATGTATAGATTTACAGATGTTTAGCTGCTTCTGGAAAGGCCTATGAGGCAGCTATCTACATAAGATCTCGCTCCACATCTGGACAGTTCAGCTCCAATCTTCAGTGCAGCAAATCCCGTGTGGCTCCCCTAAAGCCAATGACCATTCCTTGAGTAGAGTTGTCTGCAGCTCTACTTTTGACAAAACTGGTTCAAAATGTAATTCCTATACTACAGCAATATTTTGAAAGGGTGTGGCTATGGACATATTCTTCACTTGTTTTATTTTGGATTAAGACACCACGCCACAATCATAAAACCTTCGTTACAAGGAGATCCAGTCTCTTTCTGAAAATTATTATTGGAACCATGTAACCTCTAAATCCAATCGAGCAGAAGCAGCCAGAGGTGCAACAGCCAAGGATCCGATATACAATGATTTGTGGTGGTTTGGGCCAGAATTTCTTCACAGGTAAATTATAGTTCCCAACTAATTTCCTACATTCACACACATTGAATGTGAACAAGAACTTACAAGTGACTATACTTTATTGACTATGAACAATAACCCTAACAGTGGCGTGGCGTGAAAATTTTCGGTGGTCATCGCAATTATTTAAGTTTGTGGTGAAAAATTATTAACTCTAAAATTCAATGGTTGAATGTTCAAAAAAGAAACTTTAAATCTTACATTCACTTATACATGAACTCCAAATGTTCTGCTGAAACTGGATCGTAGAGTTTTAAAAGCATATTAAGAGTTTTAAAATATTGCTTGGTCATCGCCGCATCCAGCGATGACCGGACGCCACGCCACTGAACCCTAATGACTTTTTTAATGCATCATATAAATCTTCTAATAATTTTATGAAACAAATAAGAATATGTATTTTTATTTTTAGGTTCGCCAACAACTGCAGACGCAGAAACATAAACAGGAATAAACTTAAGGGCATATAATTAAAATATAGGACACATTTTTTAGTATAAAAGGCCCAGGAAGGTAAGTTATCTCCTGAATTAGCAGCACTCAGAAAGGGGCAAATTGTTCCTTCTTCCAGTAAGTTAAAAAGTTACTTCAGTCAAACGAAAAGTCCCGTTCGCTAATGCTAATACTATGGAAGAAATTTATAAAGATATCTCGGTCACATTTCAATATTTTTAAATGGTTTCATTTGTATTGAATAGTTGAGATTGGTCTTTACAAAGGCCGTTGTTTACTTTTTGGATTTTGTTTACAGGTATTTCTTATGAGGGCACTTTCACTTTCAGAACCAGTTTCGAATGTCAAAGCATTCGATCTCACCTATTCAATGCAAAAGAAATCATTTAAAAATCTTGAAATGTGACCAAGATATCTTTATAAATTTCTTCCATAGGATAAGAATTAGCGAATGCGTCTTTTCATTTGACTGAAGTAGCCTCTTAAAAGGATTAGGCCCATTCTTTGACAAATGGGAATTACTTCGAGTAGGGGTAGATTAATCAATTCTAACTTACCTTTTGATGCTAAGCACCAATTAATTCTACACAGTGATCACAAGCTGACCAAATTAATTTTTGAATACTTTCATACAAATTACTTTCACATAGGTGCTCAGGGATTTGTTGATCAAGTACGGATGAAATATTGGCATATAAAGGTGGCATTGCCCATAAAACAGTGCACACTTGTGTCACATGTTTCAGGCGTAACCCCAAAACCCTAGATCAATTAATGGCAGACCTCCCATCGCAACGCGTATCACCTAATTGCGTGTTTCTCAATTCAGGTGTTGATTTTTGTGGCCCCTTCCATATCAAGTACAAAAATCAGAGAAATGTGACTTATTGCAAAAGTTATGTTGCCATATTTATATGCATGGCTACTCAGGCTATTCATCTAGAGATAGTAAGCGATTTATCCACTGCTGCTTTCATCGCTGCACTTAAAAGATTTTGCGCCAGGAGAGGCAAAGTAAATACGCTAACTTCAGACAATACTCTAATTTTAGAGGTGCGTCAACTGAATTAAATAACTTTAAGAAATTACTGACCGCTCCTAACGAGGAATTATCAAATTTCTTTGCCGAAAAATTCATAACTTGTAAATTTATCCCTGCACGATCGCCTAATTTTGGCGGTCTTTGGGAAGCTGCCGTTAAGTCTTTCAAACATCATTTGCTTAGGGCCGTAGGTAATAATAAAATCACTCTTAAGGACTTTCAAACTCTACTGATCCAAATTTAAGTTATCCTAAATTCCCGGCCTTTATTTCTGTTTCTGATGACATAAATGAGTTTGAAGTGCTTACGCCAGGCCATTTTTAATTGGCAGAGCCATTAGCAATATTCCAGTGCCTAATGTTACAATATTTCAGACAATAGGTTAACAATTTGGCAGTTAATTACCAAATATGTTCAACACATTTGGAAACTTTGGTCTATTGGCTACTTAAATCACTTTCAGCAGCGCGGTAAATTGCAATTTGCGAAGGAAAACATTAAGCTAGGATCTCTAGTGATACTAAAAGAAGAAAATCTACCACCATGTAAGTGGGCTCTTGTCCGGATTATAGAAATAATTCCAGGCAAGGACAACAGGTTCGTGCAGTGAAAGTCAAAACTGCATCTGGCATATTTTTAAGAGGCATTTCTAAAATACGCCTGTTGCCCATTCAGGACAGTTACATAATGTTTATGCATCATTGTATTTTTTTATTATTTTTAAGTAATTATACTGCTTGTTTTGTATTTAGTGCATTCTAGTATCATCTGTAGTGTTAATTAGTTATCTATGTTTAAGTTAATTGCTGAAATATTTCATATTTCATTCCCGGGCGGCATGTTCCGTCCCGGCAGTATAACCAGCTCCCCCTAGCGAACAGTCTGTAAAAAAGATATTGATTAAGCTGTTGATCGTCAAAGCCTCAACACGATGTAAACATTCCATCCAAAACCAAGCAATGGATATTAATTATGCTTTATAATTAATTCAAATTAGTCAAGATTTATGTTTTGTGTGAGTGTACTGTGCAGTGTTTACTTGTTAATAAAACAAATTAAAAATAAATTAAACGTCTATAGTCCACCATACGAACAGATTTAAACACATTTCGATGCAAACAAAATTTTAAGTAATAAATATGAAAACAACAACAAATTACCAATTGATTAGTGATGAGAAACAATCGACTAAGTTGTTACATAAAACAGCCAAATAGAAGATCCATGCAATAACTCTGTTTGCCCTCCGGCCTGTCCATGCTTAATTTAAATTTATTAAAATTCTTTTCATTTTAAGAATTTCATCTTCTTTCCAAGTTTATTATTCACGTAGGTAAGAGTGTTTTCCCACCAATGTATGCATTAGAAAAAAAATTGCAGCGTGCGAGCCTGTTGAATGTCTGGGTTTTGTGCAGGATTAGCGCAGGGTGCAGCACCGCCTGTTCATAATATAAATATATTTTCTAATGCCAACGATTTTTAATAAATTTCTTGGTCATATATTTCCGCATTAAAATAATGAAATATCAACGATAAACTTGCTATAATATTCATCCAACCTGTAATCTAACTAACTCCGAATTATTTTTCTGTCGGTAACAAACCGTACTGGAGAAGCAACAAACCTGGTAAAACTAAACAAATTGCGTTTTTCTCTACAATGAGACAAAATACATCATTGTGACAAATAATTTTACTGATACATCAACTGATATTCTACAGAAGAAAAATTACAATATTGGCAATAGAGCCAAGTCGATAAAAGTGATTTTGGTTCTCCGATAGGCGAAAATAATTTGTTTTCTAAGATTTTTTTCACTGTATTTTTTTCATATAAAGCATTCATAAAAACATCGTAATTTTTATAATTTAATTTTTGAGATATATATTAACATATAAAAACTAGGATGGTGTTATTAGCATTTTATATCGAAATTAAATCAACATAATTAAGATTCATCAGCATTGTCTAAATAAGCAATTGTTTATGATCTTGTACAACATATTTCAACATTCTTTAAACAAAAATCAATCAAAAAGGAATTAAATAGAGATGCTTTATTAACATTAAATAGTCTAAACATCTTTGAAAAGAGAAGAAAATTTTGCGCTATCAAGTCGCAAAAGAATGAACCTTATCTGCCCATCTTCTTTAAATTATGCGACATAGGATCTTTCCTGTGATCTTTTATACTACTGAGTTTTCGAAGTAACATATTTGCTATGACTACTATAAGATGATTAACAGTTTCAACTATATGCAACAGTTCATGGATTAAACCTAGGCCTACAATTGATAGGGAGAGCTAACTACCTAATTTATGAGGTTTCCGTAATATTTCATGTAAAGATTTAGAGCATTTCAAACCATATGGAATTAAACTTCGGAATTCAGGACAAATACCAAAAGCTGTTTTAATTAAAGCATTCTGTCAGTAGTTTTGTCTCAAAGTACGATGTACAATTAAGTCAAATGCAAAATAAATATTTCTTGTGCAAAAACATATCACTTTCAATATTAATATTTTCAAAGTCGTATATTTTTTGGCATTCTAAAAGGTCATTTCTCAATTCATTAAATTTCTTTTAAAATTTAAATGAAAATATTTTCTTATAGAAGAACTGCTGAAATGCAAATACTTTTTAACTATAAAAAATTAATTTTTATATGTTCAAACATATAGTTGTCCACATTTTCCATTAAAAATTCAGCCATGAGTGTTTCAAATATATCTGAGCTTTGTAGATTTCAGTAATGAGCGATAAAAGAATTAAAGAATCATTATACAAACAATTTTTGCTTTAAAAATTTTAAAAAATTCCTTCCGGCCAGTGCCGGGAGGAAGAGGTAGCTTTCATATTCCTTATTTTTCAAAAGACAGCTTATATTATTCAAACACACGGAGCTCAAATTAGTGGAACCCGATTATAGAAGATTAAATACTAATTTTTGTCAATATTGAATATGAATGAGAATTTCGCGAAATTAGTCAGCGTTATCAAAGCTGGTTTTATTAAAGTGATTTATATTTTGTAGCCAAATTCGGTGATATCCCGAATTATATTAATAATTATATTAACCTGAATTATCGGTAATAGGCCGCCATTTTAAAACAACATAATGGGTGCAACAAAGCTCACCAATGAAATTGGTCGAGACCTTAGTAATTCCTGTGCACATGCTCACTCATATCTAAATCGGTTGATATATTGCAGTGCTGTTGCAGGCAAAAAATCAGATTTTTTTAAATGTCACACACATTCGAAATTCAAACTGCTATTATCTCGGTTTTTTTTTTTTTTTTTTACATAAAGCCAAAACAAAAAATAAACCGGAATCTTTGTAACAAGCTGAAACACATAAGAAAAATCTAATTCAATTTCTAATTTTTTTAAATCTCATTTTAAATTATTATTTTTTTTAATTTTTAAATGGCCGCCATTATGAAACAAGATGCTGGATGAAGTTAGCAAACGAGCTCGGCCGATAGATTGCTATGTACTATGCTCATGCCTTTGTCACATCCTAATCTGTTCATAAATACGCGTGTTATCGCGTGACAAAAATCAGATAATTTCAAAATGTCAGCCAAACTAGAATTTCAAAGTGCTATAACTCAACTGTCTTTAAGATATAGACGAAACGAAAAATGCTCCGGAATCTTCGTATCAAGCTCAAACATATAAGATAAAAATATTTTTCTATTTATAATTTTTTTCAACTTCATTTTAAATTTTAAAATTTTAAAAATTTTAAATGGCCGACATTTTGAAAATAGATGGCGTATGAAGCTGGCCAATGAACACGGTCGAGACATTGCTATGTACTATGCACATGCCTTGTCACATCCAAATCGGTTCATAAAAACGCATATTATCGCGTAACAAAAATCAGATCGTTTCAAAATGTCAGCCATGCTAGAAATTCAAAGTGCTATAACTCAGCCATTTTTTTAGAGATAGACAAAACAAAAAAGGCTCCGGAATCTTTGTATCAAGCTCAAACACATAAGGAAAAAATCTTTTTCAATTTCTTGTACCTCACTTTTAAATTTACATTTTTTTTAAATATTTAAATGGCCGCCATTTTTAAACATGATGTCGGATGAGGCTGGCCAACGAACTCGGTCCAGAGATTGCTATGTACTATGCACATTCCTTGTCACATCCAAATCGGTTCATAAATACGTGTATTATCGGGTGACTAAAATCAGATCGTTTCAAAATTTCAAAATGTCAGCCATGCTAGAAATTCAAAGTGCTATAACTCAGCCATTTTTTAAGATATAGACGAAACGAAAAATGCTCCAGAATCTTTGTATCAAGGTCAAACACATGAGAAAAAATTCTTTTCAATTTCTAATTTTTTGTATCTCATTTTAAATTAAAATTTAAAAAAAAATAAAGGCCGCCATTTTGAAACAAGATGGCGGATGATGTTGTACAACGTACTCGGTCGAGACATTGCTATTTACTGTGTACACACCAAGTTATATCCAAATCCGTTCATAAATACGCGTGTTATCGTGTGACAAAAATCAGATAATTTCAAAATATCAGCCACACTAGAATTTCAAAGTGCTATAACTCAACTGTTGTTTAAGATATAGACGAAACAAAAAATACGCCGGAATCTTCGTATCAAGCTCAAACACTTAAGAAAAAGATGTTTTTCTATTTATAATTTTTTTGCACTTCATTTTAAATTTTAATTTTTTTTTAGGTAGCTTTCATTACAAAAAGTCCTTCCGGCCAGGAGGTAGCTCTCATTTTTTTAAAGCCAGCTTATATTATTCAAACACACGGAGCTCAAATTAGTGGAACCCGATTATAGAAGATTAAATACTAATTTTTGTCAATATTGAATATAAATGAGAATTTCGCGAAATTAGTCAGCATTATCAAAGCTGGTTTTATTAAAGTGATTTATATTTGTCGCCAAATTCGGATATATCCCGAATTATATTAATAATTTTATTAACCCGAATTATCGGTGATAGTCCGCCAATTTAAAACAACATAATGGGTGCAACAAAGCTCACCAATGAACTTGGTTAAGAACTTAGTAATTCCTGTGCACATGCTCACTCATATCTAAATCGGATGATATATGCGAGTGCTGTTGCAGGCAAATATCAGATTTTTAAAAATGTCACATACATTCGAAATTCAAACTGCTATATCTCGGCTTTTTTTTTTTAGATAAAGGCAAAACAAAAAATAATCTGGAATCTTTGCAATAAGGTGAAACACATATGAAAAAATCTTTTTCAATTTCTAATTTTTTTTTTTTTTTTTTTTGTACTTCATTTTAAATTATTTTTTTTTAATTTTTAAATGGCCGTCATTTTAAAACAAGATGCTGGATGAAGTTAGCAAACGAACACGGCCGAGAGATATGTACTATGCACATGCCTTGTCACATCCTTATCGGTTCATAAATACGCGTGTTATCGCGTGATAAAAATCGGATCGTTTCAAAATGTCAGCCATACTAGAAATTCAAAGTGCTATAACTCAGCCATTTTTCAAGACATAGCGAAACAAAAAAATGATCCGGAATCTTTGTATCAAGCTCAAACACATAAGGCAAAAATCTTTGCAATTTCTAATTATTTTGTACTTTACTTTTAAATTTAATTTTTTTTAAATTTTCAAATGGCCGCCATGTTTAAACATATATATATTGCCTTTGTCACACTGTAACTCTCGTATTTATGAACCGATTTGCATGTAATTAGGTGTGTACATAGTAGATACCGATGTCTCGACCTTGTTCGTTGGCCAACTTCATCCACCATTTTGTTTCAAATTGGCGGCCATTTAAAATTTTTAAGAAAAATATAAAATTTGAAAAGTGGTACCAAAAAATTGAAAATTGAAAAAATATTTTTCTCTTATGTATTTGACGGTTATACAAAGATTCCGGAGCAGTTTTTTTTCTTATGTGTTTCAGCTTGACACGAAGATTCCGGAGCATTTTTTGTTTCGTCTGTATCTTAAAAAATGGTTGAGTTATAGCATTTTGAATTTCTAGCGTGGCTGACATTTTGAAACGTCCTGATTTTTGTCACATGATAACAGGCGCATTTATGAACCGCTTCGGATCTACCTTGGTGTGTACATAGTACATACAAATATCTCGACCGAGTTCGTTGGGCAGCTTCATCCGCCATCTTGTTTCAAAATGGCGGCCATTTAAAATAAAATTTAAAAATTTAAAATTTAAAATGAGACACCAAAATATTGGAAAAGGAAAAAGAGTTTTTTCGTATGTGTTTGACCTTAATACAAAGATTCCGGAACAGTTTTTATTTCGTCTCTATCTAAAAAAATGGCTGAGTTATAGCATTATGAATTTCTATTGTGGCTGACATTTTAAAACGACATGATTTTGTCACGCGATAACAGGCGTATTTATGAACCGATTTGGATGTAATTTCGTCTGTACATAGTACATACCAATGTCTCGACCGAGTTCGTTGGCCAGCTTCGTTCGTCATCTTGTTTCGAAAGGGCTGCCATTAAAAAATTAAATTTAAAATTTAAAATGAAGTATTAAAGAATTGGAAAATGAAAAATATTTTTTTATGTGTTTGGCCTTGATACAAAGATTCCGGAGCAGTTTTTGTTTCTGAAAATTTGTTCTTGTGTTTACATCTTAAAAAATGGTTGAATTATAGCACTTTGAATTTCTAGCATGGCTAACATTTTGAAACGATCTTGTATTTGTCACGCGATAACACACGTATTCACCTATTTCGATGTAAGAAGGCATGTAGATAGTATACATCAATATCTCGATCAAGTTCGCTGGCCAGCTTCATCAGCCATCTTGTTTAAAAATGGCGGCCATTAAATTAAAAGAAATTATATTTAAAGTGATGTGCAAAAAAATTAGATATTGAAAAAGGTTTCTTTCTTAAGTATTTGACCTTGGTATAAGGATTCAGGAGCATTTTTTTTTGTCTTTATCTTAAAAAATGGCTCAGACATAGCAGTTTCAATTTCTAATTTGGGTGACATTTTGAAATATCTGATTTTTTGCCTGCAACAGCACTTGTATATATCAACTGATTCCGATGTGAGTGAGCATGTGCACAGCAATTACAAAGGTCTCGACCAAGTTCACCGGTTAGCCTCACCCACCATGTTGTCTTAAATGGCAGGCACTTTAAGAAATCGCCGAATTTGGCAGCCAAATATAAGTTACTTTAAATAAAAGCAGCTTCGATAAAGCTGACTAATTTCGCGAAATTCTCATTCATAATTATTTAGTATTGATAAAAATTAGTATTGAATCTCCTATATTCGGTTTCCACTAAATTGAGCTTCGTGTGCTTGAATAATATAAGTTGGCTTGTTTAAAAATAAGGAATATGAAAGTTTCCTCTTCCTCCGGGCACTGGCCGGAAGGACTTTTTGTAATGAAAGCTACCTAAAAGCTACCTACTGCAGCCGTTCGGAGGAAAACGATTCCGAAAAATTTTGGTATATTTTCACCGATTATGGCCCCCAGACTCTGAAACCAGCCTTAGTTCAAAATTTATATATATATATATATATCGGTATACCACAAGGCGGTTTACTCTCAGACTTATACTTATCTCATTATGAACGAAATTTTACAAATAAACATCTACATTTATATCGTTATATTGATGACATCATTTTAATTGAAACTGATCAATCTGCAATTACTCGATTTCCAGTTGATTATCCCACTAATTTGGAATTAACGGAAAACCTTTTATCTAACAATACAATTAACTTCTTAGATCTTAAAATTACAATAAAAGACAATAAAACAATCACAGATTTATATGACAAACGTAAAGAATTTAAATTGACAGTTAATACATTTACAAATTTTAAATCTTGTCTACATCATTCTGTATTTCGTAATATAATACTTAATCATTTATATAGAATAAAATGTTTATGTTCTTCACCTCTAATTAACAATAATATTAAAAAACTAATTTATGATGCATTAAATCATGGTTTTCCAAAAAAAATTCATATTTTCATTAATATACAATTAGTACTTTTCTTACATGATCTATAAACACAAATTAACACATGCGTAAACAAAATTACAAAAAAATTATAAAATAAAAAAATATCTATAAAAAATTAAAAATTGTAAAATAATATAAAAAAAATATTATAGGTTGGTTGGGTGGGTAGATGTTAGAGTACGGAGGAGGGTGGTGTTGTCTGGATAATACGCAATGGTTAATTATTTATTAAAAAAAAAAAAAAAAAACGGGGCTCTTGTATTATTACTATATTTTTGTTATGTATTTTATGTGGATGTTGATTTGATATTTTATATGTAAATTGGAGATTTTCATTAATATTATAATTAGCTTAATTATTCATTAATCTAATTTACAATTATTTGTTATTAAATTTTAATTTACTAAGGACAATATCATATTAATTACTAATAGTATGCCACTCTTAGTTTAATGTTTTTGATTGTCCCACATTCATACTTTTGGATTTTTATGGATGTCTGAAAATAATCCTCATTCTATATTTGTACTTTTTAAGTAATGGGATTTTAAGTATTATTTAACCTTCTATATACTTCCACATGTTTTTTTATTTCCTGTTCATTTTATAAATATCTTATATATAATTCATTAAAAAATAATTTTTAAATTATTTTTAATAATTATTTATATTAATTATTACTGAATTTATTTTGTTTTATAGCATATAGCTATTTGCTATATATTATCAATGTTCTAGCATTATTTAAACTCTTAGTTTAGTTTAAATCAGTTTGCTAATAGACTATATTGTATGCTGTTAAATTTTATTAACAATAGTTTTAAATACATTGTGTGATTTATATTAGGTTTATAATTCTCTATATATAAGGATTTATTTGGTTTTGCTGTTTAAATAGTTATTTACATTCAAAAGCTTACAAATTTTTATCTTGCGATAAATGTTTAATATAATTAATAACAGATGGCAGCACCAACTGTCTTGTCTCTTTCAGATTGCTCTAATTTTTATTTTTTCTAGCTCCATTTCAGTTATAATTTATACACCAGGGTGTATTTTTAGCTCTATTTTTAGCTAAATTTTGACGATATTGTTAAACTGTTATCTATTAATTTAATAGTGCATTTTAAATATTGTAATTAATATCTATTTATTTTATATTAGATTAAATTTGTTTTACAAGGTATTTCAAATTTTATTTCAAAATGTATTAACTGCATCCTTTGGTATCATTTACTGTGATTTCTTAACTGTTTTTATTCACCTTAATCTTTTTGATATACTGGTTGACATGTGCACATGGATTTTTGTAAAATACTGAAATATTAATCGGTATGGTGTTTATTATTTATATTTTATATCCTATAAATATTTAAATACGTTTTATTGATTCTTCCATTTCATATTATTTGTTTCTATTCTGCTTTCATTTTTAATCAATTCACTTGATTTTTGTGGTTGTTTGGGCACAGGGGAAAATTAATTTTAGCTTTAGCTTATTTTTCCCACAGAAAACGACCATTTTGCTTATTGAATTCTGTGCCCTTGATAACGTAATTCAATGTATAAGCTTTTCAATTTTTGTCAGTGTCCACTTTTTTCTTTTTTCTTCCATAATAATTCTTATAATATTTTTTTTTTTTTTAATACTTACAGCTTTAATTCATAATAATTGACGGTGGTAGGTTATGTTTAATTAATGTAATATATATATATATATATATATATATATATATATATAATATATATATATATATATATATATATATCCATATATATATACAGGGTTAGCGAAATTAAACTTCCGCTACTCGAGGGGCCCTGAAGACAGTTCTACTAGTCCGAAGAGAAAAATATTTGGACAATAGACACTTTGGATTATGCACTCGGGATTTTTGAAATAAAAAATTAGTTTAAAAAATCGCCACTAGATGGCGCTACGAGTTATCGTGTGAAGAGAGGACAAACTGAGATCCCGAAACACCGAAGGACCAATGGTCTTACACACAGGAACACAATAAGGATAAAACGTGAGCACAGAATTTCCATGGCCAGGAATCATCAACTGCCATTCTCCCGAGAAATTGTAGCGTGAATGGTTTGCGAGTGTCCGGGTCTTGTCGTTCCAATTGCTGAACCGCTTGAATCTTATACGGATAGAAATTCAGAATTCTACGCATTGTCGGACAGTGGAGTACGGCATAAAAAGATACGTGAAATCGTCGGTATACTCATAATTCCACAAGGCGTTTAAGTGCTTGCTTCCACGACCACTGTAGCAATAACATCTACGACGGTGGTGGTACCCTTTAACTTCCACTTCCCGGCAAATAGCCTAACTTCCTGTTCGCCCGAATTTCACCATCATGTCTTTAAGAGCACGCTCCGATATTAGTCCACGTCGTTGGTTCTTGAGACTGTAGAACTCTCTCACGACTGCCTCTGCATTCTCACCTTTGCGGTAGTACAATTTAACTAGCAGTGCTCTCTCCGGCAATGTCGGCATTTTGGAATGCTCGTCTGATTGGGGCACGAATTTCTTCCATTTATCGTGCATGACATTTGCATATGTTGCTGCAATGTGCCGCTACGCTGCGCCATCTGGTAGCGATTTTTTAAACTAATTTTTTTTATTTCGGAAATCTCGAGCGCATCCTCCGAAGTGTCTGTTGTCCAAATATTTTTCTCTTCGGAGTAGGCCTACAGGTCCCTTTGAGTAGCGGAAATTTAATTTCGCTAACCCTGTATATATATATATATATATATATCTGATATTTGTCATACTGTAACTCTCGAACTTATAAACCGATTTGGATAAAACTTCGTGTGTACATAGTACATACCAATGTCTCGACCGAGTTCCTTGGCCAGCTACGTCCTACATTTTGTTTCAAAATGGCGGCCATTTAAAATTAAAAAAATAAAATAAAATTTAAAATGAGGCACAAAACAATTAGACATTTAAAAAGATTTGTTTCTTATGTGTTTGGGCTTGATACAAAGATTCTGGAGCCTTTTTAGTTTCGTCTATATCTTTAAAAATGGCTGTGTTATAGCACTTTGAATTTCCAGCATGGCTGACATTTTGAAACGATCTGATTTTTGTCACGTGATAATACACGTATTTATGAACCGATTTGGATGTGACAAGGAATGTGCATAGTAAATAGCAATGTCTCGACCGAGTTCCTTGGCCAGCCTCATCCGCCATCTTGTTTAAAAATGGCGGCCATTTAAAATTTTTAAAAAAAATTTTAATTTAAATGTGAGGTACAAAAAAGTCCTTCCGGCCAGTGCCGGGAGGAAGAGGTAGCTTTCATATGACTTAATTTTTAAAAGCCAGCTTATATTATTCAAACACAAGGCGCTGAAATTAGAGGAACCCGATTATAGAAGATTAAATACTTATTTTTGTCAATACTGAATATGAATGAGAATTTCTCGAAATTAGTCGCGTTTTCAAAGCTGGTTTTATTTAAAGTGATTTATATTTAGTCTCCAAATTCGGCAATATCTTGAAGTGCCCGCCATTTTAAAGCAACATAATGGGTGTAACAAAGCTAACCAATGAACTTGATCGAGACTTTAGTAATTCCTGTGCACATGCTCACTCACATCTAAATCGGTTGATAAATACGAGTGCTGTTGCAGGCAAAATATCAGATTTTTCAAAATGTCACCCACATTAGACATTCAAACTGTTATACCTCAGCCATTTTTTAAGATAAAGACAAAACAAAAAATGCTCCGGAATCTTTGTACAAGCTCAAACACATAAGAATAAAAAATTCAATTTCTAATTTTTTTGTACCTCATTTTAAATACAATTTATTTTTTAAATGGCCGCCATTTTGAAGCAAGATGGCGGATGAAGTTGGCAAACAAACTCGGCCGAGAGAATGGTATGTACTATGCATATGCTTTGTCACAACCTAATCGGTTCATAAATACGCGTGTTATCGCGTGACAAAAATCAGATCGTTTCAAAATGTCAGCCATGCTAGAAATTCAAAGTGCTATAACTCAGCCATTTTTTAAGATACAGACGAAACAAAAAATGCTCCGAAATCTTTGTATCAAGGTCAAACACATAAGAAAAATATCTTTTTCAATTTCTAATTTTTTTGTTCCTCATTTTAAATTAAAATTTTAAAAAAATTAAAGGGCTGCCATTTTGAAACAAGAAGGCGGATGAAGTTGGCCAACATACTCGGTCGAGAGATTTGTATGTACTATGTACACAACAAGTTATATCCAAATTCGTTCATAAATAAGCGTGTAATCGCGTGACAAAATTCAGATCGTTTCAAAATGTCAGCCACACAAGAATTTCAAAGTGCTATAACTCAACCGTTTTTTTTAAATATAAACGGAACAAAAAATTCTCCTGAATCTTTGTATCGAGCTCAAACACATTAGAGAAAAATCTTTTATAATTACTAGTTTTTTATACCTCATTTTAAAATTAAATTTTTTTTTAAATATTTAAATGGACGCCGTTTTGAAACAAAATGCGTATGAAACTAGCCAACGAACACGGTCGAGATATTCCTATGCACTATGCACATGCCTTGTCACATCGAAATCGGTTCATAAATACGCGTATTATCGCGTAACAAAAATCAGTTCGTTCCAAAATATCAGCCATATTAGAAATTCAAAGTGCGAAAACTCAGCCATTTTTTTAGATATAAGCGAAACAAAAAATGCTCCGGGATCTTTGTATCATGTTCAAAAACATAAGGAAAAAATCTTTTCCAATTTTTAATTTTTTGTACCTCATTTTAAATTTTAAATTTTTGAAAAAAATTTAAATGGCCGCCATTTTGAAACAAGATGGAGGATGAAGTTGTCCACGAACTTGGTCGAGACATTGCTATGTACTATTCAAATGCCTTGTCATATCCAAATCGGTTCATAAATACGCGTATTATCGCGTGACAAATATCAGATCGTTTCAAAATGTCATTCTTGCTAGAAAAACAAAATGCTATAACTCAGCCATTTTTTAAGATACAGATGAAACAAAAAATGCTCCGGAATCTTCGTATCAAGCTCAAACACATAAGAAAAAAATATTTTTCTATTTCTAATTTTTTAGTGCCTCATTTTAAATTTAATTTTTTTTTAATATTTAAATGGCCGCCATTTTGAAACAAAATGGCGGTTGAGGCTGGCCAACAAACTCGGTCGAGACATTGGAATGTACTATACACACACGAAATTTTATCCAAATCGGTTCATAAATACGAGAGTTACAGTATGACAAAGATCAGATATAGATATATATATATCAACTTTTGAACGGAGGGTAGCTTCGGGGTCTGGGGGTCATGATCGATGAAAATATAACAAAATTTTTTTTAATCGCTTTCCTCCGAACGGCTGCAATAGGTAGCTTTTTGTAATGAAAGCTACCTAATAATTAGAACTTGAAAAAGATTTTTTCCTTATGTTTGAGCTTGATAGAAAGATTCCGGAGCATTTTTTGTTTCGTCTATGTCTTAAAAAATGGCTGAGTTATAGCGCTTTGAATTTCTAGCATGGCTGACATTTTGAAACGATCTGATTTTTGTCACGCGATAATACACGTATTTATGAACTGATTTGGATTTGACAAGGAATGTGCATAGTACATAGCAATGTCTCGACCGAGTTCCTCTATTTATAATTTTTTTGCACTTCATTTTAAATTTTATTTATTTTTTTAATTTTAAATGGTCGACATTTTGAAACAAGATGGCGTATGAAGCTGGCCAACGAACTCGATTGGGACATTGCTATTATGACGTCTTTAATTCAATAACAAACACTACAGCTAATATAAATGTTGAATTAATTGCGCAATCCAATATCTCAACGTAACAATTTTAATAAAACAATAATATTTACATATGTACACGGAAAATAATCTATACATCTTTCTTCACTGGAGTTTATACACCACATCCAGACTTATTCTTTTAAATCCCCATCCGAACGTTTTTATCACAATAACAAAAGCATTCAGCTCACACCGAGCTCCAAGCGCACGACTTCCCTCGTCGCTTTTCGCGCCGTCTATCCCTTCATTTCCTTTCTCTCCGTCGACATTCGACTGAAGAAAATAACTGCTACTTCGCAGGACGATGCATTCGAATAACTTGTTTTTCCCGCTCGACATTTGATGAAAAAAAAGTACTTCAACTTTTCATCTTCGCCGGACGCTATTACAGCTCCTTCCCCCTAAAAATTTTTCATACGGTGCATACACCTATGAAAATGTAGAGCTAAAACACGGCATTGAGCCCCTCATTCCCAACACACTAAATCTGAGGAGGTCACAACACCTAAGCACCAGAAAATCTAATACACTTTAAAATTTCTATGCAAGAGGTTCATACATCGCACGCGTACTCAGTTTTAAAATACTTATCATCCTAGATTTTACTTTTAAAATTCTAAATTTAAACAATGAAAACTAAATTCACTAAAAACTATGAGATATTCACATAAGCTCACAAATGACCCAGTGCGATGCTTGAACAAGCAATACCAAAAAAAAAATTCTATACAAAACTGAATGATACAAAATATATACAATTACAAGAAAAAAAAAAAAAAAAAAAAAAACAATATACGTAAATAAGAGAAACCAATGACTGAAACGTAATATTTACAGAACACCACTACTCAGTTCTACTCACTGGGGGACATCTTTCCTACCTCATGATCTAAAAAACTCACACTATCCCGTTCAAACTTACAGTTTGTGGGTTTCACTATTAAGCCGACCTCTAACAACGGCTTACAAATATTAGGAATATCTTTCATGCGACACTCCCATGCAAGTAAAAATAGCAGAATATCATCAATGTAAGGCCAGGCAAACAATTCCAGACCACCCAAAACTCTGCGCCTACCAGCACACTTTCGGATTTCATTAACAGTAAAATTAGCACTTGACTTTCTCATTCTCTGCCCATCTTTGTCTTTAACTAAAACAGGTTTCACAAAACTTTGTTCTCGCAAACATTTTAAACTGAAACCTTCTACTTTCATTTCGTCATCAAAGCACTCTTCAAAACGATCACGATTAAACTTTTCCTTACCCCAAATCATTCTGCGTCCTTCAGTTTCTTTATCTGGCAAGCAATCCTCTGTATCATGCTTGCGCTCTTTAATTAGTTTCTTCCAACGTAAGATAAGATACCAGAAAGAAGTACCTCCAAAATCAACATGAAAAACTGTATAACAACTTTTTGCACCCATGAAACAATACTTTTTGACTTTAAGAAGTTTCATTTCATTTAAATGACGGGACCAGCCATAATCTATCCAATCAACTTTCCGAACCACAGTCGTACATTCAACAGGATTCTTCAGTCTAGTATGACTGAATTCAAAACCAATGACATTAAGAAAACCATCTGTGTTTGGATTTTCAAAATATCGACACCCGATTTTCATTGTCAATTCAGGATACTTTCGAGTATTGACATCCACAACACTAATAATGGATGTGGAAATCATGTTGTCCACTGAAATAGCATCGGGGGAGCTAGAAGCTGGACGAATGGAAGCAATAAAGTATTTATTCTTTTTGCTGCTAGTTTGGACGAGACCGATCGCATCCAGATTTATCATGGAAAAGCATCTCGAAATTGTGGGTATCAAACTTAGATGGACCTTAAACCTATGCCAATTACTATCTACATTTTGATTATCGAAAGTTTGAACATGCTTTTCAATATGGCGATAATCATTTGGCGAAGAGTAACACCTAACGACTGTCTCCTTTGACTTAGTCGCACCTAACTGTCCTGACACCTGCTCATGACACAATGGTAACACTTCTCTACAATAATTTTCCGGCATACATAACTGAACTTTCTCATCCCCTCTCCTTGACTTCGACACCCGCACAAGCTTACCTCCTCTAACACAAAATTCGTTATCATTAGAGTTTTGGGATTTCTCCCACAACTCCTTAAGCGAAGGGCAATCTTTCTGCTCTTCCTTAAATTTCTCCACAGATACGTTTACCAAACCTGACTCCATCTCCAACTTTTCAGGTATAACTATCCCTTCCTCACCTCTAAACTCCACTTCCTCCTGATATCCAGCCTCCGAACCAATTTCCCTCTCAACTTGAACCGCGGATATCTCCCTTTCATGCTCACGCTTCTGACTGCGCGTCATCACAGCATTCACCGATACGGGATTACCTTTTGATTTCTCAATAAGCTCAGCCGTTTTGTTTCCCAATAAATAATAACCTTGTTCTAACGCACTATGTATCACAGCAGCCTTAGTAACCACCATTCCAAAATCTCCTTTAATTGTAACTCTCGCCAGTGGCAAACATTTACACTCATTATCCAGGGTTGTTTTATCCACGTTACTCCGCCAATTAAATCCTCATTATCAATCCAACTACGGTCGCAAAGTGTCAATTCCAGCCCCGGTATCAGGTAAATAATTTCGTTCTATCCCATTAATTTCTGCCTTTTTTAAATACGGTGTAAAACACTCTTTTAAACTTACATCTACATCCAAGTGACAAACTATATCTCCACAACCCTTTCGTTTTAAATCCGGACAATCTGGTCGGATGTGCCCCGCCCGATTGCACTGGAACCAGATAATAGGCTTTTTTCTATCAAATTTATCTTTATCCCAAGAACTTCTACGCACAGGATCTTTTTTATCATCCCCACCTGATTTAATTGCCTGTTCATCTTTACTTCTAGCACTCTCCTGCCCTTTCCTATCTCTAAAATATGGTTTATTATTCCAGATTTTGTTATCCGATTTCCTAACATCCCCTATCACACTTTCGTATTTATCACATTTTTCTGCTAAATACGACGCTTTCTTAATCTCGTTCCATTCATCTAAGAATTTATTCTTAATTTCAAAAGGTACTCTACGTTTCACGTGCTCTGTGAGCATAAGTTCTTTGAGTGATTCAAAATCATTTACTTCCACGGTTTTTAACCAGTATTCTAAACACCCTCTCAACTCATAAACAAGCTCAGACCAAAGTGCACCCGTCTTTCTTTGATGAGTCTCAAATTTTGTTCTCAGGGCCCCTGCTCCTAATCTAAACCTTTTCAGCAAAACCCTCTTGATATGCTGATAATCATCCCTTTTTTCTAGGGGCTCTTTTACAATAATCTCAGCTACATCTACAGGTAACAAAGGTATAAGTTGAGATACATATTTTGATTCTTCTAAATTCTCTTTTGAGGCCTGACTCTCAAAAATCATAAAAAACAAGGTAATATCAATCGATTTAGGGTCAAATTTTGGGACTAAATCCTTTAAACTCACTTTTTTATTTTTATTTTCAGCCCTCACAGACACAGTGGAAGCTAGAGAGCTAGTATGTACACTGTACTGTAATCTCACCTCCTCTAATTCAAATTGTCTATCTTTTTCACTTTCTAAACTTTCCTGCTCTTCGCGCTTTAATCTATCTAATCTTTCCTGTTCCGCTATTTTATCTAATTTTTCATGTCCTGCTAATTTTCCCTCTCCTCTATAATTCCTTCTAACATATCTTTTGCCATTTGCTCATCATAATCAGAAGCATTCAAAATTGCCGTAATTATTGGCACTTTTTTATCGTCAGCAGATACTTCTGTATCAAAATCTGCCGCGAGCAAAAGCAATACATTTTTATTTTGCCTATTCAAGAAAGTAGCAATATTTGAACTCAGAAAATATCTCACTACGAAAAATACAAATACAAAATATTACCGTAATCTTCCCGAGCACAATTAGCACTTAAATTACCAAAAAAAAAATCAAGGATGCGATGTTTTTTTCAAAACTGAGTAACTCCCTTCACAAAGCCCAATAAAAAAAAATAATGCATAATAAAAACTGTACATTAATTTACTTTACTGAGTCACTTTGCTTTAATGCTCTACGAAAATTTCAAATAAAATTCCTCTCCACTAGGAACATCAATTATAAATTAAAAAAAAATTCAAAGAAATAATTTCAGTAAATTCAATTTTCTAATTCAATAACCTTTACACTGTAACTTATACAGTTAAGTTGCATTACCGCATTACACATGCAATGAAAATCAATTTCCTCTTTATAAAAATTACTAACAAATTACACATAAAATACCTATACTCCAGTTCTACATTTAATATTTATTTGAGAACAAAATAGCAAACAAATTAACAAACAATATATAAAAATATAACAAATAGATAACCCTTATGCATGAACCTTGCAAAAACAAAAAAAACTATTTTTATTTTCCTAGCAAACAATATTAATACTAAATTTAACACTAGAACCTCCCAAAATTTAGCATGAAAGAGAAATAGGGACTTACCGTTCGATGCTTGAATTATACAGGGCTTAGCATCACATTCGTCGAGACAGATTTATATAATCGCTGGCACAGAAACAAGTCACAGCAATAGACGACAAAGTTCTCAGTCCGCACCACATTTTACCACACAATATCATCACATTCGTCGAGACAGATTTTTATAATCGCTGGCACAGAAACAAGTCACAGCAGTAGACGACAAAACACCACTTTTTAACTCATAATAATAGCTAGACTGCTTTTCTCAAAATATTTATAGAAGCATCTGTGAGTTCGCGGAACTAATTCATTTAGCTCCTATATCACACCGCTTGCCACCAAATATATATATATATAGCTATGACGTCTTTACTTCAATAACAACCACTATAGCTAATATAAATGTTGAATTAATTGCGCAATCCAATATCTCAACGTAACAATTTTAATAAAACAATAATATTTACATATGTACATGGAAAATAATCTATACAGCTTTCTTCACTGGAGTTTACACACCACATCCAGACTTATTCTTTTAAATCCCCATCCGAACGTTTTTATCACAATAACAAAACCATTCAGCTCACACCGAGCTCCAAGCGCACGACTTCGCTCGTCGCTTTTCGCGCCGTCTATCCCTTCATTTCCTTTCTCTCCGTCGACATTCGATTGAAGAAAATAACTGCTACTTCGCAGGACGATGCATTCGATTAACTTGTTTTTCCCGCTCGACATTTCATGAAAAAAATGTACTTCAACTTTCCAACTTCGCCGGACGCTATTACAGCTCCTTCCCCCTAAACAATTTTCATACGGTGCATACACCTATGAAAATGTAGAGTTGAAACACGGCATTGAGCCCCTCATTCCCAACACACTAAATCTGAGAGGTCACAACACCTAAGCACATGAAAATCTAATACAATTTAAAATTTCTATGCAAGAGGTTCATACACCGCACGTGTACTCAGTTTTAAAATACTTATCATCCTAGATTTTACTTTTAAAATTCTAAATTTAAACAATGAAAACTAAATTCACTAAAAACGATGAGATATTCACATAAGCTCACAAATGACACAGTGCGATGCTTGAACAAGCAATACAAAAAAAAAAAATTCTATACAAAACTGAATGATACAAAATATATACAATTACAAAAAAAACAAACACAATATACGTAAATAAGAGAAACCAATGACTGAAACTTAATATTTACAGAACACCACTACTCAGTTCTACTCACTGGGGGACATCTTTCCTACCTCATGACCTAAAAAACTCACACTATCCCGTTCAAACTTACACTTTGTAGGTTGCACTATTAAGCCGACCTCTAACAACGGCTTACAAATCTTAGGAATATCTTTCATGCGACACTCCCATGCAAGTAAAAATAGCAGAATATCATCAATGTAAGGCCAGGCAAACAATTCCAGACCACCCAAAACTCTGCGCCTACCAGCACACTTTCGGATTTCATTAACAGTAAAATTAGCACTTGACTATCTCATTCTCTGCCCATCTTTGTCTTTAACTAAAACAGGTTTCACAAAACTATGTTCTCGCAAACATTTTAAACTGAAACCTTCTACTTTCATTTCGTCATCAAAGCACTCTTCAAAACGATCACGATTAAACTTTTCCTTACCCCAAAACATTCTGCGTCTTTCAGTTTCTTTATCTGGCAAGCAATTCTCTGTATCATGCTTGCGCTCTTTAACTAGTTTCTTCCAACGTAAGATAAGATACCAGAAAGAAGTACCTCCAAAATCAACATGAAAAACTGTATAACAATTTTTTGCACCCATGAAACAATACTTTTTGACTTTAAGAATTTTCATTTCATTTAAATGACGGGACCAGCCAAAATCTATCCAATCAACTTTCCGAACCACAGTCGTACATTCAACAGGATTCTTCAGTCTAGTATGACTGAATTCAAAACCAATGACATTAAGAAAACCATCTGTGTTTGGATTTTCAAAATATCGACACCCGATTTTCATTGTCAATTCAGGATACTTTCGAGTATTGACATCCACAACACTAATAATGGATGTGGAAATCATGTTGTCCACTGAAATAGCATCGGGGGAGCTAGAAGCTGGACGAATGGAAGCAATAAAGTATTTATTCTTTTTGCTGCTAGTTTGGACGAGACCGATCGCATCCAGATTTATCATGGAAAAGCATCCCGAAATTGTGGATATCAAACTTTCAAGGAGAGGGCCAACCTTGTTAATCACAGATTTCGATTATTTTAATATATGTTGTAGGGTAGAGACCCCTTAGTCTCAGGTTCAACGGATTTTATCCAACGCTCCTTAGTTCTTGAGAAACCGGGCTGGTCTAATAGTAGTACAAAACATAAATACTTACTTTGTAGCAAAAGGATAGGTTGGTCGTAGCTCAGTTGGTACGGCGTTTGCTGGCTGATCTACAGGCCCGGGTTCGGAATCCGAACGCGCTACATTTGTTTTTCTAATTTTTTTTTTTTATAAATGTACTTGTAATTATAATTTAGTAATTTTAATTAAAAATTTTAATATCATACATTAATTATAATGTTAACAAATTTAATTTTATCATTTTTTATTTTTAAACTATTATTTCTCATGCTTTAAAGAGGTTTAAAAAGAAATGGGATCTATTATTGAATGATAAAAATTCCAAAAATGACAAAACCTGTTGTGTGGCCATCTAGTTATGATAAAATAAAAGAATATTCAAATAAAATAAAAATAAAAGCAGAAAGAACATAAAGGGGAAAACAAAATAATTGAAAGCGCAAGCATACGTATTACATATTTAAAAATCTTTAATATGCAAAAAATCGGTTGTAATTTAATTCTGATGCTAATTTTTAATATATTTATGCTTGTTACTTTAAAAACAGAATACTAATATTATCGCATTGACTTCCTTTGTTAAAGCAATGCGTAAATGATATTTCTTTAAAATCACGAATTGATACAATTGCTCAATATAATTGCATCTATAAAGAATATATGAAATACATTTTAAAAGTGATTTTAAAAAAATTAACTGTTTTATGATATTTTATACAACTATTTAGTTAAAAGTAAAAAATTAAATAGGTTAAAATTATAATTGATATACAATGTTATAAATTTTAATTGACAATGAGATTATTAAGTTATACTTATAAGTATATTTATAAAACAAAAAATGAGAAAAAGAAATGTATTGCGTTCAGGTTTTGAACCCGGGCCCGCGGATCAGCCGGCAAACGCCATACCAACCGAGTTACGACCAAACTATCTTTTTTGTTGCAAAGTAAGTATTTAAGTTGTGTACTACTATTAGACCCCCCGGTTTCTCAAGAACTAAGGAGCGTTGGATAAAATCCTTTGAACCTGATACTAAGGGGTCTCCACCCTACAACATATATTAAAATAATCAAAATCTGTGATTAACAATGTTGGCCCTCTCCTTGTTAGATGGACCTTAAACCTATGCCAATTACTATCAACATTTTGATTATCGAAAGTTTGAACATGCTTTTCAATATGGCGATAATCATTTGGTGAAGAGTAACACCTAAGGACTGTCTCCTTTGACTTAGTCGCACCTAACTGTCCTGACACCTGCTCATGACACAATGGTAACAATTCTCTACAATAATTTTCCGGCATACATAACTGAACTTTCTCATCACCTCTCCTTGACTTCGGCACCCGCACAAGCTTACCTCCTCTAACACAAAATTCGTTATCATTAGAGTTTTTGGATTTCTCCCACAACTCCTTGAGCGAAGGGCAATCTTTCTGCCCTTCCTTAAATTTCTCCGCAGATACGTTTACCAAACCTGACTCCATCTCCAGCTTTTCAGGTATAACTATCCCTTCCTCTTCTCTAAACTCCACTTCCTCCTGATATCCAGCCTCCGAACCAATTTCCCCCTCAACTTGAACCGCGGATATCTCCCTTTCATGCTCCCGCTTCTGACTGCGCGTCATCACAGCATTCACCGATACGGGATTACCTTTTGATTTCTCAATAAGCTCAGCCGTTTTGTTTCCTAATAAATAATAACCTTGTTCTAACGCACTATGTATCACAGCAGCCTTAGTAACCACCATTCCAAAATCTCCTTTAATTGTAACTCTCGCCAGTGGCAAACATTTACACTCATTATCCAGTGGTTGTTTTATCCACGTTACTCCGCCAATTAAATCCTCATTATCAATCCAACTACGGTCGCAAAATGTCAATTCCAGCCCCGGTATCAGGTAAATAATTTCGTTCTATCCCATTAATTTCTGCCTTTTTTAAATACGGTGTAAAACACTCTCCTAAACTTACATCTACATCCAAGTGACTAACTATATCTCCAGAACCCTTTCGTTTTAAATCCGGACAATCTGGTCGGATGTGCCCCGCCCGATTGCACTGGAAACAGATAATAGGCTTTTTTCTATCAAATTTATCTTTATCCCAAGAATTTCTACGCACTTGATCTTTTTTATCATCCCCAAATGAATTAATTGTCTGTTCATCTTTACTTCTAGCACTATCCTGCCCATTCCTGTCTCTAAAATATGGTTTATTATTCCAGATTTTGTTATCCGATTTCCTAACTTCCCCTCTCACACTTTCGTATTTATCACATTTTTCTGCTAAATACGACGCTTTCTTAATCTCGTCCCATTCATCAAAGAATTTATCCTTAATTTCAAAAGGTACTCTACGTTTCACCTGCTTTGTGAGCATAAGTTCTTTGAGTGATTCAAAATCATTTACTTCCACGGTTTCTAACCAGTATTCTAAATACCCTCTCAACTCATAAACAAGCTCAGACCAAAGTGCACCCGCCTTTCTTTGATGAGTCTCAAATTTTGTTCTCAGGGCCCCTGCTCCTAATCTAAACCTTTTCAACAAAACGCTCTTGATATGCTGATAATCATCCCTTTTTTCTAGGGGCTCTTTTACAATAATCTCAGCTACATCTACAGGTAACAAAGGTATAAGTTGAGATACATATTTTGATTCTTCTAAATTCTCTTTTGAGGCCTGACTCTCAAAAATCATAAAAAACAAGGTAATATCAATCGATTTAGGGTCAAATTTTGGGAGTAAATCCTTTAAACTCACTTTTTTATTTTTATTTTCAGCCGTCACAGTCACAGTGGAAGCTAGAGAGCTAGTATCTACACTGTACTGTAATCTCACCTTCTCTAATTCCAATTGTCTATCTTTCTCCCTTTCTAAACTTTCCTGCTCTTCGCGCTTTAAACTATCTAATCTTTCCTGTTCCGCTATTTTATCTAATTTTTCCTGTTCTGCTAATTTTTCCCTCTCCTCTAAAATTCCTTCTAACATATCTTTTGCCATTTGCTCATCATAATCAGAAGCATTCAAAATTGCCGTAATTATTGGCACTTTTTTATCGTCAGCAGATACTTCTGTATCAAACTCTGCCGCGAGCAAAAGCAATACATTTTTATTTTGCCTATTCAAGAAAGTAGCCATATTTGAACTCAGAAAATATCTCACTACGAAAAATACAAATACAAAATATTACCGTAATTTTCCCGAGCACAATTAGCACTTAAATTACAAAAAAAAAAATCAAGGATGCGATGTTTTTTTTTTTAAACTGAGTAATTCCCTTCACAAAGCGCAATCAAAAAAAAAAAATGCATAATAAAAAACTGTACATTAATTTACTTTACTGAGTCACTTTGCTTTAATGCTCTACGAAAATTTCAAATAAAATTCCTCTCCACTAGGAACTTCAATTATAAATTAAAAAAAAATTCAAAGAAATAATTTCAGTAAATTCAATTTTCTAATTCAATAACCTTTACACTGTAACTTATACAGTTAAGTTGCATTACCGCATTACACATGCAATGAAAATCAATTTACTCTTTATAAAAATTACTAACAAATTACACATAAAATACCTATACTCCAGTTCTACATTTAATATTTATTTGAGAACAAAATAGCAAACAAATTACCAAACAATATATAAAAATATAACAAATAGATAACCCTTATGCATGAACCTTGCAAAAACAAAAAAACCTATTTTTATTTTCCTAGCAAACAATATTAATACTAAATTTAACACTGGAACCTCACAAAATTTAGCATGAAAGAGAAAGAGGGACTTACCGTTCGATGCTTGAATTATACAGGGCTTATCATCACAATCGTCGAGACCAGTGGCGTGGCGTCCGGTCATCGCTGGATGCGGCGATGACCAAGCAATATTTTAAAACTCTTAATAAGATTTTAAAACTCTACGATCCAGTTTTAGCAGAACATTTGGAGTTCATGTATAAGTGAAGGTAAGATTTAAAGTTTCTTTTTTGAACATTCAACCATTGAATTTTAGAGTTAATAATTTTTCACCACAAACTTAAATAATTGCGATGACCACCGAAAATTTTCACGCCACGCCACTGGTCGAGACAGATTTTTATAATCGCTGGCACAGAAACAAGTCACAGCAATAGACGACAAAGTTCTCAGTCCGCACCACATTTTACCACACAATATCATCACATTCGTCGAGACAGATTTTTGTAATCGCTGGCACAGAAACAAGTCACAGCAGTAGACGACAAAACACCACTTTTTAACTCATAATAATAGATAGACTGCTTTTCTCAAAATATTTATAGAAGTATCTGTGAGTTCGCGGAACTAATTCATTTAGCTCCTATATCACACCGCTTGCAACCAAAAAAAAATATATATATAGCTATGACGTCTTTACTTCAATAACAACCACTATAGCTAATATAAATGTTGAATTAATTGCGCAATCCAATATCTCAACGTAACAATTTTAATAAAACAATAATATTTACATATGTATATGGAAAATAATCTATACAGCTTTCTTCACTGGAATTTACACACCACATCCAGACTTATTCATTTAAATCCCCATCCGAACGTTTTTATCACAATAACAAAACCATTCAGCTCACACCGAGCTCCAAGCGCACGACTTCCCTCGTCGCTTTTCGCGCCGTCTATCCCTTCATTTCCTTTCTCTCCGTCGACATTCAATTGAAGAAAATAACTGCTACTTCGCAGGACGATGCATTCGATTAAGTTGTTTTTCCCGCTCGACATTTGATGAAAAAAATGTACTTCAACTTTTCAACTTCGCTGGACCCTATTACACTATGTACTATGCACATGCATTGTCACATCCAAATCGGTTCCTAAAAATGCATATTATCGCGTGACAAATATCAGATTGTTTCAAAATGTCAGCCATGCTAGAAATTCAAAGTGCTATAACTCAGCTATTTTTTAAGACATAGACGAAACAAAAAAGGCTCCGGAATCTTTGTATCAAGCTCAAACACGTAAGGAAAAAATCTTTTTCAATTTCTAATTATTTATGTACCTCACTTTTAAAAGTAATTTTTTTTAAATTTTTAAATGGCCGCCATTTTAAAACAAGATGGCGGATGAGGCTGGCCAACGTACTCGGTCGAGACATTGCTATGTACTATGCACATTCCTTGTCACATCTAAATCGGTTCATAAATACGTGCATTATCGCGTGACAAAATTCAGATCGGTTCAAAATGTCAGCCATGCTAGAAATTCAAAGTGCTATAACTGTGCCATTTATAAAGATATAGACAAACTAAAAATGTTCCAGAATCTTTGTATCAAGCCCAAACACAGAAGCAAAAAACCTTTTTCAATGTCTAATTTTTTTGTGCCTCATTTTAATTTTTAATTTTTTAAAATTTTTTAAATGTCCGCCATTTTGAAACAAAATGGAGGATGAAGCTGGCCAACGAACTCGGTCGAGACATTGGTATGCACTATGTACACATAAAATTTTATCGAAATCGGTTCATAAATACGAGAGTTACAGTATGACAAAGATCAGATATATACATTACATACTGGTTCATATGTTCATTTCTAAATCATCTTTAGAACTTTATCAATTTCGTCATATATATATATATATATATATCTTCATATATATCTTCTTCATGTGTATATATATATATATATCAATTTTGAACAGAGGGTATTTTCGGGGTCTGGGGGTCATGATCGGTGAAAATATACCAAAATTTTTCGGAATCGTTTTCCTCCGAACGGCTACAATAGGTAGCTTTTTGTAATGAAAGCTACCTAATAAAAAACGATATTAACAGTTCGATTACGGGCCAGAACTTGTGTATTTTTTTATATTTATGCGTATCCTGTTATCCGTACCGTTTAGAAAAATTTTCTTTTTGGTAGCTTTCTTTTCAAATTATCCTAGTATAAATTCACGGCGTAGATTAATTCTCCAAAAATTCTAAGGATAGAAAACAAAACAAAAAAAAATGTGTAGGGATATATATGCTAAAATACGTAATCAAAGAGTTAAATAAGCTACTGATATGTTTCTTGCTCTATTTTTTTTTTAAATCTAAGTAAATATTGAACCTTTCAATACTATTTCTTAAAAATACGTTGTAAATAATTACACAGTCTTACAATTAAACAACAGGAGTGTATTTAAAAAACAAAATGTTCAAAACTCTACATGAAGAAATGAAACCAAATATGCACCACGTATTTTAGATTTTGTAGTTTGCATTGAAAATATTTAAAAACTTTTCATGTTATTAAATTGCCTTAGCAAACACTATTTTTTAATAGAGTACACTTCTAACCCTGCTATCAGAAAAAATATATGCAATTACATTAAGTGTATCAAAAAATATATCACACATTAGTAAATTGGAAGACTTTTATTATTGTAATCACTGTGATACATTTTTCTTTCTTTTTTAATATTATTAACTAATTTTGTAAATGTATTTATATATATTTTTATATTTTTCAATAATTATTTAACTATGGTTTTCGCGAATAAAAGAATTGTTACATGACTATTATAAAATGTTAATATTTATTACTAACTGCCCCGCCCGACGTCGCCCGGGCCCGTAATAATATTTTTAACCCGACAGTAGTCTCGTCTTTTTTCAGGACGTTATTAGTCGCGCTCGGTCTTTTTGCTGGCGGGTCCCCGCATACAAAAAATGAAAAACAAGAAACTTTTTCGATTAATATTAGAATATTACATTTCAATGAAGTTATAAATTTGCAGTTTACTTAAATTATACATTTTATTCATGAGATTTGGAATAATGAAAAAAGGAAAAATAATTTGACATTATGGATCGTTGCGTAGACATTTCCACAAAATTTAACTTTTTTTGTAAAAATAAACTCAGTGTTGAATCTAGGGGGTGGCCCGGTGTGGTCATTCCTCCCCGGATAATGAACCCCCCCCCCCCGGTAGATTTGATATTTTGTTTTTTATTGGTCAAAAAATGAAATTTATCCCCCGAAACTCCATAATCCCCCCCCCCCCGAGCCACCACCCCCGGAGAAAAGTGTCTGAATTAAACACTGAATGTACTTGAACAAAAAAACAGAGATTTCTTGATATTTCACTGTGGTGGTTCAGAAATATTTAAAGTCAGCTACATGGTAGTTGTCTATTCTATTTGTAAGTTGATACGTGTTAGAGGAAGATAATTCATATGGGCAGCAAAAAGACCGACCTTCGAATACTGCCGTGTTAAAGAAACCTGAAATTTGTAGCGCAGTTTTGAATTTTATTTAAAACTTTTAGATGAAAAGTAATTACAAATACATCATGAACTGTAGTACTGAAAAAAGAATAATAAAATTGCAATAAAATACTATTATATAGATTTTTAAAAAGGTACTGTCCAGCAAATTGATTTTCTAATAGAGTAAAGCCTGTTTATAAAGGAATCGTGCAATAAAAGTGAAAAAAAAAAACAGGTTTTAGCTCCTCCCCCCCCCCCCCCAAAAAAAAAAAAAAAAAAAAATCCAACTATGCTTTGATCAATTTAAAGAGCCTGCATAAAACTGAATTTATCACTGGTCGTTGCGTTTCCGTCTAAGCAGGTTTTATTGTATCTTACTTCTTGTGGGGGCTCTGTATTGGAATTATTACCGGAAAGGACAGACACTTTGCACGGCTAGGTTTGTATCATTTTATATCTTTAGAAAGGATATTTTTGCCGTAAAAATTCGATTCACTTATCTGTAGTTTTTGTTTTGTTTTCTTTTAATAATTCAATTGTTTTGACATGAACAATATTTGTTGTATGTATTTATTTACTTATTGCCATACTGATTTACAAATGCGAAACTTTTTTTTTTTTTGTTACCTTAGATCCTTTAAAAGAAGAATGAAATCCTTAAAATAGCAAAAACGAAATAATTAAAATTTCAACTTAGTCCTATCGAGTTTCGAATCACGGTAGTTTCGTACAGAAAACTAAGGCGTTAAGCGACTACGCCACAATCGTACAAAATTTTCAGTCAATTAAGGCTTCCAATCGGATCGGAAACCATTTCTTCATTTCCTTTTTCTTTCGCGTCGGTTTCATTAGCATAAAAAAACAGGTGATTATTGTCCGAATTCTCTAACATTTTAATGAACCGTAAATATAACTAAAACCAAGCCCTTTTTAAAATTTCTTAAAAATAGGCATATTTTAGAGGGTAAACGTTTAACCGAAATGTAAATCCTCTTTATGAGGCCTAAAGTGACCTGCCTTTGACGGTGTATTTGAAAAGGTTAAAATTCATATTTTTAAAAACCGATTGCTTCATCGATTTGAAGAAGGTTTCAGCTTTATAAGCATATTTTTGGGTTGTCAGTTCCTTTAAACTTGCATCTTGGGGAGATGTTGCAATAAGGGAGAAAAACATTTTTCGGAAAGACGATCCTTTTTGAGCTTTTTTTTTCCAAGAGGTTAATTGCGATATATTATTTAATCGATTGCAGCATTTGAGACATAAGAGTACAATCTTTCAAAACATGTCTTCTATTTTTAACTTCACTAAGCGGTTTGAATGATGTCGGGTAATAAATAATGACAAAATACCCCCGAAATATTTTTTCCGTTCTTTATTTGCGTATCAGTGCCTTCAGGGCATGCGTTAGAGATTTTCCCGTCTGCTGAGGACGGAGATGGATTTTTAATGACAGTGAGTGACGTTTGTTAATTACTCAGCTAATAATTAGAATTTTAAAATTCTGAGCATCAGGTACATTAAGAAAGGCCTTGGACTCTCTTCACAAAAATTTTGAGCCTGGTACGTGCCGTAGATTTCGATAGCCATCGCCGACAGACACACACGCACACACACACACACACAGAGCGATTTTTTCTTTCATTAATACAGATAGAATAAAGCGGACTTATACTATTTTATTTTAAATGCAAACATGCCATTAAAATTTCTAAATGAGTGGCATTTGAAGTTAAAAATTTTTTTTAATTATTAGGAAATTCGAAAATAACTAATTCCTTTAACAGAAATATATTTAATGAATAAAATAATTCAGACACTGGTCTCGAATAACTTGCTATATTTTTTGTTGAACTATAAATCTATTACATCAAACATAACAATATTTTAAATTGCAATAATAATTTTAAATACATGATGGATTCTATATTTAAGTATTTAATATCTAAGGAAGGAATATTCTGAATGCAGTTTTAATCGTATTTAACAATAGCATATCCCAAATCCCTAGGCCTTTACAGATCTACAGTTAGAACGGATCTGAGTTATTAAATCAATTTTCATTAGACTAAATTTCTAATAAGTGCATTTCTAATTAAACGTTATTAAATTATTCTAGGTTTCATACTGAATTATATTTTCGTTTAGTAATGATACAATGATGTTTCTCCGAAAATAGCTTTTCCGAATTATGTTATTATTTTTACATTTATTTGTTTGGCGAGGTTTACGATTCTATTAGGTAAAATTTAGAATTAAAGAGTTACGCATAAAATTATTTTTCTACTGTCAATTACAAAATATTATAAAATTTCGTATCCTATATTTGAGGGGGCCATATATAAGAATTATTAATGAGATATTCACATTTTTAGATTATAAAGATTTATCTCAAATTGTACGGCACCGGTATTCATATTCTTTACGTATGTTCTACAAATTCTTCTTAATTTATTCAATTGATATTTCAATTTATACAATCACAAGTAAGAATCCTATATTTAAATTTACCGTATAGCAAAATATATTATCAAAGGTTCGACTGAGAATATTGACAGTGATACTATTTCACCAAAAACTGTAGTAAAAATGAAATGAAATAAGTAAAACTTCTGTTTTCAACTATATGATATAGCTATCAAAAGCTCATCTTCTGAATATTTTTAGATTTGGCTTCAATTAACCCTTATATCTTTTATTTCTTCTTGTGAATTATTCTAGATGTTATAAAACAATTTACAAAAATTCACCAAGATTACTTCCATGTTAGAACATAATTTTTAAAGAGCGTAAATTAACTATTTTTATATCTGCAGGGCATTTGAATGTAGATGAACTGGGGAATAGAAAAAATACTCAAATCCCCCCTCCTTTTATCAATCCCATAACATAAAACCCTACATTTTTCGAAAAAGATAAATGTATGTTTTCTAACTCAAAAGACGCAGAGCATGCATATATTTGGAATTATCGGAGCATGTTTACGAAAGGTTTTTTTTTTTTTTTTTTTTTTAATTCTTTACATAAATGACAAAACAAAAACATGGGCTCAGAACTTATGAAAAATTCAGTGGGCAATTGTATACTATTCAAACAGAACTTTCTTCTTCAGTGTTAAGAGGCAGGTAAGGTTATCCTTGTACCATGGTATTAGTAATTAGTTCTGTTGTTGCAAACAACTTTTGAAATTATTTCAAAATTAAAGAGTAGTTTGCATTGTTGATCATTTCAAGCGTGTTCTCAAATACAAACTTGCGACTTTCTGACACAGAAAATCTTTTTCCTTAGTTCTTGCTAAAATTTGCAGATATTATATTTAAAACTTCAGATAATCTAACAATTTTTTTCGTGTTTTTATAAAAAAAAAAAAACTCTATCAAAAAAATTTCGAAAATGGTATTTGAGCAGGTTTTTGAGACATAAAAGCCGCGCAATGATTAGTTGTCAAGCAGTAGTAAAAGATAACTCACCATGTACTCCATTGAGAGAAAATTAAACCCTACTTGGATTTTTCTTTGTCGTGGGAATGACAACGTCTGAATATTTCATGCTTGCAACTATGAGAAGTTGATATTTTGTTATTTTTTAATTGTCTCCAAAAAATTGCATAATCTGTTTAGGGAAAAAGAAAATCTTGGGAGCACTTTTAATGAAGAGATCTAATTTATGTTTTATTACGTAAGGGTGTGAGAAATAATGCAAAGATTAAAATAATTGAAAAATATATTCTGTAAGGAAGACGAAGCATTATAACAACAAAACTGTGTAAAATCGCTTTTGTGGGAACTTTCCACTTTCATAGTAATAACACAATGCCTGAATCTAGTTAGCTTTGAAAACTACAAACATTATTTTATACCAAAACCGTAATGGAGATTATTAGGAAAATAGTGTTAAAGGACGTGAAGAATTAACTTGTGATTTTCGTTACGAACAACAAAGATTTTTGGAACATTATGGAAATTTACGAATTTATGTAATAAAGTTTGTCTTGAAGGTTTATAAATCAAATACTCCTAAAACAACATTATTATGTATATTCTGTCATTTATAGAAAAGTAAATTAAACAGTAACGTTAAAGAAGCTTTATTTTTCTTCCTTTAAAAACTTATAACTTACTACATTTTTAAAAAGGTTCTTATGTGTTATGCAATTTTAATCAGATTATTATATAAAGACATTTTTATGTGAACTTTTTTGTAAAATAGGATTCTTAAAAAGTGAAAAATATCATTATAAACAATTACGTTAGTCCTTTTGAACGAAAATAACTTTTTTTTTTTTTTTTTTTTTTTTTTTTAAGTTTTTGCTTTATATTTTGTTAAGATATTTACTACGTAGTTATATCGAGCACAAATTACATTGTTACATATTTTACATTTTTTAAGTTTTTTCATTTTTTATCCTCCTTTCAGTTATAAATAAAAAATAAATAATATGATATTAATACAATATATGTCTTACTGGATAACAATTTTTTTCCTTAAGTAATCCAAAAATAACTTTTATAAATCAGAATGTATTCCTTTGAAATATCTTTATTTTTTTTTTTATTATTATTTTTATTTATTTATAAATTTGCATCACATATACAAATGCTTTTCGTTATATATATAATTTTACCTAATTTTATGCATACATTCTAATATATTAGGATGGTTGTTCAATAAGATTTCCTTTCACTTATGTAACAACTTTATTAACAGAACAAAATGAAATATTTTACATTGACAAGTAACTTTGAAACGTCCTTCATGTCATGATGTTTTTATTTTGCAAGTGGGACCACTAACATTTAAACTGTCGCAATATATGGAAGTGCGGTTAAAACAGCGCGCGGTGATCGAATTCTTGAAAGCGAAAGGATTTTCTGCTTAATTCCCGGGTTATCACGAATCAGTTCATTGACACGTTCTATTTGACCTGCACTGTCTGCGGTCTTCCGCCGTTCACAGCGGTGCTTATCTTACTCATTCCATTGGACGTGCATGGTTTCTCCGTCCGCCTTTCACGTAACCATCTCCTTAGGGTGCTTCTGTCCACACATGCTTCGACATATGCAGCACTTATTTGCCTGTGGCCATCGATTGGTGCAACACCTTCCGCTGTCAGGAATTCGAACCCCGCACGCTATTTTAACAGCACTTTCATACAGGTCCGACATTCTCCGTTTCTGTTTTTACACGTCAGTGTTCCCACCTGCAAAATAAAAACATCATGAGATGAAGGACATTTTAACACGTTCACGCCGGTGCCAATACTCATGTTTTTCGCTGTGAGACGGCGCTCGAATTCATGTTTTGCTTCATCTGGCGGCGCGGTACTTTCGCTTATTCAGACACTGTATGTAGTGACACGCCTCTCTCATATTTATTAAATTCATTGAATATAACAAGCAGAGTTGATTGTGAATGTCTGAAAGTTCGTAAGGAATAAGCAAATTACTTAAAGACATGATTTTATTGGCTATATATGTACAAATTTAATATAAAATGTCTTACAATTTAAAGAAATAAGGAGAACATGATATAAAGCAAGTGTGTGTAAGGTAAAAGCCACGCCCTTAGTCAGTGATATTTTTCGAATGAAAACGAGAATTCTCATTTTCCGTCGTGAATGTATTAAGTTTATAATATTGAATTGTTTTTATTACTGAATTTTCGAATATTCAAGTGTGACCCTTACATGTAGTGCAGGTCGTCTATAGCATAGTCAAGTGTGACCCACCTGTAGTGCACACCTTCTATTTAACATGGAGTGTGACCTACCTGTGATGCACACCGCCTGATGAGACAGATAAGCGTGACCCACCGGTGATGCACGCCGGCTTGAACGTGTTAAAGTTGCTTGCCAATGTAAAATATTTTATTTTGTTCTATTAATACAGTATTTACAGACGTGGAGGCAAAACTTATTGAACAAACCTCGTATGTATGCGTGCGTGTGCTTTTGTTTATACGAATCATCAAGAATATTATTAGAAGATAATTATATTTTCGTATTTATATTGTATCGTAAATTTATATATTACTTTTTGCTAAGTCTATTTTTACTTTGATTTTAAGATTGCAATTTCAATGAAAAAATATTTTTTTCTGCCAATTTTGCTGATCATTACAAAAGTTTGATATATTTCTAAATAAATCGTAACGTGCATTCTATGCATATTATGGTGATTCCAAAACAGTCATGAAGATCATTGTTCCCCTGCTTTCTGAACTAAGAAAACTTCTATTAAACAATACATTTTTTTTATTTTACGAAATTCATATTAATGCATAAAATTGCTTAATTAAGAAGCGTGCACTGCACCGCACCCTACTCCACTCCACCAAATAATAATAAGAATAATAAATTACCCCCAAACTGAGAGCGGTGTATATGAATGCTTAACTATTAAATTTATAATATTTGCATTAGTCATCTTTTCACAGAAATTATTCATCGGTAATCTTGTATAAAACATATTTTTCAAAGTATATATTTCTTAAAATCTGATTATATGTAAGTGCATTTATGCTTTTACATTTTCACTAAAGTTAATATTCTGTGAGAAAAGTTGAAGATTTTTCTACCTGTGTATGTATACATATTTCATAATTCACGTTCAATATTTTAAGTATTTCTCACTAAAAAACTAAAAATAGTGAGTATATTTTGTACTGTCAACAAAATGATTGCACTATTAGGATTTTTATTACATTAAAATCGAAAAAATAAGTTTTATGTTAAAAGTATTAATACCTCACATTTAAAATTTAAAACTATTTAATTATTTGTGGTATGGAAAATCAAAATAATTATAATAAACATTTACGGTTTAAGTGTCTAGAACTTCAAATAATAAAATAACATTGCGCGTGAATTTTCTCTGTGAAAAAAAAAAAAAAAAAAAAAAAAAAAAAAAAAAAAAAAAATGATAAAACTTTCAACATATGTAATTTAAATGTTTAAAATCATCAGAATTTAGTAAGATTTTTTAAAATAAGTAAAACGACCTTCTCGAGTGAAAATATTTAAAGAAAACAGTAATTTAATTATTTCTGGCTTAAGTAACTCATTAAGTATTCGACCTTTTTTTTTTTATTATTCTCGAACGATTCATGAAGGTTTTCATTATTGATTTTTTTCTAATTGTTTAAAAAATTAATTTTTTTTCGGTTATGATAGAAATATTTTTTAGAAATACATTTTTTGCATGCTGCAAGAAGCAGGTCTGTTAAGGAATTAATGAAAGTCGGATTACATTTTGAAAGTTTTTGTTATTTGTTTTAAAACCAATTTACTCACAGCAAAAGTTTAATTACCTTGAAGGGTTTACTCATAAATTTTAATTAGAATGCCTTCCTAATTGGATTATCCTTTTTATTTTTATCTCATTATAGGATTTTTAAAACATTTAAAAAATGGAATTAGTGATTATCTTCTGCATTTGGCTTACGTAAATGGCACTTTAATTGGAGTATTTCATTGAAATTTTCGTGCACTAGAGTTGGTTAGATATTTGTATATTTGGATTTTCTGAAGATAAAAGATTTAAAAATAAATGCCGAAAAATACACATCAATTTTGGAAGTTGCGATAAAAGAAAACGTAAAATTATCGCGAAATTGATATAATATGTATGTCTATAATTGAAAAATTGTTTTAACAGCTAATACGATTTTTTTTTTTTTTTTTTTTTTTTTTTTACATTGATTTGCTTTTAATTGTCTTCAAATCTATAATGTTTGTCCTAAAAGTGTCATTTGATTTTTCACAGTGACGCATCATACATTTGAATATAAGGCAATATATACACATCTTCTGCGCGTCAAACTGATTGATAATAGAAACTATAGAATTTATGTATGAATTGGTAAAACTACTCAGGATTGTCAAAAAAAAAAAAAAACATTTTATTGCGTGGAATTTCTGTCATTTTTTACACTGCTGTGTAAAAAGGTTATAATAAATCTAATAAGACAAGAAACAATTCTTTGTAATTACTTTTATGCTTTTCTTAGATATTTGGTAATAAAAGATTAGCGTTTTAGATCGTTATCACTTTGTACCATTGGTCCATTCACTAGTAAAGTGATGACAACAGGGCCTTTCTAAAAATTATTCCATGAAAATAGATTACCAAGGAAATTTGTTTTTAGCATTATAGAGAAACATTAACGTGGTAGGAATATATTTATTTATTTTTATTTTTTTAAGGATTAATGCAATTTATAATAAGGTACTGAAAGTTGAATTTTAATTTTTTGACATATCTTTGTGAATAATTGTTTTTAACAAAAACATAAATTGTACAGTGGATGTTGCCTATGAATATTGCATTAGACTCCAATCGATTATACTTACGTTTTTTCAGAATTATTAAAAATAATGATTCATAAAAACATTTTTAGAACTGTAATATACAAATATTTAAATAAGTTTTAAATAGTGGTTTTCTCTAAGGTAACAGTAGATATCACAAGAACTTATGACTTAGACGCTGTATATTCCCGCGGCCGCCATCTTGGACGTTTTGAGATTTCTTGGCGATTATTATTGACGATGTTTTACATTTTATTTTCCTTAACATGCACATAAATTGCTGCTTGGCGATATTTACTACTTGGCGGAAAAGGAATTTTCACGCCAAGAAAAAATTCAAGATGGCGGCCACGGGAATATATCACATCTGTTGCGAACTCTTAAAATTAAATGTTTATAACAGTAACAATCAAAACAAGAATAGAGAAAGAAAAAGAACGATCACATCATGAACTTCTAAAACGATTATACTTAGGTGATAACGTTAAATAAATTGCGGTTTGGCATTCAATTCATTATGATAGAAATATTTTTTATAAATATATGCAATGTTTTTTATTGTACTCTCGATCATATTTTTAAATATTGTTTATTAATTTAAATAATTTAAATATTGTTTATTTGTTACCTTTGAAAATTTTCAAAAAGAGTGTACTCTGTATATATTTCACAAGAATGTGAAATTTATTTATTTTTTCATTACTGATACAGTGATCAACAAAGGTTTTAATATTTCAATCTTGAATAAAATAATTTATGTTTGTATTGTAAAAAATTATTCTTATGGAAGGCAACCTAAGATCTTTTATTTTTAAACCGTTCGAGGAATTGTATTATGAGATAGTGCAACTTAATCAAAAGGGGTGATTCAGGAGGAGCACATGAAAGCAACTGCATATTGTTAGGTTTGTAAAACTTATAAAAAAATAGTGTTATTAAGTTTTTTAATTTTACAGTTGTTGAAAATACTTCTTTTGGGATTGTTTAATCATCGTTGTTACTCCAGGTCCGTTATAAAGCAATGGACGTCCAAGAATTGTCGATCTAAATTTGCCTATGACTGATGATCTGTTATACTCCCAGGAGCTTCACACATGTAAAGAGCAGGAATCTACTTATTTACTACAAACTTCTGAACAGAAGAAAAAAAGTCACTCCGACGAACTTACTAAACAGAGATTTTTTCTTCTATTTCATCTCCATGTACATTTGGGATGAAAAAAAAAAGAAATGGTTGCATTGGAAAAATCTGCATTTTTATCATATAGCTATCTGTTAAACACAGTTTTAAAATCTTGTATTACGATTCTCCAAATATTGTGTGAAGCTCGACATAACCGAGATGCGAAAAACGGCGCTCCAATTTGCAAACCAATGTGCTACCAACTACATTACTCTGTAATTTGTTCTGTGTCATCATCATGTTATCCTGCGAAGGTGGATTCCAGCGCTTCACATAATCCCTGATTTTTCTTAATTGGACCTGATTACCCAGGTTCAAAACAATAAAAATACTATGATAATGACTGTACCAAGGTCCGAGATTTTATCGTCGTATACGTAAGTAAGAAAGTTAAAGATTTGAAACCATCATACTTCGTTTACTAAACTTTTTCTGTAAAAAGAGAGTATTACATTTTTTAGATCTAGACCCCCACAATGCATGCGAAACAAATAATATTTAAGTTTAATCATCTTTTGTTTTGTATATAAATTCAAGTTGTTTTAAATGGTGATTTTTGTATGTGTGGTATTGACATTGGAAGCACTGTTTCTAGTCGCAATCAGTTTGACAGTTGGCAGATAATTTCTGCCCAGTATGTTTTACCATTTCATCATGAATAGAGCTACGCTAGAACAACGCTTGCAGATTGTGCAAAAGACCATCAGATTATTGTGGGAGACATTCGTTGAACGCATAATTTTGCGTAATGCACCTGTGAACGTGATATCACACCAATGCATTATTTTCTGTGGGGATATGTGAAGTCAATGGTCTACGCCCATGAACCACAGACGTTGCACCACTTGGAAATCAACATTCACCAGGTTATAGTTCATATATATGGCACCAGCTGCTCGGTAAAGAGGTCGAAAATTGGATTTCCAGATTGCGCTTCTTTTGGGTCAGCGGTGGCGCCCATATGCACGAAATAATTTTTAAACAGTAATGGCATAAAATTATTTATTTAATAAAGCCGATATCATGACCATTAACATTATTTTTATGTGTTTTATTTTGTTTTAAATTTGTACCTTTAAAATCCTCTAAAAACAACACCCTTTACTTGTGAAAAATTGTAGTAAATGATAATGTGTGGTAAACTAAATTTATATAGCTCAATATTTTGGGAATTTTTTTAAATAACACCCTGGTTTGTTATTTAAAATTTTGATTTTGAATGTATAGTGAGCCAAAAAGAAAAGAAAAAAACTAAGTACTCATGTATTTACCGCCAAGAAGACGCAATAAAAAGCGCAAATGGCTATTCGGTTTGTTATTAGTACTTCTTTAAACTGTAAGTTAGAAAAGTTAGATTAAAATCGTTTTTATACAGAAATTATATCCCACGTACAAATTTTCATTAAGGACGTCAGATTTTAAGATCATATTTGGATTTATCGATAAATGTTACCTTATGATACAAAACGGAAGTCATTCGGTTAATTAGTTTAGCAATCAATGTAAAATTTTGAACGCTTAATGCTTAATTAAAATTTTTTTAGTTTTAAAACAAGCGATAATGCGTGTAGATATTTAAGCATAACATAAAAACTACAGACGGAATGAAATGAATCTTTGGATTAACATATTGGAAGCTTCTAGAAATACTGAAAAAATATTATACATTACTGTGACGGAGATTTAAATGTCACATATATATAAATAGTTGATTAGCCATCGTTTAAAATGTCAAAATACCATTAAATGTTTACTAAATCTCGTGTTAAACGTAAACTTATTTGAAATTATCTAAAATTACTTGTTCCCATTATTTTCCGTTATCTAATATTAATCTTTTTCTGATTTTAAATGCTCCCCTTGTTCTGTTTATATCATTAATTCATATAAAATGTATCTGGAGGTAAAAAAAGAAAGAAAAGAAACATTAAAACATTCATTATATCAGTAAGAGCGCAGCTGTATTTTTGCAGCTACCATTTTCTACCTGTCCCATAATAAAAGTAAAGTTTTATATTTAGATTGACATTGCAAGAAAAATATTCAGATGTTTTTGTTTATTTTGGTTGAAAATAATATCCACTACGGTCTCTTGACTCCTCTTAAAATCCAACTGAATGCCCACATCTCAGACGGCCCTGTACAGTGCCAACAAAAAAAAAATCTTGACAGTCATTGAAAATTTATAGAAAAGCCCTCTTTTCAAACCACTACCAGAACTAAACAAAAAAAAAGGAGAATGCTGAGTCATCTCAAGCTTCTAGGGCCACCACTCCACGTAAACAACGCGCGATGGAAACTCTCGGCCGCCTGCTCTATTTAAAGCAGGAAAAAATAAAATAAAACCTCTGAACATTGAGACTGTGGCTTGAGTGTCAAGAGTCTTTTGCTGGCATTATAATGTTTAAATTTATCTCCCCCATGCCGATTAGGAGTGCCGCATCAGTATTTTTATATTTGCTGTTTAAAAATTGCGCCCTGTTTTTTATTTCTTTTTCTTCTTCCCTTTTCCGTGTAATAAATTACAACGTGAGATTTATAGTTGTGCTTTCCTAGCATCTTAAAGCCAAAATAATAGATATGTTAGGCGATTGTGTATCGCCAAAGGCGTGTCGCGGCACCTCGGATGGCTTATCATTACATGTTGTAAAAGGGGGCCTTCTCTTCGATACCGATATTGTTTGTCAGTTCCGGCGACTACTCTGATCGTCTGGTGAACTTTAACATTATACCGATTTTATGCGCGTAGTACGGCTGGCTCTAGTGGCCTCAAATACTGGAAAATTATCTCAAGTAAATGCAAGGGAAAAATTAACTGTTGTAGATAGATTTCTGATGAAATACTGCCTATTACACTTTCCCCTATGTAGGAATTTCGGAGAATTTTTTGCAGATCTACACCGATAATGATCCGTAGAACCCCAAACCACCCCCAGTAAAAAACTTTATCAATCTATCTATCTATATCACTTTTTTATGTACACGATAACTTCTATAATTCTGCACAAACCTTTTCCAAACTGATACATAAAATCTCGGTCAAGTTTGTTAATGGGCAAAATCGGCCCAAGGGGGTGTAAATAGGGATGGTTCTTGTAAAAAAAGAAAAAACCACATCACCTCTTAATTATAATACATATCGACTCAGTTAAAGTTTTCATTACTACTGAAAAAGGGCCAAAAATTTATGTGTGACAGATACTTGAAAAAATTTAAAATGGGCTCAAGGAACGAAAAAAGTACGGTTTTGGGAGAAACAAATTCATAACTTCGTCAATTCTCAAGATATCCCATCCAATTAAATTTATTATAAATTATCTTAATATTATCTACAAATTTTATATTGACAAGTTTTTGAAAGGACCAATTCTTACCGCAAAAAAAATCAAAACGAAAACAAAAAGGGGAGGTTGAAGAAGAAAAAAATCCATAACTTCGCCAATTCAGAAGATATCCAAAACTCTTAAGTTTATTATATATCTTCTGAATATTATTTACAACTTTTATAGTGACAATTTTTGTTAGGACCAATTCTTACAGCAAAATTAAATTAAAAATTCATAGAGGTTGAAGAAAAAAATATCGTATTACTCAAATCCAAACTGCTTATTTTCTGACTCATTTTTAAATTCATTTTTGGTTTCAAACGCATCCAATTGCTAGGTTCTCTTATTCTGAAACTATATAATGTGCCGAAAAGGTCGATTTTTTGACAGAGGCAGATTATATTTCAAAAAATGATGTCAAATTGAGCATTTTGAACCGAATTTCAGGCGATTGTGTTGGAAACGGGAAATATTGTCCTACTGAAAAAATAATTGTTTATAAATCAAGTTCTAATTCATTTAACGAAAAATAAAAAACATAGGTTGCTTATAAATCTCTTTAAAAATCACGTCAGAAAATTTCATGTTTTTCCTTTTAAAAATAAATCTGAAAATGTGTCAGAAAATTTCGAGTTGTTGAGCATGGAAAAGTATTTTTTTTTTTTTTTAATACTTAACAATCCTTAACATGATTATGATAAAACCAGACTTTGCATAAAAATAAAATTAAAAACTCGTCAAAAGCGACCAGATAAAATTGTTAAAGTGGTTTTATCTCTAATCATGGTTTAGTTTTTGTTGGTGAAATTAGTACTTTACTTCGAAATCTACCTGCGCCAATAGGCCGAGCCGGCAGGGATTTTTTGGGAATATGTGCTTCTACTATACGCATTAGTCCATGGTTTCCAGTGCTTTATAGTCCGCAGTTTTTGATCGCGAATTTCACATGAGATCAAGGACATAAATCAATATTCTTCTAAATTATTAACGCCAATACATATTTGACAACAATAAACTTTACAATACATATTTACTTCAAATATTAATTTCATAATTTTTATAATATGATACTAATATTAGAAACAAGTACTGAAAATTGCACTTGTAATCAATTGACAGTGCAATATCAGTATTTCTCCAAAAAGAAAGAAAAAAGGAAAGAAAAGAAAGTGTTTCCATGAAAGTATCCCACAATAGCTAATATTGATGACTGAGAATAACCTTAACCGATAACAATGTTACATTTACAGTTGTAATTTCATTTTTCACGGAACAAAGGACTTTCTTTAATTACAGAAATTCATTGGCAACTCATATCACACTCACAAGGATTTTAAGTTCAACTTCCGTATCGCGTATTTTTTTTTTAAATACTAAATTGGTGTTCAGGATTCTTTTTGCTTCAGTCATTTTGAAGAAAATAAAATAAAATAATGCGTTTTAAGAATTTCACAAACATGCCTTTTACAATTTTTGACAGTCTTTAGGTTATATGTTTATATCTGAAAGTAAAATTGCGAAAGTAAATAAAAATAAGAAAAGAAAGGAAGAAAAAACTTAAACTTACGGAGATTTGATTTTGTTCAAATATTTTTGCTATTTTTTACCAAAATCACATAGTCAATTTATGTAATGCTTATCGTGCTTTTATCAACATGCACAGTTATTTTCAATCTAAAATTTACTGAAGATGTATGTTTAAATCAAAAAAGTAATTAAAAATTTTCATTCTTAAATGTTTAAATACTTGTTTTTGTAAAGTAATATAGCATTGCATAAGAATAATTTAACACATTTACAGGTTTCAGTTGCTATATTTAAAAAATAAAGAAAACTTTTATAATGTTTTAATAAATTTTCCACATTATACAATATACACAGGAGTTTTAGATATATTACTCCTTTGTTTTAAATGTCAACAATGCATTTACTTTAACAACTATAAAGATAAAATAAATTTCGTGTACAGTACTTTTTGAAATAGTTGCATTTTTTCAATAAATGGCGCTGTGATTCCTCAAACTGTAAATTTTTTTGAAAAACCTTTAAAACATGCCACTTATTCATCTCTATACTTATTATAGCCATTTCAATATAGAATTTAAGATTAGGAGGTCCTTTGTGAATCACCCTGCATAAAATAAGCAAGAAGGTTGCATGATACAAGTTAGATTTTTGACTGAAAATTTATTACGATAATTACGGGTTATTTCTTACGATGATATATTTTAACTTACTTAAATATTTATATTAAATGGAATATTCACGAAATAACATACTTCGTTAAATCTGAATAAAATTACTATCAATATAATATGAAAACTTTCTCCCACAAATATTTAATTATAATTCTTTAAGGTTGTTAGAGAATATTTTTGAACAATGATTTCAAGGCTACAAATCCCTCTGTATTAAAATTTTGTGTAAACATCGAGAATTTAATTTTGAAATAAATAAATGTTTCACTAAACAGTGGCGAAATTGAGGACACTGAATAAACTTCCAACTAGCGAAATACAAATCGAATAAAAGTCTTATTTAAACAACACTTTCAAATGAAATCAATGGGATAAACAAGAACGAATAAAATTAATTTAAAAGGTTATTTCTGAGACGGATAATTCCTAATTTCGAAAGATATAATTCGGCAGCTAAAGAAAAATAGCTTTTTTAAAGCAAACAAATACATTAATAATTGTAAACCATAAACATTTCGTAAAATGTTTTTATAATAGCGTTTATGAACCGTAAAATGTCAAAATGTTTTCCCTGAACACTTTCTATTTTTTTTCGATTTTCTTTAAAATATTTTTAATAAATATCAAATATAATTATTTATTTATTTAAAAAACAACCTATTACTTGCTTAATTTTGCACTTCTAAAATTTGCATATTTTTTCAGTGAACGGCACACAAAGTATTATTTGTTAAGTAAATTCTCAATTATAAAAAATGCTCATTAAGCTCTAATTAAATAAAATGAATTCACCAGTATGGGGTGTGATCTCCTCTGAATCTGATGCACATTTGCATCATTTCTGCATGCTGTTCTTCAAACACTTAAGGAGAACGTGAGGATTTTTGACTCATTCGTCTCTGAATGTGATTTTCAATTCCTGTAGGGTTCGAGGCATGTTCTGTTTTTGCGCAGTACGTCTTTCAAGTGCATTCTAGACATGCTCTATGGGATTTAGATCTGGTGAATATGCAGGCCATGTCATATGCTCAATATCTTTGACTGCTAGTCTGTTGAACATTTCAGCTATCCTATGTGGACGGAGATTGTCATCTATGAACAGAAAGTTTGAAACAACTCTAGCACGGAAAAAATTGACATAACCTTGGCGATTTACTCCGCATTACAGCTTTAATGTCAGTGTACACACTAGCTAGCGTACTAAATAACTCTTTATGGTGAAACGGGATTCGTCAGAGAACATAAATTTGGAGTAGAGTTGCTGATACCAACAAATATGTTTCTTACACCATCGTAATGTCTCGACGAAGATGGTGTGCTCGTAGTGAAACGTATGTAACAGGCTTCCATGCGTAATGAATGAGCCAACATTATTTATTTATTATAAATGGTTATTGTGAAGGCGTCTACCTTCACATATTAATGTTAATAGTTCCTCTTTCCCCCCTTTAAAATTATACCTTTTAAATTTTTAAATTTAATTATCTGTCTGCATTTGGATTCAATTCTTTTTCTAGCGCTCTTTTCCCTTCATAAATTAAGCAGTCATTTTTCCGTATCTCTTTTTTCTTGAAGGTGTTTCCTCAAATTAGAGAATTTATCTCGTTCTCCTGTAACGCAGCCTCCGACTGCAAACAATTACAGTAGTAACAGTTACTTTTTAATGAAAGAATCAGCTGTGGTTAATTTTTATTAGAAATTGTAAGAAATTTTCATTTTAATGAGTAATGTGTCTGTCGGTATGTCTATAACCACAACAACATAGCCTTGTTTGTAGGAAATTTGTATTCGAAAAAGAAACAAAACAATGTTTAAATTGACATTCCACAACAATCATGCCATCGACATTCTTTAAGTAGCTCTCCAATATAACATTCAATGTTTATCAGTAAACGCTGTGTAGAAAATTAAAAAATGGAATAGCGATTAATATAATGTGATAGTTGGACGGAGTACAGACTGCAAAACAGTATGGATGATGACGAATTGAAAAAATTATATGATAATGTCTTACTCTATTTATACACCGTTACGTTGTATTTTAGGTGTCTATGTTTTTATACTTAGAAGATTCAGTTGCATGAATAGAAATTTTTATTCATCAGTCTTTCTGTATAAACTATAATATCGTAATTAAAAGAACGCAAATTCTGAAAATAATTTGAGGTTTGTTGTGTTTTCGATAGATTTGAAAATAACTGATATAATAAATAACATTATGTAGTAAAAAGAAAAAGAAGAAAATACAGCTTGTTACTTGTTTTGTCATTTTGATAAATCAATATCAAAGATTTCATGGTTGACATTTAACTGTGTGTTCAAACAGTTACAAAAAAATAAATTGATTGTGTTAAAATTTCAAAATAAATAATTATTTGGAAAATATTTTTTTTTATTCAGTAGTGTAACGAATGCAGATTTTCAGTATTTAGAGGAAAATATATGTGGTTAAACGCAATGATTGAGAAAAAACAATAAAAATATATATGAATTATGTAAATAATAAAAACTCTCCTCAAAATGTTCTCGGTATGCACTTCGAGTATGTCTGTGCCGAATTTCATAACGATGGATCTTCACTTCACAGAGATAGACGTACATATAAACCTTTCATTACACTCCCTTCCAAAAACTAAGCACTAAATAAAAAATCACGCATATATCGGGAAAGAATATTTTGCAACTTACTTCAAAGTTTACAGTAACATAGAATACGACTCTGTGTATTATTTGCATATAAAATAAGCGTTTTCCGGCATGCAAACAAAACTTACAAAACACTAATTTAACAGAAAAAATATAGAAAAAATATTAAAACGGCAAGTTGAAGTTTTGAATCGGAATTCTAAGTCAATAAGGATTATGACCTTCTTTCACGATAATGACGGCTTGGCAATGACAAGTCACGCCTTTGATTAAATGCTGAATTAGTTCCAAAACCGGTAATCGCAACTGTTGTGCGAGATTACATCTAAGCTCTAAGGTACTGTTTAGATGGGTTGCAAGATCATGGGTTCTGTGATCATGCCACTCATGATCTCTTGGGTTTAGTTCTTGGAAGTTCTGCTGGCCACTCAATCTCTGTCTTCCCTAAGCAATCAAGTAATCACTTCCAATACCATATCTATTTGGCCTGACGTTGTCGTCTTTACGAAGAAATTCAGAACCTCTAGTACTCTAATAGCGTGGAACATAGGTATTAAAGACGTTGTTATGATATCTCTGGTAGTTACAGTGATGTTTACCAAGAAATGGAGGTAATTAATTTCACCAAAGGAAATGCCAGCACATGCAAGAATACCACCACTAGAAAATAATTGACGCCGGAGGATGATCATAATATTTTAGTGTATATCAGAATATATCGAGAAACATCCGTCGAATGTCAGACTCTAAAGCTAATCTAGATTCAAGGGAGAATAGGAAATTGGTCCAAAAGGGTTTTATGAAACTGGAGTATTAATCATACTATTCGAGATGAACACTTCTGTGCATGACAGAAAATAGAATATCAATATTGCCTCCACTAATCGAAATCATGAGAAAGCATTCCCCGTATTACGGTTGTAGCTGATAAAGTTTTTCATAGTAATGTAGATTGAACTTACACTATATTTGATGCTAAGACATCACACATTTTACAATCTGTGAAGTCAGTTTAAAAAATAATAAACACTTATTGTAATCCAAGTATAGTTGCTTATCATCTTTCATGCTCACAAAATTTGCACGTGACAGAAACGTATAAAAAATCCTTACGTTGGAATAAAAAAAAAAATTGATGAAGTTTCTTGAATATTTAGCTAAAAATAGCCTAAAAAATATTCATATTTCTTTAACTTGAAAAAAAAAACCGGTTTGTTGCTTAAAAAGTATATATTACATTCCAAAATATATATTATGGGGGGATACGAAAGTTTAGAATAAAAAAACAAAAAGCTTTTCAATGGGCCATAAATACTCATTGCAATGAATTACAATTTGAAAATATACTAAGATAAACTTCTCAGCAAATACTTTAAAACAGAGAAAAATCACGTGTCGAGCATAGATTATGAAATACTTCCCAAAAATTTAGCTAAACTTTGCAATTTAATAAGAGAAAGGAATACCTAAGTAAGCATTTTAGAAAACACATAAAATGTTTCCAAACTAGATTTTAGCCATTACAGTCCATAGCCAGAATTGTACTCAAATTATTTTGTGCATGATCTATAGATTTGTATACAGTCTAAATAGTATGCAAAGATTTAGTTTACTAAGAAAACACATAACAATGTTGAAAATTCACTTTCGTCAATTCCTACCAATAGACGGAAACGTTCTTTAATTCTTTTGTACTGTCCTGTACATTAGATACAGCTTTTTAGACACGACACATATTAAACTAAAGTTTGATTCAAGCTTAAAAATACTAAACTCACACTTCAAGAAATTCCAGAGGACTGTTAGTGCTTTTTCAAAATTTTCATATCTGACACTTTCAAACAATAAAAAGCAAGATGACGGAAGTTTTTTTTTTATTTAACGAAATCGTCCTAATTTGTAGAATTATTTATTGCGGAAGCTTATGAAAAATATCCTGCATTAAAAATTATATGAATTATTGAAAACATCAGAAACAAATACGTATAATAAAATTTAATAATTCACAAATAAATATTTATCGGAAAAAAGAAACATGTTCATAAATAATAGACAAAACTGTCTTTAATATGTCTAATAAACACGTTTTAGATAATAAAAATTATTGAAAAAAATGCAAAATAAAGTTTTCAGTTTTTTTTCTCACATCAGTTTATTATTTTATGATTGAAAATTTTTTCTAGTATATTTCTACAATAAGATTTAAAAAAATCTTACCTTTAAAAAGTATTATTACCCAAATATCCAAACGTTTGATGAAAAACGACTTACAGAATAACTGCTTATGTAAAACAATATTGCATTTATATGTAGAAGTTTACTTTTGTTTTCTTGCAATAGATTGCCATGAGTTTAATATAACTGAAACAAAGGTAATAAAGTATAAATTAAAATCAGCCTGTGGTTATTGCTAATGAGCTCAAAGAAATATTTTTAAATTAGATTTTTTAATTGTTACATGTGAAGTAACACGTTTAGTATCAGAGATGACATTTTCATGGTAATGTGCATTTCAAATAATTTAAAAGAAGAGAAATAACACACATCAGCAAATCACAATATTAAAACAAAACCACATCCTTTATAATAACAGTTATAACAATATACAAAGTTACGTCACGCATATTCAACAGTCGGAGGAAGCTGAAATGAATAGCAGGTGGAAGTTACATGATATAAAATCAAAATAAAGGTAATTCGGTAAAAAGATTTAAAATACTTCAAAAGGTATTTTAACAAACAAACGTTTTCGTAAGCATTTCTGATTTCATTATAAATAACCGTTTTTATGACATATTTGTTTTCTATTTGGTTTTAAGTTATTTACTTTAAAATATACAGTTCTTGAAAGTATAGAAAAAAGTCAAAAATTAAAAAAATCGCTACATACAGGAAACGCTAAATTCACATTGAAGTTGCCAAGGTCATATTGACAACTAAAGTATTCTTTGTAAGAATTTCTAATTTCATCATTAAGTGCTGGTTTTGCGAGATATTTATCTTTCATTCAATTTTAAGTTCTTTATTTTTAAACACGTCTTTTTTTACATTCAGAGAATACATTTGAATTTCTAGAAAATCACCACATACAGAAAATGCTAAAAATAATACACATGCAACAGAATTACCCATAACTAAAAATATGGTGGCAAAGCACTCTTTTCTAAAAAAAAAAAAAAAAAAAAAAAAAAGAGGGAGAGAGAGAGGGAGGAACTCCGTTGCATTGTGGGAGGATAAAAGCTATGCATACGTCGGACATTGTATGTAGTCAGCCTTTAACAAACAGTGTCTAAACCATTAATTGTTGTGATAGCAGTGTAATCCAATGGTCCAACGAATTTAGATTTTGTTCACCGAACAATACTCTAACTTAGATCTGGGTTGGCTTATTGTTCTCATACCAACGCTACAGTGTCTGGAAGTATACAGTGGGGGAGTCGTGTATACAGGCATTACATTAGAATGTATCCCAAAAATTACATTTTCTTAGGTAACGCAACCAACGAATTTATTGTTTGAAAGTGCAAAAACTAAGCGTTAGTTACAGTGTCTAGAATTATGTGCTGGGAAAAGTATTTAAAGATTAGGTCCTTAAGTATAAAATGCCCTACTTAAAAGCGGTTTTTGTACTAGAGATGTGTGATTTGTGTTAGAAATCACACATTGAAAGTTTTAATTGTTATTTTTACTTTATAAGATGACAAATATCCCGCAAATAAAATAAGAGAAAAATACTATTAAAAATTTTCTGGTGTGAGTTCAAAATTTCTAAATAAAAAAACTGCTATCAAATGGATGTTTCATACTTAATGATCTGAAAAACTGTGAACACAAATTTTTTTCTGGGAACCTTAAAATTTTTAGAAATCATCGAACCTTGTATTAAGTCTCTTTAACCATTTGACTGACCCCCCACCCCACCCCCCACCCTCTAGAATATAAACCAAACTTCCTTTTGCAGTTATCCAAAGTTTTCAGCATAATAAAATGTAAAATTATAATTTGCTAAAAATTAAACAGTACATAAAGAAAAACTATAAAATTATTAATTAAATATTTCATTTCAGATTACTTATTTCAACTGACAAAGGTTTAACGGAATTTTTAAAAATTATAAAATAAAATTATGTGATTTGTGTTTAGTTGCTGTTTTCTCAGGGACGGAAAAGTTTACGTTTACCTGTCAGAGAGGGGGAATGTTACTGGTCCTGCACACCATTACATTTTTCAAATTAGTGGTCCAATTGAATTTTTGGTGGTCTTAGACCAGCGGACCACCGAGGATTTCGAACACTGAAGTTACATCGTACTTTGGAGATGACATAAAGCAGGCAGTCCCTTCTCAGATAGCATATGGTGTAGGTTTGTGATGTAAAACAAACAAGTCAAATCTAACAAAGTTGATATGTCTATTTTGACTAATGAAAGGCTATGTAATGGATGGCAGTGTTACTGTTCTTCCAATACGATTTTTAAAACATAGTTCAGATTATTTGCCAGTAAAAAAAAACTAAACAGATTTGCATTTTTCCCCTCTCTTTGATTGGATCTCTTATATATTTCCCTGTTTAAAAATAAAATCATATTCAAATAAGTTTATTGCATTTGAATTTTTTCTCAGTTCATTGTAGAATTTGGCATAATGGCAGATCAAACATTATGAAGAATCTCAGCAATAAGTTTAAAGAATTCTTTGACAAAATCCAGGATAAATTGGACATTTCGAATAAGGTATTTCGTTTTGTTTAATTTTTATTTATAAAATCTGATTTGTATAAATAATTCATAGCAAAAACAAATAAGAGTGAATGATTTTTTTTCTGTTTCAGTATGATGATGCATTACATTATATATTTTATTTAAAGATTAACATTTTTAAAAAAAGTTATATCATTGTCAAATAGATTAATAAAAAATCTATATTTAAATAATCAAATGTAAGTAATTAAATGCTAAAAGAAACTAGTCGGATGTGCCAATCTCAAAACTTTCTTCTATCTCATAGATGTTAATACTTCAAAATTCGCTATCATACTGCCAGAATTTAATGGTAATCTATGCCCATCATGAAGATTCTAAAGATATAGGTTCACTAAATTGTGTGCATTTAGAAAGGAAATATAAGCATTGCATCTTTCAAACAAATCATTGAATTTTGGCACAACCCTATTCGATGCCTTGTCTGCAACCAAAATTCCTAATCTAAAAAGCATAAAAGCAACGCCTGTTTGACAGTATACATCCAAGCCTAATAAGGATCTATTTATGTGAAACTGTAACAGAATATGAAAGTTGATTAAAATGCATGCATTAGTTGTTGAGATACAGCTGCTGCGATAATCGTAAAAAAAGGCAGCATAGCAACGCCACCTATTGGGCAAATAACACCAAAACCTAATCAACAACATTTCATCTCAACGTCTAACTGAATCTGAAGTTTGATGGAAATCTGTACGTCATTTCTTCAGATGAAGTTATTTCGGAAATCGTAGAAAATACAGCATGGCGGCACCACCTATTAGACAATTAACATCAAAACTTAATCAGAAACAAGTTATGTCAACGTCTAACTGAATCTGAAGTTTTATGAAAATCCGTGCGATAGTACTTCAGATTAAGCTATAGCGGAAATTTGGAAAAATGGAGCATAACAACGCCACCTATTGGGCGATTAACAGCAAACCCTAATCCGTAAAACTTATGCCAACAACAAACTGAATCTGAAGTTTGATGAAAATCCTTGCATTAGTTATTTAAACAGAACTATTGCAAAAATCATGGAAACTCAGCACAGAAGCGCCACCTGTTGGACAACTTACATAAAAATCTAATCAGTACCAATTTACAAGGTATAACTGAATCTGAAGTTTGATGCAAATCCATACATTAGTTCTTCAGATGAACTATTGAGGAAATTGTGAAAAATGCAGCATGGCAGCGCTACCTGTCAGGCAATTTATATCAAGGTGTAACTGAATCTAAAGTTTTATTGAATTCCGTGCATTAGTTCTTGCGATAGAGCACCTACAAAAATCTGTCGAATCTCGGAAGACAAATTTTTTTTACGATTTCAATACTTTCTTCATGTAAAGACAGAAGAAATAAAAAATTTCATTGACAGAGGGGGGGGGGGGGGGATAATAATTTGGCTAAAGTCAATTTTTGAATTGTTTAAATTTTATAATTGCGAAAATTTTGAGTGCTTATTCTTATTTATAAACTTTCTTCTTGTTAACGTTGTTGATTATATTTTTACACACCCAAGAAAAGTGAACTCATAACATGCGGTAAATTGTAATGTAATCATAACATGCTCACCCATTGTCTGCAATTTTCTATAATCCGCGGTTCTTAGCAAAAGTAAATATCGTGAATTTTGGGAATATATCTCTGAAAAATATTGTAAACTTCGACAAACAACCGTGGGAAAAATTGCTAATTTCATGAAACGATAGCTGAAAATGTCGCGAAAACACATAGCGAATTTTGTCAGAAAAAATTCCAAATTTCCACAAGATTTTTGCCAATTTGTCGTTGAAAAATATTATGAACTTCAACAAATGGTAGCAGAAAAAAAATCACAAATTTTGTCATAGATCGTTGAAAAAAATCGTGAAAAAAAAGCGCTAATTTCAGTAAACGATCAAAGAAAAATATTGCAAACTTCATCAAAAAATCGCAGAAATGCATAGCAAATTTTTTCAAAAAAGTGCAGAAGCATATTCCGAAATTGCCAATCTGTCGCCTAGAAATATCGGGAACTTCGACAAATGGCCACGGAAAAAAAACGCAAATTTTGTCACAGATCATTGAAAACAAATGAAAACATTGAAGAATTGTATATGAAGCAAACTGAATTCAATAACAATTTTTAAAAAGCAGCATCAAAATTAAAACTTTTATTTAAATGAAAAAAAGTTGAAATTATACATATAATATTTCGAGTTATAGCGATTTTAAATGACCCCACTTTTTTAATAAATTTTAATTTTTTTTTAATTATGAGAACTTTTTTCAAGTTATTTTGTTTACAAATGATATGGTTAAGCATTACAAAAAAATTCAAAATAATAACTCAATAAATAAAATTATTTTAAAATGTATCCCGGACCTCCTTTAATGAAACAAACCAAGTTCAATAACAAATCTTAAAATGAAAACATACATCTTACTATAAAACGTACAGTTCTAAACTTATCACATGTTATTAGTTAACCGATCTTGAGAACAAAAAATATAGTCAAAACTATTAACAGGAAGAACGATTGTAAATAACAAATATAATCAAAATTTTCACTTTACTGAATTAGGCCTTAGCTTTGACTTTGAACTGACATGCCTGGCGATATGAAAACATTCTGTTAAGTGCAAGATATATGTTTTCATTAGGATTTCTTACCAAACGTAATATATGGGGTTTTGTATATCAAACAAACAAATTTGAATAACATATCCTGGCTGAAACTCAAAACAGCCGAGACACTTGGCATCGTTCAATTTGGCGAGTCGATAAATGAATTTTTGTTGTTACCAGTTCGTTTCGTAAATTCTTTCCACGCCTACATCGGCTTAATGGGATTGGTTGATTTGTTGTGTATTGGATGGTTACACCTACCTGAAAACTTTTATCGACAATTGACTCAGCGGTGTTTTGACAGTTCAACTCCGCATGTGTTGTACGATTGGGAAGACCACGCATGTTTAGGCAGACATTTTGTAATTGTAAACTTTAAATGACGACAATGCAAAAGTTTGTTATTGTTAATATTTGTTAATTTTTTTTGCTGTTTTTAGTTGTAAAATTTGAAAGGTAAAGTACCTATGTAATTTAGTTTGAATTTGCAAGTATTTGTTCTTTTTTTTTTTTTTTTTTTTTTTTTTTTTTTTTTTTTTTTGCTGGAAAGTTAAACGAAGTTTACCGGACGACTGGAAATTTACGAAATTATGGCAATTCAACATTTTTTAGAGTTTGGTTTCAAGAAAGGAGATGTGTGTTAAGGTATGTTAATAATTTTATGAGTTTTTTGTTATAGTTGTTTATATTAGCCGTTTATTGTATATTTCTCATGTATGCTGGCCTTACGCGTTTTGTATATTTTGATATTGCTACGCAGCGAGAACTGCTGAATTTTGAGATTGCTACACAGGGAGAACTGCTGAATCCAGTGATTTTTTCGGTTAATGAACGCGTAGCGTTCATACAATATCCACTGGTTGCCGCTTTAACGAGTTTCCTGTGATTTTCAGATTGCTGTATTCAGTGATATTTATTATTTTTTTATGAACGCAAAGCGTTCATATTTCCGTAAATTAGAAATGAATTGTTCAATGTTTACTCTGATACAGGCACGAACTTTAAAATATTAAATAACGCCATGATTTTTTGTGAAAGTTGTTGAGAAATGAAAATTTTAATCATTAAATCGTTACTCTGATTTGGAAAGGTACTTTAAAAATTTCACATTTTTCAATAAACTTATGTTGAAATCGTTTGTTTTATTTTGAATCTCATAAAAATCAGCTTTCCTGTGTTTTCTAATGCGTCGTTATTTATAAATGTTGTATTTCCCATGATTCCAGGTTGATGACGTAGTAAAAAACAGTCTGGAAGCATTCAGAAACGTGGACCAATCACGTTAGTTTTCTGGTTGCCGCATTTTAGATTGGCGTATGTGGGGTATTTGGTGCTTGTCAGAAAACTCGCCGAATGGGGTGTCTCGGATGTTCTGGGAATCTGCCCAAATCTTAATTAAGATACACATCTTATACTACACTCACTGGATTTTGTATTCAGTTGTACAATTTATAGCATGTTATGATTTCACTGTTCTTGGGCGTCTAAAAATATAGCCAAGAACATTAACAGGAAGAAAGATTAAAAGTAACAATAAATACTCAAAAATTTTGTTCATTGAATTACGCCTAAACTTTAAACTGATGTGCCTGGCACTATGAAAACATTCAATAAACATACGTAGTAACATAAGTAGAAAGGATTAACAAAAGGAACAGAACTGAATTAAAAATCCTGTGTATGTTAAATACTATGATGTGCATTTCGTGTTATATTATGAGTTTCATAAGAATCGCACATTAATTTCACTTTTAATTGCCCAAGAACAGAAATTATTTACTTCATAGAAATTAAAGTTCGAGAAACACATTCCATCCGTTGCCGACTACGACAATTGAAACTAACTTACATTAATTGTATACCTTGCAAAAAAAGTATTAAACATTTCGAAATATCACAATTAATGTAAATAAGATTAAATCTTAAATTGGAAGAAAAGCGCAAAAGTTTATTTTTATTTGTTTGTTTGTTTGATTGGACACATATATCAGACTTGTGTGCTTGACAACAAGGCCCACTTATCGTCGATATACAGGGACGAGATAGCACAATGAAATTTACAACACAGAGAATTTTTACATCCGGGAGATCCACAAAGAGTGTGCAACGGAGCCAGCGGGAGTCGAACCCGACAAGCCTCCTGCGCTCTAAAGCGATTAGCAGCGTGGTGTCTTAACCACTCGTCCGTGGAGGCCCCGTATTTTTCTTTAAAAATGATGCTGATGAAACATGAACAATCACAATGCAGTTTGCCGCTACGCTAGGTCAAATATTTAACGCCTACTCTCGTTGGCTGGCTGCTTTATTGCTGCGGATTGGCGGAGAGCTGTAAATAGCCTCTAACCCATAACGTTTTAAATATAAAAAAATCTAAATTGAAATTTTAAAATCTGGCTGCGAAGTGCTTTCTGGTGAGAGCATCTACACAAAAATTTCAGAAGCCTAGGTGTTACAATTTTGCCACTTTCCTCAGTCATGCAGACAGACATCTCTTATTTTATATAGAGAGAGATATTTTTAGTTTAAAGTTAATTGATTTTTAATTTACAATAAATCTTCAATTCCTTTATTAAAGTTATTTTTCATATCATGTGAGGTTACGTCAAAAACTCAGCCATATACTCTTTTGCTGTAAAGCAAATCTCTGCTACTTTTATTTCTAGTTTTGACCATTACTTTTATAATGGCTAACGAGCTAACCAGTGAATACAGATTCGTGGCTATTCCCCAATCGCTTTCCCTCATTTTCGAGCAATTAATGTTGCATTATATATACAGGGTGTTTCAATATTATCAATGTCAGAAATGTAAAGGCAGATAGAGGGGACCTTAGTAAGCAGATTTTGTATAGGAATGTGGGTGCGGGAATACAGGATTGAGGCAGTAACGGACACTGTTGAGTTCGGCGGGTGAAAGCCCTTCGCTGACTTGAACTGTCATTCCCCACACGGATTTCAGACAACTTGCATCGTTACACCAATGCAGAGCTTATCGACATGCATTTCATGTATCTGGCTGTGCAAGGAAATGGCTCACACCCAACGCACGTCTAACAGTTCTCAAGGTTTTCGAAATACATTCCTCTACTGTGTATAATTTTGCTTTTTCCACTGCAGGAATTCTCCAATATCTTTCATTACCCGTATCACGTCTCGAGGCATAAAATGATCCACTCGCGCACAACTCCCGATGAAGACACCTAAATGTTCGGCGATTGGGCAGATTCGTACTTGGAAATCGTTGCATCTACATCCTTTGAACAGCCGCTCCATTTTCTTGCGCAGCCTCATGCATGAAATGCATATTAGCAAGATTCGCATTGGTGTAACGACGCGTGTTGCTCGAAATCCATGCAAAGAATGACGATTCAAGCCTGCGAAATGCTTTTATCCACCGAACTTAACAGTGTCCTGTACTGCCTCAAAGCTGCATTTCTGCACCCACATTTTTATACGAAATCTGTTTACTAAGTTCCCCTCTACTTGCTGTTACATTTATGACACATAATTTTGAAACACCCTGTGTATACTGTGTGATCTATTGCGAGATTATCAGAGCTCAATATTGTTGGATACAGGATGTTGTCAGATGAAGATGTGGTTAAGTTGTTGAATAATATACACCCCTAAGGCTAACAATTGACTTTTTGCCATAAAGTCCAGATTGGGAACTTGAATATTTCAACAAAATAAGGTAATTTTAGTGTTAATTATAGCATTTTATATTTTTCAAAAACTTATATTTTCTAGGGATCCACACTAAATGTTGTATTTGGGCCCATGTTTTCTGGTTACATCACTGCGGCTGATAAAGTATATATATATATTATACCTCTTTCTTTAATGCTTATTATGTTTAGTAAGCTTCAAACTTGTCATTAACTTTTTTTTTCAATATATTATGTATCTGATTTTTTTTTAGAAGTAAGGCGAATTTTAAAGAAAAGGGAAGACTGTGCCAGCCACTCAATCACCAAGAGCGATAGTATTCATTAAAGACATACAAATCGCAGATGCCGCTGTCCTGTATTGTGGTTGATTCATAAGTGAAACCAAAACAGGTGTAATGGGGGTTACGTTTATTAACTGTGCTGTTATTGACATATTACACTTTGGAACTAAATTATCTTGTGCAAATGATGGGGGCATTAGGACTCTTTGTGTTGGACCACCACTATCATAAACTTTGCAAAAAAGCAATAAATATTTTACCCCCACTACAATATTGTCAAAAAGAAAATATGAAGCAGTTTGAATGTATCTAATTAAATTAGAAGATAATAAAAGTTTTGAACAAACTTGGATAATGGGCTAAAGTTTTCATTTCTATTGTTTCCAGTTCTATTTGTCATTCCTATACATAAAGTAATAATCAAATTTTCTTCAGTTTATGTAATAATGTCTGTTACTATATTTTTTATTTTATATATATCTTTATTTTTCTACTTAAATTTTTTATATTTTATTACATGAAGTATTATATCTAGGGAGATTCATAACTACAATGAATGTAGCAAAATAGTTCATATAACTGTGACATGAAAAAATTCTTCCAAGTTTTAATTGTGGAATTCACTGCTATGGCAGAACTTGTACGATTAACTAAAAGCTTATAATTCAACCTATGAATGAATATGTATGCATATTAGGCCAAAATATAGAAAACCACCTTATGAAAAAAGCTAAAACCAAAACTAAACGCAGCATCATGATGTTTATAATTAAATGAAAGCATACGAAGACAATAAAAATAATTTTTACTGCTTGTTAATATCGGTATTAAGAGTAAAGATATTTTTTTATGGATTTGCATTTGCTTATCTCGAATTAAACAGCTATTCAAATTTTATAATTTATGTATACAGCAAACTCAGTCAACTTGAATCCAGTCCAGTTAATTCTAAGTTCTGCTTAAATTGAAGTTTTCAAAGCCCTGAAGCTTTTTAAATTAGTGACTGCGAACCTTTTTATTTATTTATTTTTGTGTGAGTGTGTGTGTGGGGGGGGGGGTCATAATTTTTTTTTTCTGCATGAACTTTGATCTACGAGTTACCATGTATTATATACTTTTTCATAATTTTTTTATTATTCCAATATTTGCGGGTTTAAACTTTCCCTTTAAAGCAATAAACCTTGGTCTTGATTACAAGCTTGCATTATTTCAGCTATGTGTTAGAGTTGACACCACGTAAGGTAGAAGTTGCAACTGGATATGCAAATCTTTTGAGAACAATGAAAGTGTACATTTGTTTTGTTTAAAAATATATAATATATAGTCAGCTCTGTTAAATCTGCCAATGTATAATTTGCAATTCTCCATGATCTGCACTTCATTTTCAAATGTAAACAAATGAAAATTGCTCAATGAAGTTTGTAAAAAAAAAATTAATAAAATGGCGATTCCATCTTTATAGTGAATTTTCAAAGAAATGGTTAGATATTTAAGAGTTCTAATGCATTTCACTTTTTTAAAAGAACAGTTTTTAGGTTTAAGCTCATTAATAACAAACCAATTAATAGATTGTACTGCATGGCTCAGCAGAATTTAAAAAAATAAGACTCCTTGACCAAAATTTTCTGTGTTTAAAAAAATAAATCATTATAATTAATCTGTGTAAACATTTATTTTTACTATATTTTTTACATTATTAATTTCCTTTAAATGTTTAATTTTGGCGATAGATATTGTTAATTTAAATGCAGTTTTTGCTTTATTTGTGAACTATATTTTCCTTTTATTTGTGAACTATATTTCCACTTTATTAATAATTATTTGTGTATAATTTTGCTGGAAATTATTAAATTGCTTTCGCATTACTGTTAGAATTTAAATTTTTATAATAATAATAATGCTAATTTATAATCAGATTTGGAAAAAAAATTGTAAACAAAGCAATGTTCTAAAATTTACCAACTCTGCAGTCTCAAGGTTGACTGATTTGACAGAATCGACACATATTTATTCAGCTGCATAGTTACATCAAGTTTTTTATGTTTAATTTGAATTGGTCATCTGAGGCTTTTAAAATATTTTATTTTATTGTAACATGAATGCATACAACATTTTGCCGTTTTAAAAGTGGTGTCCACCCCAATAAACAGATTGTCTGAAAGTGTTAATGTGTAAATATTTTTGGTGATAAAAAAGTCATTGAAAATACATGTACACCAAGAGAAAGTAATGCATAAAAATTGTACTAAAGAAAGGGTTTTAAAATATGCTCTAAGAAGTCCGCTAGAATGTGTACTAGAAAAAGATGAGTGTTCCACAAGCATTCTAAAAAATGCACTAGGAAAAGATAAGTGTTCCATAACTATTTTAAAAAATTTTCCAAAAGTGCACTAGGATGTGTACTGGAAAAACATAAGTGTTCCATATGTAAACTTTATAATATACTTATAACTACTTAAAAGGTGACAAAAACATATAAAACCATATAAAAATATTATTTAATGTAACCCGAGATCGTTCGAATACACACGCGTTCATTTTCAAAGGGATAAAAGATGATTGACTGAATAGAAATAAATTTTAAAAACAAAAACAAAAATAGTACGCATGCGCAAGCGGAGTTCAGTCCATTTCTCTGCAGAGGGGTGAAAAGATCAGTTCATATTATCAGGAGGTCGTGAAATATTTAGGATATTGTACCAAATTGCAGGAATATTATAGGAAAGAACGTCATTGCAAACATTATCACTTCTAAGTAAAATTTCAATGGATTCACGGATTATTGATGAGTAGTGGTTACACGTTGAAATGATAATTTTAGCTTTTTCGAAGTTTATCTTAATATTTTCTGTTTGATGCAATCTGGATAAAGCTGTATTTGGTTTGTTAAACTTGATATCAGAAATGTGCTCTTTTAATCTTTCCTTAAATTTTCGACATGTCATACCAATATAAAATAAATTCTTATGCTGTTCTGTGCTGAATGCGATGATGTAGCCTCCAGCTTTTTCATAATCGGGAATAGGATCAATTTTGCTGTGAATCAATTCTTTCATTTTTGTTGGAGGTTTAGCTATTAAATTAATATTATATTTTAGTAATGCATATCTTAATCTCTCATAAAGTTGTGGGATACAATCAAAAGTGCAATAAATAGACTTGTTCAAAAATAATTCCTTCTTCTGTCTTGGTTGTTTTGCTCGATTAACTAATTTATTAACGTGTTGAGGAGGGAAACCATTCTCAGTAGCAATTTGTTTTATTATACTAATCTCGTTTTCTAGCTATTTATCTGTACAAATTTCGAAGGCACGTTTAACGTAAAACCTATAGGCAGCAATTTTATATGAAAATGGTGAGTTACAATCAAAAGGAATAGTGTTGTTAGATCTGCATGGTTTTCTATAAATAGTACGCTCCAATTTATTTCCATAACTATTCTTTATTAATTTAATATCAAGGAAGGGTAAAATACCCTCTTTCTCAATTTCTAACGTAAACTTTATCTTTGCATCCAACTCATTATGTTTTAACAGGAAATTATTTAAAGACCGCAAATCGTGATCCCAAATTATTAAAATGTCATCTACATATCTTATCCAAATTGATGGCTTGATTTCAAAATCTTCCGTAATCTTTGTTTCTAAGGGTCTAAGTTTTAATTCGGCTAAATATCCTGAAATGGGGGATCCCTTAGGAGCACCATTTCGTTGTCTGTAATATTTACTGTTAAAAACGAAAACATTATTTTGTGTAATCAGGTTAATTGCTGATTTTAACGTGGTGCGAATATCTTGATTAAAATTTGGGTTATTGTCAATAGATGTTTCAATTATCTTAACAATTTCATTACTATTTATAGAAGGATAAAGAGAGACAATGGCCAGGCTGGCAAGAATGCTATTGTGGTTTATTGAGATGTCTTTTATCGTCTTTACAAAATCAGTAGTGGAGTCAATGACATATTCAGATGGTGGGAGAATAGTTTTTCAGTATGGAACAAAGGCTTTTCAATATAGTAGGTAGGAGCAGAATGTTTAGTTACAATGGGGCGGAGGGGGGTGTTTTTGTTTGTTTTTCTTTTTAAAATGTATTTCTATTCATTCAATCATCTTTTATCCCTTTGAAAATGAACGCGTGTGTGTTCGAACGATCTAAATTAAATCTTACATTAAATAATATTTTTATATGGTTTTATATGTTTTTGCCACCTTTTAAGTAGTTATAAGTATATTATAAAGTTTATTAATAACAAGGTGAAAATTTCCTTCACGACATTGGTGTTTAAAACAGTGTTTTGACTCTATTGTTCCATATGTGCTCTAAAAAGTGTTCCAAAAATTGTGTTAAAAAGTGTTCCGAAAAAGGGGACAAAAATGTGTTCCGAAAAGTGTTCCAAATGTGTGCTAGAATGTGTACTGGTAAAAGATAGGTATTCCACGTGTTTTTTTTAAAGTGTTCCAAAAAGTGTGTTAAAAAGTGTTCCGAAAAAGGTTACAAAAATGTGTTCCGAAAAGTATTCTCAAATGCGTTCCAAAAGTGTTCTCAAAAGTATTCTAAAATCTGTTCCAAAAGGTGTGCTTCAAAGTGTTCTAAAAAAGGCGACAAAATGAGTGTTCTAAAAAGTGTTCTGAAAAGTGTTTAAAGATTTGCAGTGTATGCCTGAATTTTCGTTCATTCCTTACGTATCGCGTATCACAACATAAAACTTTTTAATTCTGTTTTTCGCAAAACTTATATTTAAAAAATAAGTTTTGCGTAGTTTAATTTGCGTCATAAATATCTAAACATTCAGTGTATTTCTATTTTTTCGTATCAGCAAACTCGGTCAGAGAACAACTAAAAATTTGCTCACTTTAACGCCGATATCTTTCTGCATTTTTACGATGTTTGACTAGATTTTTTTTAATAAGTTGCTCCATAAAGTTGACTATTAAATAATGTAAAATGATCGTTGTTATCGTTCGGGCATGCGCAGATAAAAATTATTTCATACAACTGCTCATATTTCCTAAAATACAGTAGCGCTCAAAGGTATTTTGACAACCTTATATTCTCTCTCATTTTATTTAATATAACAATGTATAAGAAAATATATTCCCTATAATTGAGAACACTATGACTGCAGTTATTCAAATGTATCAAGTTTAAACTTGTTTGTTTACATTCGGCGCCACCGAATAAATATGACTCCTCCTTAGCTCAAAAGTATTTTGACATGTAGTTTGCATTTAATTGTTGAAGGTGTCAGTGGCTGTATAGCTTCGATTAGTGTTTATATTGACTTATTGTGATTATTTTTTAATGCCGAAATCTAAAAAATATTGAAGTGATTCTTGAAAAGCCGCTGTAAATGTACTTAAGAAAGGTAGACTACAAGCAGAATTAGCTCGTTCTTTTAACGGGTCTAGGCAACTTGTTATTACATGGAATAAAGTGTTTAATAAACAGAAATACATCGAAAATAAGCCTCAAAGTGGCTAACCGAAAAAAACAACTTGCAATGTTGACTGTATTAAAAAAATGATATCTACAAGTGATTGTCGTAAGTCCGCTGTAATAATAAAAAATGAATTGAAAGAAAATTACGGCATAGACATACACGTTTCATCAGTAAAACGACGCCTAAACCTCTATGGTTTACATGGCAGAAGACCAGGAAAAACACGCTTGTTATCTACTAAGAATAGAAAGGGCTAGAGTTGCATTTCTAAAACGGCATAACCCTTTCAGGGGCAAAGCAATTCCATTGCTAAAGTGTTGAAGTTAATGACTGAGACCAGAATTTTGGTTAAATAAAATTCGGTTTATTATGTGTGTGAAATATAGCTTTTCCTTATTTACAAATAAATTTGTTTTCAAATTCCGGTGTCAATCATAAATTTCAACACTTTAGCAATGGAATTGCTTTGCTCCTGAAAGTGTTATGCCGTTTTACAAATGCGATTCTAGCCTTCGTATTCTTAGCAGATAACAAACCTGTTTTTGCTTGTCTTCTGCCACGTAAACCATAGATGTTTAGGCGTCGTTTGACTGATGAAACGTGTATGTCTATGCCGTAATTTTATTTCAGTTCATTTTTTATTATTACAGCGGACTTAAGACAATCACTTGTAGATATCATTTTTATAATACAGTCAACGTTGCAAGTTGTTTTTTTCGGATGGCCACTTTGAGGTTTAGTTTCGATGTATTTCTGTTTATTAAAAACTTTATTCCATGTAATAACAAGTTGCCGAGACACGTTAAAATAACGAACTAATTCTGCTTGCAGTCTAAACTTTCTTAAGTGCATTTACAGTGGCTTTTCTAGAATCACTTCAATATTTTTTACATTTCGGCATTTAAAAATAATCACAATAAGTCAATATAAACAATAATCGAAGCTATAGCGCCACTGACACCTTCAACAATTAAATGCAAACTAATTGTCAAAATACTTTTGAGCTAAGGAGGTGTCATTTTTCTTCGGTGGCGCCGAATGGAAACAAACAAGTTGAAACTTGATACATTTGAACAACTGCAGTCATAGTGTTCTCAATTATAGGGAATATATTTTCTTTTACATTTTTATATTAAATAAAATAAGAGAGAATATAAGGTTGTCAAAATACTTTTGAGCGCTACTGTATTTTATATATTTATATTCCAATTACACTATATTGTTTCTACTATATTTTGTCAATTTTTCTGAAACCTACGTTAAATTTGGTTGAAAACCCTGCATGTTATAAGCAAAAAACATGCATTTTTTTTTTTAAATAAATCGCTATATCTGTATTAATATACGCGCTATTCTTACACAAAAGATTACACATATTGCACAATGTCTGTTTATTTATATTCGGTAGCGGTAGATCATTTCGTGCATTTTATTTTACAGTGTGATCCCAAGTATTATTATTTTATTTCTTTGATTTTTTGTTGGCCCCCTAATTGCCCCCCTTATGAAATCGACATCGCTAAATATGAGGTCATACCTGCTCTTTTCAATCCTGAAATCCCAGAAGAATCTGTCAAATATATTTCTAAATATTCGACAAAATGTCTAAAATTGAAAGTTGCCGGTCATTAATGGCAATATAGTGTATATCAACATTTGAACGGAGGATGGTTTCTGGGTCTGGGGGTCATGATCGATGAAAATATACCAAATTTTTTTGAAATCGCTTTCCTCCGAACGGCTGCAATAGGTAGTTTTTTGTAATGAAAGCTACCTAATATAATGTGCATAATGTATTAACTAAGTGTATAGAGCAACTTTTGTGAAAGTCACAAAAACATAGCTTGAAAATTCTGAAAATTATCGTAGATAAAATAATCTCGAAATCCGTTGTTCCCAAAATGATGCAAAAAGATAAGGAGCTGTATCCAAATACAGTAGTATGTGCAATATTGTGTATGCTATGCTGTCGCTAATTAATGGATATATGGATACAATCCCTCATCTTTATGCTTCATTTTGGAAACAACGGATTTCGAGCTTGTTCTATCAACGATAATTTTCAGAATTTTCAATCTATGTTTTTGAGATTTTCACTAAAGTTGCTCTGTACACATAGCTAATACATTATGCACATTACATTTTTATTGCCTTCTCGCCTGCGCAGTGAAACATTTTTTAGTAAACCTGCTCATTTTTCATTCAATTATTATTATTATTTTAATTCTGATTGCAGGGTATTGTGTACAATATTGTTTGTCATATTTTCTGAAAAGAACTTTTTTTAATATTAAGAACCCTACAAATTATATGCTAAAAATTTGGGACTCTTTTTATAAAAACTTTAATTTCTCTACGAATATACATGCTATTCTTATAAAAATGAACCCAGTTTAATCCAATAAGGCACTTAATCGTAATCTACTGTGTTGAACTATTTTGCTACGTTAGTTTTTACAGGGTTATCCAAGAGATATTCGTTTTTTCATTTTGTTGACGGTCCCCTATGGAGTTTTGGGGGAAAATCTTCACGGAAATATATGACCTGTATTATTCTGTTTTCACATTTGGAGTTTCAAGATAATTCCTCATGTATTTTTCTAGATATTTAAGAAAACGTGTAAAATCGCAAATGACTGGTCACTTTTGGCCATATAGTGTATAAATTGACTGCGTTTATGTGAATTTCTATATATTTATATGCAAATAGAGATATCCTAAATCTTCGGCCTTTTAGGTACCAGTATTTTAGTACAACAAATGTTGTTTCTTTTAATCGGAGCATCCTGCGATTTAAAAGAACAACATTTTCTATTAGAAAATACTGGTATGCAAAAAGCCGGAGACTGGGCAACTCTGCATATATTTCTTGGCTTTAACACTTAGGTGGTTATGCACCAGCTCGACTTGTTATTCCGTGTTTGTGAGGTCATTTAAATAATATAACGTTCTTTACCAATACTGATCTTCATCATAATCGTAAAATGATACGAAAAATTTTCCAAATTAAACAAGTCGAAAACAAATACTAGAAATATTGCTTCTCAAAAAGGCATCGTAAGAATATTGAGAGAATAAATAGATAAAAAATGAATATTTCAGCGATAGATGTAAAACATTTACATCAATCAGAATATAAGTCACTATAGAGAAAATCCAAATAAGTTTATTGCAAATATATAAATATTCATTAATTTTGAAAGTTATCTGTGGAAGCAATCTTAATTTCTGTGGAAGTACTTTAGATAATATTAATTTAGAGAGATTAGTTTAGATGTTTTTATAAGTAAATTAGAGAATGCATCATGCTGCTTTGTAAAGTAAAATTCATTATTAATTAAAATTAAAAAGATTTCAGTATGTTTACATTCATTAAAATTTCAAATAAATTGATAATTCTTGAAACAAATAGATTTATATGTATTTATTTATACAGTATTTTATAAAATATCACTAGATGAGTAGATACAAACCCACTATTCTTATATCAAACACCAGTACTGTATGGAATTATAAAAAATGTATTTTTAAATGTAACAGTTAAGTAGTGTTTTGCAACTTGGGAAAATAAATTATAATAAAATACAATAATGTTAATGAGTACTTTCATACACATATACATTCACTTATTTGCAAAACGAATAAACGCAGTTAATGGAGAGGTAAGTAACGTATTTTTTTTTTCCCTTTTAATAATTTCATAATGTAACTTTTAGAAAGCGTAAATGAAAGCAGACTATTATCCTTATAAATTAACGATCATCTTCCCGAGCTTAAAACAATTCAGCATATATTGATCCAAATTGCCGAGTGGGCGGATAGCGTCTTTGAAATAGCTATTCGGTGCATATTTCCCTAATTATTGAAAGGAATAGAATTAAGAAACAATATTTCATATTGTATATAAATGTGTAGCAACAAAATTCAAGTTTCAATCGTTTATTAATCTAAAAAAAAAATACATTTTGCGTAAAATATTTCAAAATTTATTTTTTAAATATATTGTTTGCTAGTTTAAAAATCTCAAAAACGTGTTTATTTATAAATATGAAGATTTCACAGATTTTGAAAAAAAAATATTTTTTTTAAATGAAATAAGTGGTTAAGTTTTAAAAAATAATGACATTTTTTGTACTTTATACAAATTCGCAAAAATATGAATATTTAAAAGTTATTTGTCAATTTACATTTTTTTATTTACAATGATACAACTCAATGGCATATCCAGTGGTGACCCAGCGGTGGCATCTAAAAGCAAGACTTCAGGTTGCATTATTATTTTTAAGGGTCTACAAGTAAAAATTTCTTCCCACCCCATACAAATCCAAAATATTGGTTATCCCATAATATTGGTTTTCATCCTCCATACCGGACGATGAACAAACTCTCCCAGAGAAAAATAACTAAATTGAACACTGATATTGCTTAGCTTCATTATCATCTCTATTAAAATACTCAGTAGTAAAAAGATGAAATAGGCATGTCAAAATAAATTGTTAAACAGGAAAAAAAAAAGAAATGTTATCCACAAAGAAAAATTTATCATGAGATTATAATGACAAATATGAAAATTAATGTCATGTTTAGAATAACATTTTAAAGACATTTGATTACAGTTTATATGCCAGGTTAAGTTAATGTCAAACTGTAAATAAATATTATTTCACGTAAAATGATTTTAATGAAAGTGATCAATCTCAGAAATGCGTCTGAGAGTTACTTTCGTACTGTATAAAGAAATAAATGTACAGTCTTAAAAATTCAAAAATATGCATTTTCTAAATTCACTTAAAAAAACATTAATTGTAAGTCATAAATTTTTTAACAAAATTCGACTTCTCCGAAATTACTTGTCCCAGTGAACTCCCAGCGGTATCTGGAGGTAAAATTTACTGAAGAATTCAACTATGATGTTAGTGTAATTAGGCCTTATTATTGAAAATTTTAAATTTTCTTACAATTACGATATGTAGACGACAACCTAAGCAAAATCTAAATATACCATTAATTGGTAGACGTTATTCCTAATAGATTGGTACCAGTAACAAATTTCATATGATGATTGGCGGCAGAATTAGTAGGGGTGATCATAATTTTCAAAATAACTATACGTTAGTTTAAAATAAAGCAGAGAAAGATATTATCTCCCACACACACGCATATTATCTGATGATCAAATTATCTCAGTGAAAAGCAAAATTTATGTTCTACTGGGACATACGTTTCTTCATGTTGTGAACTCTATATTAATAAAATAATCGTAAGTGAGCTTCTATAAATTAAAATCGGAAACAACTTTACAATATTTATTAAACACCTAGTTATCGATCCTAAAACAAATTTTGATCATTTGATAATTATGAAATGCCTACCAATAGATCCTGAGATATTTCAAACAAAGCTAATTTTGAATGCGGTCTCAAAAGGGAAATCCGTTACTATGAAGTCCTAATTTATTAACACCATTCTGGTGAGAACAGCATTAGTCATAAATATAAACATTAATTAAATCATTTTAATATTCCATCAAACAACTGATATAAATTCTACATTTACAAAATATAAAATTATGATAATCAATGACTATATCTGTTCCGCCAGAGACATGAACTTAGGAATTTTAAAATTTCTAGAAATGGTGTTAGAATATTTAGCGTATTCTTATAATTAAAACGTTTAATTTTCTTAAAATATTTTATAACATTGCTTCAAGTGGAGAATACACGTTTGAGTTTCTGGAAGAATTTAGACAGCAAATAAATAAAAAAGATACATCCAGCCAATAAACCCAAAATGTGAACATTTGTACATTCATGCTTCTGTTATGAGGGGCTCACAACCATAGGAGACCAAGTCCATTTTGAAAAAAAAAATGAGATAGTCCATTTAGAAGGTGCATAAAATATGTCTTATCCTTTCCTACATTAAACCAAGTCTGTAAACAGATGACATATATGAGGAAACATGTGTAAACAGACTTTGTTCACCGTGGGAGTAGATAAAACTTATTTTATATACCTTCTAAATGGGCCATCTCATTTTTTTTTCAAAATGGACTTGGTCTACTGTGGTTGTGAGACCCTCAAATGGTTCCTCAGAGTATCATGGTGATATTTTTTTAAGCTCAAGTCTTTCCAAAAATAAGCTGCAAACGCACACAGGATGTTTCAAAACATTTTAAACGAGATTTAAATGTTTTACCGTAGTAGTAAATAATTAAGCAATGTAAATTGAAAAAGGTGTGAAAAAGGGGTTCGTTAATGAATTAATCATGCGATTAATTTTGAAAAGGCTATACTTCATAAGTTTTTGTACTGATCCTTTAGACAAAATTTCCCATTTTGGAAATTTTTCCTTTTTCTTCAACAAAACCATAAAAAATGCATATGTGTATCTTTAAATGCGACTGCATTGTGCATAACTAAAAGTTCATGATTGTGAATGGCAACAATACTAAAAAATATAAATGTGCATCTGTGAAGCATTGCAAAAAAAGCACAATCTGTTGTCCTTGTTTTCAGCGTTTCTGTATCGCGAACGGATGTAGCAAGGAGTCTAGTCGTTGATATAACTGAACTCTAACAAACAAAACCCCTTCCAAAAATTATCATGATGAGTAGGACTAAGCAGTATCTGAAATGTAATATTGCAATATATTAACAAGTGAATATTGATAATGGCGATATATTGCAATACTCATTTAAAGTGGGCTGCGAGGGATATTTGCTATTGTCAAAAGACAGGCAATATAGCAGCAAAAATTTAAACACAACACAGAGTAGAATTTGCTTTTATACTATTACTTTCCTAAATTTGTTTTTGAAGATAGCCTTTTTATTATTATTCTCATTTTATTATATTAATCTTTTTTTAAAAGCTTTTTATTTTTACCATCATTTAATTTTTGGATGTATAATTAAATACATGCTTTAAGGAAAAAAAGCATTACGTAAAATAAAATTCAAAATTGGCTACATAAATATCTATAAAATATTCTTTTACAGAACTTTAATTGTTGGTTAATATTGGTTAAAGATATCAATTTTTGTTGTTGTTATCTGGTTCAAATTGAATTGAGTGACACTGGGCATCATTTCATTTATTTTATGCACGGGTTGGCAATGTTTGGCACGGAGCAAGCATAATGTTTTTTTTTTTTGTTTTTTTAATCAGATTCGGCCAAGATAGCTTTCTTATGGGATGGGGCCGTGCAGACTAGAGACCTACATCGGGTTAGGTAAACAGATTTTATCCAAATTCGATCGGCTTGGCGCTGATTCTTTTCGCTATGCCTCGAGTCGACTTTTTTCGATTTCTGGTTGGGTTTTGATATTTGCAGGTTAGGAGCGACTTAACCCGATGTTTGGAAAAACAATCATATTTGATCAATATACAATCCAAACAAGTATATTTTTCAGTAGAAAACTATACATATTTGAATACTAATGAATATATATACTTCTTTTTTCTGTATAAACGATTAAATTAATATGAAAAATATAATTGTAGACTATTTTTCCATAATTGCATTAAATTATTAATTTTATTTCAGTTAGACCTGGGATCGAATGTACAATCATTTTATCGGGTTCGGGTTAAATTGATAAACAATTTTCGGATTCGGATTCCGTGTGCTGGGCTGTAGTGCAGACCTTTATTTTGAGTATACGTTTAAAATATAAAAATGGGGTTTTAAATGCTTGAAATGTCGTTGACCTTAAGAAATTTGAAATATATCACATCATTTGAGAAGTCTATTGTTTCACTACAAAAATTAGTGTCTGCAAAATTGAATTTTTTCTAATTTATTGAGTTTAATATTATTTAACAATGTGTAAATTATTTTATGTATATCTTATTTTTAAAAAAAGTATCTTGACTTTACTCTGTGATAGATCTGACGTCTCTGACATTACACAGCATGTACAGAAATTTTACTTGATGATTAAATTCACTAGAATAAAAAATACTACTTTAATTACGATTATCCACTGAAATTCGTCACGGAAATTCAATGTATTTAAAATGCCTTTTTATCACCGGTGCAATAAAAAAATACCGAATCCATCCTATTCCTTAAGCCAATTTTTAGGGCAGAATTTGTTTTACATAAATTACTTCGGAGAAACCACGTTCTATCAATCAATATAATCACTATAGACAATCATCACATAAATGCCATTGGAACATGCTATTGGAACATAATATCGGTCATACTATATAAATGCTTTGATTATCTCAATATATGTAGACCAATAGTAACAACTGAACAGGTAGCTAGCGATAGCTATTATTCATCTGTAACGTACCGTGGAATCGCTGTTTGTGGAAATAAATGTAGCAGGTGAATTTATGGGGATATATTAGAATATTCTTTATTTGTAGATAATTAGCGAAAGAGAGATAATCAGCGAAAGTAGACTTTCTGGTTCAACTGAAGCAGGCCAATAAATAAATGCATGTATTTTCCGAAAGAAAAATTTAAGATCTTTGTGCTGTTTTTCGGGTTTGGGAAAACACACAGTGCGCAAAAAAAAAAAAAAAAAAAAAAAAAAAAAAAAAATTACATTGGAATATATATGCAGAATCAGTAATTAGATATCGTTATTGCGATATTCAAATAGTTTCAATATATGATCGATATGCTGAGAAATAACCGATCCCTAATAATGACAAATATGTAGAGCACGCGGAGACCATGGTGAAGTTCGAATTCTTTCAATCCGTCTGACAAATTAACATTTTATTCACTGCTTATGCTTATGGATCAATTGCGCAATCAGTTAAACGATAACGAAAACACTTAATAACATGGCTGTGCAAAGATAAAATTTTAGCAATATAGTCCAGGCAATAGGGAATTTTACCTAGCAAAATTAATGGTAACACTGGAAATTGGCTTTCTAGATGTTTTTTGGGTCGCTGAATCCGAATTTGTAACTTCCCACCAAAGTTTCCTTCGGCAACCCCCCCCCCCAAATTTTGGTAAAAAGCCCCCCAAAAAAGGTTTTTATTAAAAATATCAATTTTTTATTGTTTTAGAGAAAAAGTATCTAGAAATTCAGAAAGTAGACAAAATGTCCAACAAATTAGATATATGATATTATGACTTAGGATGAAGGGGAAGGGGGGGATCTGCCTCGGAACATGCGCGCGGTGCTGCGTAAACTAAGTTGTGCAATTCCACTTAACCACTCACACGTTTACATTCGCCCTCCCATCTCCCCTCTGAACTTTCTCTATGACGTTTACTTTAAGATTTTTGGGTCGCTGAATCCGAATTTTTAACTTTCCCCCAAAAATTTCCCCCCCGAAACCCTTCCTAAATAATTGTTTTTAACCTAAATTTCTTATTGTTTTAGGGGAAAAGCATTACGAAATTCAGAAACTAGACAAAATTTGCAATAAATAGCATACATGATATTATGAATTAGGATGAACGGGGAGGGTGAGGGTTGCCTCTGAACATGCACTGCGGCGCTACGTGCACTAAAGTATGAAGTCCAGGCAATAGGGGATTTTATCTGGCAAAATTAATACTAGTTCTGGATTTCGACTCACTTTATGTTTTTTGGGTCGCTGAATCCGAATTTGTAACTTCCCACCAAAATTTCACCCGGCAACCCTCCCCCCCCCCCAAAAAATAAAAAAAAATTGATTTTTTGAAAAAAATTGGTATTTGAGAAAAGCGCGTTGGGAGTGTTCCGAGGCTGCCCCCTCTCTCCCCGTTTATCCTACGTAATAATGTCATATATCCTATTTGTTGCAAATTTTGTCTAGTTTCTGAATTTCGTAATGCTTTTCCCCTAAAAAAATAAGAAATTTAAGTTGAAAACAACTATTTGAGGGGCGTGTTTCGGGGGGGGGGAATTTTGGGGGTAAGTTAAAAATTCGGATTCAGCGACCCAAAAAACTTAAAGTAAACCTTATAGAGAAAGTTCGGAGGGAAAATGGGTGGGCTAATGTAAACGTGTGAGTCGTTAAGTGGAATTGCGCAACTTAGTCCACGCAGCACCGCGCGCATGTTCCGAGGCAGATCCCCCCTTCCCCTTCATCCTAAGTCATAATGTCATATATCTAATTTGTTGGAAATTTTGTCTACTTTCTGAATTTCTAGATACTTTTACTCTAAATCACTCATTTTTAAAAAAAAATTAATAAAAACCTTTTTTGGAGGGCTTTTTACCAAAATTTGGGGGGTTGCCGGGGGAAATTTTGATGGGAAGTTACAAATTCGCATTCAGACACCCAAAAAAACATCTAGAAAGCCGATTACCAGTACTATCATTAATTTTGCTAGGTAGAGTCCCTATACGGTCTCTATTGCCTGGACTAATACTATTTTCAATTATTATTCCGTGCTAATATTCTGTAATCAGAGAAAGACAATGCGCTGAACTCATATTTTTATAATTTTTGACCAATAGTAAGCCATTATGTTTCAATATTTGGCCGATATGCCAATATTGATTTTTTTATGGAACAATTATATCGATGAACCTAAATATGTTCTAAGTGTCTTACAATTTTAAACATTCCTTTGAGCTCAGTATCTTATTTGACAAATATCTAGTGAGGGTTTAAAAATAAAATATCTCCATGCGCCTATATTTCAAAAAGAAATGTTTTTCAAGCAAAAATCATTTTAGGCATTTTTTTCTTCCTCATTTTTCCAAAGCCTCATTTTAAAATTGTTTTTGAAAAGTTCAGGATCAATAAGTAAAACTCATCAAAATATAAATAAAATTCAGAAATATAAGAAGGAGCTTTAAAAAATTCTCTGAATTTGGTCTGAAAAGTGCCTGACATAAAGTTTAAGTTAACCAAACATACATTAAATATATACATATACCTTTTTGTATTCTAGCTTTCTCGAACAAATTTTAACTAAATATCGACAAAAAGTTATGAAAATAATAGGCTGTTAAAATAAAAATCATATACTTCTAAACCACAGAGTGGAAAAGGAAATAAAATTAATTTATGCAGCAGTAGATTAAATTATTAGTTTTAATGAAGGTAATTAATCTCAAGTATTAAGTTCCAGATTTGTTGCTTTTTTGTTGCTCTTTTGTAGCTCTTAAGAATTTTCTGCACAAATAAAATAATATATACCATCGCGTTAGAACTGAAGTGCGGTTAAAAGTTTTTAATTACAGATTTTAACCGAGTAACCGCAATAATTATCTGGTACAATTAAAAAGAAATCCTTTTTTATAATTTCTCAATTTATTAAGATTAATAGCTTACTGAACAGTTCAGGAACTTTGAAATAATTTAAAATTGTAGAATTATTTTAGTCTTCATATTTATTGAATTGCTCTATTATGAATAAATATTGTTGATCCAAATTTCTCAAATTAAATAAAAATTTAACAATTCGAGAAGTTTGGATAGTATCAAGATGTTCTTATCACTCATATGTACAGAAAGGTATAGGATTTTTTCAAAAAGGGAAATTTTACTGTTAAAATAATTACACGTGCCCACAAAAAGTAGCGTTTCAGTTGTGTCAGCAGTTCGTACATCAGATCAATACATTTCACAAACCAAGTAGGATTAAATATGTTCAATTTGACGGATACAATTAATGTGAATAGCTGTCAGACGTCGTAAGATATACTTCAGAACACCGAGAACAATTTCTGCTGTATTTCTTGTCACATGATTACTAATTGTAGCGGAAGGCAAAAGATTGAGGACTACAATAGTGATAACGCATAGTAATAAATGTAGCGCAATTTAACTTAAAAAAAAAATTATACAACAAGAAAGTATTGCATTCGTAGAAAATTTCGACTTCCGGCTTTCAACGGATTTATACGTTTTAGAAGTACTCAACACAATTTGGTTGCTTTTAGAAAATGCCTGTCCGTAAATCAGACTGTCTATAGGCCTTAAGTAGTGCTGCAAGGTGTAAATCTGGGGTCAAAATGTTCCGGACACCACAAATTTCTTACAGTTTATTTCGTCATCTTTAATCGCAGATAAATCTGCCATTAGATAAGGCGAAAAAAATTACTTTAAATTGCTGGTGTCCAGAGCATTTGAAGCCTTGATTCAAGCGGGATACATAGAAACACTAGATATTATTTTTGTGTGCACTCTAACTCCCGAACTACAACGTAGAATAAGAGGAATTTTCATATGAAGTTTTAGCCTTATGTGAAATGGTGCTGATTACTTTATGGGCAAAACCCTGTCAGGAGGAGTTGGCGCAAATCGATGCTCTGTTCGATTTATGTGATGCTTATAGCACCTCGTGATATATACACTGAAGTGACAAAAGTCATGGGATACCCTGCTAACAGCGTGTCGGTCCTCCGTTTGCCCGGTGAAGTGCAGCAACACGACGTGGCATGTACTCCACGAGTCGTTGGAAGTCTTTTGGAGAAATATTGAGCCATGCAGCCTCTATAGACGTCCATAATTCTGAAAGTGTTGCCGGTAGAGGATTTTGTGCACGAACTGATCTCTCGATTATGTCCCATAAATGTTCGATGGGGGTTCATCGGTGGCCAAATCATCCACTAGAATTGTCCAGAATGTTCTTCAAACCAATTGCGACCAATTATGGACCGGTGACATGGCGCATTCTCATCCTGGAAAGTTCCATCGTTGTTTGGGCACACGAAGTCCATGAATTGTTGCAAGTGGTCTCCCAGTAGCTGAACGTGATCATTTCCAGTTAACGATCGGTTCAGTTTGACCAGCGGACCCAGTCCATTCCATGTAAACACAGTCCACACCATTATGGAGCCACCAGCAGCTTGCACAGTGCCTTGTTGACAATTTGGGTCCATGGTTTTATGGCGTCTGCGCCCCACTCGTACCCTTCCATCAGCTCTTACCAATTGAAATCGTGACTTATCTGACCAAGCCATTTTTTCCAGTCGTCGACGGTCCAACTGATACAGTCACGAGCCCAAGAACGCCGCTGTTTGCGATGTCGTGCTATTAGTAATTGCACCCGAGTCGGTTTTCTGCTGCCATAGCCCATTAAAGCCAAATTTCGCTGTATTGTCCTAAAGGATACACCTGTCGGACGTTCCACATTCATTCCTGTGATTATTTCACACAGTGTAGCTTGTCTGTTCACACTGACAAGTCTACGAAGATGTAACTGGTAGCGGTCATTAAGTGCCGGCGGTCGACCACTGCGTTGTCCATGATGGGAGGTTATGCCTGAATTTAGGTATTTCCGGCACACTCGTGATACTGCGGATCTCCGAATGTTGAATTCCGTAACGATTTCCGAAATGGAATGTCCCATGCGTCTAGCTCCAACTAGCATAGCGCTTTCGAAATCCGTTCATTCTCGTCTTGTAGCCATAATCACATAATAAACCTTCTCACGTGAAGCATTTGAACACAAAATGAAAGTCTTGCCCAGGCACTCACCATTTATACAGTTTGTAAGCGACACTAATGCCATCTATATATTTGTATATTGCTATCCCATGACACTTGTCACCTCAGTGTACCTCATGCTTATAGCACCTCGTGATATATACCTCGTGTTTATAGCACCTCGTGATATATTCCTCGTTCTTATAGCACCTCGTTATAGAACCTCGTGATAGGAATATATTGTCATTCAGTTTCGTTTGCGGTCATCAAAGTGGAGGTGCCGAAATTCGTTGATCTGGTCGAAATATGCTATGCTTATATCAAAATCTTAAATGCACAGAATTCAACGAAACTCCACGCTTAGCATCTTGAATATGCGATTATGTCGTCACTCACATGAGACATGTAAGTCGGGGTTGCCTAAATTCAATGATTCGCTTAAAAAATGTTATGCTTATATCTCTGATTTAAATACACGCATTTCGACGAACCTTTAACTTTTGAATCATCATCATGGGAATTGATTGTCATTTAACCCTTTCATTCATGCGGCCTCATATGACGACAGATAAGTATTGCCCTAAAAAAAAAAAAAAAAAAAAAAAAAAAAAAAAAAAAAAATCGGTATTTATTTATGGAGATCTGATTTGTGGACAGATGATAGCTAGTATGCAGCACAATAATAAAATTATTTTATAATGGATTCTCATTTATCACAAAAAAAGATTTATTGTAAATAATAGAAAATAATGAAAAATAATTTATGCATGAAAGGGTTAATTTTCTAAATGGGGGGAGGAGGGGCTGCCGAAATGAGATAATTTGTTCGAAAAACGTGATATCCAGTTTAAATGCACGCAAATATATTACCATAGAAAATAACTCAGTTTTTAGCATTTAAAAAATAATAGAACGACGCCCCCACCAAAAATAAAGAGAGAAAGAAAGAAAAAAGGAAAAATAACTTTGAAAAAGTAGGGGAGACCGGGGCAAGTTTTCCAACTTTTTAGATTTTTATTTTTGTATTTTTTATTTTTAACTATTTTGATATATACAAGATATCATTGTATTCCCTAGACCTTCCTGTATAAACTGGCACAATTATTTTTCAAAAAACTAAATATACTTTTTCACAAAAAATAGTTAAGTCTAATCATGTTACGTTGGAAAATGTGCCCCGTATGCGGGGCAAGTTTTCCAGCCTACGAAAAATGGTCAGGGGCAAGTTTTCCAGCTATACTTTAAATTGTAAAACATCGGTAATAAATCTTGCTTGTTAATTAATAAGTATTTTTTATTGTGAACTAAATGCTCAGTAACATAACAGTAACATAAAAAACAGTTTTAATCCATTTGACATTTAAAGACGAAGGTCCAAACAGCTCCCTGGCCGGAATTGGATTTTTTTTTCTCGCCCGTTTTATCTGATTCCTTTTGCAGTTTCCTTTTTTTTAGATGAATCTTTTTTTTCCATTTTCAGTTGATTTTTGACAGGAGAATCAGTATGTACAATACTTCCTATTTTTTTTCCACGCCGTGTTTGCCAGATTAGGGCAGCCTTCGCAAAAGTCCTAACTTCTTCTGGTGTAGGCAAAGCTTGTTTGGATGTAGAAGGAACGCTTCTTTCATAAGCAATAGGGAAATTTTGAGTAGAACTTAAGGAACAGCTTCTTTGGAAATGCTAGCCTGCGTTGGTGTAGAATGATTAGATGCTTTCGGTGTTGTTTTGTTTCTGCGGGGGGGGGGGGGTGATTATTGAGGAAAGTTTCAATCTTTTCAGGATTGTTGGCGCTTTTAAGATTTGGTGCGGCAGGAGCTGGCCTGTCAGAAAAGTAGGATGGCGTAAAAGCAGAGTTTGTAAATATTTCAGGATTCAGTATGAAAATTCTCTAACGTTTAAAACCCGATATAATATTAACTGTGGATTAACGCCAGTGGAGCGGCTCTAAGCACGGTTAATTTTCTTTTTGAGGGGTTCATACTCACTGCGATCTCAGTGTGCTAGCTTATGGCTATAAAGGCATAATTAACATAAAATGGATTCATTAAATGAACCCATTTTAGAAAAAATTGACATTTTATTATATTTTTGAATTTACCTTGTTTTTTATATTGATAGTTTTACTTAAATGACTAAATGATCAAACGGGTTCGTAGTATATATGGTTATTTGGCCAATTTTTTGATAGAATAAAACTAGCTGATTTAGGAGGGGGGAGGTTTTCAAACGAGAAACATGTTGGAAAACATGCCCCGTATGTTGTTGGAAAACCTGCCCCGTCGCCGTATTTGAACTTTTACACTACCTGGACGAATACCGGTGTAAGTTATTTGCAAAACAAACGCATAGTTACCTGAAGAAAGAAAAACTTTTTTAGTGTATGCAATGTCAAAACACTAAGTTTAACGCTAGTACGTTTTTTTTTACGTTTTAATAAAGACCTAAAATTTTACTCACCGTTGAAAAAATGAAAAAAAAAAACAGCTCTCCAGACGAAGTGACAGCAGCTATTAAGCTATAGCTTTTGTGGATGTTGTGTAAGATGTTGCCACTTCAGCCAGTTCACTCGCTAGCGTCACCTAGCGGCTCATTTAAAAACTAAAGCGAGTTGGAAAACTTGCCCCTATGGAAAATGTGCCCCGGTCTCCCCTACGTTTCCATTAAAATTCTTAATTGTCCACGATTCCATAGAAATATTATGTGTACTATACATTAAAAAATCTATTTTCTAAATCGATGACATTCCTTATGCTGTTTTAAACATTTAATTGATTTGATTTATATAGAAAAGTTTTGTAGTGGCCACAACATTCTATTTGTTTTTGCTTTCAAAAATTTACATCGATGTTTTGTTCGAAATATGCGATGCTTATATCTGCAGTTTAAATGTACGCAAAACAATGCAATTATTTGTGTAGAAAGTAATGCAATATTTAGCATTATTTCAAAAAAGAACACGACCCCCCCCCCCCCCACACACACACACACAGAAAAAGCATTAAAATTATCCATTGTTCATGATTCTATGACAATATTATGCGTTTATATATATATATATATATATCATGGAGTATTCCCGAGTGACGCAGCCTTAAGCCTAAAATCGTATAATGGTCGTATAATGGTCATAGAATGGCGAAACTCATATATACAGCTAACTCGAGGTCAAAGGAAACGAGAAAAATATAGCTCATATTATTCTGATTTTTTAAAAACAGACTTATATCTGCCGTCTCTAATCCTATTTTGAAATTTTTACATTTCCATGTACAGTATATTTTGATATTCCAATACCCATTTTTTAAGTGAATTCGATGATGTAAGTTTGTATTTTTTTCTCCAAAATGGTCTGACGATTTTTTAAAAAATTAATACATAATATGAATCTGTTTTTGATGAAGCGAATAAGGCTTTACCTGTTTCTAGAAAAACATTTGTTTGTTATATAATCCGCTTGAAAAATGGGACTATATTTTTTCGCCATTGTATGGGAATTTCACCGCAAATGCGCGACAAGTCATTACTGTATTCGTTCGCATGCTTTTTTTTCTCCATGTTTAGTGAAAAATAATCGTGAAAGATATTGCTCGGTCGGTAAGTCGCTGGGCTAGTAATCAAAGTCTGCGGTTTATATTCTCGGTGATATTTTTACATTTATTTTCAGATATTTGTTTTGATTATTTTCTTTTTAAGAGTTTAACATATGATGATTCCATGACAATTTTTGAGCAATAATAATATAACAATGCGATTTTTTGCTTTTATAAATATTTATTTTCAATCATTTTACAAAAATTATAAATTAATAATAATTATTTCAATATAAATTACAGTATCAGAAACGTAAAGAAATATGATTCTTTTCAGCTCTCATTTTTAAAATCTCATTTTTTAATTATTATTATGACGCTACGGAAATAATCGCTGACATTCATAATATTTTTTTAATTCATTTTGTTCCTAGCATAAAAACTGTTGTGATGTATTAATTATTTTATAATAAATAATTAAGTTGAAATATTTTATTTATACATAACAATAAAATTTAAAAACCACAAGACAATTTTTTCATTTAGTCCTGAAATTTTTATCGAGATTGTTTGTGTGATGACTATAGCAGAATTTTGCTACCGCGATCTTTTGAGGGAATTGCGTAATACACATTTTATTTTTCAACGTTTTATAATATTATTAAAATAACGTTAGCATTTCTTCACTGATTATCATTATTTTATGTCCGATTTTTTATTATAGGCTATATAAAATTATTAAAAATATATATTATGATAGGAACTAGCGGGATTTCTCTACTAGGTTACGGTTATAAAAAATATGATTTTTTAGGGAAAGAGAAATAAAAACCTATTTGACAATGGTTTATAAACACACTTTTTGTATTTGTTATATTTGCTGGGATGAGGAGGGGGAATTAATTTTGATTAAATATCAAAATTAGTTCACATGGCAGATATTATTAGGATAGAGATTACTGGGCTTCGCACGCCATGGGGTCCCGTGTGCCACGGTTCTATAACTCAGGAACTACCTTTCGGATATCAATGCAACTGACTCCAAATGACGTTATAATTAACTTAATAATCACAAGCTATGACATTAAAGTAAATTTATAAGTAGTGCATACTACTTTTTTTAATCGTAATTTCTGAAAAAAAAAAAAAATATTTCGGTTCCAAGCTCAGGCAGTGGTGGATCCAGAGAATCGTTTCTCTTTCGGGGGGGGGGGGGGGGGGGGGCAATACCGAGTGAAATATAATCAACATAGTCATAATTTCTTTTGCTCAAATCATTCCTTGCAGTTAATTTTTAAATGAATATGAACTAATTAATGCGATTTGAAAATATTACAGACTCTCGATTATCCGACGTCCGATTAAGCATAACATTCGGTTATCCAACACTCTTATTATATATTCCCACCCTCTCCTCAAAATATGGTTTATTGTTACTTATTAGGTCGTAAAATTAAAAATGTTATAACAGAATTTATTTATTAAATGCCTTTTTTTTCTTTTTCTTTTTACTCTTGTACTATGGTAATTATATATCTTATTTTTGTTCTTTTAGTTATAGTGAAAAACGTTAATAACACGAGCCTGCAATGATTGTGTTTTTTAACTTTTAGGTAGCTTTCATTACAAAAAGCTACCTATTGCAGCCGTTCGGAGGAAAGCGATTTCAAAAAATTTTGGTATATTTTCATCGATCATGACCCCGAGACCCCGAAACCACCCTCCGTTCAAAAGTTGATATATATATATATATATATATATATGAACTTTGTCATACTGTAACTCTTGAATTTATGAACCGATTTGGATGTAATTCGGTATGTACATGGTACATACCAATGTCTCGACCGAGTTCGTTGGCCAGCTTCATCCGCCATTTTGTTTCAAAATGGCGGCCATTTAAAATTTTCTTAAAAATTTTAAATTTGAAATGTGGTACCAAAGAATTGAAAATGGAAAAATATTTTTTTCTTATGTACTTGACCTTTATACAAAGATTCCGGAGCAGTTTTTGTTTCGTCTATATCTTAAAAAATGGCTGAATTATAGCATTTTGAATTTCTAGCGTGGCTGACATTTTGAAACGTCCTGAAATTTGTCACGCGATAAAAGGCGTATTTATGAACCGATTTGGATGTAACTTCGTTTGTGCATAGTACATACCAGTGTCTCGACCGAGTTCGTTGGCCAGCTTCATCCGCCATCTTGTTTAAAAATGGCAGCCATTTAAATTTTTAAGAAAAATTTAAATTTGAAATGTGGTACCAAAAAATTGAAAATTGAAAAAATATATTTTTTTTATGTATTTGACCTTGATACAAAGATTCGGGAGCAGTTTTTGTTTCGTCTATATATCAAAAAATGGCTGAGTTATAGCATTTTGAATTTCTAGCGTGGCTGACACTTTGAAACGTCCTGATATTTGTCACGTGATAACAGGCGTATTTATGAACCGATTTGGATGTACTTTGGTGTGTACATAGTACATACAAATATCTCGACCGAATTCGTTGGCCAGCTTCATCCGCCATCTTGTTTCAAAATGGCGACCATTTAAAAAAATTTAAAAATTTAAAATTTAAAATGAGATACCAAAATATTAGAAAATGAAAAATATTTTTCTTTGTATGTGTTTGACCTTAATACAAAGATCCCGGAACAGTTTTTGTTTTGTCTATATCTAAAAGAAATGGCTGAATTATAGCGTTTTGAATTTCTATTGTGACTGACATTTTAAAACGACCTGATTTTTGTCACGCGATAACAAGCGTATTTATGAACCGATTTGGATGTTACTTGGTCTGTACATACTACATACCAATGTCTCGACCGAGTTCGTTGGCCAGCTTTATTCGCCATCTTGTTTCAAAAGGGTTGCCATTAAAAAAAATTTAATTTAATATTTAAAATGAGGTATTAAAAAATTGGAAAATGAAAAAGATTTTTTATGTGTTTGGCCTTGATACAAAGGTTCCGGACCAGATTTTGTTTCTGAAAATTTGTTCTTTTGTTTGTATATTAAAAAATGGTTGAATTATAGCTCTTTGAATTTCTAGTATGGCTAACATTTTGAAACGATCTTGTATTTGTCACGCGATAACACACGTATTCGCCTATTTCCATGTGAGAAAGCATGTGGATAGTATGCATCAACATCTCAGCCAAATATAAGTTACTTTAAATAAAAGCAGCTTGGATAAAGCTGACTAATTTCGTGAAATTCTCATTCATAATGATTTAGTATTGATAGATATTAGTATTGAATCTCCTATATTCGGTTTCCACTAAATTGAGCTTCGTGTGTTTGAATAATATATGTTGGCTTTTTTAAAATAAGGTATTTGAAAGCTACCTCTTCCTCCCGGCACTGGCCGGAAGGACATTTTATAATTGATTTTGATGTATTTTTAAGCACTGAATCCGAAAATGACCTTCATTTTTAACCATCACGTCACGATTTTCGCAAATCGTAAATATCAAAGTTAAAAAGTAAAAAAATAGCGAAAGTCTCTGAAACATAAAAGAGGGAGAGGTTTGTACTTTGTGTCAATATATTAAAAAAGAGAGAAACAACGTTTACAAGACACAAATGTAAGTAATTTTAAAGGGCATATAGCTATTTCGAAGCCTCTAATGTCTCATCATCAGTGCTTATAAATTAGCGATAAAAATAAAATAAAACTATGGAATAAAAGAAGGGAGAGATAGGGCCAGAGAGGCGAACCTCATATCCCAACCATGAACAGCGAAATGAACATCAGTGCTCATGAGACCGACTCCGTGGCTGTTTGTCAACAGTGATTTTCATTTCGCTGTTGATGGTCGGGATGTGAGATGCGCCCCTCTGTCCAGGGGCGCAACGACCCAGTGTGCAAAGTGTGCGGCGCACACAGGCGCCGAAGTAATAAAGGCGCCAAAGGTTTCAGTTGAGGAGCAAATACTTTTAAAAAATCCATGGTTTAATTAAGTTAAAATTTATTACATTTTCTCGACATCTTAATTATGTTTTGTAGATTTACCAGTGACAAACTTTTTATAGATATTTAATTCTTTTATTATTATTGTTTATTTATTTCGTTTTATTCTATTTCTGAGTCTCCTGTGATTTAGACGTAGACCTGTCCAACCTTTCAATGAAAAAAGGCGCATCTCATGTAGTTGCAAATAATGAAAGGCTCCATAATTCACATGGCTGAAAACATGCAACACTATTATTTCACTGAGTAGTGATAAAGCATAGTACAGTTTTATTACCACAGGGGGTAAATTCCACTGGTTTCTTTTTTATTTTAAAATGGCAATCTTCTTATTGCAGAATTTCTGCACAGTTGCCAAGTCTCCGGCTTTTTATCTTAAAGAAAATCTGGTTTCTGGTCTTTTAAATTGACCAAATGTTCCAATTAAATAAAACAACATTTTCATCATTAAAATACTGGTATCTTAAAAGCCGGAGACTTGGCAGCTCTGTTTCTGTCATAAATAAGATGACAATTACAATTCGGAAATATTGGTAAAAATGTCCCCTGCGATAATCAGGCCGCGAATAGTGGTAGACTTATGTGTCACAAGCGTCTTATATTATGCATGTACATCTCATGGTGATAGCCATAAGACCCCTACGACTCAGAAACTGTATTTAAATATAATTTGCAGAAATAATATAAATCATAGTAAATTTAAAATTACATTTTTCAGAAGGCCAACCTATCTCAAAAGTTTTGTGAGTGAAGTTGCCCTAATTCTTAATCACTGAATAACAAATTAATAATAGAATACAATTAACACTAAATAACGCTCATTGGTAACAATTAAAATAACCCCATTCAAATATTATTGAATTTAAAGAAAGCATTCCTTTAAAGTGGATTTTTAATTTTAAAAACAGCTACTAATAGAAAGATTTTAATGGGCGCCACCATAGCAACGCGAGAGACGCGTTGGACAGACCTGGATTAGAGACCGGAATTTCCAGAACAGGGACCGGCCCGTTTATGTTTTTGCATTTCGCGACCAGTCCTGTACAAAATTTAGTGAAAACAGACCCGACGCAGCCCGTTCAAAGATAAATTAAGTCAGGCCAAAAATTCCGATTTTTCTTAACAATTAAAATTCTTTTAAAGAGAACTGCATACATATTTACGAAGAAATTTTAGATTGCTATGTGTTTCCAAAACAGGAATTACACAATAGCAACATTAATGATTACTTAGACTTTTCAACATTCAAATAAAGATTCATTGAAAAAAATAATGTATTGTAGAATAAAAGAAAAAAAAAGAGTGTTAAAAGCATCATAACTTTTGAAGCTGTATTATAAAAAGTAGATTTTTGAAAATATGTCTCTGTAATTTATTAAGGTATATTTACAGTGATTCCGTTAACAGAAGTTTATTATAGCTATTACTACTTTTACAAAATATATTGCCTGCCTGACACGTCCTGGAAACAATTAAGTCCAATTCCGGCCCGGCTCGATTATGTAGAAGAAAAATTTAAGCCTCAACCCGGTCCTAGTCTGCTGAAAAAATTAAGCCCGGTGTCAGGCACGAAATAGCTGTCCGATGCCGATCTCTACGCTGGGTATGGTCTAATTTTTCTATCGGCTCGGCTGCGGCTGGCTCGTTTAATTTTTTACCGGCCGTTAAAAAATTTAAAAAAATTTAAAAAATGTCCGTTAATTTAAAAAAAAATTGTCTTTACGACAAAAAAAAAAAAAAAAAAAAAAAAAAAAAAAAAAAAATATATTAATTAAAAAAAAATTTAATTTAAAAAAATTTGTCAAAATTGCTTTTAATATTTTTTTTTAAAAATTGTCTTTATTATTAAACAAATTAGTAAAATGTCTTTATTCCGCTGGCTCAGCTCGATTCGTTTAAGTTTGCCTTCATTTTTCCGAGCCGGGTAAACCTCTGCCTACCCTGAGTAGAGAAACAATATAAAACCGGAACTTGTATGAGTGTGCTGTTATGTAGAGATTTTAGATTGGAGAGACTGACGTCAGCTATGGAGCAAATTTTAATTGGTAAATTGAAGCATCAACCGTTTGGGAAAGTTACGGCATTCCGTGTCGTATGTTTAACACTGTAAGTTTTACGCTTCTAGAGTAAAGTCTACTTTAGGTGGCCGAAACACTATACTTTTTCAGCGCTCCTACAAATGATCACTTCTGTAGAAACTATTATGTATTGGGCAAAAATTTTGGTTTTTTTTTTTTTTTTTTTTTTTTTTTTTTTTTTGGACCATAGACCTTCGTGCAGAACAAATACTTTTTTATCTTGCACTCTGTACGTATCATCATGACGAAATAGAATTTTTATTAATGGGGAGTGTATGGTGAAAATAGGCTGAATTTGGCGATAAATTCTTACTTTTTCAAAGATTGAGAGAAGCGACCTTTCCCTGCATCCCATTCGTACGCTCGTGTCTAATCACATACTGAATAAATAATGGTGATGATTATAAGATTTGTTCATTTTAATACAGAACATGAAATTGAAAGTATTGAAATATGAGCACTTATTAGCTTTAGATATAACCTTAGACACTTCAGAGACTAGAATGGCAAAAAAAAGAGTTCAATTTAGGCATAAATAAGTTAGGAACTACAATGAATAGCCGTATTATGAATGGAAAAATATAGATTTATAAAAAGAGTTTTAAATTCCGGTGCTTATGCCCTACAAACCGACCTGCCTGGCATTTCAAATTATAATAGCCTTAAATAGTCTAAAATCAAACGTTGAATGGTTTTATATTTTTAAACGAAAATTTTTCCAAACGAACCAAGAGATGGAGAGTAGGGTGCAATGTCTTCAGCAGCATATGCTGCTCCGGTTTGTTTTGATTTTATATTTTTAAACGAAAATCTTTCCAAACGAGCTTAATGTTGTCAACAGCACTGCCCTGGGCAGGGTACAAGCTCGGATTTGTATGATTTTTCATTTTTAAATGAAAATTTATCCAAACGTAGATCGAGTTGAGACCCACTGTCTTCTGCAGCGTATACTGGTGGTGGTGGGGGGGGGGGGGAATCCACGCTCCGGCTTGATTTTTCAAGTGAGCCTCGAATTTGTATTTAATTTCAGGCATTTAGATATATAAAAATTTCAATTCTGACCAAAAGTTCATGATAAAACATAAATAATATAAAATATGTAGCATCCCCTCAATTTTTGAAACGCGAAATGATATTCAAAACACAAGCACATATCACTGAGACGGGAAACGATATCTTGAGAAATTTTGCACTGAGAAAAAAACATCTCAGGCAAATCCTTGAAATGACTTAGACTTGTTTTTTTTTTCTTTGTTTTGTTTTTAAATAGTACTAAATATTAATATTTGTTCACACCAGCGATATCGTTAGATTCAGAAAAATACCAAGAATGCATTAATAGGATTTTGTTTTTTTAATTTTTAAAATTTGAAACTTCAGAAAAATGGAAAAACTGGAAAACTGTCGCAAAATGGAAAAGAATCGCGGCCAAGTAAAAAGGTTTTTTGAAAGAGTAACGAAAGGTACCATTTGAATAGGAAAGATAAGACAATTTTTTTAACTCTACGGGGACCCGGCCATCGCAATTTCAAAATGCAGTAAAAATCGAACGTTACGCCTTCGTTAGTCTGAAAAAATGTAAAGGTATGATTACTTTGAAGAAAGGAAGCTCGTCATTTTGCGATTATCATTATGGCTTTTAATTATATTTCGGCTAATTATGAAAAAAGTGAAAAATCTGATCCTCAGATGCATTTGGACCTACCATCGCCTATCATTATCTAAATTTTCAGACCTCTATTTTCCGTAGGTTTTCTTAGCTAATACATGCTTCTAATACATGCAGAGTAAAGGCAAACATCTTTTTTTTTTATATTAATATCGATATGCAAATTAGAGATAGCAAACCTCTTTATTTCATTAGTATGGATGCAATCTATTGATTTTGTATTGTATTATTTTGTCTGGGATAGTGAGGGATAGTGAAATTTTACCATTTAATTCAGGATTCTGATACAGACAGGTTTTATTTTCACAGGCTTTATTGTGTTTTGAATTTTATTTACATAGCTGCCAACCTCCTTTATTTTTCGAGTAATTTAAATGTTTGGAACCAGAAATTCTGTTTAATAAATGAAATAAAATACGAACCCTATAGAAACAAAACACGTTTTATTAAAACAATTTCTGGTTCAAGAAACTTTATTTGATCTGGGATCCAGCAGGATGGCAGTTATGCTGTTATAGATACTCAAAGATTTTTTTTTTTATTTTTTTATAAAGATTTATTTTCGGAGGCGTGGGGCGGTGGTGGTGGGGGTATTAGAGGGCGCCAACTGAAATTCTGCACACAGGCGTTGAATACTGCTGGCGCGCCCCTGTCTCTGTCCCTATCTCCCCCCTCTTTTATTCCATAGTTTTATTTCATTTTTATCTCTAATTTATAAGCACTGATGATGAGGCCTTAGAGGCTTCGAAATAGCTATATGCTTTTTAAAATTACTTACATTTGTGTCTTCTAAACGTTGTTTCTCTCTTTTTAAAATTTATCAAAGCAATTTGTCAAAGCCTTAAAAAAAGAAGGTAAATGTTTTAAATACATCTGCTACACATTTCCGAGCTTTATCAACCGCCAAAATAAAAGAGGATACCGACACGAACCCCACAGAAAAGATTAAAGGAAAAGCACGAAGCAGTGCATGAGCGGTTAAAAGAAATTTCCATGCATAGAATAAATTTATAAGGATTTCAAATACACAATATTTTACATGTTTGACTGTAAAAATCCATAGTATAATAAAAAAAAATGAATAAATTATTATGAAAAAAAATTACGTCTATTTTATAGTAGCAGATTTTCGCAATATTTCGACTATTTAAAAATTTGCGATTTGTGAAAAATCCTGGCGTGATGGTATGGTAAAAAATGAAGGTCAATTTTGGATTTAGCACTAAAAAATACATAAGAACCAATTATCGAAAGCTGAAAAACATAACCATCACATTCATTTTTTTATATCAGATTTCTGAAAGAGGATAATCTCTGAAAATATTCCCTTCCGAAATTTGAAGGGGCTTAACATCCTTGAAAGTCAAAATGTGTCATCTAAGTGGTGTGTATACCTCTTCACAGGTGCGGATCGCCCTCCCCACCTTGGATAAAAAAATATAAATCCAGTGATTATCGCAAATTTCGACAAATGGTCGCCGAAAAAAATTATTTCGTCAATCGTTCGCAGGTCAAAGGATCGCGCAAAAAACTCGAATTTCGCTAAAGGATCGCGCAAAAAACTCGAATTTCGCTAAAGGATCGCGCAAAAAACAATTATTTCGTCAAAGAATTGCGCAAAAACTCGAATTTCGTCAAAGAAGTGCGGAAAACACGTGAATTTCGCCAAAGGACCACGAAAAAAAACGCGAATTTCGTCAAAGTATCACTGAAAAAACGCGAATTTCGTCAAGGGGTCTCAGAAAAAAACGCGAATTTCGTCAAAGGATTATAGAAAAAAAGCGAATTTCGCCACAGTATCGCAAAAAACGCTAATTTCGCGAATCTCGGAAAAAATAAGAATTTCGTCAACAGATCTCTCAAAAAATGCGAATCTCGTCAAAGAATCGCGAAAAAAATACGCGAATTTCGTCAAAGGGCCGCGGTAAAAACGCACAATTAGCGCCAGGAGAAGATCCCTCTAGGCGCGCATCCACGGGGGGGGATCGTTCGGGGCGGTCTCCCCCCCCCCAAGATATAAATTCAACGCTTTTAACGGCAGTTTTCGCGGAACAGACAGACAAGCAAAGGAAAAACAAACACTTTTCGGGTATCAATGATAAACCTCAGTGACGTTTTGGCAATTAGTGAACAAAAAAGGATTATGTCCAGTCAAAAGGCATATGGCGCCATAATTTTTGACACTATGGGTTGAGGTGTGGGACGATGCCTCTTCGTGTACCTTTTGTTGAATCTCTACAATAGAAATTGACAACGTTATGCGGATCCCTTTAAAGTGTTGAAACTGTTTCGTTCTTTCAAAGAAGCTTCAATTCTAATTTCTGTATAAAGATATTTTTGAGGAGTGCTTTATTGTTTGAGAAAAGAGTGGGATTCATACAATTTCCAAAGAAAGAAAGAAACAAGAAAAAGAAAGGTCCTTTGAAAAATTGAAACATCTTAATGTTTTCTGAAGAAAGCCAATAACGTGTAAAAAATGTACTGTTATTGCCACCCACATTGGTAAATTTCAAGGATATTTGATGAATGAACAAAAAAGGATTATGTCCTAATTCCAGTCAGTTAAAAGCTAAAATGCGTATGATGTGTTGATTTCTTAAAACCAACTTGGTAAATTTGTTCTTCCCTTTTTTGCACCGATCGAACCTCCCCACGCCGTGGATGCGCTAGGGGAATCTCCTCCCTGTGATAATTATGCGTTATTTTCTCTGCCCCTTGACGAAATTCGCGTTTTTTTCAGCGATTCTTTGGCGAAATATGCGTACTTTTCCGCGATTCTTTGAATAAATTCGCATTTTTTCAGAGATCTGTTGATGAAATTAGCGTTTTTTGCGCGATTCTTTCGTGAAATTAGCGTTTTTCCGCAATTCTTTGGCGAAATTCCCGTTTTTTTCTGCGATCCTTTGACGAAATGCGCGATTTTTTGACGAAATTCGCATTTTTCCTGCGCTCCTTTGACGAGATTCGCGTTTTTTCGCGATCCTTTGACGAAATTCGACGTGGATCCGCGCTTGAGCTCAGGCACCAATCCAGTTCGTTGAGCGAATACTACAGTAGTCTAAATTAGTTGTTTGTCAAACAGCAGTCTCATATCCCCTCCCCCTTCCAGGTATTTTTTTCTAGCTGCCCTCTGTTTCCATAACTCAACAACTATATTTTGGATTTCAAAGCAACAGATTTCAAACATTATATTTAATTTATATATGACACTCTTAATTAAACTTCTTAACACTCTTAATTATCTCTAACACTCTTAATTATCTTAATTAAACTCTTAATTATATGACACTCTTAATGAACATTAAATTTCATAGTTTTAAATCAGAAACTATAGTTTCTCATTTAAAATTGATCTAAAATTCGTATAGAATTTTACTTTCAGTATCAATATCAATGTATACTTATATATTAATATTATACTATATCTTCAGGCATTGTTGCCATAGTACAGAGCTATCACAGTATCGACATTTTTTCATTATATGTTATTCAAGTTATTAAAAAACTGACACAATATTTTTCATTCAAAAAAAAATCCTTATATTGGTTGTTTACATTTACATTAACATTTTTCATAAAACACATTTCGTTACTTTTCATAAAAAACATATAATCCAAATCTCAAAAGTATGCCATATATCAATGTTACATAGTACCTGGCGTATTATGTACAATGTAGCGTCTATACTGCCCAGTTCGATTTAACAAAAGCGTTTTCGCCCCTTCATCGGAGGCTTCCCCAGTTTGAAATTATGGTGTTTTGGCGTAATTGCAGTCTGGCATGAGATCTTATAGCTTTCCTTTTTTCCCTCCTCTCTTCACTTTTTCCCTTTCTTCCAAAATCATTCCCCAGCGGCTGACGATAGCTGAATGTATGATGTCTTTGCATATATTTTCACTTCCTAAGTTTATTTCTAGAGCTTTTTTTGTTAATGTGTTGTGGATATTTTCGTAATTGGCTATTTTTTTCTATTTTAATTTACTGTGGTTTCAAGGGTGGTTTTGTATTTGTTCTTGATTAGTTTGTTGCTTGGCTATTGTATTTTAGATCGCGAATATGCTCTTTAAACCTTTCGTTAATTTTTCTTTTAGCCATCCCTATGTATACTATTTCCTTATTTTCGGTATTCGAAGCTTCTATAATTAAGAAAAGGGAAGAATTCTATAAACCCTTGCTGTTTGTAAATCGTCGTATTTTTCGACATCATTTCTTATCATTTTAAATAGGGAGGGGGTGGATGTGATCGGAACTTGTTTTCCTAGTTTATTTATTTCCCGTTTTATTTTTAATGATAATCAATCCATAAATAGGAGGGGGGGTATTCTTGTTTAATTTGTGCGGGTTGGATCCAATCAATTCTTTCCTTGGCTTTTGTAATTAGTTTATATAATGTTTTCCGTTGGTTGCCAGCATTAATTCCTATTTTTTTTTCAATAATTTTCAATAATTTATTACTGGCTACTCACGGAAAACAGGCCAAGCTTAAAAATATCGGACATACATTCGCTGATTTTTAAGAACCAAACTACAAACATGTCTAAATGTGTCCGTTCTATTAGGACGTAAACATATATAAAAATCTGAATAGATTTGTGTTCAAATGTAAAAATTCAATGTGCGTAATATTTTAGGGTACGCTTAAAAACTTTTAATGATAATTTATTACTACTTTTAACTATATAAACATAAAAATATTTTTCAAAAAAGTAAAAGAATAATTAAAAGAAAACTTTCGGATGCTGATTCTTAGCTATTTTTCTTAAGATAGATAACTCAAGTATAAAGGCATAAGTAAACTATCTAAGCGTCTAAGTTAAATTAATTTTAATAAAATAATAAATACGGAAAAAAAGAAAAAGAGACCTTATCTATTTTTATTACCAAAAGGATATGGGTTATATATATTTTAAATGCCTTTTATATATTCACATGAAAAAGTATTGATTCAGGGAAACCGGATTCGATTCTTCTGTGTTTGATTGATTTAGAAATTATTAACGCTTCCTAACATAGTTCAAAATTGTTTATGAATTGGGTTTGCCTGTCTTTTAGGCCGCCTGTCTATGCTCTAACTACCGTACCTACACCCGGACTGTCATGTAATTTTTATTTGTTATTGATGTTTACCATATAATTTACCGTATTGCAAATGAAGAGTGCAGCATTTATAGTTATTTTACAGACACACAAAAGTTTTCTCTTGCAATATGTTTAATGGATAAAAATTCTTTCCGGTGGCATTTATTCATGTCACGATAGTTCAAATATAATCGGATTGATATACATTACTGAGAAAAACTGCAGCATTTTTTCTCAAGTGCATAGAATAAATATCATTCATATCTCGTTTACAGGGACTCAGAAAAGTATTGAGATTGAAATATCATAGTTTGTGGTTCAGTTTAATGTTGTTGCAATACTTCAAACATAATTTAAATATCGATAGATAACTGAGTGCTCTACAACATGTTTTCTATAGATTGTGGAAAGCACAGCATTTGTCTTCCATTTACAGAGACGCACAAAGAAATTCAGTTAAAGGACTGTCCATGATCGATACTTGCTGGTAGTGATATGCATTTTTAATCCCTTAATAGTCGAATAATTTTTGGAAAAATCGTTCAAAACCCGGCGATTTGTTTTATTCACACACATCTCTCAACTCCTGCAAATTATTAAAATTAAACATTCCAATTTTAAAATCAAGTTCGGCAATTCAGTGCTGACATCTATTGACCACTTAAGCATTTAAAATAATCCTTGAAGCGACAAAATCAAAGAAGAAACTATAATATATTATCTAAAGTTAAGAGAAATTCAGTACTTGAGCGTCACGGGTTGCGACGAAATTCGTTTTCAAATGACTGTCCTTGAACATATCGGGCGCGACGATTAAGGGTATAACTTTATATAGTTTTTAGTGCTTTAAGTTGTATAAATTCTATAGATCATATACAAGTCTGCACAAAAAATTCGCACACATTAATGGATATGGAAAGCAATTGCTGAAAATGCATTTTTAATGAGTTATTTATATTTTTAATTTACTTATATACACTCATGTCCAAATTTATCTTTACATAAACAAAAATAACGATATTTCATGAAATATCCAATCGATATAAGCCATTTTTGTAGGGAATGTTTGAAATACAAGCCTAATTAGCATTATCCAATCAAAAGTGATCAAACTGCTCTGATATACAAATAAGGGCGTTAAGTTGCGCGACTGTGAAAGAAGCGCATTGCGCAAAATGAATATCGGAGTGAATTTCTACAATATAGCGTTTAATTTCAATGTGTAAGGACTGAAAAGATTTGTTATGACTTCGCAGTATCATTTGAAAGAATCTATGAAGTGGCGAATTATCGGCCGTTTAGAAGCAGCCCAGATAATCACAGAAGTAAGGGGATGGGTGATTATTTCAAGGAAGAGAGTCTCTACGTTATGGAAACGGATTTAACAACTCTGGCACCATTGTCAGGCGGTTTGGACAAGGTCGTAAACGAAAAACAACTGCTTCGGGAGACCGATATTTTGCAATAACTGCCCGTCGTGACAAACAATCTACTGCTCGGCAGTTAAATTCAGAGCTTGCAGCCAGCACTGGAACAGCCGTATCCCTCAAACTGTGTACAGAAGGATTAATGCAAAAGGCCTTTATGCCAGAAAGCTAAGGATATGTGTGTCATTGTCTGCGCAGCACAAGAGGGATCTCTCGAATTGGTGCAAAGAACATCAGAGCTGGAATGAACGCCAATAGAGCCTGTTCTTTTTACTGATGAATCGAGATTTAGTTTAACATCGGATTCTAAATGTGTTTACATCTGGAGGGAGTCCGGAACACGAAATCGTCCTTCAAATATGAATGGACGTGACTGTTTCAAAAGTGCAGGTATGATGGTATGGGGCGGAATAATGATCGATGGAGGTACGCCCCTACACATTTTCAACAGCGGATCTGTGACCGCCAGCGATATCCGGATGAGGTCTTAGAACCTTATGCCCCACTTTTCAGAGGTGCTTATGGATCTGGCTTTATATTTACGGACGATAACGCTCGTCCGCATCGAGCACGTTTCATTGACGACTATCTTAAAAGTGAAGCTATTGAGCGAAAACCGTAGCCCTCAAAATCTCCTGATCTCGGCCCGATAGAAAACTTATGGGACTACCTTGGAAAGCAATTGCACGGAGACATCTTCCTCCTAGAGACGGAAATGAGCTGAAGACCGCATTGTTGGAAGAGTGGAACTTAATTCCCCAAACTGTGGTTACCAACGTTATTGCCAGCATGAAAACACGTTGTGATATGTGTGTTCACGTTAGAGGAGATCACATTCCGTGTAAAAATCATAAGCTTCCATTTTTTCTTGAGTTATTCCGGGTTTTCTCCACTCTCCTTTTCACCAATTTTCGTCATTTTTATTGTTTCATGCTACAGTTTTATATCATAAGCAGTGATATTAATTTTTTCCTCTGTATTCATGTGTTATGATGTTATGTATAATTCCACAGAAATTCATAAAATTATAGTTCACCATTTTTGCGAAATCCGTGATTCTATGCATGTAAAAATAATTTTGAACATGAGTGTAGATATTTTATTGCGTTAAAAATGAAATTTTTTATTAGAATTTAATAAGAATAATTTCTAATTCATCAGGTCATGATGAAAGTGGTATGCATGGGATTTTAACAACTCCATTATAAATCCCAATAGAGCAGGAGTTTTCATGCCCAATGAAATGAGTGTAGTAAAAACACGCAATCCAAATTTATACGATAGAAAAGAAATGTGAAGAATAACAGGAAATCAGAATCATCATAGTTTAAATTTACATAAGACTTATATTATGTATGAAAAGTGGTTAACTTTTGTTATAATCGAATACCAGGAAAAAATTTAGATTATTTGTTTGACTTAACTATGCAAAATATTCTGTATAGGTAGCCTGTAAATAAAGAAAAAATTAAATACTCATGATTATTACCTGCAAAACTAATAGATCTATTCGAATAAAATTTTAAATTGCATTCTTCTTTATTATTTGTACATACGTATGAAGACGCCAGTTTCAAAGCTCGTCTTATCCAAAAAAATAAATTTTGGGAAATCGCAAAAAACCTCTAACAGCGTCCATTAATTTTCATTGTAAACCAAGATTTTAAAATGGAAGAAATACAGGATAAAACTACTTTTTTGCATATTGTTGTGTTTTTTCGTTGCAGGTTTACCAATAGAATAGATTGATTTAGAAAACATGATTTTTTAAATTTTGGATAAGGCGAGTTTTGAAACTCTCGTTCTCATATATATATATATATGAAATTTGAAGTGCGGGTATATAAAGTTTTAAAATGTTTGTAAAAAAGACATTTTAAAATATAGAAACAGCCTATCAAACTCACTAGCAAAACTATATGCCTTTACTCTTCAGCAGGCGGAAAGGCTTTATAAACGCCACCCATTATGTCAAATTCAATTGTAATGTATTATTGGCAGGTTTCGTATGACGAGACTTCCATCCATTAAACACAAAACAAATATAGATGAAAAATATTTTTGTCAAACAATAATTAAAATGACCAAAAAACTATTAAAAATCAAAATAAAATAAAATGTAATATAGCAAACCGAATAAATGTTTAGATATTTTAAGGAATTTAAAGGTAAAGCAAGGAGAATATCTCACCTACGCTGTATCCACCTTATATCACATAGATAACATTAAAATCTTACCGCAAGAGTTCGACATCTTGTATTCCATTCATGACTTAACAAAAACTTGAAAATATGAATTATAAATTCCTGTCCATTAGTCAAATAACAAGTCCTTACACATTTCCAAATCTGCATTTTTCTTCTACTTGTTTTTCTTCAACATTATTTTCCTTCAACTTTATACACTATATAGCTTAAGGTGACCGGCTACTTGTGATTTTAGATATTTTGTTAAATATCTAAAAAACTACAAAAGGAATTATCCTAAAACTCCAGGTCTGTAAACAGAAGAGTACATGTCATACATTTTCGTAACGATTTTTCCGTACACCCGATAGGAGACCGTCAACAAATGGAAAAATAAACGAATATCTTTTGGACAGCTTTGTAAAAACTAATGTAGCAAAAGCGTTCAAACTGTAGATTATGATTACGTGCCTTATTAGAATAAACCGTGTTCAATTTTATGAGGATAGCATGTATACTCGTAGAGAAATTAAAATTTTTATAAAAATAATCCCAAATTTTGCCAAGTTTTTTGCTTATAATTTGTAGAGTTCTTAATATAAAAAAAGTTCTTTTAAAAAAATATGACAAACAATATTGTACACAATACTCTGCAATCATAATTAAAAAATAATAAAAATTGTATGAAAAATAAGCATGTTTACTAAATAATGATTCACTGCACATGCCCGAATGTAATCAAAATATAATTTGCATAATGTGTTAGCTAAATGTATAGAGCAACTTTTGTGAAAGTCTCAAAAACATAGTTTGAAAATTCTGAAAGTTATCGTGATTGGATAAGGTAAAAATCCGTTATTCCCAAAAGGAAGCAAAAAGATGAGGGGTTGTATCCAAAACAGTAGTGCGTGCAATATTGTGTATGCTATATTGGCACTAATCAATGGATATTTGGATACAGCCCCTTATCTTTTTGCGTCATTTTGGGAACAACGGATTTTGAGCGTATTCTATCAACGATAACTTTCAGAATTTTCAGGCTATGTTTTTGAGACCTTTACAAATGTTGCTCTATACATTTATCTAACACATTATGCATATTATGTTTTGATTGCGTCCGGGCATGCGCAGTGAAACTTTATTCAGTAAACCTTCTCATTTTTCATACAATTTTTATTATATTTTAATTATGATTGCAGAGTATTGTGTACAGTGTTGTTTGTCATATTTTTTGAAAATAACTTTTTTTTATATTAAGAACTCTGCAAATTATAAGCAAAAAACTTGGTAAAATTTGAGACTGTTGTTATGAAAACCTGAATTTCACTTCGAGTATACATGCTATCCTCATAAAAATAAACAGAAATTATTACAATAAGCCACTTAATCATAATCAACAGTTTGAACGCTTTTGCTACATTAGTTTTGACAGGGTTATCCAAAAGATATCCCTTGTTTTTCAATTTGTTGACGGCCCCCTATGGGTTTTAGGGAAAAAACCTTCGCGAAAATGTATGACCTATACTATACTGTTTACGCACCTCGAGTTTCAGGTTGATTCCTCATGTACTTGTCTATATATTTAACAAAACGCCTAAAATCACTAGTGGCCGGTCACATTTGGCCATATAGTGTATAGTATATACAAAATAAAAGAAAAAAATTATGGTAAGATGGCTGGGTGGGTAAAGGTTAGAGTAAGGACGAGGGCGGTATTGCAAGGAAATTTATGCTCAATGGTTAATTTATTAAAAAATAGTGAGAGAAGATATTTGTATAATCATTAATTCGCATCATTACATTTCTTGATTTTTGCACACTTCAATAATGTCTTACATCAATAGATGGCTCTAAATGCATGTATTAATTAAATGTATTATTATTTATTCTTTCCCCTACCCCAAAATTAAATTATGTATTTTAAATTTTATGCAAGTTTAAAGATATTTAACTGTTATTTATTCATGTTCAATAGTTTAAACTATTAGTTTAATTTGATACACCAACTTAATTTACATTTTTTTATTTTATTTTAATGATTACGCACTATTGTGAAAATTACAATTAAGCTTTACTTCATTCAAATTTATTATTCTGCAACAATATAATGTATTTATTTATACATCTATTTAAAATGGAATCGTTATTTAATAACTTGTTCATATCAAATATTTATTTTTTTCCCTTTAAAATTCATGACTTATATTAAATTAATAAATATACTATTTTAAAGATTAATCCACATATAATTAATAATAATTATTATTATTTGATGTAAATTTCCAACTGGGTGAAAAATGTCCGGACCAGGATCCTGGTCCGGACATTTTTCACCCAGTTGGAAATTTACATGTAATATGATTTATTTACCAATTAGAATGATTGTGTTAAGATTAATCTAGAATAACAATTATTATTATTATTGATATTTATTTATTATTTTCTTTGCTTCCCATGAAAACTATTGAAGTGATCTTTAAATGTATTATCTAATGATAGAGGGCAGCACTATATATGATCTAATAATATTGGAAAGAACTGCAATATTATTACGCTGTTCTTCTTCACTCCATGGTTGTATTACTAGTTTTATTATTCTAATATTTCTGATAACAAGGGCAAATCATTTTTTAGTACTTTTTAAACTTGTGTCGTTGCTGGTTTCGTTGGTTGTTCAGTAGGTAAATGCTTCCATTAATCCATTTATTTTTTATCTATTACCAATTTTAGCTTCTTTTTTTTTTGGATTTACTGTGTATGGTAGCCCGAGTTTTTAATTTTTTTAGCTTTTTATGGCTTATTCAAGGATAAAACCGTACATGTTATTTGTGTAACTTAAGGTAGTTTGTGCCTGAAGGTTCTGTCTTGGTTCCATGAATATTTCTAGTAGATACAAAAATTGTAACAAACATTAAAATTTGCAATATTAGCACGTAACATTGACATAATATTTGGATTCATCAATAAATTTTGTCTTTTGGCATCAAACAAGTTTCAGACAAGTTGTTTAGGAATTTTTAGGGGACAGTACACCTTTAAAATGGTAAAAAAAAATCGGATTTTTTTTCCACATCTTTAGAAAGGTTGTTGTATTCCGAATAAGTTGATACCAATCTTTTAACTATGTGATAATTATTTACTGAGATATTCGGTAAAACGTAGACATGATTCCTTGACTTTTATTTAAATGCCCTGGACAACAATCATGGCAACTTGCTTGCATTTTGATTTCGCTCTTTCCCATTATCCCAGCTTTAGAAATATGCGAATATGCGTCAATTGTTTTTAGTTAAAGGGGAGCATCAGAGAGGTCGAAAACGCCTTTTCTCAATAGATGGCGTGGACTTTCAAAGGTCGGGCGATTACTTTCATTTTTTGGCAAGCCACGTGAACCACCGACTCGATTCCTTCCATATTCGCCAAACCCTCATAGCATGCATGGTCACAGTGGCGTCGTTGCGACGTCACTGTAAGTCACTGTGATCACGTCACATCTGTGACCAAAATGTCACCCCTCAGTGATGTCACATTGTGACTGAGATGTGAACTTCTTAGAAAAGTTTAAAAAAAATACAAAAACTATTCAAAGCATGTTATTTATGTAAAATTATATTTTTCTGGCAATTAAAAATTTGTTACGTCACTGTTATGTCACTGCATGTAACGTACGTCATGTCACACATGTAACAAAAAACTCCCACCATATTGTAAGTCACAGTGTGACAGAAATACGAACTTCAAAAATCTTTAGAAATGAAGAGAAGTATTTTAAACAGGCCCGAGTTATAGCGGCATAAGGAATGGAAACATATTAGTGGATAACAAATAGTAAATTCGGACACGAAAAGAGAGGGAGGGGGCATAATAAGGAAAATGCACAGTACAAGTATCTACAAACTAGATTTTCATGCTATATTTTATCAATTTGATATCTAAAACAGTGAAAGTATACTTTTTCCATGATTTCAATTTTATCTATTATTGCAATTTAATATAATAAAAACTCACTGATTGTTATTATTATAAAAGTGTTTCTCCGAAAAATGGTACGTGCTGGAGCAATTCGGATAACATATTTAGAATTAGGAATATTAAATCTGTACACTTTACATATTTAGCTTGCAGGGAGGATATTGTTTTTTGTTGTTGTTGTTGTTGTTGTTATTGTTTTTGTTTATTTTCTTGTCGACCAGTGGTATTTGAAACATTTTAGTGGTTTCAAACTAAAAATGATCTATTACAGTTAAGTCTGCAGCTCTTAATGAGCACGTACTCTCTTAAAACGAATGAGTGGATTTGGTTGCTCAAAAATGAGTTCTAATTTATTGGATCGTGAATGAGTTGATTTTTAAATGTTTGGCTCAACTTGATTTCAGCTGTTATTTTTCTATTGTGCTCAAGGAGAGCTAAAATGAAACAACTCAACTTGATAAAAATTCACTCATTACCGAGCCGTTCTTTGCGATTCGTTCGTCTCGTCTCGTCTCGCCGTCGCGCCTGTCCTCACAAGATGGCGAATGTAAATATGAAGTTAAAGAAGTTTACTTAATGATGAAACATTGAGGAAGAGGATGGACCTGTTTTACTCGGTAAGTTTTATAAAACCATTTAATTTATACTTAGTTTTTAGTGGAATTGTATGTACTGATTTTATTTTAATCTTGAAGCACGTGGTAACGGATTTCGTATACACACTAACTTAATTTACACACATACTGTGCTTCCCTAGCATATAAAGCTTTAAAATTTTGAAAAAATTCTCCTGCATTTCTTAATTTGTTGTAAAAATAAATAACTAAAGATTCCTGCATACGCTCAGCGTCACTGCCGGCAGCTTATTTTAGAAATGCTTCTATATTTTAAAATTGTTCTGCCCTTTTATTTTTTACTTATTTATTTTCGTTTAAAATGTCCTGTTTATTACTTTGTTGATAAATAAATAAATAAGCTGATCATAGCGTCATGTAAAACCAAGGGGGGAGGAGGGGAGGTGAAAATAATAAAAGTTTTCTTTTTCGATTGACAAACTTTATGTCAGATATAATAGTACTAAGTATTTTGTGAAAGTAATTTTTCAGATGAATCATATCAACCAAAAATATGTTTTATAATTTGTAGTAAATAATTTTGTGAAAAATTACAAGAATTTCGAAAGAATTGTTTCCATCTCTATAATAGGTAGATGTGCCAGTAATGGACAGCCCTTGATGTTTTTGGTTAAAAAAAAAAAATAACAGATAAATATTTATCTTTAATTATTTATTTTATAATTCCCCCTTGCACTGGGTTATTGTTGACACTTTTAATCAAACCCATCAGGAAGCAGAAAATGTTTTAAAGTTTCGCTGTTTTTCTGTGAAAATCTTAATGAAGAGGTTAAGAAATGGCTTTGTTTAATTAATTTATATATTTTTTATTTTCTTGCAATATTTGAATGTTTTTGTTTGCGTAGCAATAGAAAACTTAGAATTTTATGTACTAACGGCCATTTACAAAATTTCATTAATTTTTAAGATTTTAAGACCTGTCTGTGTTCATTACTGGAACACTTAATTAGTTAATTTCCAGTAAAGGACACCCCATGTAAGCATTGCTAAAAATGCAATTTCAGTAACGTTCATAATGCATTTAAAAAACTTAAGTAATCAATTTTTAATTTTTAAATTGCACTTACCAGAATGTAATAACACTAAATTTTTTATAAATAACTGCTTTTAAGTTATTTTATTGATTGATAAAATTTTAATATTTTATGATTTTTTTATATATACCTTGCATATTTTATAATCTGGCAATCAAATCAGCCAGGAAGCAGAAAATATTGTTTAAGAGCGCAGTCAAAGAGGGGCTCATAGGGCTTAATCCCTCTCCGTTTAAATAAAAACAATTAAGTTACAGAAGCTATTAAAAATCTATTTTCTGTCTTAAATGTTTCCTTGTTCACCTCTGAGCCCCCCGCCACACACACACACACAAAAAAAAGTAATACTATTAATGAAAGTTATAGGTAATATTCATGAAACAAGTAAATCTGCAGATCAGTGGCCTCAAACATCAATTCTACAGTTTTATTTTGAAATTATTTTATTTAGTGTTTAAAATATTCAACTCAAAATATCATTTCTTTCATATTTGTAATATTAATTATTATAAAAGATACATCAAGTAGTCTCTGGAAGAATAATTGCTAAAAATAGTGAGACTAAACACTAATATTCCAAAACTTTTTTTTAATTATACCTTTTTAAATTCCCGTTTCAATAATTTGATAGCTGTAATTGCCTGATATTTAGTATTTTAAACTATCCATCTAAAATAATTAAAACATCGATCTTCTTATAATTACAATAACTGATGGAAACAGTAAATGATTATCACAAATATTTTATTAATAACTGGTATCCTAATTGTTAAATTTATTTGAAAATAACTATTTTGTTTCATTCTATGTATTCATTAAATTCTGTTTCTAAGTACAGTCATAAAAACAATTATATTTATTACTTTTTATGGGTTTTCCTGTCCATTACTGGGCCAGAGGTTGTCCACTGTCTTTTGGGTGTTTTGATACATTTCTGTTATTTAAAATTAAATTTTGGTTCATATTGGGAAATGAGACTGTAAGAAGGGTTATTTAAACTTGGTAAAAACAAACTAGCTACATATATACTGGGCTTAGCAGTCATTTTGTTTTTCAGAAAGTAGAACGAAGTGTTTTTAGTGAATGAAAAACCTCTTTCCAGAAAAATATACTACAGGAAGAATTTGTTATGTATTGTGAAAGTGATTCGGAATTGAACTGTATTTCCCATTTTGTGATCAATAAATTAGCTGTTGAGTTACAAGCATTTTTGATCGTAAAAAATAAACTGTTTGGATTTTAAAGAAGGATTTTTCTAATAGAAAACTCAAAAAATGAGTAAATTTATTTATTCAAAAAAATTTTATAGCATTTCTTGTCACATGGGGTAAAATAGGTATAAGCCATCTTTTTTATGCTAGTTGAGGTCAAGATATGAATGTATGAAAATTGATCAAAATTGAAAGACTTTTGAGAGCAAATTGTTATTGATCCTGTGTTTAAAACTGAAATTGTGCTTTGTTATATGAAATTAGGCTATAAATTAGTTGCGAACATCTGTTATCCGCACTTCGCTTTGGAATGTAAACATTAAAAATCGCTGTTAACCGACAATTTTTGAAAAATCACATTAAATCAAAGTACCATATTTCCGGCCATAAATTAAATTAAAACATATGTTCTAACTTTATTAAATTGGGTGGATTAAGGGTGTATTCAAAAAAATATTTTTCCACCCTCAACAGCTCAAAATTTTCTGGGACATTTTCAGACTCATTTTTAAAAGTAACAACATGGAACTTGCTGGGGTGATTTTTGAAGAGATGCATAAGAGGCCGTGTAATTTCATTTTTCGCTCAATTCATTAGAATTTGATTTTTAAACAATTATTTTCTCTGTATGACTATTTTTTTCATTCCCAGATCTCCCGCTTCCGAAAATTCGGTTCAAAACGCCCACTTTGACAATATTTTCTGCATTTATCAAAAAATCGAAAAACACGGCGCATTATGTAGTTTCTAAATAAGAGAATTTCCCAGTTTGAGGCGTTTGAAAGCAAAAATGAATCAGAAAATAAGCAGTTTGGATCTGAATACACCCTTATAACAGGATAAACAGTAAAAAGAGTCGAAGCAATCCAAGAAAGTTAAACCAAAGGTTCTCGCTGCAGTGAATCCAATGATTGGTGGCTGGGTCGTTGTGAAATTCAGTGTAAAGAAGTCTGTTCAAGAATTTACAGGTCTTATTATTGATATCCTTTATGAAGATGAATACACTGTAAAGTTTGCAACAAAGTAATCTGCCGGATTAAGTCTTCCTTGAGAAAGACGACATTGCTGATGTGCAGAGTGAGATAATATCAGGGTTCATAAATATCATGATATTTTCGAAAATATCAAAAATATCTGATATTTTGATATATATCCGATATTTTCGATATATATCAGATATTTTCAAAACTGTCAGCTTACTGTTGATTATAAATATTTTTAGACTTAATATAAATTAGAATCTAAAACATATTACATTTAGCATGAAAACATAATAAAGCAATATTCTAAATGACTTTTTTTTTTATTTTTTTCTTACAATTTATGATCAAATAAATGAAAACACAAACAATTTTCTGTAAAAGTTGCTTTTTTACTCATCAAAACACAGAATTCAAGATTCAATTTAAAAAATAAATAAAAATAAACAAATTCTGAAATACAAAATAGTTTATTTTTTATTTTTCTATTGAAGAATTTGAACATGAATGTAAGTTTGTCTGCTTTTTCATTCCCTAATGTACTGTGCTATTTATTTAGACTGAAGTAAACCAAAACTAGAAAAGATTCTAATGCCTCTACTGAAGGAGAAGCTGTAAACAACTGATAAGTTAAATCATCATTTATGGGCTGTTCTAATTTAATATTATCCCACCAAATTTTTGGTTCAACATTTAAATATTCACTTTCAAACATAAACTTTATAAAATTGAGATTTTTTTACTAATATCGAATCACCAATTAACCCCTTTATCCCATTCTAACAGGTGCAGTCTACAAAAAGAATTGACAGGCTAGGGAGGTATTGTTGAAAGACAGATAGATTTCTTATGATGGTAATGGGAAAGCTGTAGGTACAATCCAAAACTAGATTTTGGAGTGTAGGGAATATTTTGTGAGCTATTCTTTTTAGTTTTTATTTACAGATGGGCTAATTTTTAATAAGAGTTGAAGAATTCATTTACACTTCTTTTGACTGAAAATATTTTGAAAATAAATATCACATATATAAAATATCCAGAAATACGACATTTAAAAAATAAATATCAAATGTATGAAAATATCAAAAACCATGATATTTTGAAAATAAATATCGGATATATATCAAGATATATATCCATTGATATATATCAACGAACCCTGGATAATATAGACGAACACGCGAACGCCGTTCGCAGAAAATTTTCAAAGTTTGCAGGCAGTTTTGATGGGTTTTTTTTTTTTACAAGTTTCTTTATTTAAAAAAAGCAATTAACAAGACACCAGGCGAAGAATCGGTGTAACGCACGTTGCAGACTATTGACGAGGTCTGTAGACTATTTTTCAACGGGAGAAAAAAAAAATAAAAATTAGCTAGTAAGTATTTGCCATGTACCATAGTACAGTATTTTTTGGAAGAAGCGTCGCGGCTCATACGAGTTAAAAACTTTAAAATATTGTAAGTGCGGCGCTTATGCTGGAACGGCGGGTACAATTCCTTTTTTTTTCCCCTCCTGCCAGGGCCGGTAGCAGAAACAGTGCAGCACTGACGCGGGTGCTGCAGATTATGTTAGGCTTTGCAGATTAATTTAACAGATTAAAAATAAATTTTGTGTTAAAAAATAAATGTTAAATGTTCAAATCTTTTTAAATAAAGTTTATTTGGTTGGAAATTTTAGTGAATGTTTATGTGCTTGTATATAACTTTTCATTTTTGCTTTTGGCGGCAATACAGCACTCGGGAGGAGCACAGCGTTTTTTGCAGAAAATTTTAAAGAAATTATTTGAGTTCGCAGACAGTTTTACATTTTATCTAAGTCTGCTGATGTGGAGGCATCCCAAATTGTCAGGAAGTCTATCTCAACCAAGCTATACCAGTCGTTGCCATATACATATTTTGTACATAAATTTTCATTCACTTATAGCTAGTTAACTTTATAAATTGCTTTTAATTTAAAATATTTTTCAGTTAACTTAATTTCTCATTTTTTCCTACAGATACTCATGCTGATATCTATCTGCTTTTGAGCTGCATTAAATAAAAAAAAAAAAAAAAAACAACTTTTAAAATGAAACACTGTTAGAAACATGATTCAGAGCATGGGCGTAAATTGATGATGTGAAAATTAAGAACAGTTTTGGGGCGAGGGGGGGGGGGATAGGATTTGTGTGTACTTGTATCTTATTTCTATTAGTTTCATAAGAGATTTTATTTGTCAAGAAAAAAATGTAAACAAAGTGAAAGAGACAGTTTTTTGTCTTCCCTCCTCGCCCCAGTTTACATATGATTCAGAGGATGAAGGTACAAAACTTTTAAATGGTCTATACATTAATTATAATGTAATTCAACTTTAACCAGCATATACCCATTTTACCCCGAACTGAGATAAAATGGGTAATTATGTTGAATTTAGACCTAAAGTACATAATGTAAAAAATATTGAACAAAAACATGATAATATTTCATAATGTTTCTGCTATGAAACATTAAAATTAAAAAAAAAGCTTTTTTTATACCCATTTTACCCCGGGTGACCCTAACTAAAGTTCCACTTTCCTAATGTCCCCAATAGCAGAATTTTCGATGTCCATCTGCAGCAAACCAAAATTTATCTGCAACCTAACAATACTGAAACAAGCTACTATCTTAAATACTTATAGTGACCCATAAAATAAACAGAAATTGCATTTCACATAGAAAATTAATAAGAAATACAAAAACTCTTAAATCAAAGTAAATTTTTGGTGAATTTTTTTAAGCACAATATTATTTTTAAGCTGGTAGATTAATCTGCAAGGTCTAAAATAACCTGCATCGCTGCTGCCGTGCTGCACAGTTTCTGCTACGGAGCTAACACCTAACTTCGAGTTGTCGGATTAAGCAGCATACACCGAGGAGGAGGGAGAAATTACATCCATCCTAACTCAATTTTAGTTCTTGCATATAAACCCCACCCACCTCACTCCTTTGGAAGCATGACATTGTCATGACAAAAGTTTTTTGGAGGTACCTCATACAAACATCAAAAAATTTCTGTGTCCTACCCAACACTAAACCACCCAGAAGTGAAAAACTTGTCATGTGATCAAAAACGCTTATAACTCAACAGGTAATTTATTGATCACAAAATGGTAAATACAGTTCAATTCCGAATCTCTTCCATAGTCGAGCTTTCCAATTTTATATCTTTCTGTCAAAAAATGAATTTGAAAATGTGTCAATGTTTTGTACTTGTTGAGTAGTGATGTAGAGAGGGACCTCAGCTATCCAATGCAAAAAGAATTATTTAAAAATGTCCAAATGAAAACGAGTTATTAGAAAATACTCTCCACCCCCCTTTTAGAAAATAGCATTAGCTTGCAAGTGCCTTCACTTGCAGGGACTCACTAAGGCTCCTGTCTCTGCGAGTGAACACACTCGAGTGCTATTCCTATGAGGAGGTTTTTGGCTGATCTCATTTGCATTTTTTTTTCTTTTTTTGCAGCATTGTATAGCTGATTTGATCTTCAGTGCCCCTTGTTTACTTTAATTTTAATCGCAGGTTTTTTTTTTTTTTTTTAAGACAATACTTTCACTTTTGGAACAGATTCTAAAAGTAAAAGTAATTTCTCTTAAAAAAAAAAAAAATAAATAAAAAAAAAAAATTCTGCAATCAAAATTGAAAAAGTAAACGAGTGCCATGAGGATCAAGCTCAGATGTCCAACCCCCCCCCCCCCCCCCAAAAAAAAATTATATGTATACATACATATATATATATACATATATATATATTCAAAATGTCGAAATGCAAATAAGAATAGCATTAACCCGCGAGTATCTTCACATAATGGGGTAGGGAAAAAAAATACAAAGTTTGTCAAAAGTTAAAAAGCACTAATTTTATTAAAATGCGAATATTGCCAGAGAATTGTAAAAAAAAAACAAACTCAAATTTCACTAAAGAAGCATGAAAAAAATATGAATTTTGTCAAAGGATCTTGTGGTGTGTGTGGAGGGGGGGGGGGGGGGATAATGTTTTTGCAGTAAAAACAGTCTTTTTATTCTAGTCAATACTGTGTTCGCTAAAATTTCTGGTATTTTTTCATGATGTACCCCCTCCCCCGACTGATCAATTTAGCCATAATTTCACATAATCTAAAAAAAAAATTAATAAATGAAAATGATTTGAGAAATATATCATACAGCAGTAAAATTTTAAAACATTTTACTTTTTCATATCATCAGACAGAAACTAATTTCAGTAAGTGGCAGGAACTAATAATTCACACATGTATTTGATATGTAAACAATTCAGTTAAAAATTAAAACTGAAGATTATGAGTGTTGTTCAAAGTAGCAAGTTAGGTTTAATGATGTACCGAATAGTGATTTGGCTGAATACTGAATATTCAACTAGCCGAATAGTAACTGTTTGGCCAAATACCTTTTTATATTTCAAAGTTTAAAGGTATTAAAATGTCATTTTTTAAAACAACTTTACATAATATTTAATAAAACCAATTACATTTACATAGTAAATTTCATATTGGGAAAAAAACTTGCTTTGTGTTTATTTAAAGGATGACCTTTTTTTTAATTAATAAAATTTTAAATTTAATGGTTTCTTCTATAAATTAACAGTTGTTAAAACAATCGCTAATTATTTTTGTTGTAGGTTGAGTAAACTCTGTTTTTGGTTCAGGTTGATTTGAGGCTGAGTGTGAATTCTTGCAAGTTGGGTTCGGGTTAAACCCAAAATTTCAAAAGTTAGTTTGGTATATTTTTTAAGTTTAAAAACTATCCCTGTTATAATAAACAGATATTTGTGTACGTGCTGTTTTCTAAAGAGACTTCCATTTTTTATGTAACCCTTTGGAAAAATTTGTTTTTTCTGCAACCAGACTTCTATAAAACCAAAAACTTTCTGTGCACATAAATATTGGGTCAAAAACTATCTGCAAATTAATTTAATGTTTAATAACGTAAAATACCGTGTTATGTTATTTTAACGATATGGATTAAAAACAGTAGTTTTAAAGTAATTACCATTTAAATTAAAAAATGATTAATGTTAATCAAAGAATAATTATTTTGGTTAAAAAAAATAAAGCTAAAAATCCATGATAAGAAGGGCAGAAATAATGTGACATAGGTATCATCATTAAAGAGACCGGTGAGTTTTTACCGTGGCCCTTTGACAAAAATCATTTTTTTCTGTGCCCGTTTGACGAAATTCTCGTTTTTTTTTTTTTTTTTCTGTGATCATTTGACGAAATTCACATTTTATCTGCGATCCTTTCATGAAATCAGTTTTTTCCCGCAATCCTTTGACGAAATTCGCACTTTCCTATGATCTTTTGACAAATTTCGCACTTTTTACGCAGTGCTTTGACGAAATTTGCATTTTTTTTTCACGATTCTTTGAAGTAATTAGTTTTTTACGCGTTCTTTTACGAAATTTGCATTTTTTTCACAATCTTGACAAAATTCGGGCTTTTTTCCATTATGCTTTTAAGAAATTAGTTTTTTTCGTGCACGCTTTTGATGAAATTTGCTCTCTTTTTTGCGGTCCTTTGGCGAAATTCGCGTTTTTTCTGCGATCTTTTTACGAAATTCGTGTTTTTCTTGCGTTTTTTACGGAATTCACACCTTTTTCTGTGGCCCTTTGACAAATTTCTTTTTTTTTTTTTCCCCGATCGATTGATGATCATTTTTCCGCGATTCTTTTACGAAATTTGCTCCTTTTTTTAAAATCCTTTGACAGAATTTAGGCTTTTTCTGTGCTATTCTTTTACGAAATTCATTTTTTCCTGCACTCCTTTTATGATTTTTTTTTTTTTTTTTTTTTTTTTTTTTTTTTACGATCCTTTTTTGCGTTTTTACGGTAACCATTTGTTGAAATTCGCAGTGGTATCTTTTTATGTCTGAATTTTTGGACTGATGGCTGATTTTTTTAAATTTTCAAAACCAAATGCCTTAAATTTTCTGAAAATTTGGAACAGAATCACGTCTGTCAAACAATAACAGGGGTCAATGCAGACAAAATTTGGGGCCTATTTAGGGCCATTTCACAAAATTCCATTTAATAAAATAGGCCCCTTCATAAAAATAAATTTAATAAAATGGGCCCCTTCACAAAAATGAACTTAATAAAACAGGCCCCTTCACAAAATTCCTTTTAATAAAATAAGGCCCCCTACGTAACATTCTTTTTCATAAAAACTGCTTTAAAATGTGTAATTTGTAAATAAAACTAGGTTACGAAACTTTAGCAAGGGGATGTAAAAAATGATTTTGTTCATAAATTCTTGGTTCAAATTTGAGTAACTGGATTTCAACTTTCGTTAAAAAAATGTTATTTTTCACAAAAATATAATAAAATTAATAAAAATAACTTCTACTTTTCGCAAAATGGTCCCCAAGAATAAAAACCTGCATCAACCCCTGAATAATAATCTGTCTGGCAATAAATCGTACATAAAATTGGAGAATATTTTTAATTTTTCGGTATTTAAAAAAAAAAAATTTACCAGGACAAAAATTAAGTTTTTTTTTTCTAAAAAATTTTTCCGCAATGTTCCGAATTTTTGGAAAATTTTCCGCACATGCGTCTATATTATACAACTGTGTCTGCAACACTTTAGCAAAATTTATTTATTTCAGCGACCTTCTGATGAATTTCGCAAGGGGGGGGGGGGGGGGGTCCTGCGACATTATGACCAATTCCACATTTTTCGCGTGATCCATTGGCGAAATTTATTTATTTATTTATTTATTTATTTTTTGTGGGTGGGGAGTCCCTTGTCAAAACGTTTTTTCTGCTATCTTTTGACGAAACGTGCATTTTCTTTCCGGATTCTTTTACAAAATATGCTTTTTTTTTTCTTAATCCTTTGAAGGAGTTGCCATTTTCTTTTCCCTGCTATCTTCTAACGATACAGGCATTTGTTCGCCATCCTTTGACGAAATTTTCCTTTTATTTGCAATCCTTAGACAAAACTTATTTTATTCGTGATCTTTTTAATTACGGGTGCACAACTTTTTTAAGATAAGGGCTTTTTAGAAAAAGTCTGTTTTGTCGAGGCCCACACGTGAGAGAATTCTATTTCGAGTAGCCGATCGACGAAATTTGATTTTGCTGCACATTATCGACAAAAATTGTGATCTTTTCATTTCAGACCAATGAAATTCATGATTTTTCTGAGACTGATCGACAATTCGCTATTTTCCATGCATTATGGACAAAATAACATATTTTCGTGTCTGACCAACGGAATTAGTGATTATCAATCGACAAAATTTGCAATTTTTCTGACTGATCATGAAATTCATGATTCTGCATTATCTCTGATGAAATTTAAAAAAATTTTCAGGCAATAAATTGACAAATTTGAGATTTCTTTTTTTCTCTATAAACTGATGAAAATCATGATTGGTTCTGCAGTCGATCAACAGTCTCAATTTCTTCGTGCATCGAGAAAATTCGCTATTTTACCATAACGAAATTCTCAATGTTCCTGTACACAATCGACAAAACGCACAATTTTTCCATGCCCGATCAATGAAATTCACGATTCTTAAACTGACTGATGAAATTTTCAATTTTTTTTTTTTTTTTTGTGGCAAATTGACGAAATTCATTACAGGCCACAGGTTTTGGCATCCCTACTTTTGATAAAATTGGTGTTTTTATTTTAGCTAATGTTTGACGAAATTGATTTTTTCGGCGACAATTTCTCGAAATATGATACATATTTTTTTATGTCCAAATTTCCAGACTGATGAATGATTTTTCATAATTTTTTAAACAGAATCGCCCCTCAATTTGCAATCAGTCACAGAAATTAACGAGAAACTTGTCATTCAATCTCCGGGGGTAGGGGGGGGGATCTCAAAATTTGTCTCTCGGTTGCAGGACCAAAATATGAATTTCAACAATCTTTCGCCGCAAAATGTATCAACCTGTCATCCGAAAATATCACAAGGTTCGCAGGATTTGTTTTAAAATGAAACACTTTTTTGAAAACAAATTTTTTAGATGGAAGCCTCCTGCTCCTGATGTGTTTTTGGGTGGGATTTCAAAATTTTGGTGATGAATCCCGCCCTGAAATTAAAGTCCTGTACTGTGTTCTACAGTAGTCTTTAAAATGAAGAAATCATGTGTTAAGCATTGATTATGTAACTGTCCAACTCTTCCTGAGAAAGTAATAAGTGACTATTTTCCCATTGGGTGTAATGTAAAAAAATACTTTTGACTGTGTCTGGGTGAATGTAACTCTGGCAATAATGGGTCATTTGCCTGGATATAAAATGCAGGGTTTTTTTTTTCAATTATTGAAAGTTTTCCTAAAAATTAGCCTTTAAAAATTTCTTTAGCTGTAAAATACTTTTTTTTTCTGTGGTACTTTCAAATTGTTGCCGTCAAGTTTTGGCGGATTCCATCTAGTTTATTTTTAAACATGGCATCAATTGTCTTTGGTTTATTAAATTTATCTTGTATTCTATAAATAACTTCGTCCTTTATTAAAATTGATTGAATTAGTTTTCAAAATTTCGTTGTCATTCAAACATTAAAAAAAAAAAAAATCTTTGTTTACATTCAAAAAATTTATCATGAATTATAGGTCAGTGAATTAGGTGCTCTACTGTATATATATTTTTTAGAGGAGGCGTGGATTGGTTATAATTTCTCAAAATTAAATTCAGTCAATTACAAATACCACAACAGTGCCAGTTGTTAGTTTAGTCTATTTTGAATGATTTTTGAGCTTCAGTAAGATTTTTTCAGATTACGATTTCAGATTTTTTGTCAAATCTGAAAGGGTAGAAATTTAGATTTTGGTATAAGGCAGAATTGATACCAATTCATAACAATATGTGCATAGGTAGTGAAGGAAGTGATTTAGATTTTTCAAAAATAACCTTTTTTTTATTTAAAACAAAATCTAAATTTTTTGACAGTTTGAGAAAACAATTCTTCTAAGCATCTAATAAAAAAGAAATTAATTATAAATATGAATTTTGTGATGAGATATTCCAAGAATTGTGGGGCATTTCAAAGGCCATTGAATAACACAGGAAAGTGAAAAAGCAACTTATCTCTGAGAAGGAGCTTTAATCTGATTATTCTAATAAATTTTAATTGCAACAAAGGGATAGCTTAATGCAGTGAGTAGCCAGTTATCCAAAAACACGTGAACCCAACAATTCCAGATAATTTATTTTATACTGTATATATTTTTAATTATGCAACAGTCCCATCGGTCCAATTTATTGCTTGGGTAAATTGGAGGGAAATGAATTTCCTTTTTTGTATGTTTCAGGCACTTTCGTATAAACTCATCATTACGTCTGTGTTTTGAAATTTTAAGTTAAAACCATTGAAACATTTTAAACCGATAACATTGTTTTTGCACATTTTCATTTTAGGAACAATACTTTGATCCTATCGCTCAAGCTGGTATGGTTGAATGGAGGTTTAAAACAATGAGGTTAAATTTAACACCATCCCAAAAGAAGTACCAACAAAGAGGACTATCAAAGAGGCACATGATAATCCTGAGGAGGTGTATTATCAGCAAGAAATAGAAGACAGGGTATAAATTTACATATTAATCTTAAATATATTTTTTAAGTTTTTTGTCATTGGAATTTCTTTTTGTGTGTGTGTGTGTGTGTGTGTTTTGTAATTGTTTTGTGACCTTACAGATACATGATATGTGAAAAAAAAAATTGTTTTCATTATTAGTGAACTTCATACCTAGCATCTTACACTATATTGCCATTAATGATCGGCAACTTTCAATTTTAGACATTTTGTCAAATATTTAGAAATATGCTTGACATATTCATCTGGAATTTCAGGATTGAAATGAACAGGTATGATCTCATATTTAACAATGTCGATTTAATAAGGGGATCAATTAGGGGGGCAACAAAAAATCAAAGAAAAAATATATATACTTGGGATCACCCTGTAAAATAAAATGCACGAAATGATCTACCACTACCGAATATAAATAGACATTGTGCAATATGTATTTTTTGTGTAAGACTAGCACGTATATTAATAGAGATATAGCGATTTATTTAAAAAAATTAAATTCTTGCATGATTTTTGCTTATAACACGCAGAATTTTCAACCCAATTTAACGCCGGTTTCAGAAAAATTGACAAAATATAATAGAAACAATATAGTGCAATTGGAATATAAATATATTAAATATTTTAGGTAATATGAGCAGTTGTATGAAATAATTTTTATCTCTGCATGCGTGAACGATAACAAGGATCATTTTACATAATTTAATAGTCAACTCTATGGAGAAACTTATTTTTAAAAAATCTAGTCAAATGTCGTAAAAATTCAGAAAGATATCGGCGTTAAAGTGAGCAAATTTTTAGTTGTTCTTTAAAAGCAGCTGAATGATAAGAAATTTTCCACAAATTGTCATTTTTAATTTTTTTTTTTTTTATTTCCATTTTTTATTGATGTTTTAGTTATTGGATAACCACCAGAACGAGCCTATACCATGATCAAAAGAAGTATAAAAATCGAAGCATTTTTTCCAAATCTACTCGATACTCACTAAATACTTTTTTCTGAAAGTCAGTTAATAAAAATTGACAATTTGTGGAAAATCCCTTATCATTCAGTTACTTTTAGAGAAAAACTAAAAATTTGCTCACTTTAATGCCGATATCCTTCTGAATTTTTACGATATTTGACTAGTAGATTTTTTTTAATAAGTTGCTCTATAGAATATTAAATTATGTAAAATGATCCTTGTCATCGTTTGCGCATGCACAGATAAAAATTATTTCATACAACTGCTCATATTTCCTAAAATATTTAATATAGCTATATTCCAATTGCACTATATTGTTTCTATTATATTGTCAATTTTTCTGAAACTGGCGTTAAATTGGGTTGAAAACCCTGCATGTTATAAGCAAAAAATATGCAAGAATTTTTTTATTTTTTTAAATAAATCGCTATATTTCTATTAATATACGTGCTAGTCTTACACAAAAAATTACACATATTGCACAATGTCTGTTTATTTATATTCGGTAGTGGTAGATAATTTCGTGCATTTTACAGGGTGATCCCAAGTATTATTTTTTTCTTTGATTTTTTTGTTGGCCCCTAATTGCCCCCCCCCCCCCGTTAACAAATCGACATTGTTAAATATAAGATCATACCCAGGGATATGTTTAGGAAAATTTTAGGTCCTTTAAAGGACCCTTCACAAAATAATTTATCTTAAAACAGGACCCTTCACAAAATTTTTTATCCCCAAACAGGACCCTTCACAAAACATTTTATCCCAAAACAGGACCCTTCACAAAATTATTTGTCTCTTAAATAGACCTTTCACAGAATATTTTCACCTTCAAATTGAATTTTTCACAAATTTAGTCATTTAAAAATAAAATCTGGTCTGTAAGTAAACAGTTGAACTCACCAAAGAGCATATTACTTAGCTTTTTTTATATGAAGGATAGAACATGAAGACATCGATAATTTAAAATTCGCAAAATTATGACTAGAATTTTCACAAAAATAAGAAAAACTTCACAATTTCACAAAAACAGGACTCTGTGAGAAAAGTGTGGACAGACCCCTGATACCTGTTTTTTTTTTTTTTTTTTTTTTTTTTTTTTTTTTAATACTGAAATTTCAGAAGAATCTGTCAAGTATATTTCTAAATATTCGACAAAATGTCTAAAATTGAAAATTGCCGGTCATTAATGGCATATAGTGTATCTTTCCTATGTGTTTAGAATGCAGTGCTATCCAGTTTCAGTTCATTTATTTAGTATCATCTATCAATCAGATACATTTGCCCAATAATACACATTTTCTTCCAAGATTAGATAGAAATCCATGACATGTGTTAGATTTGGAAGTTTTTCTTTTTAATGATAGGTAATTTTTAAAATAGAAGAGAGTAATGTTGGCGGTACAGAAATAGCATATAAGATTTAATTTTGTCATAACATTATGCAGTTTAGAAAAACAAGTCTGTATTTCTGAAATAGATATTCCTAACATGTATTTAATATGAAAAACATTTTTGTTAAAAATAGTTCCAAAAAAAAAAAAAAGGGAAGCAAATTGCAATTGGATTTTCAAAATTCACTGTCTATTGAAAAAGTTTTAACAAATTTCAATGAAAGTAAGCCTTTCGATATTATTTTTTCCTTTTTCTTACATAATTATCACTTTGTTATTAATTAAATTATGATTAAAGGTACCGTTAAGAACATTGAAAGTTTCGATTATCTTTGTGAAATCTAGAATTTTTACAAATCTAGTCTTAGTCTTGATTTTCGAGGTTATACTGTATTAAATTAGACATGTACGTCTCAGACACATGCATTTGACTGTTGGAAGAAAACTGCCGTTTGACTGCTTAGTTAGATTTTATGGGATAAGGTTAAACATCATTGTTGTAATAAAACATTTCATATTTAGAATGAATTTAAATGTAGTTTCTTCCCCCCCCCTCCCCCAAATTTAAATGATATTTTCGAAAGTATCAAAAATATCCGATATTTTGTTATATATCTGATATTTTTGATATATATCCGACATTTTCAAAATAGTCAACTTATTGCTGATAATAAATATATTCAAGCATAATATAAATTAGAAACTAAAACATATTCCACTTAACATGAAAACTTAAACAATGCATTAAAATTGCAGTTTTCTTTTTCTTTCTTTTTTTTTTTACACTTAGAACAAAATTGAAAATCAACTAATTGAAAACAGAAACAATTTGCTTTATACGCTTACATCAGATTCTTTTATAGTGAAGCTGTATATATAACTGAGTATCTAAATTAGACAGTTTATGTTTCAGTGTCTGTTCTGAATTATGTCCCTCATAATAATCTACAGTTAAAAGTAAAAAATTCAAACATAAAGTTTGAAAAAGATATTTGTTTTCTTCGGCTAAAAAAGTAACTATCAGAGACATAAATTCCTTATTTACAGAACAACACAGTCCATAACAGTTGGAAATTTCATTTGCACTTGTTTTGACTGAAAATATCAAAAACATCTTACACAGTGATATTTTGAAAATAAATATCAAACATAGAAAAATATTGAAAATATCATGCATCTTGATATTTTGAAAATAAATATCAGGTAATATGAAAATATCAAAAATCTTGATATTTTGAAAATAAATGTCGGATATATATCAAGATATATATCGATTGATATATATCAACGAACCCCGGTGATCGCACAGATGGTTTCATTTATTCATTTTCCATTTTATTCACAATTGGCTGAATTTTTAGTGGTGTAACTTTTTATATAAAGCTAAAAGTTTTAGTGTATGGTTTTTTATTTCATTTTTTCTTTTCTTTCAGAATATGCGTGGGGAGGCGATTGTTTGTGTGTGTTTTGTTTGTTTGTTTTTATTCTTGGGGCCGATTTTGTGAAAAGTACAAGTTATTTTTGGGAAAAATAATATTTTGTAGCGAAAGTTGAAATCCAGTTACTCAAACTTAAATGAAGAATTTGACAAAACTCCTTTAAATCCCCTTGCTAAAGTTTGTTTTCAGTGAGCTGGTTTTATTTACAATTTACACATTTTAAAACAGTTTGTATGAAAAAGAATGTTACAAAGGGGCCCATTTTATTAAATTTATTTTTGTGAAGGGGCTTATTTTATTAAATAGATTTTTGTGAAGGGCCCTAAATTTTTCTTGGAATGACCCATGTATATGTATTTTCATATTTAGAATAAATTTAATATGAAATGTAGTTTCATTTTTTCCCCCAAATTTAAATTATTGTTTAAAAAGATATGTTTGTATACATTTTGAAAATGGTAACAAAGGTGAATTTTCAACAATATTTTAAGAACTTGCTTAAGACTTTAAGAATTTATTTATATTTACTTTAATCTAAAAACTAAAATGTTTTAAAAGGTTCATAATCACTCCTTTACATTACAATTTTTGCTATTTAACTTAATTTCAATATTTTCTTTTAACACAGGAGAATAGTGACCTCATGGAGAAATGCAATTCCACTGCGAGGAATGTAATTCAACAGCCCTATCGAATCTCTGAAGGATCTTCAGCAGAGAAGAATACATATTTTGTTGTCTTGACGAGAAAATTTTTAATGAAAACACTGCATCTGTTGTTAAAATTGCTATCAATGCTAAGTTTGTTTTTTTCTTTTTGTTAAATAAAATTGTTAGTAAATAATGTTGTTGTTTTTTCCCCCACAATATTTTGAATTGCACATTTGGCTCCTGCTTTTGACATAAAAAGCTACAATCTTATGCCATTTTAAAGTTTTATATTTCACAACAAGATTAAGAAGGAATAACTGCAAGAGAGTACCTAATGGGTTGGTGTTTATCCATTCAAGACATTGTTCCTTCTAATCCAGAAGCTAAATTCTAAAAATTATTATTGAACATAATTTAGTTTCAACAAATGATATAAAGAATTAAGTTGCACGTTGTTTGAGTCAATAAGCCCAATTTTCAGTTATTTATGCATTTGACTTTTATACTACAATATTTAGTGGAAGGTTCTTCATATACAAAAAAAAAAAAAAAAAAAAAAAAATAGTATCATGACCAAAATTCTAGCTATAAGTTTTAGGATACTTGAATCCAAATCAAATGAAAGTACACATAGTGCATGAAAAATGGATAAAATTCCTAACATTTGCATATCGAGACAGATTTGTAAGTCTATTGGTCGGTAAAAGGCCATTTTAGATTTTCATTTGCATTAAAAGATCTTTTCAAATGTTAAATAGTGAACCCAAACCTTATTTTTCAATATTCTACAGTTATTTTGGTGCATAATTTATTTGTAAATGTATCAACTGCATTAAATTGACATTTATCACTCAGTGCTAATTAGCATAAAAAAAGGCTTAACAATAAATATTTCTTAAAGTTAGTCTATTAAGAAGTAGTGTGAATTAAATCAAGGGATAGTTACAACAAAGTATATAATGGGTGGGTGTTTATCTTTTTTGAAATATTTTCAATTTTACTTATTAAGGCCTAACACTAGCCGTGTGACAAGACCTGTGATAATGTTAATTCCATGGGGAAGTTATTTTCAAATATCTTGCTTGGATTTTTAATATTTGTACATGATTCTTTTTGCATATGGTAGCTGAAGACAATATGTATTGTGGCTAGTTTTTACTTTTTTAATTTAGGTTTTATATTTTATTGTAAATACTTTCATTTTTGGAACCGATTCTAAAATTTATATCTTAATACAGTAGACGCTCGATTTTATGAACTCAGTGGGATTCATATAATGTGTTCGTAAATGGGAGTAACATCAGTTCGTAAAATTGGACGTCTACTGTATAAGAGAAACTAACCAAAATTAAAAATTAGCCTGCATAAAGATCCTATATCCCCCCCCCCTCCAATATATATATATATATATTTTAAATCCAAACAATGTATTTGAAAATAATTTCTCCATAAGATTAACACAAGCATCCAGATCTTTTTTAGCGACTAGTGTAGGATCTTAAGGCTGTTCTTAACTGGTCTGCTCAACAAGCACAAAGCGTTTTGATGCATTTACAAATTAATTTTTTTAACGGAAAGATATAAAATTGGAAAGCCTTGTTATGGAAGCAATTTCGAATTGAACTGGATTTTCCATTTTTTGATCAATAAGTTATCTGTTGAGTTATAAGCGATTTTGATTATGTGACAAACGTTTTCGCCCGCTCTGGTATGTTTTTTCTCCTTTCACGTGGAAATTCAGTTCAAAACTTACACTTTGACACTATTTTCTGAAAAATCTATTGTGTTTAAAAAAAAATGGAAAAAGCAGCTCGATTACATAGTTTTAGAACAACACCACCAGCTGGTTTCATGCATTTTCGATCAAAAATAAATTCAAGCTTATGTCAGAAAGTTGCCCTTTTGGATTTGAGAACACCCTTAAGGGGAGCAGTCATCTTTTAAAAATTGTCATTGGGATTTTTCCTTCCCTTGGTGATTTCAAGTTTTGTTTTTTTTTAGTTCTTAAGATTGGTTTTTATAATTGTAATTTTTATTTAATTATAAATCACAATTATTTTTTCAATCGAAAAATAGTCATTTACTATTAAATAAGAATTACAGTTATATAAACCAATATGAAGGAGTATAAAATTAGTTATTTTAATTTGAAAATGTGGCAAGAATTCTGTGTTATTTTGAATTACGTTGATAAAAATCAATCACAGGTTACTGAATTTCATTTAAAATGACATGATTTTATTTAATCAGTTAATTAGAAATCGCTCAAGGGTTTTTTTTTTGGTAATTTTGGCGAGTTCTCTTATGAATGAATTTATTAGAAATCACTCAAGGGATTTTGGATGAACTCTTAAATGAGTTGATTTAATCCATGTATGAATTGTTACAAATCGCTCAAGAACTACTGGATTAAATCTGAAATGACCTCATTTCACTCAAGTTTGAATTGATTACAAATCGCTCAAGGGGTACTGGATTTAGGCTTAAATGACTCAATTTCACTCAAGTATGAGTTGGTTACAAATCACTCAAGTACTACTGGATTTTACCTTCATCGATTTGATTTCACTCAAGTATGAGTAAAATAGAGACCACTCAATCATGAGTTGCCTAAAAACAACTCATTCACTCGAGTTGTTTCAACTCTTTATGAGAAGCTGACTTTCAAATCATGAGATGAGTGGATTTCGGCTCAACTTGAGTTATTTTGGCTCTTTCGTTTCAAGAGTGTAGAAAGAGTGTTCAGAGTGGAGTCATATATGTATTCTTTAAATATAATTTGCATTCAAGTCATATTTTTTCCTGTTAGTGTTTAACAATTTTAAGTAACAATTTTTTTTTTTAAATCTACTTCTTTCAGACTTTTAAAATAAAATTAACATTTTCCGAAAAATATATATATATACAAAATTTATACAAAACCCAAGTCATAATTAATTATTCGTATTTCAAATTTGTGTTTTAGAGATATGACTTTAAAAAAAGTAATTTTATAAATTGTTTTAGTCTACAGAAAATTAATGTGAAAAGAATGACAGTTTGACAAAGACAATTTTTTTTTATCCTCTATACTCTTTTTTCATTTATTAAGAAGTATTTTGGATTTATTGCGTGTAAAACAAACTTTACTTTTAAAAAAAAGGCAGGTGTTTCATTCAGATGGAAAATTTTAATTACAGACACTTAAAATTATTGCGTATTTATAGTTCCAAATCTGTTCTATACAAAAAGAAAACAATAGTAATAAACATCTGCTTGCTATAGATCGTCTGCGTTCGATTTCAGCGAATAATGAATAATGATCAGAGAACTTTAGAAGCGGGAGTTAGTTAACGCTTTTTTTAAGTTAAGTGAAAGATGCCCGCCAATTTAGGAGAAAATGCGGATATTATAACAATATTTATGGATCTATAAAGGTATGTCTTATTTAATTTAAATTTTTTATTCCTGTTTGGTAGATTATTAACATAAGTTAAATAGTTTTATGTAATATAGAATGAGACTGGTCTGGATTTCATATTGGTATTTCAGAAGCGACATTTTCCAATTTGATATTGTAAAATGTCTTAATCTGCCATCGCAGGAAAAAAAAAGCTGACACAGAGACTGATTCATGCCTACATTCATAGTGGAATGATTGTAAATATTAATTTTCAGTTTCTTAGATTAAAATATGTTATGACAGTATTTTGAATTTTTTTTCGGCATCTTACAGTCTTAAGATTACTAATACAGTATATACCGTCATTATTATTTTGGAGTTAAATATGATATTCGATTATTATGATATTACGAAACTGTTTCAATTTAGAAATTAACATTATTCTGGGAAAATGTCTTTTTACATATTATAGTAGTGAAACTTTTAAAAGATTTTTTCATTGCTAATAATATTTAAAATTAGTATTTAAAATCCCAAATCTTCATATCAGTGTTTTTAAATTTAACATTTGCCAAAATTATAAAATAGGAATTCTTTACAACATGGAAAAATTTTGAAGAAATTGTTAAATCTTATAATACATTTAATAACATCTATTGTAGTTTGTTATTGTTAAATAGTACAATTATAAATACTAATTATTTAGTGTTTCTTAAATTGGTATATTTACTTTTTTAAATTGCATGTAAGTATTTTTGCTGTTTGTGATTTTAATCAAACATTTAATTGTAGACATTCAGAATCAGTTATTAAATTTTCTTCGATTGTAAACTCTTTTTCTACGTTTTCGATACGCGTAAATATTGGCATTAAAAAAATAATAAGAAATTTAAGCATTGAAATAAAGTGTTTTTTATGCGCTTTAGTGTAATTTCAACAAAGTTGAAAAGTGCTTATGACTTCGGTTTGTCTGGCCGTCTGTCTGCGCTCTAACTCGCATAAATATACCCGGATTGCACTGAAAATTTTGGATGTTATTGACGTTTACCATAGCACGATCCCTATTTGTAATGAAGTTTGTAGTATCTTTAGTTCATTTACAGGGACAGTCAAAAGTATTCCGTTACATTACGGCCTATGGGAAAAAATCGTTTCAAATGATTTTTAATGATTTTACACGCTTTCAAACTGAATAAAATTGATATGCATTTATTAAGCGCAGTAAAATATGCATTCTGCAAAGAATAGTTATTGTTCATTTACAGGGCTAAAAAAGGAACTCCAATACATAATGATATAGGGATGGAGGAAATTGTTTACGGCGTATTTAATTATTTCTAAGATATATATACATTTTAACGTCTGAATTTAAAATATTTAAATATGAAACAGTAGAGAGACTTTAATACAATTACTAAAAACATACAAAACAATTAAAATGAGATAAAATCATATAAAATTATACACTATAAAATAAACGTTTCGCTATACACCGCATAGCCTCATCAGTATTCGAATCAACTTACAACAAAACAACGTGCATACACCGGACCCAGTCAAAGTTAAAGTCAATGATTTAAGAAAACAAAATATTCATTCGGAACAGGACTTGATTCATTCAGGGTAAATGGATGCAATTTAGTAAACCATCCCTCCATAAAAATTCTATAATAATAGTCTATGCAATTACTTCTCAAAATTGAAGAATCTGTGAAGGAGGGGGTGTGATCCTTGTCAAGTGCATGTTGCACTAACTTGGAATTTAATTTACCTTTTTTAAATGCACCGATGTGCTCTTTAAGACGAATTTCCATGGATCTGCCGGTTTCACCTATGTAAACATTATCACAATCATTGCATGGAATCTTGTACACAACGCCGCTTAATTTTTCTTTTTCATATTTGAACTTGCGGCTATTCAGGAAGGAACTTAATTTATTTAATGGTTTATAAGAAACACCTATGTTAAATGATTTCAAAACCGAAGAAATTTTTTCAGAAACATTAGTATAATATGGTAAACACAGGAAATATTTCGGTTTAACCTGCTGAAAAGGGGGGGGGGGGGGAGTTGAATTAACCAAATCTAGAGTATTCTTGAAAACTTTTTTAACGAGATTTTTTGGGAAGCCGTTATTCCTTAAATCTTCATAAATTTTAGTTCTTTCAGTGTCGAAAGCTTCAATGCTGCTGCAATATTTTATAGCTCTATATGTTAAACTTTTAATAATAGAAATCTTATCCTCATCCAAAGAACAGAGAATGATAATTCACAGCAAATTTTTACTTCTGTCTATAGAAAACCGACATCTACAGGTCAGTACACCAATTTTAATTCTGTTTGCCCACTCAGTCATAAGATTTCTATTATTAAAAGTTTAACATATAGAGCTATAAAATATTGCAGCAGCATTGAAGCTTTCGACACTGAAAGAAATAAAATTTATGAAGATTTAAGGAATAACGGCTTCCCAAAAAATCTCGTTAAAAAAGTTTTCAAGAATACTCTAGATTTGGTTAATTCAACTCCCCCCCCCCCTTTTCAACAGGTTAAACCGAAATATTTCGTGTGTTTACCATATTATACTAATGTTTCTGAAAAAATTTCTTCGGTTTTGAAATCATTTAACATAGGTGTTTCTTATAAACCATTAAATAAATTAAGTTCCTTCCTGAATAGCCACAAGTTCAAATATGAAAAAGAAAAATTAAGCGGCGTTGTGTACAAGATTCCATGCAATGATTGTGATAATGTTTACATGGGTGAAAAGGGCAGATCCATGGAAATTCGTCTTAAAGAGCACATCGGTGCATTTAAAAAAGGTAAATTAAATTCCAGGTTAGTGCAACATGCACTTGACAAGGATCACACCCCCTCCTTCACAGATTCTTCAATTTTGAGAAGTAATTGCATAGACTATTATTATAGAATTTTTATGGAGGGATGGTTTACTAAATTGCATCCATTTACCCTGAATGAATCAAGTCCTGTTCCGAATGAATATTTTGTTTTCTTAAATCATTGACTTTAACTTTGACTGGGTCCGGTGTATGCACGTTGTTTTGTTGTAAGTTGATTCGAATACTGATGAGGCTATGCGGTGTATAGCGAAACGTTTATTTTATAGTGTATAGTTTTATATGATTTTATCTCATTTTAATTGCTTTGTAGGTTTTTAGTAATTGTATTAAAGTCTGTCTACTGTTTCATATTTAAGTATTTAATTATGTTAATCTATTTAATATATGATGAAATTGATACACATCGCTAAGGTTTACATACTATAAATTTTTTCATATATAATACAAGAGTATATAGCATTTACAGGGACACACAAAATATTTCGGACACTATGTTGTATCCGATGTACTGTTCATTAGCGATGGTAGAAATGCATTTTTAATTATGATATGCGCTTTTATGATTTTACTATATTTATGCATAGTATATGGTGTATATAAATGCAATAATTCGTATACAGGGCAACACAAAAGTATTCGTAAGGGTTACTGGGTATGGGCGCAAATTGTTTAAAAGTGGTTTTTAAATGAGTTTTTACGCTGAACTGCATTTAATTTACTAAGAAATGTTCGTAGAATATAGACAAAATGATATATAGTGTCACGCAAAGAATTGGATACATTGCCGTCTATAAATTATAATTTCTGGAAATGTGATTTCAGCAGTTTTAAAAGTGTTTTAGTTTAAATTAAATTTTAACTAAATAGTGGCGCATAATAAAGGTTCTGAGTAAACTACAGGGTTGTACAAAAGTATTCTACTATGTTTCCATATATTAGTATAAATTGCTGAATGAGAATTTCAACGTATTATGCGTTTTCTTGCTACTCTAAATTTTCCTATTATATATTATATATATCAATCTACAGATCAAATACAGGAATATTTAAAAGAATTGGAAAACATATTTGGAAATGGATGGTAACTGCTGAAATCAGTTTTTCAAATGTTTTATGCATTTTCAAAATGTTTACTTAGTTATCTTATTTACGTTATTTCCTTAATTTACGATGTCTTGTTAAAGCATTCAGGAAGTGTTGGAAAGTGTTTTATAATCTATACTTAACGCATGATTTTTATTTCTTGTTTTTTCTACTTCCCAGATCAGTCTTTTCCTATAAAACATACCAAATCTATTTAGCTTATATTCACAAAATACACTATACACGAGAATAAAAAATTTAAATAAATATGGCTTATCATGTAGTAATATAAATAAGAGATGTATTAATATCCGTTAGATCCCATGTTCGTATTTAATAAAGCAGTAACAAATCACAACACATTAAAAAACTTACACATTGTTAATATCAAGCTTGAATTTAAGATCAAACTTAGAACTTAATAAAAAAAAGATGTCAGTTGATAAGCATTGTTTTTTAAGTAGAAAAATTAAAAATAGGACTCCAAACTAGCGATATTTTGCTAAAAAGTACAATAAAAAGATAAGATTTTATATTTCAAACAAAACTTTATTTTAAAATTCATCAAAATGTTTATGACAAGAATCATCACAGTATTAATATTTGGAAATTTTTCTAGAGAGAAATATCCGCCTTGCATACAATATTTCAAATGAAAATCAAATTTCGAATTAATTGTTTAAAAGGCACAAAGGCCAGCATAGTGAAAAAGATTCCATGCCGGTACTCGAGCTCGGAACATCAGTATAGTGCACTGCATTCTAACGACTAAACCACATGGAACGATACCCAGCCTAGAAAATTTCTCCTTATTACATGTTGGCAAGGCTACAAACGCAGAACAATATGGAATATTTATCGTGAGCCACCGACATGAGGTAAACACGAAACTTAATTAAATCCAGCATATGTTGAAACTATATTAATACTTGGAAATTTTTTCAGAGAGAAACATTCGTCTTTCATACACTTTTTCAAATTAAAATCAAATTTCAAATTAAAATTGCCTTTTAAGCAATTAATTTGAAATTTGTTTAATTTGAAATTTGATTTTCATTTGAAATATTGTATGCAAGGCGAATGTTTCTCTCTGGAAAATTTTCCAAGTATTAATATAGTTTCAATCGATGTTGAATTTCATTAAGTTTCGTGTTTGCCCCATGTCGGTGGCTCACGATAAATATTCCATCTTGTGCTGGGTTTGTCGCCTTGCCAACATGTAATAGTAAGAAATTGTCCAAACTGGGTATCGTTCCATGTGATTTAGTCGGTAGAATGTCAGTGCGCTATACTGATGGCCCGGGTTCGCGTCTCGGCATGGAATTTTTTTCACTATGTTGTCCTTTGCGCCTTTAAGCAATTAATTTGAAATTTGAATTTAATTTGAAATCATCACAGTATTTATGACAAATTCGTCACAAATGACACATATTTCACGAATTGGTCACACTGTGACTTCAAAGCATTGTCGCTTTCGTCACATGTTTGTCACAAGATTAATACCAAAATAGTCACAAATGACACACTTTTCACAAATTTGTCACACCGTGACTTCATAGAGTGGCCACAATGTGACGTCACAAACGACCTCTAAAACGGCCATAACGACTTCGCATTCTAGTCACTATGTCGTCACATCGACGGTCACAAAATCACAGTGTGACTTCACAACAACGTCGCCGTGACGTCACCATGCCTTACGGGAAAGATCTCCCCAGAACCCCCTGCAGTTTTTTGACAGGTCTTATTAACAAATGGCTGTGACCCGTATGCAGCGAAAAAAGAAGGTTAAAAACGCAACACAAAAAACGCAAATGCTGATCTTCACAAATGCGACATTTCGATCCTTTTTCAGAAAAATGTTCTCCCCCCTCAGACACAGGAAAGAAGATTAGTTCTTTAACCTGAGTCCCCCCCTCAAACATATTCAAACAAGATCCAGGTGGTCGCTAATTACAAATACTCAACGAGGTTCTGGGTGATGGTTATTCTCAAGATGACACTTCTGAAACCATTAAGCTTTTCCTGTTGATTATCTTTCTTAACAGTTCAAATTGAAAAATTCCATCAATTTTTTTTTTCAGCTTGAAACAAATATGGTTATTTTATATAAGTACTAAATTATTTAATTTTAATGCTTTGTATTTTTTCAAACAATTAAAAATGAATTTCTAACAATATTCTTTGTTTAAAATAAATAAGAAATATCTTTATCGTGAATATTTAATGCATGGAGGATAATAATACTAATAATAATAATTAATAACTTCATATTTTTTTTATCTTTATTGCATCTTACTTGTAACGTATATAAAGTTTAAAGTCTCAGTAATTATAAAAGTTGAAATTAACACTAGAATGATGGTGAGGGGCCATTTTGGCCCCTACCAAATGAATATATTTTGTTTCGAACCAGAAATTTCTTTAGGAATTAAGTTTAAATGATACAAAGAAAGAAAGGGTTAATTAAATAACTCAAACAGTTTTAAATAAAAATTCTGGTATTAAATATTTTTATGAAACTGGAATAAAAATTTCGGTCTTTCTAGTGTTAAACTTTAGTTAAAAATAATATTTGTTTTAAGAGTTAGGTTAGCCAATATAATACTGATTAATTATTGTAATTATTTTTCTTAGTTTTTTATCAATTCAGTGAATCACTGTCTTTTAAACATTTTCATTCCTCGAATTCGCCAAGTTATTAGTGTATTGACTCGCAATAATAGTAATATATAATTATTATTATTATTTTATTAGTAGTAGTAGTAGTAAAAGTATTTTCTACAAATTAAACAAATATTGAAAAAAATTCTACTTAGTTTTGTATTACTAGAATAAAAATAAAAGGAAAAAAATAGACCTTTCTGTCACATTTCTCTCTATTCTAATAAAAAATATACACCACCGCCGCCGGTGTAAATGAATTTTTTTGTGACCGGAGGTCTTTCTTCGCTAATATTAAGAAAAATACTACACACAAAAATTTGAAAATTGGTAGCATTATAGAAAATCTTATACAGGGTGATTCAAAAAAGATGTGAAAAATTTTAAGAGGTGATAGTTCACACCCAAACAAACATTTTTTATCAAAGAATGCATGGTCGAAAACTAAACGTAAAAAAGTTAGAGGGCGCCAAAAGTTATGTTCTTATACGAGGCAAAAACACACAATGGACGATTAAGTTAAGTTACGAAAACAAATTTAATGGCATTTGATTGCAATAAGTGCTCAAAACATTGACTGGCACTTTTATGAAAAAAATTTTTTTTTCAATCTCTTATTCGAATTTTCATTATTTCAAGAGAATTTTTTTCATATTTAGAAAGGGTAATTTTTTATGTTGATGCTAATTTGTAAAACAGCAGAAAGAATTATATTTCCTTTCAAATAAAAAATGTATTTACACGTTACTGTTAAAAACAGAAATGAAACTTTAAAATAATAATAAAATTATCAATTGTTAAAAGCAGAAAATATGGAAAGTTATGTCATACAAATTGTATTTACACGTGAATATTAAAAAAGTAAGAAAATCTTAAAATATTTAAATTATTATTCGCGAACCGCATTTAATGGGGACAAATACGTCATATGTAAAATACATGTTGTCATATGAAAGATGCCTAAAATAATTAAATTATTATGAGTGAAAAACTTTTAATAGGGAAAATTAGGTCATATTTAAAAAGTTCAACTACTGATATTCCGAAACACTTTTAAATGGAATAATATATTTACACGTGAATATTAAAAAGTTGGGAAATAAAAGCTGTAATTAAATTTTTGCACACGAAATGCATTTAACCCTTTCAGGAGCGGTGGTATGTTTATGTAACCACTTAATTTGAATTCTCAAATGCGATAATGGCACCAAGATTTTTGATTTTTTTTTTCATTTATTACACATGTGAAAAATTGCTTTTTGTTATTTGCAAATAAATTTGTACGTAAATTATGGTGCCAATCATTCATTTCAGCATTTTAGCAATGGAAGTACTTTGCCCCTAAAAGTGTGAAAATTACATCATACATTTAAAATGGTTTGGACAATATTAATAGTCTTTATGGACAATATTATCTTATGGACAATATTAATAGGATCTCACATTTCGAATCACATGGTGTACAAGTAGTGCGGCTAGCAAATAGCAAATTTGTTTATAGATTTCATCACTTGATGCAGCATAAATAAAGGTAAATGCATGCACAAAATACTTTCGATTTATTTTATACCAATTGCTATTCGATAAATACATACTAGAAAATTCGTATCTACTTATTAATTAAAATAAATGATTTACATTTTAATAATAACATGAAAATGTGCATGATGGTGCAATAAAATAGAGAAAATATTTCATGCATAAGCTGTACCTGTTCCTGAAATTATTTAAAACTCGATCAAAACATGAAATATAAGCGTAAAATTTCAAAACGCAGCGCTTTTCAATCCCGTGGTTCTGACTGCTATTCCGAAGCAGACGAAAGAAAAGAAAAAAAATTGACAATGTTAACTATTTCATCAGGTGATGGTGGTAGGGGGGTGGGGTAGTGTTCGGAGAATGACAACGTATGATATCAAAAGGAGGGGGGGTCAAAATTAGGAAAATGTTGATAAAGTTAATATATGTACAGCCCCCCCCCCCCTTCCCGAAAGTGGCTACCTTCTGTCACGATTGCTCAATTGATTTGCAATCTTAAACTGAAAATATCTTCAGGTATTGACATTCACAAACTGGGAAATCGTGCGATGGTTTCCAATCTTTGGTAAAAGCAAAAGGAATTTCATAAAATCTGTTAAATTTGGCGATTAGAAGAAAATTTCTGGACAATACTAACCAAGAGAGGTAAGTGTGCATGACCGCGCTTAAAGTAAGCAACTTAAGCAAACGCTTATAACTTAAGATGTAATACATTTATAGAAAAATGAAATATTTCATTCGATTTTTAATCCCTTTTAGTCGTGTTGCCATATTTACTACTTTTTTGAAATCGCATAGTGGTTTTTTACTCAAAAATAAGAAGTTTAGATACATTACTGTTCGAGTTATTATAATTCGATCGATAATTCTGAGATCGCAACTTTTTAAAACAATGTTCGCAATATCGATAAAAAAAAGGGGGGGGGGGGCTTTAAAATATTATTTGAGTGCAGCACTAAATGAAACTCCGGAATTTCAATTGATAGTTTTTATTTCTAATAAAAATGATAGTAATAATAAGAAGATTCTTACTGAAATGAATTTTTTTTCAAGGATGACGTTTTTAAGCTTAACTATAAATTTTAGTATTTTACGTAGTTTTTCAGTGCAATTTGGAATCATTTTGACAATTATACAGAAAGGACAACAAACAATGTTGAGGGGTTTCACTCAAAAATAAATAGAAGAGGATCTCCTAATATGGATATATATTCAATAATAAATTTAATAAAGGAAGTACAAGAAGAAAACGAGGCAACTATGCGAATGCTCTGAGTAGGAAGCTCAAGGGCACCAGCATCGAAAACTAAATACAGAGAAATAAACGAAAAGATTGTGCGTTTAAAACGTAGTTTGATAAATAACAGCATTGATTTGTATAATATATTGATTCAATTTCATATTTAATACATCTGGAGGACTAGTCCTGTTTTGTTTTTGCAAATAAATATATTCTGTTTGATTTTGTTTGTATTTGATACTTATTATATTTATGAAATGATTATTTTTAAGCTTAGTGAAGATTTTATGCATAACTAATAAGATAATTAACGATAAAATTAGTTTTAAAATATCAGTATTTGTTATGAGTGTCTACTTTGTGAGAAGTTTAAATTAGAGCTTATTTTGAAGTAAACATTTTAGTAAAATTCATAATTTATATTATATAATGTAATAATAATAAGACACGGCATAAAATAATTAAAAAGAAAACAATTTCGAAGCAAATCGTCGAAAATGAAGTGCAAAAATATGCCCTCCACCATCTATTTCCAAATGTACTGAAATTAAAATTATGAAAAAAATACAGGTAGTAGACGTTAATTTAAACCTTGCAGGGAAAATATACCGATTACCCTAGGTCACATAGTTTTTGAGAAAAGCGCATTTTTCCGTTACACACAAATTTTAATTTGCGGGCATTCAGCAAAAGGTGTTGAGAAGCGCTGGAAGTACCTATCGTAGCAGAAGTATAAAAGAATTATTGATGATGATTTTCGAAAAAAATAATCAGTAATTAGTTGAGATATTAACCCTTAAGAAGACACGGACGATCAGGGTTGGTGTACTCTATATACCATCGGTTTTTAAAGCCTAGATAACAACTTTTAATGATAAATTTGTTTAATACATAGACCAGTAGCAGTATAAAAGCAATAAACGCCAAATTGTTAAAAAAAGAGACTAATTTGAATTATTCACATAAATTACAATGGCATTCGCGACTAGTTTGCATTGATGGGATTTCTCAATAAGCATTCCGTGTCTTAAAAATTTAATTAAAAACCTATCTGGAAAAAGGCGGAACAGACCAAGTCGGAATTGCAACATTGCGACCTCCTTTCGAAGCGCGCTTAGCACAATGCCAAGTTTAAACTTTGAACAAGGGTTTTGTGTTAGCTGCACTTTAAAAGGAAAAGATTATTACTGCGCTGAATTTATTTTTATGAAATGCCAAATGAAGCTTAAATATGCACTATATTTTTTGTCAGTACCGAATTAAGTTAATAAAAAAAAAAAAAAAAAAAAAAAAGATTAAGATATGAAAAACAAAAAGAAAAGTTCCCAGTTAAACTGATGGCATTGAGTTCACATGCTATTCACACTAATTGTACATTATACACTTATTTCAAAGAATAATGCCCCTCAAAAAATAAATGAAGGGGGATTAGTCCCCGTTTCCCCCCTTTATACTTAATCAATGAACTTCCAAATCTAATCAGGGAAGCTCCTTGACATAATAAACCGGTATACCAAATTTGAAGCAAATCAGATAATTCTGCATGAAAAAACCTTATCGCTAAATTAAGGGGGGGGGGTCTACCCCCCCTTTATACTTAACTAATGAAACTCCAAATCTAATCAGAAAAGCTCTTTATCAGAATGAACATAGAAATTAAAATAAATTGGATAATTCTGCATGAAAATCCATTTATCTAAATTAAGGGGAGGTGACTTGCCCCCCCCTTTCCCCCTTTTATATTTAATCCTTAAACCTCCAAATGTAATGAAGGAAGTGCCATATCGGAATAAACCGGTATATCAAACTTGATGCAAATCGAATAATTCTGCATGAAAAACCCATTTATCTAAATTAAGGAGTGGGGGGATAAGCTCCGCCCTCCCCACTTTTATACTTAAACAATAAACCTCCAAATTTAATCAAGGCAGCTCCTTAACATAACAAACCGGTATACCAAATTTGGAGCAAATCGAATAATTCTGCATGAAAAACCCATTTATCTAAATTAAGGCGGGGGGGGGGGGGACTAGCCACCCTTTATACTTAACCAATGAACCCCCAAAACTAATCAGGGAAACGCCTTCTCAGAATGAACCAAGAAAAAAAAATTGAAGCTAATCGGATGTTTCTATCAAGAGTTATCGCGTTACATACATACATACCTATGTACATACGGACAAACAGAACCGGTGGGCACATTAGCTTTCAGGCTTTGATAGCCTGTGAGCTAAAAAAGGTTATATAGAATAACAATATATATTATTTAGTATTCATATCTTTTTAAACTTTTATGGTATACCCATTCATACTTTCGTAGTATATACAGCTATACTCAACCCTAAGTTGTATAGTTTTTTACAAAGTCTTATTATTCTTTTAGCAGCCTTTTTATTTAATAATACAGTTAATAATTCATATATTTATTGTGTGGAACCCTCTGACCGTGAGTAATACTCGCACTTGACCGTTTATTGTTCATGAATGCACCAAATTGGCAGGTGCACTTAATATCTTATCAAACCGTTTTTCTGTAAAGGCAGAAAAATTTTCAGAAAATTATGTCAAAGATAACGTTTTGAACGAAATTTCCGGACGTGACAGCGCTGGAAAGGAGAAATGCCGCCCTGAGACAATAATCGTTTATAACTGAAGATGTAATTCATTTATCGTTAAAAAAAATAGAAAATAAATAAATAAAAATAAAGATATATATTTTTAAGTTCAAGATTTCGAGTACGTTTAGATTAAAATTAATATTTTTTCTTGAATTGTAATTACCGAACTAGTCGATAAAGCACAAAATTCGATTACACTGATTTCATAATCTGCATGTTACGAATCTATCTTTCTTCGAATTTGTTGTTTGGCTATATTTACATAATATTAACATTTTACAATTATTTAAGAATGAAAAACTGCATATGTATTTAAAATTCAAAAATTACAAAAATATTTACTATATTGAGTTAAAAGACTGAAAATGGATTCCTTTTATAATTGTAAAAAATATATATATTAATAAATGAACAAATAAATAAAAAACACACCTTAAAACGTGAAAAATTCAAAAATCGCAGGGGACAAAATTTAGCATATTGACATATTAGATTGAAATTTGATTCCTTTTACGGATCTCGTTATAAGTCGTCAGGGAAGGCAAAAAAAAAAAAAAAAAAAAAAAAAAAAAAAAAAAAAAATCGCTCTACGAATTGCGAATGAAATTTACTGTATTGGGCTAAAATAATGAAATCAGAATATTTTTAGTAATATGGAAAAACCGTTGTGTAAATCGCATATAAAAAATTAAGACTCAAATTTAAATTGACTACTTTTTGACACAAATTCATTTTTCTTCCCAAATCTAACAAATTAGCAGGTGCTCTTTTGAAAAAGCTGTTTTATTTATTTATTTATTTATTTTTTTTTTCGTTTTCGTTAAAGGCAAAATATTTTTCAGAAAAGTCTGTCAAGCTCGGTGTTTTGAACAAAATTTCCGTGACACGACAGCGGAGGAAAGGCCTGATGCCCTCCCAGCTAAAAATGAACTGCAGTTTTTTCACAGAAATGAGGTATTTTTTAAGTTTTTCTACGGTCAACTGTAGTTTTTCTTGTAGTGCAATATCAACAGTAAAAACACTTCAGTTATTTTCCAGTTATTGACAAGTATTTTTTAAACCCAAAATTAAAAAAAAAAATAGTAAGACTTTATGTCTACAGTAAAACGGCAGTGATTTTACAGCAATTAATTCACAAAAACTTTCGGTGATGTATCTGCAGTCTGACTGCAGTTACTGAAGAACTTTACACGTCTTAATTTTTGTATGATTATTATAATAGTAACTACAGTATAACAGCAGTTACTGTAAGATTCTTTTCCAAGACACAATGTGGTATGATTGTGTGATATTTCCCGAAGTTTCTAAAGTGTTTAAAAATGTTTTAATTTTGTGAGAGTTGCATGTTATGAAACACACTTTTTAAATACTAATAATAATTAATACTCTTTCCAAGACTTTTAAGGACTTAACCCTTTAACCGTTTGGCCCGGATTTTTCCGTTCCTAGAAATCATGTTAAAATGGCTGTAGACCAAAATATTTTAAACAAAATTCTATTTTTAACCTTATATAGAAAGTAGTGATATTAAAGATATTATAGCATCAAACTGAGATTTAAAAAATATATATCCTGGGATTTACAAGCATTCTTATAAAAATACTGCAAAACCCTAGGACGGTGAAAGGGTTTTAAAAGTCACATTCCTACCTAATGCAAAATTTTTAGTTCCTCTTTCATTTTAAGCTAAGAAAAAAAATTAAATTTCACTATGATTTTCAAAATCAGAGAAAAAAAAAATAGTTAAATTTCAAAATCGAGGGAGGGGCAGTGGCATCAACCCACCTGTGCCAACGGAAAATTCTTAGTTTTTTTTTTTAAACTTACTCTAAACGAATAAATTTTGCTATGTTTTTTTTCAAAATCGGAGAAAAAAAAATATTAATTAAATTTCAAAAGCCAGGGGGGGGGGGCAATGGGCTTCTCACTCACCAGTTACTTAATGAGAAATTACTTCTAATTTTTTTTTTTTTTTATTGTAAGTTACTCGAAAAGTATACATTTTACTATGTTTTTGAAAATAAAAGAAAAGGAAATTTTATATTAATTAACTTTTGAAATCCAGGGAGGTGCAATAGGTTTCTCCCACCCCCTACCCTATTCCTAACTGAAAATACTTAATTCCTCTTTTATTCTAAGATAATTAAAAAAAAATCAGTATGTTTTTCAAAAGCGAAGAAAATAGTTAAAATTTAAATTCAAGGGAGGGGCAATCGCTCAGCTATGCCCCTTCCCCTAACAGAAAATTCTTAGTTTCTTTATTTTTAGTTACTCGAAAAGAATAAATTTTACTACTTTTTCAAAAGTGAAAAAAAATAAATTTTTATTAGTTACATTTTAAAATCCAGGGAGGAAAGGGCAATGAACCTCTCAACCCCACCCCCCTCCCTCCCTCTTAATGTAAAATTTCTCATTTTTCTATTCTAAGTTACTCGAAAAGTATAAACTTTACAATGTTTTTGAAAACAGAAGAAAAAGAATATTTAATTAATTAAATTTTTAAATTTAGGGAGGGGCAATAGCTCTCGTTCCCTAACAGAAAATTCTTAGTTATTCTTTTATTTTAAGATAAGAGAAAAGATCAAATTTCACTATGTTTTTCAAAAATAAGAAAAAAAAATTAGCTACATTTCAAAATCGAGGGAGGGGCAATGACTCTCCTATACCCCTTCCCCTAACGGAAAGTTCTTAGTTCCTTTACTTAAAGTTATTCGAAAAGAATAAATTGTATTATGTTTTTGTAAATTGGAGAAAAATTTGCTAATTAAATTTCAAAATCCAGGGAGGGGCAACGAGTCTCCCCCCCCCCCACCCCTTAACTGAAAATTTCTTATTTATTTTCATTTTAAGTTACTCGAAAAATTTACATAATGTTTTTGAAAACAGAAGAAAAGAAATTCTAATTAATTAAATTTTAAAATCAAGGGAGGGTCTTCCTTGCTCACATCCCCACTATCTTTATAACTAGTTTTTAGTTCCTTTTTTATTTTAAATTACTTGAAAAAAATTTACTATGTTTTTCAAAATCGAATAAAAAGGAAATTTAATTAGATAAATTTCAAAATCGAGAGGGACAGTGGCCCAACCATTCTTTTTTATGTCGCCCATGATTAGAGATTAGATACACAGGTGGGTTTACTCATTGCATATTGCATAAATTGTCTTTCTTCCATATCGGACATACATGTAACTTCCAGTTTTCCACTTTTACTTCATAAAAACAAAGAAGAACAACAAAAGAATAGTATAATTTTCTTCCTTTATTTTATTTTAATTTCTCATTTGGACATATGATTTATTTTTCAAGCTCTTACAGCTGAATGTCTATCCCCATGATTTCGTTGCAACTGCAGGAGAAGCATCAAAGAAACACCTCAACTCTCGGAAACGGCCGGCCCCGGCTTGTTTATGAAAATCGACACTATCGGCGCTGAGTACCACGCTGTTTTGCTAAAAGAAGATCATTTATTTTGCAGTTTGGCGAAAAAAATCACCTCTGTTTATTGAAATAAAGTGGCTGTATGGGTATTTTACGAAAGAGATCTACTCAATCGAAAGAGATTAATTTCAGATCCACACGATTGAGTTAATTTGAATAAAGTGATAACGATTTATAAACCGTTGCAATTTTTGTACAATCATCGTTAGTATTTCAAATTCAGATGAGGTTGTACTATATAACGGTTAATGCATGCAAAAAATAAATAAATAAATAAATAAATAAATAAATAAATAGATGAAATAGGTCCATTTCATATTAACAGGATTAATCTTTAAATAAGTTATTATTATTAAATTCAAATGTCATCCTAAACATTTGATAAAATTTTGTTTCTGACTATCCAGATAGTTATCCAGTTCGATTTTACTTGATTTAGTGCACTTATATATTTATAGTAATTAAGAAAATATACACTTCTGAACGGTAATAGGGCCAAACTAGTTTTTTTCGTCAATTATGACACTTCTCAGAATCACATAATAAAGGGTTAATAATAATAATCAAATCAGGAGTAAGCAAATAATAAAGTTAAAATCTCGCCCAGAGCCAGCGTGAATTTCTTCAAAACATTAATTTTTTACGCCGATTTGGTTAAAAATTTGTGTCGTATGAGAAATTCAGACCAGAAATATTTATCTTAACTTTTTTTTATGTTTATAATCTTCATTTTTATAGAAGTGCCGCAGGCTTCAATATTTATTTTTTTAATGAATCTCTACCTCTTGTACGTAAATGTTTCAGTTATCATTAATATTGTTAATCCATATTCCATGTATGTTAAAAATCTGAAAAATGCTATGCAGTAAAACCTTCTAAGATGGAATTTCAAGGACAAAAAAATGCATTATAGACAACTTCCCTTCTTAGCAAGTGTAAATGTATTACATTACTCTTTTCTTACGTATTAGTATATTAATTTTGCATGGATCAACACGTTTTTCAGTTTAAAACAGAGTTCCGTCATATGCAGGTTCTTTTTCACACGTTTTACTAGATTTTAATTTAGCTATATTTTAAAATGCGTAGAAATCTACTACTCTTTAAAAAGAATAAATTTTAATGTTTAAGTGTAGAAAAATGACAATTTAAAAATGCCTGCATTTTTTGCAAAAATTTTTGGGCCAGGCCTAATTTTACTGACCTTTGAATGGACCAGGCCACGTTGAGACAATGATTTTCATACGGGATGGGTGAAAACTAGGACTGAAAATTTTTAGCCGTGAAGACTAGGAATGAAACCAGTCCCGGCTTTGTACAGAAAGAATAAGTTAAGCCCGAGTCTTCGGAAAAAAGTATGGCCCGGCCTGAGTGCCATGAAGGAAAATCGGCTGCCGGGCTCGGGCCACGCAGTGTTGAATTCAGACACTTTTTTCCGGGAGGGATTTCTGTGGCTCCGGGGGAGGGGGGGGGATTGCACTTTTTGACCATTGAAAACCCAAAATCTCAAATCTTCCGGGAGGGGCATCCCATTGCTCCGGGGGGAATGTCCCCCCCCGGGCCACCCCCTGAAATCAACACTGGGACCACGGGTCTGCCCGTGCAGATCTCTAAGTCACGCATTCAGTGCCTGGGGACAGATTTTGGAAAATGGGCGGCAGCCAATGTGTTATGGTAAATTTTTGACGAAAAAACCCCGACTGAAGAATTTCTCTATTTTTTCCAACAATCAACTGGCAAATATCACGAATTTTTCTGACGACTTGATGACAATTTTCAGTTTTTTTTTTCATGCAACTGATTGACAAATTTTGCAATTAGATGTAAATCTCCAACTGGGCGAAAAATGTCCGGACCAGGATTCGAACCCGGGACCTCCTAGCTGAAGCCGCCAGTGCTCTGCCATCTGAGCTATCCCGGACGATTCTGGTCAAACTTTTTCACCCAGCTAACCTTGATCATTACAGCATCTGGTCTGAAACCTGGTTCAACTCAACAGAATAAATCTCAGGTAATGGAACTCCAGAAATCGCTGGATACGGAATTACACTAGATTAATATTAACACAATTATTCTAATTGGTAAACAAATCATATTAGATGTAAATTTCCAACTGGGCGAAAAATATCCGGACCAGGATTCGAACCCGGGACCTCCTTACATCTAATATGATTTGTTTACCAATTAGAATAATTGTGTTAATATTAATCTAGTGTAATTTCGTATCCAGCGATTTCTGGAGTTCCATTACCTGAGATTTATTCTGTTGAGCTGAACCAGGTTTCAGACCAGATGCTGTAATCATCAAGGTTAGCTGGGTGAAAGAGTTCGACCAGAATCGTCCGGGATAACTCAGATGGCAGAGCACTGGCGGCTTCATCCAGGAGGTCACGGGTTCGAATCCTGGTCCGGACATTTTTCGCCCAGTTGGAAACTTACATCCAATATGATTTGTTTACCATTTAGAATAATTGTGATAATATTAATCTAGTGAAATTTTGCAATATTGTATTTCTACCCTCTGGTAAAATTTAGTTTTTTCTTGATACTGATTTGTGAAACTCTTGGGATTATAATCATATGGTCGATGAATGAATTTCGACTTTCAGAGCACTTTTTCAAGTTTTCCCTTCAAGCGATCAAAGAATTTTATTACTTTCTCCTGTGAACTTCTGGTGAATTTCCTGATTTATCCCCACGACTTACTGACAAAACTTGGAAGGATTGTTTTTATGCAATCGATAGAAGAATTAAGCAATTTTTTTTCCACATGACAGAGTTTTCATATGCATTTCAATTGTTTAAATTATTTTTTCATTAATTACGAAGGATATTGAATGAGCTTAGTACAGTACACTGTCATGTTACAAAACTCACAAGCTAATATTAAACCATAATAATAATAATAAAACCATAATGACAATATCCTTAATTTTTCTTTTAAATGTTTTTTTTTTTTTTTTTTTTTTTTTTGAATAGGAGGATATTGAATGAGCTTAGTACACTGTCATGTTACAATACTCACAAGCTAATGTTAAACCAATGACAATATCCTTAAATTTACCTTAACACTTTGGCTGCCGCCCATTTTTCAAAATCTGTTCCCAGGCACCGAATGCGTGACTTAGAGATCTGCATGGGCAGACCCGTGGCCCCAGAGTTGATTTCAAGGGGTGGCCCCCCGGGGGGGGACAGCACCCCCCCCCCCAGAGCAATGAGATCCCCCCCCCGGGTCTGCCCGTGCAGATCTCTAAGTCACGCATTCGGTGCCTGGGAACAGATTTTGAAAAATGGGCGGCAGCCAAAGTGTTGAGGTAAATTTTTGATGAAAATCCCCGACTGAAGAATTTCTCTATTTTTTCCAACAATCAACTGGCAAATTTCACGAATTTTTCTGACGACTGAATGACAATTTTCTGTTTTTTTTTCATGCAACTGATTGACAAATTTTGCAATATTCTATTTCTACCCACTGGTAAAATTTAGTTTTTTCTTGATACTGATTTGTGAAACTCGTGGGATTTTTATCATATGGTCGATGAATGAATTTCGACTTTCAGAGCACTTTTTCAGATTTTCCCTGCAAGCGATCGAAGAATTTTATTACTTTCTCCTGTGAACTTTTGGTGAATTTCCTGATTTATTCCCACGACTTACTGACAAAACTTGCAAGGATTGTTTTTATGCAATCGATAGAAGAATTAAGCGATTTTTTCCCCACATTACAGAGTTTTCATAAGCGTTTCAATTTTTTAAATGATTTTTTCATTTATTACGAAGGATATTGAATGAGCTTAGTACACTGTCTTGTTACAATACTCACAAGCTAATGTTAAACCAATGATAATATCCTTAATTATTTCTTTTAAATGTTTTTTTTTTTGCATAGGATGATATTGATTGAGCTTAATACACTGTCATGTTACAATACTCACAAACTAATGTTAAACCAATGACAATATCCTTAATTTTTTTTTGTGCATAGGAGGATATTGAATGAGCTTAGTACACTGTCATGCTGTGGCACTCCGATATCTTGGCATTTCAAGTGGGGAGACTCGGACGATTCTATTCTGGATAATAGGTAAAAGGTTGTAACGTACAAGGGAGAATGGCATCCATAATTGGCGCGTTAGCCTACATAGTGACAATCATAAGCAGAAATGTATTTTGTAAAAAAATATAAATGTATCGTTTAGCTGTGGTCGTTCCTAACAGCAATACTTTTATTAATAATTATGGTATTTGAAAACTGAAGCAATGATTCTGATAATAAAAAAGTTGATACTAGTGATCGGAATGAACTGTAAAAGCACATAGCCAATAGCCATATTCTTAATGAAGTCTCTTAATGACGATTTCAAAGCAAGTGAAAGAATTGATGCTCATAGATAAGAAATATTTTAATACAATATTATGAAGAAATTTTCAGAATAAATAAAAGAGAAGGGAGAAGATCTAAAATAGAATCCTGCATCGGTCGGGTTACCCGCTTTTACCCGAACCCGACCCGACCCGCGTCATCTCGGGGCTATATTTTACCGTTTCGGGTCGGGTCAGGTCGGGTTGACTTAAAATTTTTTTTGTGAGGGTCGGGTTGGGTTTTACTGTTTCGGGTTCAGGTTGGCTCTCTTACTCTTGCGGGTCGGGTTCGGGTTGACCCGCTTTTTTAAAAGAATGTTGAACATATTTTTTCCCTTTAAAAGCCTAATTCAAAGTTTAACAGCAGTTAAGTTAAAACCCCAGATTAAAGTTTCAAAAAAGTAAAATGTGTACCTGCCTGTTTTATCTTTAGTCATCTCATCCTTTCACGAGTCTTCGAAATAACAAACCGCATTATATTTTTACCGTATTTAAAAAATACAATATGCAGCAAAACGCAAAATTTTTTCCTGCCTAATATATCAAGTTACTAATTAAATTGTGGTGATACGCGATGCACTATGTTAGACGCGAAAATTTTCAAACTAATAACGGCTGATAAACTAAAGACAGATGGTCAATTCTGTAAAACAAGGTGTATCGTTATAAGTGGAACTTTTGAAACCGCAACTAATTTTAAAGCATATTTAAAGATTAGAGTTTTATACCATTTAGAAGTTGAATATTAAAGAATATAGTTTGTTCATTCTTCTATGTAAAACATAAAAATGGTATTAGAGAATTAGATGTGTACACGGGCCGGAATTTCCATGCCCGGGAACGGCCCACCCCGTTCCGTTCAGTAACGTGTAAAACTTAAAAGTTCGGTCCTAGCTTGGCACGGTCCGTATATAATTTTATCGGCTTCGTCTAAATATTTATATTGGGCCGGTAGACCCACTTAATTATAGTTATTGGCCCGGCCTGGCAACGCCATTCAATTTTTTTTTCCGGTCCGGCCATGTTTTGATGGTGTTTTGTTCAGAAATTTTGTATGGTAAGGAGCATTGTCCATACAAATAACACTATTAGCTGGGATGTTCGGGAGCAATTTTTCCTTCAACCACTTTGAAAATTTATCAAAATTCATTGGCCCGTGGTAATCGCCTGAAACGGTTCCAGATTTGAATACCAAGCTTGCGCCTGGTATAAAATCATCTTCGTTACCGGCATGTACTACGATTAACCCTTCCTGCATTTTTTTTAATATATGCTCCAGTTTTTCCAAGCTGGCAGCATTTTCCAAAACTCATGTTACTATCAATCCATGTTTCGTCTATATATATAATCGGCCTCTTATTATTCCTATGTTGCCTTATTTCACGTAAATATTTAATTCTCCAGTGTACAATATCTTGCCTTTCCATACTTATTTTTCTTTTGTCTTGACAACGTTTCCACCGAAATCCGATTTTATGCAGTATTCTTCGCAAGGCTTCTCTTTTCCAAGAAAATTTTATTTTTTCCCTTATAGCGAGCAATAGAGCATCCAGATAAGGCATCCTATTATTTTTATAAAACTCATTTACCGTTTGTCGAATAACACAAAGATCAAAATCATCTATATTTAATGATACATTACGATTTTTTTAGGTCTCCTTCGTTTACCAGGGTATTGTAGAATGGGAGAAAGCATAGCCTCTTTCTTAATTCGTGCAATTGTTCGCAATGTCACCCCGGTTTCAGCAGCCGCTCTCTTCTGAGCCTGCTTAATAGGAATCGTTGGATTTTCCAACTTTGCTTCCTCCTCAAAATATTTCAAAACTTTCAAAATAACATTTCGCTCCTTGGAATGAATAATTTTCTTTTTCTCTTCCATTTTGCCAAGACGAAAATCGATAATAATAATAATAATAATAATAATAATAATAATAATAATAATCTAAAAAGAAAGAGGAGAGATCAGCTTCAAATGCAAGCATGCGCTTCGACCTGAAATACTAAACTCAGAGATAACAGATAAGAGTAAACCTGTGCTAAACTAGTACTGCATATCAAACCCTTATTTCCGGGAATTGGCGAACTGATCGCTCGCCAATTACGCACTTGTACGTGGCAACCTTTGACCCTGAAACTACCGGTCAGAAATAGATTCTTCCAAGGCCGCTGCCAAGATACCAGAGCTTAGCAGTACAATACTCACAAGCTAATGTTAAACCAATGACAATATCCTTAATTTTTCTTTTAAATGTTCCTTTTTTTGCACAGATTATTTGACATCATCTTAATTTTGTGGTTTTTCTATTTTGGTTGCTTAAAAAAAAAAAAAAAAAAAAAAAAAAAAAAAAAAAAAAAAAAAAAATAGCAGTTTATTATTATTACTTATTTAGCAGTTTTTCAGCTGCAATCGGTCGACAAATTTCACTTTTTTTCCCTGCCACCAACTGAAGAATCTTGTGATTTTTGTCTCGATTGATGAATTTCATGATTTATTTCTGCAACAGGTTGTCAAGTTTCACAATATTTTAAAGCAGTCGACTGAAGAATTGTTCTGTTTCTTTTTTCAACAATGGTTGTTGGTTGGTTGTGTTTATGATGGCCAGTTATCATCACGAGGGATATAGGCCCTAAGGGGGGGGGAGTGCCCTCCGTGGGGATATTTCTAAGGGAACCTAACGCGTATTTACGCTTGGAAAACCAAGGTCCGAAGAAAACTCCGAACGATTAGGCCTACGGGCGCGATTGGGATCGAACCCAGCACCTCCCGTCTACCAGCTTCGAGAGCGGAACCTCTTGGCCCCTGGTGGGGCTTTTCAATAACGGACTGGGGAATTTCATAAATTTTTTCATTGAGTGAGTAATGATTTTTTCAATTTTTTTCACGCTACCAATTCTCGAGTTTTGCAACATTTTATTTCTACTGATTGGGGAAATGTGCGGGAGTTTCCTTGCGATCGATTTGCAAAACTCGTGGGATTTTTTTCATATTGTCGATGGATGAATTTCGCAGATTTTCACCGCGGTCGATCGAAGAATTTCATTATTTAGGAATTTACTTTTTGAACTTTTTTAAAATTTTAATATTTTCATCCTTTTAGATTGGATTTTTTTACAGAGCCCTCCGATAGATGTCATTTATAATATATAAAAATTTCATAGAGAAGGGAGGGTGTATTCCAGGTGGTGCAACCCCCCACTTTTCTAAATTTTGCCGCCATCCCTCATGTAACTATTGTTAGAAAGGCCCCGTGACCACTTATTTATGTTATGCACATCCGGCTTTACTCACCCGCTTCCCCCCCCTCCAAGGGGGCACTTTTCAAAATTTTGCCATCATGCCTCGTGACATATTGTTGGAAAGACCTGTGAGCACTTATTCATGTTATGCACATCCGGTTTCTCCCCCCCCTGACGGGGCAATTTTCAAAATTTTGCCGACACACATCGTGTGACCCATCGCTGGAAAGGCTTGTGACTACTTATTCAAATTATGCACATCTGACTTTCCTCCCCCCTCTTTGCCCCCCCCCAAGGGGGGCACTTTTCTAAATTTTACAGTCACCCATCATGTGACATATTGTTGGAAAGGCCTAATACCACTTATTCATGTTATGCACATCCGGTCCCGCGCCCACATTGCTCCCCCTTGAGGGGGCACTTTTCTAAATTTTGCCGACACCCCACGTGTGAAGCATCGCTGGAATGGCCTGTAACTATTTATTCAAGTTATGCACATCCGGCTTCCCTCACCCCACTTGCCTCCCAAGGGGGACACTTTTCTAAATTTTGCAGTCACCCATCATGTGACATATTGTTGGAAAGGCCTAATACCACTTACACTCATTGCCATAAAAATTTGCGCACCAAGAAAAAGACCTCCAAATGAAACGAAATTTTACGCGCATAAGTACTACTGCAATATAAGTAAGTGAGTAGAAAACCAAAGAAAAAGGATCTTTTATTGCAGAAAAAAGTACAAATAAACGGAAATTTTAATACTCTGTTGGACCCCCTCTAGCGCTAATGCACGATGCGATACGAGCGGGCATTGAGGAATACAAGTTCCGTATGATATCCTGAGACATATCGTTCCACAGTTGCTGTAAACGCGCCTCGAGTTCAAGCAAACTCGTAGGGTGTCCAACTTGCCGTCCCAAATGATCCCAGATATGCTCGATTGGTGACAAATCTGGGGATCGAGCAGGCCAGGGAAGGGTGGTAATGTGACGGAGGCAGACTTGTGACATCCTTGCTATGTGTGTCCGAGCATTGTCTTGCTGAAAAATGGCTTCTGGGAGCCCTGCCACGAGTGGCAACACATGTGGCTGTAGGATATCCTGGACGTACCGCTGGGCGGTCATTGTGCACGGATCAATATTAGGGGTGACCGTGTATCGTAAGCAATGGCACCCCATACCATCACACCAGCTGTGGGAGCGGTGTGTCTCTGTAAAGCGAAGGCAGGATTGAGGCATTCACCAAGGGGCCTTCACACACGAACACGATTGTCATCGCTGCTCAAATTGAATCTAGACTCGTCGCTGAAGACGACCTGGTTCCATTCCGTTGCATTCCAATCACGTCGAGCGCGACACCACTCCAAACGGAGGTGTCGGTGGGTGGGTGTCATTGGCAGCACACGTAATGGGCGCCGCGATACCAGATGTCCTTCAGCCAGGCGCCTTGCGATGGTTCGGGAAAACAAAGTGGTCCCTAGTGAAGGTGCTGACTGTGTCTGGATAGCGGCCAATGAGGCATTTGGCTCTACGCGTGCGTTTCGTATGATGTGACGGTCTTCTCGACGACTGGTCTGTCGAGGGCGTTCTGAGCCTGGTCGCCGTGTAAATGACGTCTCTTCAGTCCACTGGTCCCAACACCTCCTCACAGTAAAATCAGAACGTCCTACTTGACGAGCTACTCGCCGAGCTGACCACCCAGCTTTCATCATCCCGATGATTCTTCCCCTCTCGAACTCTGACAGCTGCTCATATTGTCTTCGATGGCTGCGTAACGGCATGCCTACCTCAGCGTTTCCTTTCCAAAAGAAAAGGTACACTCAGACATGTTCTGCTTACCAGATTTATACTCCAAGGATGACGAAGTTCAACGCCCTCTAGTGGCATTACGCAATGCGCAATCACGCTGCATTTCTAATCATTTCCATATCTGCCTTATATGTACCTTCATGCCAAGTTTCATTACGATCCTACAATTATTTCTTGGTGCGCAAATTTTTATGGCAATGAGTGTATTCATGTTATGCACATCGGCTTTACTCCCCACACTTTGCTCCCCCCTGAGGGGGCACTTTTCTAAATTTTGCCGACACCCCTCGTGTGACCCATCGCTGGAAAGGCCTGTAACTACTTATTCAAGTTACGCACATCCGGCTTCCCTCCCCCACTTTCCCCCCAAGGGGGGCACTTTTCTAAATTTTGCAGTCACCCATCATGTGACATATTGTTGGAAAGGCCTAATACCCCTTATTCATGTTATGCACATCCGTCTTCCCTCCCCCCACTTTGCCCCCCCCAAGGGGGGCACTTTTCTAAATTTTACAGTCGCCCACCATGTGACATATTGTTGGAAAGGCCTAATACCACTTATTCATGTTATGCACATCCGGTTTCTCCCCCCCCTCCCACTTTGCTCCCCCTTGAGGGGGCACTTTTCTAAATTTTGCCGACACCCCTCGTGTGACCCATCGCTGGAAAGGCCTGTAACTACTTATTCATGTTATGCACATCCGGCTTCCCTCCACCCACTTGCCCCCCAAGGGGGGCACTTTTCTAAATTTTGCAGTCATCCATCATGTGACATATTATTGGAAAAGCCTAATACCACTTATTCATGTTATGCACATCGGCTTTACTCCCCCCACTTTGCCACCCCCAACGGGGCACTTTTCTAAATTTTGCAGTCACCCATTATGTGACGTATTGTTGAAAAGGCCTAATACTACTTCTTCATGTTATGCACATCCGTCTTCCTTACCCCCACTTTGCCCCCCAAGGGGGGCACTTTTCTAAATTTTGGAGTCACAAATCATGTGGCATATTGTTGGAAAGGCCTAATACGACTTATTTATGTTATGCACATCCGGCATTACTCCCCATATTTTGTAATAAATTTTTAAAAGTCTACAGTCAAACTGCAAAAAAGATGCAGTTGGGAGACTGCGGTGATTTGGCACAAATCTTTGCAGTTCTTTTGAAGTCGACATAACTATAAATTTACTGCGGTGAGTGTGTAGTTATCAACTACACACTTACTGCGGTTAATTTATAGTTATGTCGACTTCACAAACACTGCAGGGGTTTGTTTCAAATCACCGCAGTCTTCCAACTGTATTTTTTTTAAGTTTCACTGCAGTTCATTTTTAGCTGGGCTGGGCCAACAATTGCTTTTAACTCAAGATATAAATCATTTATTGGAAAATGAAAAAATTGTCCGATTACACATCACTTCAATAATCGTCCCTGCAACCATCATGATTTTGTGTTTAAAAATGAGTCACAAATTTTCGCGTTATTGAGCAAGAATTTTTTTTTCTTTTTTTAAGAACTGGTTTAAATTTTTAAAAATCTAATCAAAAAATGTCTTGAGCGCACTTTCCCTCGCATCTTTCTTATAAAATCTCGCATGCCTATGCATTTTTGTAAGCAAGATGAGCTAGTTCAAAATAATAATAATAGTTCCATGCGCAAGCAAGGCTATTGGAAATAAGGCTTTTTTTTAAAACAGAAACGGAACGCAAAAAATTCTGATACCAAACTTCTGATGTAATCACTAGACTAAAAATTATTCGGAAATTTTTAGTATTAACGTTATTATATGTTCATTTGCATACAATGAACCATTTTTGTTATACGAGGGTGAGTCAAATATTAACCGGAATTTCTGCAGAGAGGCATGAAGGTTGAAGCGAGGGCGCTCAAACCTCTGCGCGTGGTAGGTGGGGATGTCACATGACTATCTATGCGCCGGTATGTGTTACGCTCTCCGTTCTTCAGTTGGCATCAGGATGAATGAGGGAGAGGTTCAGCCCAACGTTGCGCAATGCATTATCGTTAAATTTCTCACAAATGAAGGCGTAAGACCGGCTGAAATCTTTCGAAGACTTCAAGCACGGTTTGGGGAGACATGCCTGAATAAATCCCAATTGTATGACTGGCACAGAAAGTTTGCGGAAGGACGAGCAGAAGTTGAACCCCCCCAGACGCACACACACTCCCCCCCCCCTCGAACAAGTTTGACTGAGGAAAACTTTAGCGCCATTCGGGATATTTTCAAGGGTTCTGCCTACTACTGCCAACTGTTCGATGAAACAAAACATGCATATCGGCGGAAAATACGTGAATTTCCGATCAAAGAAGTGATTTTGCGTCATGACAGTGCCCGTCCCCATACAGCCAGCCTGACTCGCGAAAAGTTGGAGGAAATGCATTGACCATCACTGGAATACCCTCCCTATAGTCCCTCTGTGAATATTACAGGTTTGGGCCTTTGAAATAAGCAATAGGAGGTGAACAATTCGCCGATGACACTGCTGTTAGACCGTTTGTGCGCAATTGGCTGGAGACACACCCCTCTTCTTTCTATGATGACGGCATCGAAAAACTTCCAACCCGTTGAGAAAAATGTGTTTTGAAATCAGGAGATTATATAGAAAAATAATATGTAACTTTCTATTTCGTATCCTGCACCAATAAATTAAAAAACAGAAATTCCGGTTTACATTTGATCCACCCTCGTATGTATTAGGATAAAGTACAGAAAGATAGTACTTTCTTCACTCGGAAAAATGGAAGTCTTAGAGCTGCTAGAAAATTGAAGGACTCTGTAATTCTGCAGTGAAATTTCACGAATAAAATCGTGAAAAAACAAAAAGGCTTCTTGAGGGACATTTTATATAATATCATCTAAGAGATGTCCCTTATTAAATTTATAAGACAGGTAATGATATCAATTTAAAAAAAAATGTATAAAATTAAAAAAAAAAAAATAGTTGATCTGTGGTCCTTAAAAAAATATATATGGTAAAGCGAGGAGAGTTCGCGCGGTAGGAGAGATTGCGCACAATGAGATTCGACGGGAAGGAGTAGAGTGCGCGTCCAGCGACTCCAGGTAGTTGTACAGCAGCATTAGTGCAGTGTCTATATGAATTTGCATATTAATTGTTCCAAGCGTCTTGGATAAATCAGTGCTATTTTGTTTGTTTTTCCAAAGTAAGTGCTTGAATTTTCATAACTGTTCGTCAGAATTTTTATAGAACGTCAGTAATACAAAATATTTTGAACTTAAAATATTTCTTATAAACTACTAACCTGAACTAAGTATGCAAACACCAACAATTCATTTTAGAAGTGGCCATATTTAAATAAATGGCCGCGCAATATCTCCTGCCAAAATAGGAGAGTTTGCGCATCTGCTACTTAGGAGAGATGGCGCATTTCCCCATAAGTTTAAGTGCTAGGAGAGATTACGCAGCTTATTGATAAATTTGTATGAACTGCAAATTACATGTAAAACATATGAATGAATCAATTTTGAAATAATTTCGGAAAAACACATAATTATCAAACCTAAATTTGGCAACAGATTAATTTGCAAAGAAATACTTTTGCAGATAAAAATTTTATTAATAAATTAATAATACAGTTGTTATTAAATTAATTTTATGCAATTAATTTTGTTAATAATAAATTAATAATATATTTGTTAATAATTTAATTAAATATTTATATATATATATATTTAATTTATGAACAATTAATTTGCTAATAAATTAATTTTGTTAACTAAAATAAATTTTCTAATACAATGTTTAGGAAAAGCTTTCACCCATTCCGAGTAGTGTAATGCCATCGAAATCAAATGGAAACAGAGTGCAACTAATGTCACTGATCCACAAAATATACATGAAAAAAGACTTAAGAAGGATGCTGCTGGAAAAAAAAAAAAAAAAAAAAAAAAAAAAAAAAAAAAAAAACAGCTGAAGATAAGGTGCTTCCACAAAAGGTGGGATAAAAAAACTCAAGGAAAAAATCGAAGGCCAATGAGGATGAGTGCACTGAATGTCTGGAACTGTACCAGGAGACAACTTCGACAACTGACTGGATTCAATGTATTGCTTGTTGCAGGTGATTGCACGAAAGATGCACGATTTACAACAATAAGTGCATCGGTTGCGGACGACGACAACTTCGGTTAGCAAACAAAATAAAATGAAACTGTGGAAATGGAAATGAAGTAATGTTATCAACTAGATTAATGTTATTTTGTAATCTCAGTAGGAATTGCTTTTTCTGATATTTTAATCTTCTTAAATAAAATTTTTTAACTGTTGTTAAAATTCTTTCTTTTATTTATTATTTAAACATTTGGTTGAAATATTAACTCCTAATACAATAATATTTACTCGCAAAAACCTTTCAACAATGTCGATTAAGTGTAACTATTATTCTTAACAATTTAATTGTAGTTATTATTAATAACAATCTCTTCTACCTATGTGCACAATCTCTCCTACCCATATGCGCATTCTCTCCTACCCTGTAAGGAGAGATTGCGCAAAATAGTTTTCTTGGTTTTATTACTGCTGTTCTATTAAATTACAGTAGAACAACAAAATAACAATGGAAATGCATAAAAAAAAATGAAGTAAAAATTATTCATGCATAGTTTAGCAAAATATTAATATTTAGATTTTTTATTATTATTCTTTTGAAATGTGCGCAGACTCTCCTCGCTTTACCCTATAGAACCCGTAGTGCCATCTGGTAATTTTTTCAGGAACCAATGTAAGAAATTTTAAAATTTAATTTAAAAAAAGAGGCCGTACTTTTCTTTTGTAAAATTATGCCATCTGAAAGAAATAAGTTATGTCAATCACCAAAAAAATTTTGAAGCAAATCGGTTCCATAGAAAATGCGCAGTTCTGATAATAAGAATATAGCATGAAAAGTATAGGACAAAATACTACTGACGGTCACTCTTAAATACCTTAAATATTAATAAGAAAGCTTTAAAATATTAATTTCAATTTCCACTTTCGCCAAATTTGTTTATTTTCATGGTTTTGCTCTGAAATGTGGTAGCAAAATTTCTAGCTTTTTAGTTTAATTGGCTATTATTTATTGTGCTTAATTTTAAATAAAACTCCCCCACCCCTAATACTTTTGCTGATTTCCTGCAATGCCTTCCTTATTTTGTAATAGTATTCTACTTCCTAGTATTTATAGCATTTATCATGAATAATAATGCGAAATGTGCTTCAGAACAGAATCGAAGAATAAGGACTCACTTTAATGGTAATCGCAATACAAAATGTAATGATAGATATATATCCTAAGGTGCTAATTCATCGTATAGAAAAATAAAAATATGGGCAATTTGAAAGTGGTTTTGTTTCAAATGAAAGTTTAGGATATGGATTTATTGATATTAATATATTTTGTTTAGTAACTATCTAGATTTTTGTACCGCAAAGTATGTAAATCAGATTTTGAAATATGAGAATAAATAAAAAATGTCCTATATTTTACATTAAATAATTTAGTTTTGTAAAAAGTGCATGTTTACTTCTCTTTGCAATAAACACGAAACAAAATTTTAAATTATCTGTTTAAAATTAATTTTTTGAATAGTAAATGCTACATTTTTACAAATTGCATTTTTTATTTTTTACGCATGCTCCTATAGGGGAGAGTAGCCGAATTTGGACCACTCCACATTTTTTCAGGTGTAACTCGCTTCATTTTTGAAATATCTGCAAAATATCATTCCACGTTGTCAATCTATTTATCTAGTAACTAAATAAATCTTTAAAACAATTTCTTTTTGAAGATCTTAAGTTGTATTTTAATTTGAAAAAAATGTCAAAAGTGGTCCAAATTCAGCGACTAGCCTGATTTCCCCAGTCTCCTAAATTGGACAAAAAACAATATTAGGCTGTTTTATTGTGTAGGGAATATAACTAATTTTATTAAAAGCAAAGTTTGCAATTAATGAAACAATCAAACAAAACAACAGCAATGAAATATAGTGGAATCCAGAGTTTGAAACTAAGTATTTTAAATCGAAATGTATCAAATATAAATCAAAGTTATTAGGAATTAAGAATTCAAATTATGGAACTAATTGCCAGATACTTGAATATCATGTAAGAAGTGAGCGAGACTTACACACGAATTACTTTTGTCTTTTTTCAATCTAGCGCACACAACATGGAACCATATTTGGCAATCTAAACACTGAATCATTTCTACTATTTTATCTTTTTCTTACAAATGTCTGAATTCAATACTGTAAATTAAATACTCCGTAGGAGTTGAAGTAATTTCAAGAAATCAAATACAAATACTTACAAAATAAAATAAATTGCAAACAAATTTTATTTCATAGACATGTAAAAGATATTTTTTTATGTTTATATAGGCCTAAACTGCATAAAAAATTGATCCACATATAAAAAAATATTCAAAAACTTGCATGGAATTAGTAATCCATAGTGCAATATTAAAATTTTTTTTAATTGTGCCCAAAGCGTAGAGACCTTAAAATTCATTACTTACTTTTCCAATTTATGATCATACGTCTGATCCAATTTAAGCAGCTGAAATTGGTTCAATTAAGGCAACTGCGCCAAGTTTTAAAACAACTAATCTCAAGACTAAGAACATAAATGAAAGCAAACAAATCAGCGTGAAAAATAAGCGCAAGAAACACATGAATTTAGATATGTATATGAAACCATAACACTTATCTTAGTTTTAAATTATTTTCTTACGCTTAGTAGGAAAAAATTAGATCAAAACAGCTAATTTTAGGTTTCTTAACTTCTTCTGTTCCGAAGCTAAAATAATAATACAAATGCTTATTTATTGTTTTTTTTCCAAACGAAATGACATCGTAAATGACAGAAAAAATATATTTTCTGAAATTGATCGATTAGAAGCTTAGTATTTTAGATTAAAAAATATGGATCTAAAACTACAAATCCTCTTAAAAACATGAATTTAATTATCATTAACCTAAATTAACGTATCACAAATTTAAGAGCATTAAAGAAGTAAATAATCTACAAATCCTCTAATTTTTTAATGAAAAAAAAAAGTTAAATACTTTTGAAAATTTCTCACTTTCTTGGTCATACTGGCATTTTTTTTTGGCATTTTGCAAACTGAGATGAAAATAACATTTATTTATGCGGGAATCAGCTTAGATGCTGCCATTTATTCGTTTGTTTTGAACGCAAAAAACATTCAGTTATTAAGAAGTGGTGTGAAAATGTAAAAAAACGAACACTTTAGTTTTTATAAGGAAAAGAACAGAGGTCCCCTTTTGTGTACCAGGGACTGAAGAGGTTAAAATTGCCTGAAAACAGCACATGGAAAGGGTATGCTACTTCAAATCTTAAATAACGTCATTCTGATGAGTAGGATTATAGCTGTATATGGCGTCTCCCTCTGTAATTAACGGTAAAATTGCAGCGATCCATTTAAAGCAGTGGTCCAAATATAGCTAGTATCCAATATTCTGCAGCATTTTAAAACAATTTCATATTTGTCACTTTAAACTAGCATCTAATTTTATTTTTAATATTGAATAAGTTATATAATTAGTAGTTTTTTTCGTTTATTAAATATTTTATATTTAAAAAATAAATTTAAATCCTTAAACGGCTTTTTCTCGAAATAACATTTTTTACTCTTGCGCGCATGATATCTGCAAAAATGTTTGAAGTATAGTTTAAAAATTTTTACCCTACATAAAAGCTGATATTATCATGAAAATGAACTTTAATTATAAAGCTGTGTTCCGTATGAAAAAAATTATAAGATTGAATGCATGTAAAAATTCGTAGTTTTTCTAATTTTTCTAAAAAGTTAATTACCCCTTGTCTAATCACCCTATTACAAATATTTTAATTCGATTATAGGCCAGAGTGTTATTTTAAATTTAAGATTAAATTTATTTAATTGCCATTAAATTAGTGGTTGACATCGTGCGCGTAGTGAAACGTTATCCACCGTAAAAATTTTAAACAGCACTTTGAAACTAACCCTTTGAATTTTATTTATTATAATTTATCCAAATATAAAATTTTAAAACATAGTTCAATATCACCTAATTATACTCTGAAAGTTTTGTGCTTCTAGAGTGTTTATCATTTTTTTTAATGGTAAACTCATGACAAATTTCTCATGTTTTATGGATATTATTTATGCATGTTAAAGCTGTACTGTCCCCTTAAAGGTTTAAAGTTTAGAACTCCTAACGTTTAATTCATTTTTAATCCTTGCAAAACAGATTAAAATGTGGGTATTTTTATAATAATACATCAAATATGCTAAGAAGAAGGAACTGTATTTTGAGATTTGCATAACTAAATAAACACATATTTCCATTAAAAAAAATTATAGTTTACAATTTATAATTTTTTGCGAAGATTAATTTCGAAATATATATACATTAAAGTTATTTTTTGGAGAAAAAAATATGTGTAACATATGAATTTTTTAACCGATGTCGATTTATAGAAGCTTCGGGTATGGGAATATTAAATTACAGCTAATTTCGCTAACAAGGAAGGTCTCCATACGGGGATGTTCAGAAAAATCTGAAAAAATTAGAGTGTTACTCTCATGTGGATATATGCGTTTACAAAATTTTTTTTGGTGGAACCTCGGTAGAATCTTCGTAAAAAAATAATGGATATTTCGTTTATTTGTCGACTTATCATCGGTTGGCGATGAAATGGAATTTCGAAAAATACTTTTATATGTCGAATACTGTTTAAGATAAAAATTCTTCATACTGAACTAGTTTAAATAAATTTAATGTAAATACCTTTAGTTTTGTAAGTTTTAATTTTATTTAACTATAGTTTTGTCATATATATATATATATATATATATATATATATATATAATGAAAGTTAAATATAAAATTTTATGAATTAAAACAAAATTAAAATAAATTAAAATTGTTTCAATATCTCAAAATTAAGTCCAATTGAGCGCTGTCGATTCAATTTTGTTGCTATGGAAACGACGAATTTTTTAATATTGAAATAAGTAACACGTAACAGGTAAACGAATCTTGCCTTTAACTTGGAATATGCTTTAATATATGGAAGTATTTTTTATATATGAAATTGTTTTTAGAGTAATAAAATTAAATAACAAGCAACATAAATATGTAATACGAAAAAACGTATTTATTAAACTCTTTTATTGTTTATGTATAAATTCATTAAATACTTTTTACATCATTCTAAAAATCAATTAACAAACAATTTTCAGGTGCATTAAAATCGTTTGCTTTTGCCGAAGAAAAGTACTGCTCGCCAAATTGCCTGACGCTTTCGTCTTTTCGCGCCAAATACTCGAAAGTATTTTATTTTTTTACAGACTTTCTACTGTACTTCCGCCGCTAAATTTGACTGGTCCTTTATTACGTCCATAAGTAATTTAATTGGTATTTTTTTCAAAATATTCTGAGTATGCCCAGTAAGGAGACCTTCCTTGTAAGTAAGTTTTGAGTTATGCTTAAAAATATATCAGCATTGTAATCTGTTGCAACGACTAAATATGAAGTTAACATTAGGAGTTTAAAACTTTACTCTTGCATAATTCATGTACTTGACCAAAAGACTTCCCGTTTGGTATCCAAAAGCAAAATTTATCGATCAAATTGAAATGTGTGTTCAAGAATATTCATTACAAGTTTTTTAAAATTCATTTAAATAGCTGAAACACTAAGTAAGCATAGCATTTATTAGTAGACGTTATTGATAATGAATTTGTATCAATCACATTTTTTTTTTTACAATGATTTGAGGAGAGTTAGTAGAAGTTATCGCTTTTTTTGTAGGACTGTAACATTTTGTTAATATTAAAATAAATATACATAAGTAAAAATGGCTTAATGTCAAAATAAAACTACCATACTCTCCGTAATTAACCGATTAAATAAGATGGAGATTAACATTAAAAATAGTGGTACAAGATTTGGCTTAATCCACAAAAAAAAGGGACTTGTGTAGCATTTCTTTGAAAAACCCTGTTTTTAATTTATATAACTAAGAATTTTTTCAAAAAAGTCTGCTAATAATTACAATTCTTGAACATCGCATATACGTGTATTTATTTTATCAATATCAATATTTCATTAAAATGTAACCAACTCTATATGTCAAATAGTTTGGAAAGGAAGGAAATGATCTTCTTGAAAAATTTATTTTAAAGAGAACATCCTTTAAAATATTCTCGTTGCTTTAATATTTATAACTGAAAATATTTTATCCTAACTTCGATAAACGACAGGTTATATGTTCTGAAAAAATGTGTGTTGTGAGACGCCAGCCATTATTTTCATGCTTTTCTGCACCTTTTCCATGCTTCATGCACTCTGGTTTGTTTTTTACTCCTTCCGCATTCTTGCCAGTTCACCTCCAACCCAGCCATTTCTACAGGCTGCAAAGTAAAGTCGGCATACACAAAATTAATTTATGGAGGAATAGAACGGGAATTGTGGAACCAGTGTCTACCTATAAATTGACTATGTGCTATCATATGAAAGTGAATGCAGCGCTCCTAGGAGCAAAAGTTGTTGATCCCTATGACGAAAAATATACTCTATACTTTGTTAGCTCTCAATTTTTCCGGGATAATGATGATAACTTCCAAATTTCACCTCTAAGTGGTGTTGTGGTCACTTTGATATGCTTGTACATAACCGTTTTTCTATTGACAGACGCTTCTTCTGCAATTTTAGTTTCATCCATTGAGAAGTTATCCGTGTGTACCAGAACTATAATTGTACTCCTGTACAAATAGTGCACTAATTTCATAAGATAAGCATTTAATGATTTAGGAGATATTTAATAGTTGTACACTATTTTCCAAAGAACTTTTAGAGACCTATTATCAGCATAATCTTTATCAGTATGTATTTGTGAATTTTGCAATCTTATTGTTGCCTTTTTGTAAACGCATTAAACTGCCTGATCATATATACATAAATTTCGTCTACTGACAAATTATTCCATATGAAATTTGTAACTAATTATGAATCACCATGCCTTTTTATAGCGCCTTGTAATTAATAGAATATAATAGCGTTAGAACGAGCATCATCTCAATTCCTTTACAGATTAAAATAACAGAAAAACCGTATTTAGGAATTTTTAAGGATTCCCAGAAAAATAAATATAATATTTCATATTTTTACACATGAATTTCCAATCTGTTTTCCACACAGTTTTTGGTCTTCACGCCTTTAACAAAGAAATGCATTATCTCATCGTAACAACGTAAAACAATCCTTTTATAGTTTATTTTCCCTTTTCTTCTCGATTACAGAAAATCCTGGGAATCCGCAAACGAGTTTTATGTTTTGCTTAGAGAAAAAGTTTCAACTTCTTTCTCTGAATTTTAATCCGTTCCCCTGCAGAAAAAGAAATCTAGATTGACAGCCAAGAATATTATAAGTTAAAATATTTCTTCGCATTTATGTTTTTTTAAATGTATATTTGATAAAATTAAAACATGTATTAAATGACAATAGAATATGCGCGAAAAATTAGTACATTTTTACGGTCGTTTCATAAAGGACTCCATAAATTTAAAATTCAACAATTCATTCATTGAATTGTATTACTTGAAAAAACGTCAAATGTTATTAATTTTATCCTAAGTTTTGTATACATTAATTTGAAAAATAGTTTCGTCAATAAAGGTTGCTGGGGCTAACTCAATGTGAAAAAAGGTTATACTAACTTGTAAAAGTGTATTCAAAATAAAATCCAGTCTCGAGTGAGTAATCCAATTTTACTCGTACCAGGTTCACACTGATTTTTTTTATGTAAGGGTTAGTTACGGATAGGGTTTAATTAAAATAAATATTTCGGGTCGAGTTCAGGTTGACCTAATTTTTGAAAATAATGTCCTGGATGTTTCTCCAATGAAAAAAACTGTGTTTTTGATTATTACTGAGTGTATGCGTGTTCACTTTTACTCAAAATATATTAAATTGATATCAGAGATATGAATGTACATTACTTCTGCATACGTTTTTTAAAATGCCCATTAATTTCTTCACTTCTTTTCGAGAGGTTGTGGTTGAGGATTTTTTTGCAGGTTTTAGCTGAGGTTTCGATAAAGCGATGAGGTTCACATAAAGCAGAATTTTTAAGTCAGGATGGAGTACAACCCAATCCGCGAATTACTTATTCAAAAGCATGAACCATTTTTTTTTCAGAAAAACATGTACAGCTTTCTAATTTCTTTAAATATATTTGATGTCGTAGATCGCATTCAGTTTTTTGTACTATACATTTTCAACGTTAAACAATTTCTCCGTTTGAAGTTATTGATATTTCTTCAAACAAAAATTTAAAGCTATTAATATAAAGGAGACTGGCTAATGGAAAAAAAGGATTTTCTCGTGCAACAAATCATTTAAATGATAACTCTTGTCAATAAATAGTATATCATAATTACACTAGCATATGTACTAAAAAAATCCATGCTGATTGTAAAGTAAGAAGCAAAACAGTCCTAATCCTAATTATGAGGGATGTTTTTAGGTTTAATAATGACAGGTTTTGACGAAGTATTACCTCTCTTTTTAACAATATTACATGTGATTATGAAGGTTTTATTCAATGCTTTGAATTTACAATCTTCATTTTGTGCTAGAAATTAATAGTTAATTGAGAATAATCCTAAATACAAGTCAAATGGGTGTAAAGACAAATGAGATATATCAAATTAATTGAGCCCAAAGTGATTGTATATGGACTTTGTCACGTTATTGCATCCAAAGTTCATGTTAACTGATACAATTGTGTTCAAAAATTTCATGCGCTTTATACAGGGTCTCCAAAGTTAAACAACCCTATTTTAAGGTCGTCTACAAATGAAACTATTGTTCAAAAAGTTGGGAAATTTTGTGAAGGACATAATGAAGGTATGTGAATTTGTCTGACCATTAAAAAAAGAAATTGAATATTCCGCGCTAGAGGGAGATTTTTAATGAATTGCACATTTAGTATAGATTTACGATAGTTTACAAATTTTACTATAACAAGACATGTTCCACATCACGGTCATTATTTTCAGCTACCATCTGAAATCGACAAATATAATGTTCCACAGTTGGAAGCGGTATGTTCCAGGAAATGGTAAGAACATGTCGTGATATGCTGTTTTAAAGTCAGATAAAATTCTTGTATAATCGTGACTTACAAGATGTTTTGAATTGCTTCCAAACAAATTTTAGACGACATCCTTAACACAAAGGCTAAGGTGTTTAGAAGCTCTATCTTACTTAAAAATTGTGTGTGAAAGGCATTAACCCTTAAGTGGAAGCAATCCCTGCACAAATTGAAGCTTGTACAGAAAATACCTTAAGCTATTCTGCATGATATCCTGGACAGTTGAATGAGGCATATACAATGCTTCTGCAAAACGACGGACACTGGTGCTAGCCTGTACTTCGGAAGCTTTGTCCTCTTCCACCTATAGCACAAACTTCTCCACTGCTTCTTTGGATACTATTAATCGAAGATTTTTAGAGCATGTACTGTAGCGTTACCGAACAGTACTTTTGGTAAAACGATCTTACTAACAAAGCTCGGTATGGTAAACGCATCGACATTCTGATTAGCAATAGTAAGCACTATGAAAACAAAATCTCAGCGAAGGTTTGCAGGTTTTATAACAGCTGCTGCGTGACGTCGACAAAATATGTTTGCATTTCTAATTAAATCTTTATTCTACGGTTTCACGCCCTCTGGCGGAAAAATTTTGAACATTTTTTTTCGCTCAAACAAATTTTCCTTCTTTCATTTTGTGATCCATAAAATTTATCATCTTTCTTAGCAATTGTGTCGTCTGTAGACAACTTTAAAGTAAGATCGTTTAATTACGGACAACCTGTACTATTCATATTATCGCAATTTCCGGCCTTTAATCCACAGATAAAACAATTATGTTCGGACCCAGAAATCTTTTTCATAAAATGTAACTTATTATATCGTGGTAAATATTTAACTTCAATTATTAAATAAAATTTCTGAGTCGAAACATGATTGTTTTATCCACGGATTATAGGCCGGAAATTAAGGTAATTAAATTTGCACAAAAGTCATTTTTTATGAATGTTTTAACCTTTAAGTTTTTAACGTCAGTGATAATACAAATTGTGGTAATTGAAAACATATGTCTCAAAATATGTATTCAAACGCTCGGAGCATATCGGAAAAAATCCAGTCAATTAATTATCGAAACCCTGTACATTTATATCTGTAATCTTTTATACTATTTTGCCAAATTAACTCTAAATAAAAACATGGCGAGTCTATGACCTACCCAAATCCATTTTTCTTTAGGAGATTTTCAAATCAGAAAAAAAATTACTTTTACATTAAGATCTTGTTTATTTAATTTATAGCAATGTTGATATACATGTTGAACTCGCCTATTTATGTTTAATTAATGTGTTCCTTTAGATCTTATCAAGAAGTTGTAGATTGTGATTATTCTTGATTCAGAAATTATTGCAGAGATATAGAAAGAGGGTTTAAGGCTGGTTTAAGTACAGTTGCAAAGCATAATTCTCAGAACCAAGAAATTGTCGTCCCCAAACGCAAGTTTCGACACAAGAAACAGAACAATAATCCATGGAAGTTATTTATTTTTTTTAGACAGAGATATTTCGTAGCTCCTCCCCCATTATGTAGTCAAATTTTTAAAATCCTTTCAACATAAGCGTCAGAGGTTATCAGATTACATTTTCATATCGGCTACACTGCATAGATAGGTGCGGTCCGAGTCAAGGCGACCAATTTAGGAAACAGCGGTTAGGGAGAAAGGAATTTAACCTTTTGAACGGTATGCAGTATCAATGCAAAAACCCTTGACGGGTTAAAAGTTTCTGACGCAGCACTTTATCTTATGCTCTAAGAATTTTAAATATGGAACTAAAAATACTGATATCAAATTTTGAGTGACGTTATGCTATTTCTTAAAAAATATATTTGTATTTATTTCACCATTTTATTTTTGTTTTATTTATAATCGCATGTGCAAAAGTTATGTTCAACATGAAAAGCTGCATAAAATTTTATTCGCTGTTGCTTTATCATTTACATTTCTCATAAATTCAAAATATGTGTTTTAAAAGATATGATATAAAATTTAAGTGACGCCTTGATGTGACTTTAAAAGGTTTGTTTTTTAAAATTCAATTTCAATTATTTTTGACTTGGTTAAAATATTTTTTTTTCATATACACAATACTTTTAATTTTCCAATTCACTGTTAAATATATCACTTTCATTGAATCTATACTATGCATTGAAATGTATTTATTTCAATAAATTGATTTATCTTTTGCGCCACGCTATTCAAAATTGTGAGTAAAATTTATGTAAATGGTTTATTTGCGTCAAACTATCCTTTTTCATACATTTCATGTAGTTTGGACACAATGACGCAAAGAAACCATTTACATAAATCTTACTCACAATTTTGAATAGCGTGACACAAAAGATAAATCAATTTATTGAAATAAATACATTTCAATGCATAGTATAGATTCAATGAAAGTGATATATTTAACAGTGAATTGGAAAATTAAAAGTATTGTGTAGATGTAAAAAAAATATTTTAACCAAGTCAAAAATAATTTAAATTGAATTTTAAAAAACAAACCTTTTAAAGTCACATCAAGGCGTCACTTAAATTTTATATCATATCTTTTAAAACACATATTTTGAATTTATGAGAGATGTAAATGATAAAGCAACAGCGAATAAAATTTTATGCAGCTTTTCATGTTGAACATAACTTTTTCACATGCGATTATAAATAAAACAAAAATAAAATGGTGAAATAAATACAAAAGTATTTTTTAAGAAATAGCATAACGTCACTCAAAATTTGATATCAGTATTTTTAGTTCCATATTTAAAATTCTTAGAGCATAAGATAAAGTGCTGCGTCAGAAACTTTTAACCCGTCAAGGGTTTTTGCATTGATATAATTACTTTTTTTAGGTTAGTCATAAAATGATTAAAAAAAAGATACTTATGGAATTTAATGCAGATTTAATTTTTACTATTTTATTACAATTTTCCTTATAGCAGTTTGTATATAAAAACAACTGGGTAAGTATAATCGCAGATCGCACAGAGGGTTTCATTTGATATTCCTTTAAAAACACTTTATCCTTAAATTAATAAATCCAAAATGTTAATTTATAATTATTAAATCCTTACATAGATGTAGCACCAATAGTTCCAATTTTCAATGGGGCAGGGAACGCACTCTATTAAACAAACCACCTTCCAATTGAAGTCATCAAAAACCAAGTTGAATAAGCCAGAGCCCGTTGTGTTGTTTGACAAACAGCAGTCTCATGTCCCCTCCTTCCCCCCTTTTTCAAAATTTTTCAGACCAGTACCTAAGAATGGAACCGGAATAATTTTTTCTCTTCAGAAATTACGATAAAAAAACAGTATGCAGTACTCATAAATTTACTTTAATGCTATATAGGGTGATTATTAAGTTAATTATAACGTTTGGAATATGTTGCATTGATGTCCGAAAGGTAGTTTCTGAGTTATGGAAGCTGGACCCATAAGGCGCCATAGAGGGGCGAAGCCCGCTAGTGTCTATCATAATTATATCTGCCATGTAGACTAATTGCGATATTTAATCAAATTAGCCCCCCCCCCCCCCCTCCTCATCCCCGGAAATATAACAAATACGAAATGTGTCTTTATAAACCTATCGTCAAATAGGTTTTTATTTCTTTTTCCCTAAAAAAAAACATGATTTTTATATCCGTAACGTAAATAGCGGACGAAGCCCGCTAGTTCCTATCATAATATATATTTTTAATAATTTTATATAGTCTATAATAAAAATCAGACTTAAAATAGTCTAGTTACATGAGTACTTGTAGTGTCAGTTACATGCTACGATTTTTGGATACCAGTATTTTAGAACGGGAAAATGTGACTTATTTTATCGGAGATATCTCATTAATTGAATAAGGTGAAGCAAACTTTTTGAAAAAAAGGTGGCCAACAAGCATGGCAGTTATCAGCTATGTGACTTTGTGCTAAAGTCCATTAATTTGATTTGCTTTAAAAAGATTACGGAAGATTGAATTATAGTAGAACCTGGATTAACCGAGCTTCGATTAATCGAGGTTTCTGTTAACCGAGCCGATAACAAAGTCTGATTTTTTTCCCTTTTGAATGAGCCTTAAAAATAACCACACTCTTTAGCTCACCGTCCGTGCTATACAGGCCCTTCTGCCCCCAAAAGCCCTCAACTCCAAAGAAACATTGGACCCTGAGAAGTCAATAGCGAACAATGCTTTGTTTCCAGTGGCTGTGTGAACTTTCGTAAATTTTTCAATTTGCATTTTAAAATTTACTACTGGTAGTTGATTTTCTTTTTAAATTTGTTAAGCTGTGAAACAGAACTTTACATATATTTACTTTTATTATTTAAAAAACGTTCTATATATTTTCTTAAAAGAGATGTTAAATTCGCAAGCACGGCGAGTTTTTACACACAGTTTCTATTAACCGAGATTTCCGATTCTGATTTACAAACAGTCCCAATTAGCTCGGATAATCGAGGCTGCTCTGTATAATTAAAAAATCAATGGCGATCTTACTGTAAACTGGTTTCCCTTTTACTGAGGGATTTCAAAACCGAATCAGCTGATGTTAGTTGCTGTTTCCCTGCTTGATTAAATAAGATTTGTTAAACATTTGAAAATTACCAAATATAAAAGGAACTAAGTCAACAGAGTCTTTGCTTTATGGTATTTTTTAACAACGCTATAAGAAAATGATTTTAAATAAGAGATTTTAAATGTAACGTTTTAAATCTAACATAATTTTCACCAAACTTTCCTTTCTCTTTGTAACATTCAACTGAAAATATTTTTATTATTAGAAAGATAATATTATTATTTGCGCTACCTTAAAATTAGCAACTATAGTTTAAAATATCATCTCGAAATTTGAAATAAATCTCTCATATAAATATATTTTTTAATTTACACTGTTTTGCAATATGTTTTGCAATGTGTTTTGTAAACTGTTTTGGCCACTTTGGCAAATATGACGTAATTTCCTCCATTTACGACTTTTAACACATATCAATGAATTTATTATATAAAAATTTTCTTTTTCTTTTAATATTCACGTGTAAATATAATTTTTATGACGTAATTTTCAATGTTTTCCTTCTTTTAATGCGTAATCATTTAATTCTAATTTGAAAATAATTGATTATTTTATAATTTTCTTTCATTTTAAGTAAGCATGTGTAAAAACAATTTTTATGACGAAATGTTTAATATTTTCCTGCTTTTAACACGTTATCATTTAATTCTAATTTAAAAGGATTTTTTTCTGTTTATAATAGTCACGTGTGAATAAATTTTTAATTTAAAGGATATATTATTCTTTGCGCTGTTTTAACATTTGGCAACAATTTAAAATAACCTTTTCTAAAATATGTAAAAAATATCTCTGGAAATTCTGAAAATTTTAATTTAAAATTGAAATAAACCGTCAAAAAATTAGGCAAGTTAAGAATAATAAATGCACTCTGCAAACTTCGAGTTTCTATTGAATGATTAAATTGAATGAAAATGATTAAATTCCCATGTATATTTTTTTTCCTATGAGACTTTTTTAATGAGATAATTTTATCCAGATTTAACGTTAAATATATCTTAAAATAATTCTTCGATTTAAAAACTGTCTAATTCAACGTTTTTATCAAACATTTCTCTATAATACTACGCAATTGCGTCAAAAGATGGCGACACCAGAATTCTGATATGCTTATTATGTAAACTGTAAATATTGCAAAGTTAAATAAAAAGAATTGTCTCGGGGTTATCAAACTTCATTGATATTTATAAATAAAACATTTCAACTAAATTATTTATTATAAAAGAATTATTACATCACAATAGATTTTATGCAAGGAAAATAATAATTATAATAATAATAATATTATGGATGTCAGTGATTATATATTGATTGACCGTCATAATAATAAAAAATGATATTATAAAAAGAAGAGCTGAAATGAATTATTTTTTTACGTTTCTGATCGTGTGATTTATATTCAAATAATAATTATTAATGTATATTTTTTGTAAAGTGATTGAAATTAAATATATTTATAAAATTTATGGTAATATTTTTATTGTTGAAAAATTGCCAAGAAATAATCATCATCAAATTGGCGTCATTATAATTGTAATTTTATTTAACTTAATAGCAATTAAAAAATTACAAAGGAACTGAGAATAATGGTCAACTAGCAGACTTAAAAAAAAAAAAAAACATTCACATGTGAAAACACGTATCAGGGAGTATCGAACTGCCTATCTTATGTTCAGTAAACGATGGCCCTTAGCCACTCAGCCAGTGGGAAGACAAAATTTTTCTCCCCAAAAGTGGTTAAAAAGAAAGCATGTGTATGAATACAGTGTCATGCATTTTCGGGGAAATTTCCATAGAATGGCAAAGAAATATAGTCCGATTTTTCATGCGCATTATAAAACGAACAAGAGTCTTGCTGGAAACAAGTAAATTGTTATTTGGTTCATCTGAAACATATTTATTTGATTTTTAAAAAATCGCCCGTGTCATTTTCGAGAGAAAAAAAATCGAATTATTTAACGAACGAGAGTTTTCCCAGAAAAAAGAAAAGTGTTATTCACCTCGCCTTAATCACAGTTATATTATGTATCAATTTAAAAATAATCGTTAGAACCGTTTTCGAGATTTTCAAATTAGGAACTTCCTCGATATTATACCAACGTTTTCACTTTAAAAATGGCTATTTAGATCTCAAAATATACTGCACGTAGAAATGCAAAAATTTCAGTATACGATTAGACTGCAGATATAAGACTGTTCTAGAAAATTCAGAACAATAAGACATATATCTGTTGAGTTATTAAAAGGCGGCTTTTCGCGTTTTCTTTGATGTCGAGTTAGCTGTATATATGAGTTCCGCCATCTACGAATTCTATGATACGATACGATACGATACGATTTTAACGATACGATACGATACGATTTTAGGCTTAAGGCTGCGTCACTCGAAATACTACCGTCTTCCATGATACATACCAAGGGATTGCCATACTGGCAACTTTAATAAAATAGATGAAATGAAAAGGAAGCCTAAAGAAATCTATAAATGCAGCTGGGAAAATGCTAGATTCGTGGTTTGTATACCCTCATATTGTATATCTTTACTGTTAAATTAGGAAAGAGCAGGTGTCAAAATTAGATAGGAATGCCTTTTCGTTATAATTCTGAACAAGGCATGAAAGACTTTTGTGCAATTAAAATGCAGCTGTTAAAACCACAGAACGAGCATATAAATAATAAACGTAGCAATGAAATTAAATGGTGCTTCAACCGAAAGCTGTATTATACTGTAATAAAATATAAAAATAAAGTAAAATGGAAATCTTTATTCATGAATAAATTTGTCTGCGGCAGAAACTTACACATAAAAGAAACTCCAACCCAATGCGGTTTTTTACATTCTTTTGCCTACCAAATAACCTCGCCTCAAAGAATATTAAAATAAAAGAAGAACAAATGGTTGCATGAATTTCACTTATCATAATTCATTATTTCACTTTTTAAAATATCATAATAAGACATGTTCACTCATGTGATAAAAAGGACGATCTATTTACCTTACACTGTTAAAAATCTGCAACTTTTGCTGCATAGTTCCCCCCCCCCCCCCGCTTTTTTAGAAAATTCTTAATTGACTATATTACGGAGCATTCTAATTGGTCAGAATAGAGATTTTCTATAACAGCGGCGGAGTAACTATGCTACAAAAGCTGCAGATTTTTAACAGTGCAACTAAGGAAAAAAATATTCACTACAACCTTCCAAAATTACTAAAAACAGTTATGAGCGGAAAGGAAACGAATAAAATTCACTTTAAAAATATCTCTAAAAATTTGTATATTAAAAATACACACATTTATCTATCTTTGAAAAGTATAAACATTGCAATAAACAAGAATAACAATATTAATTTTAAAGAATATTAAATTGTATCTTTGTATTAGCAACGGTGACAACCGTTATGTCGAAAGTATATATATAACATTAAATATTATTTAAAATGCCTATATGATCTGTCTAATATACAAGATTGGTGTTGTTAGGTTTTATTTACAACATATAAAAATAAAAAGGCTTGTACAAAAAATTAGATACGTTGCTGTAATCCATAATGTTTTAAAAAACTCAGAAAAGAAAAACTATACGCATAATACGATCATAAAATAGTTTTAATACGATCACGTACTTATTTATTTCTTTTAGGAACAGCCGGTCTTTATACTGTAGAAGAATCAAACTGGAAGAGAAAAATATCCAGTTCGAATTGTAAACACTAGAAACACATGCACTTGTGACTCATAGTAGGATCGTTCGTAGACGCGCATCCGAAATAAGAATGTTTAACATATGATGACTTTGACTTATCCCCAATGCGTACTTAAAATTGCTGTGAATGCTGTGTTTAGAAATGGCTTATCACAGCTCATGGCTCATTTTCAAAATCTGTCTATGTTTTGGCATAACAAAATCAAATTTTTAGAAATACTCAGAAAGTTTTAATTCTTTGTAAACACTTACCTTGCCTCCCAAACATTAGGATACAAGCATCAGAGAGACCAAAATCGCTAATTTAACATTTTTAAACTCATTTTAAAATTTTAATGAATTGGTAATGATTGATTGTAATAGAAACGCTAATATATTCATGTATATTATTCTATATTTTTACGTGTAATAAATACAAAAACATTCTATTAATTTATTATTATTCCTTAATCAATTTTTCAATATCGGCATTTTTTTCCATAACAAACAATCATGACAAATAGGTACAGCTTTTATATGGCATTACACATAGAATATCACTATGTCCCAACTGTACAGAAAGTATTATGAATAGTTCTGTAATATTTTGTGCAGAGCTGAGACATATCTCTTGATTTCATTTGATAGAAGGTAAAATATTTTTTTTTGTTTAAATACTGATTTATTGGACTATCACTTAGGAAATTAAATGCTTTCAACAGTGTTATTTTGTTACGAATCAAAATTGGCTTAATATGTGCCCAAACTCCAGAAGCACCATGTCTTAAATTTCTTGACTTGGTGAAAAATGATTTTAAAGTGTTAATTTCTCTATTTCATTGAAAAATAATACTTAATATCAGTATGAAATGTCATACCCATTCTACCAAAGAGAACAGCTTGAGCTTCTGCTCCGTATTTATATTGGTATTCTCAATGAAATCTGTATGTGTCTGTACGTCTTCATTTGTTAAACCTTTATTTAATTCTTTAATTTGTCTATACTAATAAACAATTTTTCTTAAATGTAAAATACATTAAAATAATGACTTTTAAAAAAATCTCAATAAGTAAAGTTTCTTCTTCGTGTTAAATAATTTTCCTTCACAGCTTTTTACTTTAATCTTGTCATTTTATTTATAAACTAGACGCTACAGCAGCAGAAAGCATTAGAATGCAAGGACTTGTTGTTGCCAATTTCTAATTACTAGTAGTAAAAGAGCCAGTAAGAAGTATTCTGATCTTTTATTTAACGCTTAAAAAACACATTTCTTGCTATCTGAATAAATCAGCATGAAACAGGCACCTCCAATTTTCCGTAAACGAACCAAAATCGCCGATTTTTTAGCAGATATTATCGCTCAACCAATCAAAGTAGAAAAAAAAAACAGTGTGGCAAACAAAAAGCCTGCCAGGTTGTCAAGTTCGTTGCTAGGTTGTGACGTCATTTGAAACTAATCCCTTCTCTTAAACGCTCATTATTATTAAATATGTTTTCAAAGCATGTGTTTCACCTTCATGCTAAAATTTAATGTTTAGTTGAAAAAACAGTCACTCTTGAAACATTAAGCACTCAAATTGGTTTATTTAATTGTATCCCGGTTTACTTAATTATTTCTGCGAAAGCTTTATGCAACCACCAACCGAAAGCAAGCGGAAACAAAGAAACGTATTTTTGGTGAGCGATGCTTTATGAACCAACCAACCGAAAGTAATCTGAGGGGAAAAGGCATACTTTTGATGAGAGTGATGTCCGAATATTAATTAATTACTCAGCTAATAATTAGAATATTAAAATTCTGAAGATATGGTGCATTAGAAGAGGCCTTGGACTCTTTTCAAAAAAATTTTGAACCTCGTACGTGCCGTAGATTTTGCTATCCATCACACAAAGACAGACAGACAGACAGACAGAGCGATTTGTTCTTTTATTAGTATATAGATTATTTACCTGCGGATGTTTGATTTTTACTACATTTGGTTACTATACCAATAATATTTTTTTCTATACTCTTCAGATCACCCTTTTTTAGGTGCGTTCGTAATTATATAAATACGTAGCACCTATAGTCGTCGTTCAGTCCGTCCGTCTATCCGTCTGTCCGTCTGTCCGCATATAACAGAGCAAAAACTACCCAACCGAATGGTCTGAAGTTTGAAATATAAGATTGTTGCAGAATTTTGTCGAGCCATTTTAAATTTTATGAAAATCGGATGTATAGTTTAATTACAGGGACAGTCAAAAGTTTTTCTTTACATTACGGCCAATGGGAAAAATTATTGCAAGTGCATTTTAATGATGTTACAGCCTTCCGAATGGTCTGAAATTTTAAAGATACAATTGTTGCAAAATTTTTTCGAGCCATTTCAAATTTTAGGAAAATCAGATGTATAGTTTAATTACAGGGGCAGTCAAAAGTTTTTCTTTACATTACGGCCAATGAGAAAAATTATTGCAAGTGCATTTTAATGATGTTACAGCCTTCCAAATGATCTGAAATTTTAAATATATTAAATAATTGTTACAAAATTTTGTCGAGCCATTTCAAATTTTAGGAAAATCGGATGTATAGTTTAATTACAGGGACAGTCAAAAGTGTTCGGGGAATGGGAAAAAAAATATTGGGAGTGCATTTTAATGATGTTAAAGACTATGCACTTTATGAAGTGCAAAAAATTATACATTCCGTACAATATGGGGTGCAAAAAATAATTATAAAATTTGTTATAGTACGAACGCACCTCATTTGCCACGTTTGACGAGCAATTTCCAACTTGTCTAATTTAAGTTGTTAATTAAGTTTTTTACGTCTTCGGACAACCGATATTTTATCTCTTCTTACTCGTTTTCTGACTCTAGAAGCATAGCTAATTATAGTAGTCTGTGGATTTACCTCAAAATATTCTATCGAAGGTGTACCTGTACATTTAAAATTTCGTACATTGTTTCCTTAAAACATTTCATCTTATTAAAGAGTCTTCTGATGTATTTGAAGAAAAGTCTTCTTGTTTCTTGTGTTTTATCACCATTATTTTCGTTTCAATCTTTGTGCCCTTGTGGTAATTTCTTTTACAGATTTGATTTGACTGTTAGCTTTTTTTCTGAAGATACCTTTCATCTTCTTTTGTAGCATCTTCATATCTTCGTTTGTACACTGTAAAAAAATCACTGTATCTTTACAGCAAAAAATGCTGGCAATATGGGTGCCAGTAAATTTTGCTGTCAATTTACAGCAATTTTGTTTTTCACGGGTAAACAGCAAACTTGTAAATTTACAGCACTTTTACAATTAATTTTACAGTAATTTTGTTTTTTAGATTTTACAAAAAAATGTATTTTTTCAGCATATTTTGCTGTTAATTTTACAGCACTTTTAACAAGATAACAGTAATTTTTTAGCCTTTATTATTATTTATTTTATATCGAAATAAAATTAAAATGTGCTAAAACGGTGCATTTAATGTCACAAATATAAAAAGATGTTAATAAAATGTTGTTACATAATAAAAGTTTTTAAATATTTAAAAATCTCCAAGATTTCATGCCGAGCGCTTTCGATCACTATCGCTATTCGATCAGTAGATGATCGAAAGCGCTAGGCATGAAATATTGAAAGTTTAAAAAAAACTCTTTTATTATGTAATAACATCTTATTAACATCTTTTTATACTTGTGACATTAAATGTACCTTTTTAACAAGTTTTAATTTTATTTCGATATAGTTTTCAAGGTGAATGCGACATTCTAACGGTATATGTGTTTGTTTTCATCTATATACATTTTGTATTTATTTTATTTTATTTATTATTATTATTATTTGTAGATATACGTTTGCATCCCCCCCCCCCACCCCCCGCCCTGCAATGTTTATTTACTTTGAATTTTTCTTTTTGTATACTATGAGACATCTTTTAAAAACTAAGAGCTCTATAAGTGTTATCTTTATGTCTACTTATATCATTGTTTTAATAACATTATTATATAATAAATTCTTTTATACATATGCAAGATACAAATTTAGCACCGTAAAGCAAAATAATAAATAAAATAGGAAAATACACCGAAAAAAGCAATAAATTGTGAATTTTAAACTATTGTAACTCATTGTAAAGAATTTTCCTTATGTGAATTTCAAATATACTGCGTAATATAAAATACATTGAGAACATTCAAAATATCTAATTTTAGCATCTCGTGCTAATTACTTTTTATTGTTCGATAATTATCAAAAGCAAAATGCGATCTGCTGCTTTTGAATGCTGCGACAATAGTAAGCAAACTCTTGGAATATTTTATGGATGAATAAAGAAGTGTATCCAGCTTACACAGAATAAATGATTTCAAAATTACATATAAAAAATGAAAAGAAATGCGCGTAAAAAACCATTATCTATAAAATGTGAATAACTCCGACGAAAAATCGGACCATAGGTCGTAAAATTGTTTTTGAAATTTTAATAAACTATAATAATACATTAAATAAATAAAAATATTTAAATTAGTACAAAAAGCGCATTTAAAACTTTTAGACAATTAAAAAATATTGCATAATTTACATTAGTAAGGTATATTAAAATACAAATAACGGAAAACATGGAATTGTGAAAAATATATAATATCAAAGCAAAACATATCTCAAAAATATTGATTTTTTTTAAATCTGGTACTTTGACACATAAGTAAATAATAACCAAGTCCTATGATGGTAAAAAAAAAAGAAAAATAATAATTTTTTCAAATCTAAATTGGAAATATTCTCTTTTGTTATAATTTAAGACAAAATATTTAATCCTTATACAAATGATTCAAAGCTACTTTCAGTGAACGTTTATATATATGTGCTCAAATACAAGATTTGTATCTTACATTATATAAGAGAACTGCCTATTTGATACAGTTATTAAATCAATGATACGAATAAACATAAAAATAAAACTTACCCTGACTTTTAAAAATATGTAATCCAGAATTGTATTTAAGTATCCGAAATCGCCATTTTGAATTGAATAATAAGCACATATTCAGACCGACGCTAACACTCGTACGACACTACCAACGCTAACCTGATTTGGCTTGACAGTGTGCCTGTAGGAATCTCATCTGGAATGTTGTCCGGGCGGTTTTGCAGTTGTTGAAATAACAGCAGTTTACTGTAAATCGATACTGAAGTTAATAAAACGCTGTATTTTAGCGATTCACAGCCAAATCAGCTGTAATTTTTCCCGTTTTTTTTTACTGTGTAGCATCTTCAGCAGCTGTTAATGCAAAATTTTATTTTTTTTTCTGCATTACCTTGCAGCATCTTTTTTCTCCCATTTCTATATAAAAAGCAAAAGAAACCCATTGTAATGGACCCCAAAATTTGTAAATGGTTTTTAAATAAATTTATTTTCCGAAAACTTCTACAAAGTTAACACCTTAACGGTCGCATTAAATTACAGTTTAAAAATTCAATTTCATTATTGGCACCACTTTTCTGAAAAAGAAATATTCACCTTATTTAATGACAGGTAAAATGTTACCATAATAAAGCCAGTTACATTATTTTATAAAACTGGTGGGAATCAAACAATCCGAATAAAAGACACAGCCCGTGAATGTCACGGGAGCAAGGATTAAGAGGTTAAAAAGTATAAAAAAAAATTCAAGTAATAGCTAAATTTATATTAAATGTGTTTTAAACTTCCGTTTGATAATTAGAAATATTAAAATGAATATTTTTTATTCATAAAATATTTATATTTAAAATTGAAAATTTTGTTCTATATGAATTAAAAGAATATTTTATTTATGATTACACCAGTAAATGAAATTTTCAGACATATATGTAGCTTTATTAATATTCAGTACTGCTATTGCCAAGTAGTAAATTAGAAATTTGTTAACATTATATGTTCATATTACTATGTGAACATAATCTTGTCATTACCATGGACTTGATGTCATTACCATGGTAGAAAACAAACATGATAATGACAAATTAAAGAAAATATTTTTATTTTTACCGAGGCATAAATGATAGTTATTATATCTTATAGTCCGTACGATGATTTTCTATTTCTTATATAATAAAAGCAGATAAAGAAATAAAAGTTCATTTAATTATCAATTAGACATTACATGGTAACGACATACAAAACACTCCCCAAAACATTCAAAAACTTTGCTTGTTTTATTGAAACTATAAAACTATCTACTCTCTTCAGCTAAACCTGATAACGAAATTACTTTTAAGGAATATTTTTGCCTTGATAAAAACGTATGTGCTGCCCTCTAAAAAATTCCAGATGACCTTTTTTGTCAGAAGCATGGTAATGACACTCTTTTTAGGACACGAATTTAAAAAAAAATTAGAATTATCAAAAATTTTTATTTGTGAATATATATATTTTTTTTTAATTAGCAGCATCTTAGTAAATAAAATGTATTAAAAAATTATAACCACCTGTATTAAATATAATTTAGTCACATATTTACCTGAAAAGGGGCTTGTTGGGACAGCCTATGGTAATGACATTTTAATTACAAAATAATATCTAACAAAAACATAACTGTGAAAAAAGGGAGCCAAGTTCCGCAAAAAAAAAAAAAAAGAAACTGCCAGAAAAGAAATGATATGTCAGTGGATGTCAGGTTCAAATGAAATTCACTCAAACTTATCTAATGAAATATTGTATCATTGTTTTAATTGTTTAAAAATAAAAATATATTGCTAGCCTATTAATAATAAATCTAGAACTTGGCAAGTATTTATTTACGAGTCATTTATTTTTATTAATGCCATTCTTATATCAAAACTTGATATTTCATGTTTAGAGACCCTAATATGAGTGTACTGAGGCTCCTGAAAGGGATGGAGTTTCTAGTGTGATGACCAAGGACAAGCGTATAGTCTCTTTGTCAGGCATTAGTCTGTTTGTAATGATGTTTCCGGGGGGCGGAGTTCGCTAATGCGATAATCAAAGATGAACGGAAGTGTATCAGCGTGTGTATTTGTTTATCAAATCTTTAACATGACTCATTTGTTTATTATAATAACAATATTGAAAAGAGTTATAGTGACATTGTTATTAATATTATCTTCATCATTTTATTAAAAAATGAAAATGATAGGGATAACATTTATCAAAAACTTGCTAAGCTCTACATTTGTTATTAATATGATACCAATAATTTTTATTTTTAAACATTAAAACAATGATACAATACTTCAGTAGATAAGTTTGAGTGAATTTTATTTCAACTTGGCATCCACTTCCATATCATTTCTTTTCTGGCAGGTTTTTTTTTTTTTTTTTTTTTTTTTTTTTTTTACGAAACTTGGCTTCTTTTTTTCACAGTTTTAATTTTGTTAGATATCATTACTTTTTGCAAAGTTACAATATATTTAGACACTTTACTTAATGGTTTTTAATGTGTTTACATGTGACTGTTTTATTCACCAAGAAACATTCAATTTTAATTTAAATCCCTTACAACAAAACATTTGGCTGTCAATTTGCTGCAGAAATCTATATTTTAATACTGCTGTATTGAATGCATGTTTTGAAACGGAATGTATTGATTCGAAATTTTTATTGTTTCTGAAACAATAATAATCATGTTGATAATTAAATAAAATTATATATTAATAGAAAATTTGAAATTAAAAAGATTTTGTTGTAAACAGTTGTGTGTGTTGCGTGTCGAAATAGACAGTAAGTTAACAGGAGATGAAAATAAAATTATATTAAACTTTTCACAATGCCCTGCACGGACAACAATGCGTAGAATAATTTAAGTTAAACAATATCCGGGGTTTGGCTACCCGGGTGCGACTTTAAATTGTTCCAGCCAAGCAATGAGCTAATGCGTTGATGTTCACAAGACAGCGGTTGAATTGCATCCGGTCAGTTCCTTGAAAGTCCTTAAAAAAATACTCTTGATAGATATAAACAAAATAAACATAATAAACAATTGTAAAATTTAAAAAGAGGTTAAATTTAAACAGCACAAATTTATTAAAATTATTTAGAATTTTTCTTCCTTTTCAGTTTAATGAAGTCACTAATTTGTAGTTACAGTAAATAATCTTATTATATAAAACTTCTCTCCTCTGAAATTCTCACTTCGCCACTTTTCTCCGCCAACATATAATGTGTAAAATTATTTATATATTAAATATTTTCTTGATTTTTTTAAACCAGAAAGAAAAATCAGGAGTTAAGCATAGATTATGAAACACTTTCCAACACTTCCTGAATGCTTTAACAAAACTTCGTTATTTAGAGAAATAAGGTAAATAAGATAACTAAGTAAACATTTTAGAACACGCATAAAACATTTAAAAAACTGATTTCAGCAGACACCTTTCATAGCCAAATATGTATTCAAATTCTTTTGAACAGCCCTGTGTTTGATCTGTAGGTTGATATATATACTATATAATGGGAAAATATAGTTTAGCAAGAAAACGTATAACATGTTGAAATTTCTCTTTCAGCAATTTATACTAATTGATGGAAACGTACTTGTATACTTTTGTACATCCCTGTAGTTTATCTAGTACTTTATTACACGCCACTATATAGCTAAAATTTAATTCAAACTAAAAGACTCTTAAAACAGTTGAAATAAGATTTCCAGAATTTAAACAATTTCCGTTCATACACATTAACCCTTAACAATTCTTTTGTTTTTTTTTTTTTCCAGAATATGAATTACAGCATTTATAAACACCATATAGTATGCATAAATATAGTAAAACATAAAAGCGCATATCATAATTAAAAATGCATTTCCAGCAATCATCGCAAATATACAGTACTTCGCAGACAATATAGTATCTGAAATCCTTTGTGTGTCCCTTTAAATGCTATGCACTTTGTATTATATATGAAATAACCTATAGTAAATCTGAGGGACGTGTATAAATTTCATTATATGGGAATAATTAAAATACTCCGCAAACAATACCCCCTATGCCATTATGTAAGGGAATACTTTTGTGGGGCACTGTAAATGAATAATAACTATTCTTTGCACCGCATAATCTATAGAATACATATTTTAGTGCACTTCTTAAATGCATATCAATTTTATTATGTTTGAAAGCGTGTAACATCTCTAAAAGTCATTTGGAACGATTTTTTCCTATTGGCCGTAATGTAACGGAATACTTTTGACTGTCCCTATAAATGAACTAAACATGCTACAAAATTCAGTTGAAATAAGGATCGCGCTATGGCATACGTCAATAACATCCAAAAATTTCAGGGCCATCCGAGTATATTTACGAGAGTTAGAGCGCGGACAGACAAACCGAAGTTATAAACACTTTTCAAATTCGTTGGAAAATGTTAAAAATAGCAGAATGCTATCGAAACGTAGAGGACCCCGGACACGTCCTCTTTCTCATTAGTTATTGGAAATTATCTTCTTTCTGTAGAAATGCCTTTTGCCATCGACGCAATATGTAAACGAATTTTTAAAAAAGGCTATTGAAATATAGAAGATCCTACCCTTTCCCCGCCTAACCTATTAAATTCTCTACATTTATGGTTTTCGCCAAACAGTTCCTTTCTGCCAAGAAAAGTCACTTTGACGCAAAATGCTTTGACTAATCAGACTACGAGATGCAAATCAGCCCAGATTTAACATTTTGCGCTTTTTTTTTTTTTTTTGGCAAATTAAAATTTCGCCTAATAGAGGTAACGTTAAAGTAAAATTGGACCCACCCCCCAACTAGATAATTAATCGATTTTGAGAATTTTTTTAATTCCTTAGTTTTATAGCGTACACGAACTTCGCACCAAATTTGAAGTCTGTAGGTGCAGTAGATATATGAAATCTTTTTGATGCGTGAGTAAAATTATCACATCATAAAGACATTTGAATGCAGTTAAAAATTTTTATTTTTAAAGTGTAATAGAAATGGTAATGCTCCGCTTGTATTCCAGAAATATTTGCTCTTTTTAAACCTTTTTATAATAATCAAAACATTTCCTGAAATATCCTGTTTTTCTACTTTGAAACATTAACTCCAGAGCGTCTCTCATTAAATAAGTCACTATTGAAAAATACTGATGATAGTTTGACCCGCGGTCACAGGGGTTCGCAACCCCTGGTATACACAATACTGGTTCCGTTTTCTTAAAGTTAAAATGATTAACACCTTTCGAAATGGTTTACGATGTAATAATTTTCCCTGCTTTTACTTACTAAAAATAAATTCTATAACCACCAGTTTAAACTAAAATCCTCATTCATATATATATATATATATATATATGTATGGTGTATTTGGACGTAAATTGGTAGATGATAAAAAAACGCGCCTCCTTGTGAACGATGGGATCAGTTTTCGTTAACCGGATCCTGTTTTTTCTTTGCTAGCATTAAAGATTTCAAAAGTCTTTACATTCATAATCCAAAGTTATAAGGTATTTTCCAGATCGTTTTCAGGCATATATATAGCATGTGATTATACATCATCAGAGCACCATTAACTCCTAGAGGGGCGGTGGGATATATTTTATGCCACCTACGATTAATGAAGATTTGTACCACAAAAAGTTTATTAAATTTTACTTTTCTAAATTTTGTGGATAAACGTTGCAAAATTGCTTTTCCTTATTTAGCAACAAATCCGTTTACAGATTCCGGTGTGAATTCAACTTTATGCAAACACAATTACTTGCCCATCAAGGGGTTAAAAAATTCGTAGGCAGCAATCATTTTACATTCTTGAAACAATAATAGTTCCTTTATACGTAGGAAGTTCTGAGGACAGAGTTCGGAACGGGAGCCAATCTTTCTATGCCTCTAAAACAGTTTTGAAAATTTCTGGATAGGTCTGTCGATTATAAAAACACGTCAAATATAGGGACAACTTAGGGGACCACCACCGCATGTATTGTTCAGTTTGTATCAAGGAGTTTTAGATTGTAATTTTTCTTGATTCAGAAATTGTTGCAGAGATATGGAAAGACCGACTTTAGTACAGATGCGAAGCATAATTCGTAGAACCGAGAAAATCTTGTACCCAAGAAATAGAACAGTAATCCATTGCAGTTATTTATTTTTGTAGGCAGAGATATTAGGTATATGGTTCCCCATTAGGCAGTCAAATTTTTATGATCCTTTCAACAGGGTACCAGAGGAGATCCAGAGGAGATTAGATTTTGTTATCGGCTGCATTGCCGAGATAAGTGCGTTACGAGCCAATGAGACCAATTTAGGAAACAGTGGTTAGCAAGGCCGGATTAAGGGGGGGGGGGCTACGGGGGCTGCAGCCCCGGGCCCCAAATCGAGAGGGTCCCTCAGCAGTGGCTTAAGTTGTATCAAAATTTCATTTTAAAAATTACTTAGTTTCTACCAAAAAAATAAAAATAAATAAACATTTCTGAAATGATAAATGTTTCAAGTGTCAACCGCCATTACCTTTTACTTTTGCAATTTTAAAGTTTCGTGCGTCTGATAATAACTGTTGCTAAGGCATCCTTTTTAGTATTTTTACCCTCTTTCCCAGAGACAAAAGCAGAAAAGCATCTTTATTATATTTCCTTCTTCTGCCTCAAAAACACATATACATAGTTTAAAGTTTTCCAAGAAATTACTAATGAGCACAGGACTGATTCCCCCCCCCCCCCCCCACTGTCTGAAATCTACACTTCCGATCTTCCGAATGACATTGACCATTCAACAGTACTTTGCATAAGTGACCATAACGAATTGTTTTATATCTTTTTCTCTCAATAAAGACAAAGAAGTGGTGTTTTTTTCTTCAAAGGGTGGTTTTTTTTTCATAAATTTTTATTTTAATAATATTAGAAAATTTTAGGAAATGTTCTTAGCTCTTTAGATCTGCAATTAATTGAAATTAAGCATAGGGTATGAATTAATCATTAGAATAAAATTTTAAAGAAATGCGCAAAAATGGGGGGGGCTTAAAACAGGGCCCTGGGGTCCCAATAAAAATATGAAGGTATTAGTCCGTGGAGAGGAGTCCATAACTCAACTCTAAAATTTTGCCCTAGGGTTCCCCAGGATTTCATCTGGAAGCTAGAAACGAGTGAATAACTAAATGGAAAAAAGGTTCCAAAAATGAAAATTGGATTAAGAAAGGGCAATTTATTAACAATTTAGGGTGCAAAAACTTCAAGGGGCCAGGGGCTTAACTGGCATGTAGTTAAGTACAAAGATATATTTTAGTAGTTTTTAAAGTAATCAGAGGACGCTAGAACTATATTAAAGAAAACTGCAAGCAATTCGGGCCATTTTTAAAGAAGCTGCACCAAGGGGCCCCAAGAAGGCGATTAATATTCAAAATTGGTGGTAGCTGAAGTCTGCGAAATTTTTTTGTCTCGTTCTTGTGTTAGTTGAAGGAGCTAGGAAGTTGTTAAACAATAAAGCTAGTGAATCACATTATTCTTAAGGGAGCTATAATAGGGGACCCAAAAGAGGACAACTGATAGTTGAGAGCAGGACCCTAACATGACAACATGTTAAAATCTTTTAGTACTTAGCGTTTTACATCTCCAATTAGTGAAAATGAAGCATAGGGTATGAAAGAAACATTAGAATAACATTTTTAAAAAATGGGAGGTGGATGCTTGAAACAGCGCCCTAGGGTCACAGTAAAATTTATGAGGGTGTTGGTCCGGGGAGAGGAGTCCCAGACTCAACTTTAAAATTATTCGTTGAGAAGGCGAGAAAATTAGGGGCGGGGGAAATACATGCCACACAAAAAGTTCAAGGGCCCTGTATCAGGACCTACAGGTTCCTAGGGGAGGGGGGCAGGATTTTAACTGGAATCTAGGAACAGGAGAATAACTAAACAAGAAAAGGTGTTCCAAAAATGAAGATCAGATTAAGAGGGGGGGGGGATTTTATTAGCAATTTATGGTGCAAAAACTTCAAGAGGCCCTGTACCGGGCTCCAAGGGGCCAGGGACTTAACTGGCATGTAGTTGGGTATAAAGATACTTTTTAGTAGTTTTTAAAGTAATCAGAGGGCGCTAGAACTATGTTAAAGAAAATTGCAAGCAATTCTGATCATTTTTAAAGCTGCACCAAGGGCCTCAAGGAGGGGATTAATATTTAAAATTGGTGGTTGCTGAAGTTTGAATTTTTTTTTTTTGTAGTTCATGTAGTAGCTGGAGGACCTAAAGAGTTGTTACAAAAAAAAAACTAGTGAATCGGACCATTTTTAAGGAAGCTGTAACAGGGGGGGGGCAGAAAGGGCCAATTGATACTTAAGAGCACGGCCCTAACTTGAAATGCCCTAAATATTTTAGTACTTAGTGTTTTAGATCTTCAATTTGTCAAAACTAAGCATAGGGTTAACCCAGGGCGCGAAATTTCCGCTCGCCTGCGGCGAGCAAATATTTAAGGTTGGCGAGTACGTTTTGTCTTTTAAAATGTTGTGTTTTAAATCAAACTATATACTCTCAGAATATCGTGCCTCAATCCAGCGACATGCGAATCTTGTAGATCTTTTGGGCTTAGCTGAGAAATATGAATATTTTAACAAAGTATGGCAATGAAAAACAATGCATGTATTTTATCAATTTTATTTATGAAACCATGAAGTTATATTTAGTGGTAAAATTAAGAAAGTGTAAATATATCAGCATTCTGTTTGATGGTACCACAGATAGATCAGATTCTGAACATGCAAAAGTGAATGCTCAATACTTGAATGCAAGAGATAATCATATCAAAGAGAACATTATAGGAGAAGTAAAGATTCCAAATTCTACTTCATCCAGTTATTTTCACAGCCATAAATGATTTTATAGATAAGAATACAGGTCCAAATGAATATATAAACAGGTGTTATACTGTAGGCTTGGGTACTGATAGTTCTCCAAATATAGTTGGATACAAAGCAGGACTGGCTATGAAAAGAAATCTATTTGTGTTAAATTTGCTACATTGCTAAACAATCACTGCCTTGCACACTATTTGCATATGGCTGTTTTGGATGCATGTGGTGAAGTTGAACATCTGAAAACATTTGATACAGTGGTTAGGAGTATTTTTAAATTTTACCATGTCTCGGCTAAAAGACCTCATATGTTAAAAGAAACAGCATAAATTCTAGGAGAAAGAATTCTTAAACTGGGTGATATTCACACAATTATATGATTATCCATCAGAGAAAGTGCTGTGAAAGGTCTTTTGTAAGCCATCTTGAACAGGGGGCCCACGGAAAAAACAATGATAGTGCTAAAGCTGAGGATTTGCTGAAGGATTGTAAATTTCTTTAAATTCTGTACGTCCTCTTGGATTTCTACAAAAAATTGAACCCTTTAAATGTGGCATTAAAAAACAAGTCCTTGTCATTTCATCTGGAAATAAACATTGAACACTGCATCTCAGTTCTGACAGATCTCGAATCTTGTGGACAAAACGAACAGGATTTTTTCGACCAACATCCATCTCAGGGATAATCAAGGTTGTGCAGCTGGCAAATATTAAAAATGGGGAGCGAGGGTTTCAGACTTTAAGAGGGAGATTTATTAAACATGCAAAGATATACATTACAGAAAGACTGTAATATATGTCAACTGTTGTGTTAACATCTCTGCATATATTTGACACTTTGGGTTGGTCTCCCAAAGAAAAAAAAATCTTGAATTTGAGATAGAGGAAATAAAAATGCTCTTCATATATTTGAACCCAAGTCTCTTTAATAAAAAAGGTGAATATTGTATTGGCAGAGTGGGCAGAATTCAAGTTTATGGTCCCTTCACTAGCACTGAAATACATTCTGGAGACGTTTTACATTAAAAAGTGCTCAGCAAGATTCCCCAGTTCGCTCCAAATTCTAACAATTTGTGCTGTTCTACCAGTGAGCATAGCTTCGTGTGAGAGGCTTCAGCTGTCACAACAGACTCAAGACTGCATACAGGAGCTCTCTGAAGACTGAGACACTGCATGATTTACTCAGAATTTGTATTAATGGATCTATGAATGTAAAATTTTCCTGATTTAACAGACAGCTTCTTCTAACAACGGTCAATTTAAATTCAGTTTGTCATAAATAGTTCATTTTCGGGCAAATGTGGTGACCGACGTTGCTGTCTGAATGAACGTAAAATAATGGCGAGCAAAAGTTTTAGTCTGGCGAGCAGCTTTTGAACGGAAATTTCATGGCCTGGGTTAACTAAAATAATGCTATAAAAAGAGATAAAATATCTTTATTTAGATTGACGAACGTTTCTTTGCACAAACGGCGACATTTTCAAAATAATTCAGGATAGAAATACTTTCACAAAATTTTAAAATAATAACTTGGGAAACAATGTCACGAGACATCATGCATAATGAAAATCAGTGCAACCATAAAATAAAATGAAATTGGATATTTGGGAGCGTGGATTAATTTTTACAAATATTACTAAAATTGCATAGCATCTCTTTCCAAATTTTAGGTAAATCAAGGGACACTGAATCATTAGAAATATTCTCGCTTTGTAAAAATATCTGTATTGATTCCCGGATAATGGATGGTAAATGAAATCTGGATGGATAAATTATTCTGCTATTATTAAAATCGATCTGTAAATGTCGCCGATTGTTCGATGAAACGTTCGTCAATCTAAATAAAGATATTTTATCACTTTTTATAGCATTATTTAGCTTAATCTGTTTATAAGTGATTATTATACGCGTTGTTCTAAGCATAAGGTATGAATTAATCCTAATAATAATATTTTAAACAAATGCGCAAAAATGAGGGAGATGTGGCGTAATGCTTTAAACAGGCCTTAGGGTACCAGTAAAAATTATGAGGGTGTTGGTCCGGGAAGAAGAGTCCAATATTCAACTTTAAAACATTGCACTGAGAAGGTGAGAAAATTAGGGACTGGTGGGAATGAATGCATGGTGCACAAGAAGTTCAAGGGGGCCCTACGGGACCATAAGGGAGCCCAAGTCTTAACTGAAATGTAGAAACGTGAGAATAACTAAATGGAAAAGGGATCCAAAAATGAAGATCAGATTAAAAGGAAGTAATTTATTAAAAATTTAGGTCACAAAAGCCTCAAGGGGCCCTTTACCAGGTCCCAGACGGCGAGGGTCTTAACTGAAATATAGAAATACGGGAATAACTAAATGGAGATACCCAAAAAGGAAGGAGGTCGGATAAAATGGGTCAAGTTATTAACAATTTAGGGCATAAAAGCTTAACGGGGGCCCGGCTCTTAATACACTGGCCTCCAAAAGTTAAGGTACACGGACTAAATGCGTTCGATTGCACACGTTTTGTCGAATATCTATAAAACTTATTGGCGAACTGTTCTTGAAATTCTGGGATGAAAAGAACATGTTTCATTTCATATTTCTCGGTGAAGATTTAATCGGGGGTACAATTAGAGGGCTAATAATAAATTTAATAATAAAATAATATTTGCGATCACCTATGTAACATGAAAGGCTGGAAATGGTTTGTCACTGTGGTAAATGACTTTTTGGGTCCTGTTCAACGTTTGTATGCATTTGTGTAAGCATAGCACTCATATTCGTGAAGATGTTAACGTTTTTGTGAAAAACTCAAACTTTTTTTTTATAGCATACAGAGTTTTCAACCAAATTTAACACAACTTTCCAAAAACCTGAAAAAGAACAGTAGAAACAGTATACTGCAATTAAAACATGAATATACTGAATATTTGATAAGATATGGGCATTTTTATGAGATAATTTTTAACTGCGCATGCGCGAAAGATTTCAAAATTTTTATTTCATAATTTGGTACTCAGTATTTTGGGGCAACTTCTATAAAAAGTCCAGTCAAATGTTGTGAAAACTTAGGAAGATGTAGTGAGCTGATTGAAAAGTTTTGTAAAATCCCTTGTAATAAAGCTATTTTTAGGAAGCAACTCACTATATGGACCCCACCTTTGTGAATTTTCGCGATATTTGACTAGACTTTTTATATAAGTTGCCCTAAATAGCTGACTACCAAATTCTGAAATAAAAATTTTGAAATCTGCTGCGCATGTGCAGTTAAAAATTATCTCATAAAAATGCCCAAATCTCATCAAATATTCAATATATTCATGTTTTAATTACAGTATACTGTTTCTACTGTTCTTTGTCAGGTTTTGGAAAATTGTGTTAAATTTGGTTGAAAACTCTGTATGCTATAAAAAAAAAAGTTTGTGTTTTTCACAAAAACGTTAACATCTTCAAGAATATGAGTGCTATGCTTACACAAATGCATACAAATGTTGAACAGGACTCAAATAATCATTTACCACAGTGACAAACCATTTCCAGTCTTTCCTGTTACATAGGTGATCGCAAATATTATTTTATTATAAAATTTATTATTAGCCCCCTAATTGGACGCCCGACTAAATCTTCACCGAGAAATATGAAATGAAACATGGTCTTTTCATCCCAGAAGTTCAAGAACAATTCGCCAATAAGTTTTGTAGATATTCGACAAAACGTGTGCAATAAAACGCATTTAGTCCCTGTACCTTAACTTTTGGAGGCCAGTGTAAATAAAAAATATGTGCATCAGGACCTGTCTCGGACTGTCCTCACCTAAATTTTCAGACTTATACATGGGATAGATTTCGCCAGCCATCGCGAACAGGCACACACACACGCACACAGAGCGAAACTTTCTTTTATTAGTACAGATTTCATTATTTAAGTAGCTTACGCACATCCTCATTTTATTAAAATTTCCGTATTCATGCAATTTTCCTTTTGTACCATTTACTAAAACTCAATACGTATGGGTTAAATTGTTTAAAATGCTCACATTAATTTATTTAAGGTAGTCCCCAAATTCCCGGCTCAACAAGTAAAACTTACTGATGCATTTTCAGACAAATTTTAAACGGGTATAAAATTAACAGGCCTGACTATTGAAGTAATTTGGAATCGAGTAATGCTTTCAATTTTTTATAAATAAATTACTTAAGTAATAAGCGATTCTTGTCACGTGACGACTAGTTTTACCCCTTTCTCGAACTGCCGTATCCGGAAATTTGGTTCGAAACACTTAATTTGATAGTATTTTCTGAAAGATCTTCTGCTTTATCAAAAAATGGGAAACACCATTCGATTACATAGTTTCTGAATAAGAACACGTGCCAATTTTATGCACTTCTGAACAAAAGTGAATTCAGAAATGTGTCATAAAGTAGTTCCTTTGAATTTGAAAACAGCCTTAATAAGATTTATCGTATTTTGCACAAAATTGACTTATTTCATAAAAAAATGAAAAAATTTAGCACATATATTTAGAACTTTTAATTCATTGTTAAGATACGGATTGAACTAGAAAAGTAAATTTTCTAAAAATTTTGAAGTGTTGAATTTTTTTTAAATCAGGAAAAATTCTGTTTTCGTAATAAAAATTTATCTAACAGTTACATTTTCTACTAAAATTAGACTGTTCTGCCCACTACGAGCTACGCTCGCCAACTTCGTGCAGACTCTGCTAAAAATATGCTAATTTGTTCTCATTTGAAAAAAATTACCCGATTGCAAAAGTTTGATTACGAAGAATTTATTTAATAAAATTTATCATATTTTGTGCAAAAATTGGCTTACATCTTATATAATTGTTAAAAAATTCCATAAACCAGATACTTTTCTTACTTAGTTCTTTTTATGTAAACTGATTTTCAAATGTTTAAATGATCTTATTTAATCAATTACGAAAACAACCGTTAGTTGTCTCAGCAGCTGTTGATTCGGCCTTAAAATCTCCCAATCAAAGGCAAATGAATGGAAACCCGTTTGCAGGGAGATCGCCACTGGTCGTTTCATTATAATCCAATCTTCTGTATCCATAATTTTTTTAAATCAGATCTAATTAGCCTAATTTTAGTGTCTTCAATCTCTGAACGGGGTTGGCGAGCGTAGCTGGTAAGGGTTCTCTCTTTGTTTGTTAAAAATTGACTTGTGGTTTTTCTCAATTTTCCACATTTTCTCATTAACCCCTTTCCTTCTCTTCCTCATCTCTCCTTTCAGTTTTTGTGACCAGTGTTGTTTAATTTTTTCTACTTTTGTTGTAGTGTGTTACTTGCACAATTTTTTTACTTTCTAAAACTATCATTTTTTTTTAATTATTTGATAATAAAAGAGCGTTTTCTCAAATTAAAGAAAAAGAAAAAGGCTATTGAATTAAGCATTTTTAAAGGAATACAAAAATTGTGCATTTAATGCAAAATATTTTAGGTCATATGACGAAATCTTAAAAACATACATTACCTATTTTTGCAATAATATTGCGCACATTATTTCAGCCAAGCTGAAAACATTTAGCACACACATTTCGAACTTTTAGCTCATTGTCTTGGTTGAACTTAGAAAATAAAATTTTCTAAACAGTTTGAAAAACTACGTTTGTTATTTTTTTTTTTTTTAAAGAGGAAAAAATATTTTTTCGTAATAAAGGTTTATTTCACAATTACATTTTCTAACAATACTAGGGGGTTCTGCCTCCTTCGAGCTATGCTCCTCAACCGCACATGGAGTAGACCCCAGCAGAAATTTATGATTAAATTTATTGGTATAAATAAAAATTTGCATTAAAATTATTCTAAATGCAGTCAGTTTTGATACTCAGGAATATTTCTACTTTTTTTTAATGTTTATAAAGTATCTTTGAATTGTACGGGTAATAAATAAGTTTAAATAAAATAATTAAGAGCACTATTAAAGATAACAAAAAAAAGTTTTGTGTAACAATGCATATATTCAACTTTTAAAATTGCCATTTTAGGATTAAAAAAAAGTTGCGTGCGTGTGTGGGGGGGGAGGGGGGGGTAATTTGCAGTAGCAGGGGGGAAGGGGCCCAAAATTTTCAGCAGCCCCGGGCCCCAGAAATGCTTAATCCGGCTCTGGTGGTTAGGGAGAAAGTAATTTAACTTTTGAATGGTACACTGTTAAAAATATCGTGAAAAATTACCTCTGTTTTTAAAGACTATCTATTTTCTGACCAATGAGAAAGCTCAATAGGCGTTCATGCTGCGTTCTCATTGGTCAGAAAATAGATAGTCTTTAAAAACGGAGGTAATATTTCACTATATTTTTAACAGTGTAGACATGCCAGGGGCTTGCCATACTTGGCAACTTAATAAAATAAATGAAACGAACTGTAAATGCAGTGTTACCAGACGAATATTAAAATTTTATTTTGAATACCACTATTTTCATAGAGAGATAGTCGCCTAATTTATTTACAAAAATATTGCGATTAAAGCAAGCGAATAATACCGTATGAAAATAGTGGTATTCTAAATAAAATTTTAGTATTCGTCTGGCAACACTGTGTAAATGCAGCTAGGAAAATTCAAGATTCGTAGTTTTTATATCCTCATATTATATATCTTTACTGTTCCGTTAGGAAAGAGAAGATGGCGAAATTAGATAGGAGTGCCTTTTTGTTATAATTCTGAACAAGTCATGGAAGAGTTTTGTGCAATTAAAATGCAGCTGTTAAGACCACAGAGCGATGTGGACAACTGTAATGTATCAGTAGAGTTTTAGCGGGAATAAAATTTATATAAAAGTTAACAGTTAATGGGACAGTACACCTTTAACAGTCATAAAACATGCGAAATATGTCATGAGTTTAGCAATTTTTTTATAAAAGATATAACAATTCTAGAAGCACAAAAATTTTAGAGTGTATTTGGGTGTTATTGAACTATGTTTAAAAAATTTTATATTTGGATATATTATAATTTAAAAAATTCAAGGGGTCAATTTCAAAGTGCTATTTATCATTTTTACAGTGGATAACATTTCCACTGCGCGCACGATATCTTATGCTAATTTCATGATATTTGCATAACACTATGGTCTATAATTTGAACTAGGATATTTGTAATTGGTTAATTAGATAAAGAGTAATTAGCTTTTAATAAAAAACTACGAAATTTTACATGCATTTAATCGTATAATTTTTCTCATACTAAACACAGCTTTATAATTCTAGTTCCCTTTCATGATAATATAAATATTTATGTAGGGTAAAAACTTTAAAGCTATACTTCAAATCGTTTTGGAGATATCAAGCGCGTAAGAGTAAAAAATGCCATTTTGTGAAAAAACCGTTTAAAGATTAAATTGTATTTTTTAAATATAAAATATATAATAAAAGAAACCAAACTGCTAATTATATGACGAATTCTGTATTAAAAATAAAATTAAATGCTAGTTCAAAATGATAAATATAAAATTGTTTGCAAAATGCTGCAGAATATAGGAAACATGACGTAAAAAATAAATAGATGTATTTTGCAAAAATGTAGCATTTACTATTGAAAAAATTAGTTTTAAACATATAATTTAAAATTTTGTTTCGTACTGACTGTAAAGGGAATTAAATATGCGCTTTTTATGAAATTAAGTAATTTAATGTAAAATATAGGCAATTTTTTTAGGGATTCTCGTATTCCGATATTTGATTAACATACTTTGCGGCATAAAAATCCTGATAGTTTGCTAAAAAATTACATTAATATCAATAAATATGGATGCTAAACTGTCATTTAAAATTAAACCACTATCAAATTTACTACTTTTTAGTTTTCTATAAGATAGAACCTTAGGATATATTTATATCATCGCATTTTGTATAGAGATTGCCATTAAACTGGCTCATTCTTGAATGCTCTTCTGAAGCACATATCGCATTATCATTCATTATAATTGTTAATAAATACTAAGAAGTAGAATACTATAATAAAATCAGGAAACTATTACTCAAGGAAAAAAAACGATTTTGTTTCAAATTAAGCACTTAATAGCTAAAAAGCTAAGCAAATTTGCGATCACGTTTCCTAGCAAAACCAAGAAAGTAAACAAATTTCGCGAAAGTGAAAGTTGAAGTTACTATTTTAAAGCTTTTTTATTATTATTTAAGGTATTTAATTAAAAACAATTGAGTCATTTTAGCATATTTTCAATGTTGCGATAATGAGTAAATGCGAAAACAAAATGTATACAAGCCGCCATGACAGTTGTCGCAGGGCATTTAAATCGAAAATAAAGAAGTGATGTCTACATTTTCCCTTATATCTCAGTAAACAATTATCACACAGTTAAGAGATTGGTATCAATTTATTCAGAATAGAACAGCCTTTTTCAAGATGTAAAAATAAAAAAAAATCGAATTTTGAAAATTTTAAAAGTGTACTGGCTCCTTAAAGAATTGGAATAAAGGATTTAATTTGAACATCCGAATAAAAAAAAGACCTAGAAAATACTTTTGCACGAAATAATTTAATTAAAGAATTTAGAATCATATTAATATCTAAATAAATTAACAACATATTTTCATCGTCATGGATCTCAAATCCAAGATCTAATAGAAAAAAATTTTCGTTTCAAAAATTTACTACATCTATTTAAATTATAAAGCTATGACTAACATATTTTTATTTACCAACAGAAAACTTTTTCAATAATTGGCTGTCAAAACAACATTCTGGGAATTTTATTAATTACGTTTTAGATAGTATTAGATGTAAAAAACTATAGCACTAGACCCTACACTGTAAAACAAATTTAGTTTTTAAACAGGTGACTTTGAGTGAAATTTCTGTATTTTAACGGAAACTTTCGATTTTGAGTGGAGATTGTAAATTTTCATGAAATAAACGGATAATTTCCGTTTTATCCTTAATCATTGTATGTTAAAAACGGAAATGTTTCTTTCAAGACAGTCAAAAAGGAAATGATCATTTTCAATTGAAAGAAAACTGAAAAAATTCAGTTTCTCATAATTGATGTACTGGCCTATAACCAAGTCGTTTTGTGTGACCAGTTGGTGTAGGTGAATGAATACTTATCCTCTAGTATAGACTACCGCGGTTTGACTTCAGAGGATGGCAAGACGTTAAAAAATGGGTGTGATAATGTTCATTACAAAGACCTGTTCCGGGTAAATATGCATCAGAGTATATATAACTATTATTTAGTTTTTTTTATATTGAGCTATTTCTCAAATTTATTTCTGTAAACAGAAATATCCAGTCTTGAATAACGTTAAATTTCCATCTTGAAGACGAGGGAATGCCGAAGCGAATGTATTGTGAAAAAACGGATTATAAGCGATGAATTTGCTGACAGTAAATCTTACAACTTTTCACAGAAATTTTTTTAACGGCATAGTCTCCCCTATATCAAATCTTCGAAACACAAGAATAAAAATTAATATATATATATATAATTAGTTATATGGTTCAAAAGTACTTTCTAAGTAAGAGGTGCTTAGTATAAAATGAATTTTAGTTTTTATTTATTGGAATAATTCTCTTTCAAATGTTTAGATTTTTATTACATTCTTCTATCCATAATAGAAGAATATGTTAATCAAAAATTTTTTTGTCCTTTAGTTTTCGTCGTATTTACAACATTTAAGAGTTAGAGAGCCAGAAAAACATGCTTTTACCAAATGTCTGTCTGTCCGTGTGTCCTTTTTTGTATCATTGAGAAGAGTATGAAATTATGCATATAATTGATGCAAACTTGATATATAGTATATGTTTTTGGATATGGCCAGCAAGTCCCAGTTGAAATTGGGGATATTCCTTCAAAAGGGGTGTTGTGATGGTTATTTTGACTAATATTCCTTATTGTATCATCGGAAAGTGTACGAAGTTATTTATAGAATTGAATCAAATTTCCCATATGTTTTTGACCATGGCCGTCAGGTCCTAGTTGAAATTGAAGATATTCTCCAAGAAGAGGACGATGTGATAGCGATTACTGTTTGCCCCTTTTTCTTTTGTATTATCGGAAAGTACAGGAAGTTGCGTACGGAGTTCAGCCAAACTTCATATATACGTGTGATTATACGTGTGTCATATATACGTGTTTTGGCCATGAACGTCAGGTCCCATTTGAAAATGTGAATATTCCCTCGGAAGGGATGCTGTGGTCGCGATTTTGGGCCTTTTTAGCGACTTTGTAGTTTATGTGAGCAAGTTATGAATATTATTCGATAAAATTTTATATTTACATTTTATATCATAGACCAAGGTTTTAATACAATTTCGGAGATATTGTGCCTAAAGGTGGTTCTCTGACAGCGAATTTTGTTGGATTTTAGGGACGGATTCGATATCTGTTGAAAAAAATCGTATGAAATCATCTAATTTCCCAGTCTAGGTTTCCGTTTCATAATTTTATTAAGAATTTTTTTTTGATATATTAGCTGTTGATTAGACTTCATTACGAATTACCCCCATCTCCCCCTGTATAAAAAATATTATTAACAGAAAAAAACCTAAAGTGTAACCAAAATTAAACAACCCATATGTTATATACTCTTTTATCTTGTTTAAATTTGTTTCTAAAATGCAATATATTTTTTTAGGTAGCTTTCTTTACAAAAAAGCTACCTATTGCAGCCGTTCGGAGGAAAGCGATTTCAAAAAATTTTGGTATATTTTCATCGATCATGACCCCCAGACCCCGAAACCACCCTCCGTTCAAAATTGATATATATATATATATATATATATATATATATATATATATATATATATATATATATATATATATATATATATATATATATATATCTATATATATATATATATATATATATATCTGACCTATGTCACACTGTAACTCCCGTAATTATGAACCGATTTCGATGTAATTCGGTGTGTACATAGTACATACCAATGTCTCGACCGAGTTCGTTGGCCAGCTTCATCCGCCGTTTTGTTTCAAAATGGCGGCCATTTAAAATTTTTAAAAAAATTTAAAACTTGAAATGTGGTACCAAAAAATTAAAAATGGAAAAATATTTTTTTCTTATGTATTTGACCTTTATACAAAGATTCCGGAGCAGTTTTTGTTTCGTCTATATCTTAAAAAATGGCTGAGTTATAGCATTTTGAATTTCTAGCGTGGCTGACATTTTGAAACGTCCTGAATTTTGTCACGCGATAAAAGGCGTATTTATGAACCGATTTGGATGTAATTCGTTGTGTACATAGTACATACCATTCTCTCGACCGAGTTCGTTGGCCAGCTTCATCCGCCATTTTGTTTCAAAATGGCGGCCATTTAAAATTTTTAAAAAAATTTAAAACTTGAAATGTGGTACCAAAAAATTAAAAATGGAAAAATATTTTTTTCTTATGTATTTGACCTTTATACAAAGATTCCGGAGCAGTTTTTGTTTCGTCTATATCTTAAAAAATGGCTGAGTTATAGCATTTTGAATTTCTAGCGTGGCTGACATTTTGAAACGTCCTGAATTTTGTCACGCGATAAAAGGCGTATTTATGAACCGATTTGGATGTAATTCGTTGTGTACATAGTACATACCATTCTCTCGACCGAGTTCGTTGGCCAGCTTCATCCGCCATTTTGTTTCAAAATGGCGGCCATTTAAAATTTTTAAAAAAATTTAAAACTTGAAATGTGGTACCAAAAAATTAAAAATGGAAAAATATTTTTTTCTTATGTATTTGACCTTTATACAAAGATTCCGGAGCAGTTTTTGTTTCGTCTATATCTTAAAAAATGGCTGAGTTATAGCATTTTGAATTTCTAGCGTGGCTGACATTTTGAAACGTCCTGAATTTTGTCACGCGATAAAAGGCGTATTTATGAACCGATTTGGATGTAACTTCGTTTATACATAGTACATACCAATGTCTCGACCGGGTTCGTTGGCCAGCTTCACCCGCCATCTTGTTTAAAAATGGCGGCCATTTAAATTTTTAAGAAAAATTTAAATTTGAAATGTGGTACCAAAAATTGAAAATTGAAAAAATATTTTCTTCTTATGTGTTTGACCTTGATAAAAAGATTCGGGAGCAGTTTTTGTTTCGTCTATATCTTAAGAAATGGCTGAGTTATAGTATTTTGAATTTCTAGCGTGGCTGACATTTTGAAACGTTCTGATTTTTCTCACGTAATAACAGGCGTATTTATGAACCGACTTGGATGTACCTTGGTGTGTACATAGTACATACAAATATCTCGACCGAGTTCGTTGGCCAGCTTCATCCGCCATCTTGTTTCAAAATGGCGGCCATTTGAAAAAATAAAACAATAAAATATTTAAATGAGATACCAAAAAATTGGAAAATGAAAAAGATTTTTTTTTGTATGTGTTTGACCTTAATACAAAGATTCCGGAACAGTTTTTCTTTCGTCTATATCTAAAAAAAAAATGGCTGAGTAATAGCATTTTGAATTTCTCTTGTGGCTGACATTTTAAAACGACCTGATTTTTGTCACGCGATAACAGGCGTATTTATGAACCTATTTGGATGTAACTTGGTCTGTACATAGTACATACCAATGTCTCGACCGAGTTCGTTGGCCAGCTTCATTCGCCATCTTGTTTCAAAAGGGTTGCCATTTAAAAAAAAATTAAATTTAAAATTCAAAATGAGGTATTAAAAAATTGGAAAATGAAAAAGATTTTTTTTTTTATGTGTTTGGCCTTGATACAAAGATTCCGGAGCTGTTTTTGTTTCTGAAAATTTGTTCTTTTGCTTATATCTTAAAAAATGGTTGATTTATAGCACTTTGAATTTCTAGCATGGCTAACATTTTGAAACGATCTTGTATTTGTCACGCGATAACACACGTATTCGCCTATTTCGATGTAAGAAGGCATGTGGATAGTATACATCAACACCTCGACCAAGTTCGCTGGCCAGATTCATCAGCCATCTAGTTTCAAAATGGCGGCCATTAAATTAAAATATATAGATATATTTAAAGTGAGGTGCAAAAAAATTAGAAATTGAAAAAGGTTTCTTTCTTAAGTATTTGATCTTGATATAAGGATTCAGGAACATTTTTTGTTTGTCTTTACCTTAAAAAATGGCTCAGATATAGCAGTTTCAATTTCTATTGTGGGTGACATTTTGAAAAATCTGACTTTTTGCATGCGACAGCACTCCTATATATTAACCGATTCCGATGTGAGTGAGCATGTGCACAGCAATTACTAAGGTCTCGACCAAGTTCACTGCTTAGCCTCATCCTCCATGTTGTCTTAAAATGACAGGCACTCTAAGAAATTGCCGAATTTGGCAGCCAAATATAAGTTACTTTAAAGAAAAGCAGCTTGGATAAAGCTGACTAATTTCGCGAAATTTTCATTCATTATATTGATAAAAATTAGTATTGAATCTCATATATTCGGTTTCCACTAAATTGAGCTTCGTGTGTTTGCATGATATAAGTTGGCTTTTTTTAAATAAGGATTATGAAAGCTACCTCTTCCTCCCGGCACTGGCCGGAAGGACTTTTTTAATTTACGCTTTTTGAAGTATTAACATGTATGAGATAGAAGAAAGTTTTGGGATGGCACATCCGACTAGTTTTCTCTTCATTTTGTATCGTTATCCCTGAAATGATTTTAAAAAAAATAATACGCTTTTGAAATTTTCTCTCACGGATTATTTTAACAAGCTATTTTTACGTAACATTTTTTAGTTATCCCTGATCTAAAGCACTAAAAGCGTTACCTTTAAAAAAACGTTCCCGAGAGAATAGAGTAAAATTGAATTTTATATTGAACGATTTTATTATTTTCTTTAAGCTTGATTCACTCCAGGTAAATCTTTGATTACCTTTAACGTCTTACAATAAAGAAAGCTGAGATTAGAATAAATTTCCTAACTTGGTTAAGTGAAACATTTTTATTAATGTTTTTAGTAATTTGCAAATAAAAAAAAAAAAATTAGGATTTTTTTTTTTACATTAAATTAAGGGAAAATCTGTAATTTCACTGAAACTTATGATATGTTGTCTATGCGCCAGACCATATACAACTGATTTTTTCTTCTTTGTAAGAACCGCCAATTTTTATGAATATGTATATATTTAATTTTTTGCGATTATGTGCAATTTTATTTGATAAAATAATTTGTGAAGAACTTTTTTCAAACAGTAAGATACGTTCGTGCTAAAGTAAGAAATAAGTCAAAGTTCAACGTGTATTATACACACACACATTGTACAATTTATATTCTCTAGCAAGTTATTTTGATGCAGGATAGTTTTCATCAAATCCAGTCTACTAAAAAAGCGAATTTTCTCCTGTCGTTTCGAGCATATGTAAACCATTTTTGGTTAAGAACAGGCGGATACTTTGCAAAAGAGTCAAGGAGGAATAAAAAAAGTCCCCTTTTTCGTTTAAAATGCAGTTAAAAAATATCTTAATAGATTGGAAATACAGATGCGATTCGATAGATATGTGTTGGTACACACGTTAATTTTTTACAAAGGTTATTTTTCCACAAAACAATATTTATTTAATTTTCTTCCTGCACAGCCCTTTCAATAATTTGAAGTATAAACAAAAATTTAATACCTCCGTTTTTGCGTGTCTGCGGTTCATTATTGACCTTAGATCACTATAACTTTCACTGATCATTAACACAGTTATATAAAACACATATCATATCCTCACTACAGTTCAATCAATGGACCCATTTAAATCTTCATAATTCCACTTCCATAAGAGGCATTATACAATGTTTGGACCTAAAAGAGGTGAATCGACACCTGTTTGAAAGCACATCAAACATCTATCCCGTGTCTATGTATGCCTTAAATTTAATAATTTAAATGACAGAAATTCTCTATTAATAGCATGGAGTTCTGGGATGAATCTAACTGATCAATTTCGATATATTAACTGTATATTTGCATAGCGCATATAGTATGCATATATAGTACATAGCGTGTAGTATAGTATATGTATATATAGTACATAGCGTGTAGTATAGTATATGTATATATAGCACATAGCGTGTAATGGTTTAAATTAGTGTAGGATTTGCGTATGTCAAGAATAGCGAGATAACTATAATATCCTTGGCTGTCGCTTGAAATGCATCTATGATGAAATAGTATTACAAAAGTATGCAGCAATTCAGAAGTAAGAAAAATAGTCGAATGTAATTCTTTTCAAAGCTTTGAGTATTTAAAAATATTTTTGTCTGTGATATTGTATACGCGAGCACAAAGTGAAAGTTTTACTGAAATGAAGTTGCGTATAGTGATATGAAATTATCCATGAATTCTGGATGAGTAAGTAAGTAAGTAAGCAAGCACCCACCCTGGGAACCCGCTTTTGGCTTATGGTTAGGTGTAACCACCAAGCCCAGGGCAGGGAAAAGTTTTACTATCTGCGGAACTCCTTGAATTATTATTATTATTATTATTATTATTATTTTTTTTTTTTTTTTTTTTTTTTTTTATTTTTTTTTTTTTTTTTTTTTTTTTACAGTTTAGGAGAAATAACAATGTTAGATATATGACAATTATTGACAGTGTTTGCAATAAATATTTACAGATGACCCCTATAATTACATTTGAGAGAAATATTCATTACTATAACATATAAATATGCACAGTTTTTAGAATTTGATATTAAACTTTTATTTTAACACAATTACCTACATATTTGCAACACTTTTATGTTATTTTCAGGATTCACAATACTAACATCAATTTAAACCATGTACTAATGTGATATTTGCAACACTTAAAGCTATTTTCAAGATATATGATGCAAAATTATTTTTAACTCTATACTAAAAATAAGTATTAAGGTACAAGATTCGAACAATAATTAATATTATGCACTATTATGAAAGTATAAGTAATTGTAGATAATAATTACCTATAAATTTAAAATACAATGATACTATGTTTGAGATATTATGTAAGATACATGATGCAAAAATTATTTTTAAATCTACACTAAAAATTTAGTATTGAGGTACAATATGCGAACAATAATTAATATTATGCACTATTACAAAAGTATATGAAATTGTATGTAGTAGTTATATCAAAATTTACAACACAATAATACTCCAATAATAATTAGTAATATCAATAATTATATTGCCACATAAAAATTTATTTTAAAAGTACTTTAAGATAATTTATGAATATGATAGATAAATTATATGAATTTTGAGTAGTAGCGGAAGTAAAATAATTTGCAGCAAAACACATATATACACTTGAAGATAATTCACTTATAGTCTTAACACTAGAACTACCATGACCGTAATTTTGACGGTTTTCAAATTTCATGCTTAAAAATTTGATATAATTTATGTATTCTTCTAGAATTTTATGATACGACTTTTAATGAAATATAAGAATAGTTAAATATTCCTATTCAGTTTCCACTCACCCACTTTAATTTCCATAATCAGTATGACATATACCTATCTATACCAAGACCCGTCAAAATGACGGCTTTGGCAATTTCGAAGTTGAATGATCCAAAGTGTTCGACAGCCGTTAAAACGGAATCCAATTTGCTCCGATTACGATTCAGTTTAGAACTGAACGGTCTGACTGGTAAATGTAATCAGGACTCAATCATTATCAGTTGTACTTCTAACGTGATAAAGTTCTTGGTGAAAAGTGCAATCTGTGCAAAGTGTAATCTGTAAAAAGTCCAATCTCGGAACATAGTATTGTAGTAAAGCTAATTGCTTTCATGCACAGCTTGATTTCCAACAGCCGATCTCACTCACTAATAGAGACACCCTGCAAACCGTCGGAATACCAGAAGGCGTGGCCTAAAAGTAAGAGAGAGAAAGAAAGTAAAAACTGAAATGAAGTGAGAAACGACTTGGTACATGTTGTTTGCCCTGCCCGCGAGTATGAGATGTGATAGATTGTGTGTGTTCGAAGAATGTCATCTTAGGACATGGCAAAATATATGAGTTTTAAAATTTATTTCTTGTAAATTGTAGGGAACAATGAAACTATTTCCAGGAAGCAAAAAAATATTCGAAGAATTCAAAGAACTCACTACTATAAATGAAGACTGTTCGGACACTAATTCAAGTAATAATAATTTGGACATATCTTGCGTGGAAAATAAAACTGAATTTTCAGACTCTGAAGAAGCTGAAGATGAAATTGATGTACGAGATATTGAAGAAAGTGAAGAAGATGAATATAAAAGTGAAAATTCAGGGAGTGAAGATGAAATTCCCCAAAAGAGCCACAGACGCAGAAAGCGATTGCGAATATGTTCAGATTCTCAATCAGATAGCCAAACAGAAACCGAAAAAAGACAGAAGAAAAATATTGCTCTCAATGGTACTGAATGGGAAGTATTAGGGAATGTTTTTTGCTGGTAGACTCCCACCTCATACTATATTCAAGGATACTTCAGGACCAACTGGTTTTGCGAAGCGGTACATTATGCTTGGTAATGTTAGCAGTTCATTTAGACTTATAATTGATAATCGAATGATGAATCACATAAAAACTTCCACTGAGCTCGAGGCTAGAAATGTTTTACAGAAGGACGATTGGAAAATTACTATTGAAGAATTATATGCGTTTGTAGCTATTTTGTGTGCTCGAGGAGCCTACGAAGCGAGAAATTTGAAATTATCCTATTTGTGGTCAGAAAAATGGGGACCTTCTTCATTTTACGAAACTATGAGTAGAAACAGATTTTCAGAAATTATGAGACTCGGCAAAAAAAGCGAGAGGAGTGTTCGCTTACGAACTGACAAATTTGGATTAGCTTCCAAAATGTGGAAGTCCTTTATTGATAACAGCCAAGCTTGTTACAAACCAGATCAGAATATAAGCGTAGATGAACAACTGTTTCCCACAAAGGCAAGATGCAGATTTCTGCAATATATATGCCCAACAAACCGGGCAAATTCGGAATTAAGTTTTGGTTAGCTGTAGACGTGCGAAGTAAATATCTTATAAATGACTTTCCCTATTTAGACAAAGATGAACTTAGACCATCAGGAGTACCTTTGAATGAATTTGTATTTTTGAATCTTGTAAAAAGCTATGTAAATTGTGGGAGAAATATAACATCGGATAATTTTTTTACTAGTACACAACTCGCAAAGAAGCTACTGGCCAAAACAAATAAGTCTCGTTGATTGGTTGGTTGGTTGTATGGGGTTTTATGGCGCAAAGTCCCAGTAGGGACATGCTGCGCCAAGACAAAGTCAAAATGTATATATCCAAAAAAACGATTAAAAGAAGAATAACAAAACGGTGATAAAAACAAAAAAATTAATGAAAACAGTAATATGTATATCTAAAACCGTTTAAAAGAATCAAAGGTTCATAGTTAAAAGTCAAGCGTATTATAATTAAAAACTGTGGAGTTATTAAATTAATAACTGTTAAAATACACAAAGTTTAAAAGGATGTACAAATACTACATGGAAACAAGGTTAAAATCACATGAGTAAAAAACAATGTAAAATCAATTAGGTAAAAATTCCTCTAAAACTGTATTTCCTTCATCACCACTTGATTCATAAGAGTCGGATTCCATTGCTTCATCGACATAGTGCTGCAGTTGTTTTGGGTCCTTTAAGTTAGAGACAGACGGATTTAAACAGCTGTTCTTGTTCTTTTTCTTCACAGTGTTCCACTGTGAAGAGCCCCCAATTTTTTTTCTCTCTTTCTGAAGGCAAATTTTTTTGCTTGGTTTCACTGTTTGAGTAGTATCAGGTTTCTGTGATGTTTTTTTAGATTTAACAGCCTTAGTATCAATCTGGAGTTCAGATGACTTTTTTGATTGAACTGGTTCGGATGACTTTTTGGATTGAACTGGGCCGGATGACTTTTTGGATTGAACTGGGTCGGATGACTTTTTGGATTAAACTGCAGGTTTTTGTGATTGACTAGTTTGATATACTATAGTAACAGGTTCTGAGGATGGTTGCCAACGTTCTAGTAATGGGGTTGCATAACATTTAGAACCACAGCAGACATCACGAGTTTGTATCTTTGTGGTGCTGAGTGGTACTGTCATAGGTGAGTTATTTAGTGGAACGGAAGGTTCGGTCTGGGTGCTTATGTGCCTTACAGATTTTGGTTGTTGTTTGAGTAGACTAGAGTAGGAGACTCCGACTGACGGAGTCCTGGATTCAACAACTTTGCGCGCTTCAGGATAGGAGAGATTTTGAGTTACTTTAACAGAAATGATTTCTTTTTCACGTATCCAGGTTGCACAAGAACGGGAGTATGCAGTATGATTACCCTTGCAATTTATGCAGCGTTCAGGATTTTCACATGATTTATTGTCATGGCCAACTTCTGCACAACGTGCACAGGTGGTGGAACCCCGGCAGTTAGTAGTAGTGTGGCCATAACGCTGGCAATTAAAGCAACGTAGAGGATTAGGAATGTAGGGACGGACAAGACAATTAAGGTAACCAGCTTTAATTCTTTTTGGTAAGGTAGGGCTATTGAAAGTCAGAATGATGTGCTTTGTGGGAAGCACTTGTCCATTCCGACGGAGTGTAATACGTCGTGCATCTATGACATTTTGATCATTTAAATTTTGTAAAAGTTCATCCTTGGTAGAAAATAAAAGATCTGGTTCGGATATTACACCACGGCTTGTATTTAAGGTTTGATGTGCTTTAACAGAAACAGAGAATGGACCTATTGTATTACAATTTGATAGAAATTCAGACTGGCTGGCTGAAGTAACCTCAACCAATAAATCCCCAGACTGCAGTTTTTTGAGATCATGACCATCACCGAAAACAGACTGAAATGTTTTTGCAATAAGGAAAGGTGAAGTTTTCTTAAATGAACTATCGGATAGGCTATCAGTACGTTTGATTACAAAGAAGCGAGTGAAAAGATTGCTCTGTACAGTTTGTTGCTCTCAACATGGGAGAGGATTTGAAGGAAGGGAAGTATTTCCATCCATGTTGGGAAAAAAATCAATTCAGACCCCGGCAGCACCACCCACTACCGAGCCCAACAAGGGGATGCACATTCGTGCACCAGTGCTAACCAGGGCCCATACGGTCACAAGACACTCCTATGCCAGTCTCCACCCTAAACGAGATGGCTAGTAAGTACTCGCTCACTTGATCCCCAGCCAGTGACAAGTCAGCTGACCAGCCGATTGATGCATACGGGACCAATATGCACCTCCCGTCTACCTGAAGCAGAGGCCAAAGCAGTGTGTTGGTTTCCCTCAACTGCCAGGATCCCCCTTTCCAGGGACACGGGTCGCCACGCACGGCAAACACGTGGATGGTTTACAATTCCCCATGAGTCGATATGCAGGATGATATCGGCTCATGCAGAATTGCCCTCACCTCCGAAGAGGAAACCACAATGAGAGTGAAACAAAGAGGAAAGAAAGACAAGAGGAATAAGAGGAAAAAGAAAAGAGAAAGATCGCTCAGGAACCCGGGGTTGCGAAGCCCGTGAATACCTAAAGAAGGTATCCCCCTGGGGGACATAAGTCTCGTTGGAACTATGTGAGCTAATAAAAGAGAATTGCCGAAAAATAGCTAAAGTTAGAGATGATAACATGGCTCTGTTCTACACAAAACTCTACAAATCAAATGATATTGTTCTAACAATTTACAAAAATAAGCCTCGTAAAAAAGTATTACTTCTTAGCTCAAAACATTAATCCGTAAATATTGCTTCTAATGGAAAAACAATTCCTGCAACTGTGTCGTTTTACAATGAGACTAAGTTTGGAGTAGATGTAGTTGACCAAATAGCCCGCAAATATAGCGTAAAAGCAGGGTCACGTAGATGCTTTTGCAGGTATTTTACGATATTTTGGACTTGGCAGCAATCAATGCGTGGATTTTATATAAGGAGACTTGTGAGGAAATTATAACTAGAAAATAATTTTTATTTCGATTATCCGAAGAACTCTCCAGTGAATATAGGTGCTGCAGAAAAGAAGCCTCCTCCCAAAAAAAAAGAACGGAAAGCTATGGATTGTACTCCAGAAAACTAATAAAAGTCCTTATGAACACAAATCTTGCCAAATTCGATTGTGCAACAAAAACAGAGCGATTTATACCTGCAGTGTATGCAAATAATATGTTTGTGGCAAGTGTTCATCTAAAACAGCATGTACTTGTAAAATATTTGCCTCATAGTTATTCGAAACACATAAATGTGCTATACTATGAATGCAAATATAAACTGTTTATTATTATTATTATTATTATTAATTAATTAATTATTATATTAAATGTTGTTTTTATTAAATTATGTTATTTTATTTACATTAACTAAGTGGCAAGTATTCATCTCAGATAACATGTATTTGTAAAGTATGTGCCCCATAGTTATTTCAATCATATCAAATGTAGTATAATATAAATGCAAATAGAAACTGTTTTTTTTGTTTTTTTTTATTAATAATTAATGAATTATTATATTAAGTGTTATTTTTGTTAAATAATATTTTTTTTTTATTTACATTAACTAAGTTAAAAGTTACAATGAAAGCCATGATCAAAAATCCGTCAATTTGACGGGTGCGGTAAAACTAGGTATATATAAAACATCGGTAGTTCTAGTGTCAAACACAGTAAATTCAGTAAGTTTCAATTTGATAAGATAATGCTTTCAAAGATATAATGCAGAGCTATAAAGTAAATTAATATAAATTTTAAGTAAAAATGATAAATATCGCTATATACACACCAAACATATATTTATAATTGAAAATGAGTAAGTTCACTAAAGTTCAAAGTTTAAGTTTGATAAGTGTCTATTTACATAAATGAGGGTTTTGAAGTTAACCCGCAACTTTTGTGGAGTTCTTTAGAGTTATTTAATATTTAACATTTTGTCCATAAAGTGGTCCTATATGACGTTCCTTCTATCTGCCAAGTATGACTGATAAACCGGACACATAGTTGAATCCGCTGAATGTTTCCTATAGTTAGGTAAGTGGTAACAATTTGTGCATCTGTATTGCGATGGAACGCCCGCAAACGGGCACTCCAAAGTGCAGTGACCTCTCGAGCATTTGGCGCAAATTGGCTGTCTTTTGCAGTAAGATGTTTGGTGTCCATATAGCTGGCAATTACCGCATCTAATTATTGGGCGAAAAGAAGGAATGGAACACATATTGAGACCCACCTGTAAGAAACTTACAAAGTCAGTTTTGAGGTAGAGCTGGCAGAGTTTTTAATTTTGCACTCGATGTTTTTTTATAAACTACTCTTCATGCCATCATATCTTACATTGTAAAAATCAAAGTGTTCATGTACAGTCATGTTGAAAATAACATGCACATGTCTGTATACATAAATTATTTAATTTAAAATAAATGTGTCAGTAGATTTGAAATTCATCGTTTCTTAGAGCATTACCAGTTTATTTCTAAGTTTATTTCGATACCAACTTAAAAGATTCAACGGCAACACACCACACTTTCTAAAAGTATTTCTTACAGTGGATTAACAGAAAACGCAAATCCTCATGTTAATAAGATCATTAGAAAAGAGGATATAAAAAATGTATTAGGAGGTCATATATAACTTTATAAAAAACAAGATCGCATAGGAAAACAAGAATTTTTGTTACTTTTTTACTTTTTCCTCGATACAATTATTCTTTTTTTTTTTTCACACGAACTACAAATTGACGCTTTATTGTAAGTACAAAAATTTCATTTGATATTTTCACTTGACCCAAATTTGTCAAACGGCTTATTACAAGAAGCCAACACAAAGTGTCCTCGCTCGGATGGTAGTAGCCTTTAAACCACTTCGAGATGAGCGTCAAGTATACATTTCGTTTGGTGGTGCATACGATCCATTTTTCGAGTACCACTATTTTTAAATCTTCTTTTTGTCTAATCGGAAATTTTTTTGAATTAAAAAAGTCGAAAATTACTATTCGAAAATAACAGTACTCAAAAATTAAAAATAGTACGGCAATAGTATTCGGGACGCTAACCTTCATGGAGTTTTAAAACAAGCTGGAAACTAAGTTGTGCTTTTCTTCTGTAACAAGATATCTATAAAAATAAAACTAGTTCATTAGAAGAAACGTTTTTTAACTGTCGTCTAACATGCACAATATTAAAATAATATTATTTTATATTAGATTTTTATTTTAGTGCGTGAAATACCGCATACGATTAGCAGAAAATGAATCGGATGATTATTTTTTACGATTCTGGATTTGTACAATTCACATTAATTAAATTTTCACAAAAGTAATTAAAAAAATATTTTTATCTTGAACATTTTTAACGTCAGTGATAATAAAAAAGAGCATATCAGAAAAAATCTGTTCTTCAAGAACAACCAAAATATTTTTATACGATGTTATTCAATATTTTTATCTACTGAATGTGAGAAAATAATTCCACGTCAGGAAATGCTACAAACTTATATTTCGAACGCTATTAGTTTCACAATTATCGCTATAACAAGCAATTTATAACAAAACAAAAAAACTAAAATAAAGTGACATAAAGAGATTCTTTCTTACCTTCGTTTTTTGTGTTAATCCTGAATAGTTATCCATATTTCAGTCATGAACGGTTCGGGTTGTGCCGGCCATAAACCCGAAACCCAAAATGAAGAAAAACAATAAATATATTATCGATAAATATATATCTAATATTAAATTTATCTTTATGTTGAAAAATGAACGTACGCTTATGCTTATTCATATTCATTATTTATAGTTTGTTCTATTATAAACAGTATTGCAAATTTACATTTGAAAGAAACAGGGTTACCAAACTCGCTTCACAAGACCAAAATAACAACAACTCAAGTAGTAGGAAAAGGACAGTTCAACCCCAGCAGGAGCTGAAGGAGACAGGATCTCGGAAGGAAGCAGGAAGGGAATGAGCTTCTGGTTCCTTCAGCCCCAGCTATGTTTGAAGTGTCCTTTTCTTACTACAAGCCCAAAGCTGATCCGAAACTGAAATTTATGCTATCAACCCAATTCAACCCTGACACGCAATGAAAGTACCTATAGTCAGCATTAGACGACACAAAAGGCGAGTCTGGAATGATTTGTGTAAAATCCAGTTAACGACTTGACTGTACTGAAATCTAGATTCTTTTCAAATCTCATTGTTACCAACATTGCTTGACGTGCAATATATCATTATATTGGAAAAGCTTTGAGGTGTTTCCCTAAAAAACGTATGCAAGATACAGCGACTATTTTAAAAACCTAAAGTACCCACCCCTGTATGCATTAACACCATACTCAAAATCCGTGACGAATGGTTCATAGATACAAAATTTAAAGCCTGTAACGTAAAATAGTAAGCATGAAAACAGAAAGACATACAAACATTTCTTTATTAAATACGATATTGAAAGGGTACCAAATGAAGAAAAAGACATTTCCAACAACAAAAACTATCACAAACCGTTCAAAACTTACGTGTGGACATACATAGAAAAAAAAACATACAAGCGAATCCTATAAGGTTAAAGTTGGTTTAAAATCATACGATAAATCAAGCGCATTTTCTCTGAAAACAATATTATTTTATATTACAAGAAACATTACTTTATAACATCTATAAGATTTAAAGACAAAATTAGCAATGTCAAACGTTATTTGAAAATGATAATAATTAAATTTTAAGGTAGTTTTTCAACAATAAAAAACCTCAAAGAAAACTTTATTAATGATTATGTTTAATAAGCGAAAGAAACGCAAACATAAACTGTTAGGCTTGAATTATGGCATGGGCAAGCCAAACTAAATATTAAGTAATAAAATTTTACAAAATAAGTACATTCTGTTCGTCTGCATACGTGAGAAAAAAAAGGGTGTTATTCAAATATTGCAGCAGGATTATCAAAAATAGCTACGATCGCTTTATATTTGATTTCACTCTGTTATCTTGAAGAAATGATTTAGGTTATAGTCAAGTAATATTACATTATAATTTTCTTTTCAAAATGCAAAATATGGGTTAAAATATTTACTTACATAATATATTATCAATTGTTGTTACTCTTTAGCATTTATTGCTAAAATATAGAAATAAGATTTTGATATTATCTTTGAGAATTATCTTTAATTTTATCATGAAAATCTGTAACTTTAAAAGATTCTATCTTTCATAAGTATGCATCTAATATTTGAAATAAAGAGAGACACTTTCTTCATCTTGATATGAGTTGTCATCTTTCTTTGTGATTCTTTCAAATTTTTTCCCAAATATCTTCCTTCAATAAGCATTTTTCACAGCTTTACTAATTGAAATACTTTGGCAGTTTCACAGAGGTAATTTTATATATTTTAAGCAGCTGGGTTTATTTCTTTTAAAAAATTAATTATGAAACTATCTATATTTTAATTTAAATTACAGGAAACCTGAAATTTAGATCATTAATGTCAACTGTGTCCAATGGGTTACCACTATATTTTAATAGAAAATTTCCCCATTGTTTAATCCGCAAAATTCTGAAATTAAATCCGTCAAAGATTATTACTAAAAAAAATTTAAAATTACTCCACTTGACGTTCGGAATATTTAACAGATTAAAATGTATTCAAATAAATAGTAATGAAATGTTTCCATTGGTTAAAAGGACCTAATGTTCTAACGAAAACGTCCACTCTCATTCATAAATCTAAAATATTGTTCAAACGTTTTAACGCAAATTTAGTGAATTCCCATTCCATTCGTTCTGAAATGAATGCCTGTAAATGAAATTATATGTTGAAATTGAATTTCCATAGTTATGATAATTGAAGTTTTAAATCGTTTTCAATATAGATGTTTCGCCATTTTTTCGTAACAACATACAATGCGTAAATTTCTCCACGCTTTTATTGCACTCACTATAAACTCACTATATTTTTTTTTTATTATTATTATAAGTCATTCTAATTTTATCCTTAAAAAAATGTTTTACTGTATTAAGACACGTTATATTTAAACATGATTGCTGTATTAACATAAGATGAAATTGAGCAATAAAACTAATTGATTTGAATAATTGAGTTAATACAAAAATACTTATCCGTTTACTTTGGCCACAAATATATTTAAAATAGTTTTAAAAATGTTTCTGTACCAAACCTGTTACATGTTTTTTACGAAAATGGTACGAAAATTATCACAGATTTTGCGATAGTGGCCTAGAAATGCCAAATGAGAGCTTATTCGAAAGCACATTTCGGACACTATCGTGTTCACCCACATACATACAAACAGATATCATCGTAAAATTACATGTAACGAGGATAACATAAAAGTAAAGGATATCGAAGTAAAAACTTGTGCTATTACTGCAGACGAAAAATGATTATTTTCCTCTGCCATAACAAACATAAGGTGAGGATGGAATCTATACTATTATAATATATTAAATTTAAAAGATAAAAAAACCCGACTGCGTGAAGAGCGAACTAATTAATTATTTCTCATAAATATGAAACTATTTTTTATATTATTTACCCTTTTTTTAATTTACTTGTATTGATGACTTTTAAGTTGTGTTTAATTATTAGTTCCTATCTACAAACACTCTTCTGATGAGGCCTATAGATGTCTATTATGAAGGTTAGAGTTACAGTAAAGGTAGCGATCCAAAGTACACAACTTCCAGGTTGTGTAATATTTAAACGGACCTTCTGACTACAAAATCGTCAATGAAACATCGTCTTTATTTTGAAAGACCTACACAATGATATGCCCCTCAAAATGGTGCGTAATTTTTTTGTTTCGTCTCTACCGCCATTTTTTATTTTACGGCCGCCATTTTGAATTTATAAAAACAAAACCTATCCTATAACCATCGGAAGATTAAGACGAATCGATAAAGACCTCATTCATAAAAATCCTTTCAGCCGTTGGGATGTTTCCAGGGTATAAAGAAATCAACATACACAGATACGCGTGAAGCACATAACCCTCCTTTTCAGTCTGGTAAAAAGAAAGTTCTTTGCCTGAGTGTCTGTATGTGTGTTAGTGACGGGGATGGCTGGGGAAATCTACCGCACGTCGAGATCTAAAAATTTGGATGAGGATAGAAGAAGACAATTGCGAATGCACGTGAGGCTCGGATTTTTCTTTTTTTCTTTTAATTAGCAGCGATATTAATTAAAAACCATAAAACACAGCTCAAAATGGCACAATAGTCTGGACAAAACGGCATTTCTGAAGTTCTTTAAGTAGAGAAGAAAGAAGCGAGGTGGGGGGCACCCTTCCGTATTTCTCGCATTAAGAAATACAATGTACTTATCAAAATAAGAAAAAAAAAATCAGGTAACTTTTCCGATCATCAATGTGTTATTCATTAAAAAATATATTAACGTTTACCCTTTCAAAAACATTATTCGCTAACGTCGATTTCGTGTTTTTTCACACTCATATTTAGATTACCACATCCGTTCTTCTGATTGAAGTACGAAAAACCCCAAAATACTCACTTATTGGGGTTTATTGTCTTTCCGTGTCGAAATAGTGTTATATGTTTACAAAATATTAATATTTACTTTTTGAAAATACGAATGCCCATTTCGTGTTTTTCGACTTTTTTACAATTTTTAAAAATTAACATCCGCTAATCGGGTAAAAATATGAAAAACAAAAAAATACCTACATCTCGATGGTAGTTTTTCCCGTTATAATGATGTGTTTGTTTTTTAACCCCCTCACTGACAAGCCCGTGTTAATACGTTCACTAAGCTCCAGGTTTCACTGCAATACAAGCAATATTTAAAGTAATATAATTCTACTGATTTAATGTATTTTTAATACATTGAACAATGATTAATACTTCCGAGGTTTGCATTCATATTTGTTATTAAGTTTTTTTATAAAATGTTCAAAGAACCATTTTTTTTAGCATTTAAAACAAAATGCTGAGAAAACAACATTACAATTTTGCCCTTTTCCAAGACAGTCGGAGGGTTAAACCATTTAAATATACATATATTCTGAATTCCTATTCCATGTCTTTCGGCTTTTTCCAGATTTTAAAGTCCACATTCGCTTCCTAAATCAAAATAAAAAACAATATATATATTCCCTTTTTTTCTGGTACTTATGCGGTTCGAGTGATGTCTTAGGTTTAAAAAATATTAATATTTACTATTTAAAAAAATTATCTGGAAGTCCTTATGCATCCCACATGAAATGTGAAATAAATTATGGAAGATGCGTTATATATTTTTAATTTTGACCGGTTAAATTAATAATATATATATATACACACACACACACACACACACACACACATATATATATATATTTATATACGTATTTTTAAACAGCATATTTACATTATTTATTTGTTTTTAATTATGTAATTTAGAAAATTGTACACGACACTTGTTTTTAAATTCCATTATTTCTAAATAGTAACCTTAGCATTTATTAATATTAGAATATAGATGGATAAGTAATTCCTAGATTACTATTCAAAAAGTGGTAGAAAATAAAACGTGTACTAGAAACTGCTCCCAAAGGGGTTAACAATGTAGTTTTCAATTGAGGAATTAGTAATAAAATAACCAAAAACACCAGGATCATATTGTAAATGTTATATTATATAACACAAAATATGCAGGTGAAACTTGAAATAATTATTTATCAATGAAGTACTTTTAAAATTAAGTTAAAATGTGCTATTTCATTAATTTTATCAGGTTTTTAAGTGAACAATATTATTTAAATACCATTTAAATTAATACGCTGAAAGTATTGTAGTATGTGGTTCCATATTTTAATATACTAGGTACAAACTACAAAATATTTTCGTTTTGAAAGCAATTGTTTAGTCTTTCAGTTATTTTTATTTTTTATAACATTTTCAATTGAATAAGCTGCGATTAAACTCGTTTTAGAGTTTGGAACTTTTGATCTTGCTGAATATATTTTTAACCATTTCCGATGAGTGTAACTGACACAGACAAAATTCGTCTTTTCAACAAGATAAATTTTCTGTTATCTTAGTTGACTGGATTTGTTTTATTTTATATACACGTTTTCAATTTTAGAAAACGTATATAAAAAACAACATCCAGGTTTTGACAGAATCATTACATATATAAATTGATATTGGATTTAATTCCTTAGATATTGAAAAATATTTAGCAAAGATGATCTATGAGAGGGACAGTCGGAGAAATTAAACTTGCGTAAACTAAACTCTGCAATTTATTTCCGGTTTCTACGTCAGATGGAGTAAATGTAAACTTATTTACCGGGTGTCCTAAGAATGATGGGACTATTTAGAAATTGATTTTCTTAATGGTAAATGCATCGTTTGCTGCTATGTTCTTGGTAAAGCAGAAAAATTTCCAAGTACAGGGTCATTGACATTACGTACCAATGTTTTACCGCCCCACCAGTGACCGAGACGTTCTGCTCTCGAAGCTGGTAGACGGGAGGTGCAGGGTTCGAACCCAATCGAGCCCTTCGGCCTAATCGTGCGGTTGTTTGGTTGGTTGTGTTTATGACAGCCAATTATCAACACGAGGGATATAGGCCCTAAGGGGGGTGCCCTTCGTGGGGGTCTTTTTTAGGGAACCTAACCCATATTAAATCTTGGAAATCCAAGGTTCGAAGAAAACTACGAAAACTCCGAACGTTTAGGCCGACGGGCGCGATTGGGTTCGAACCCAGCACTTCCCGTCTACCAGCTTCGAGAGCAGAACCTCTTGGCCACTGGTGGGACACCTAATCGTTCGGAAATTTCTTGGTTTTCTTCGAACCGTGGATTTCCATGCGTAAATACGGGTTAGGTTCCTTAGAAAGACCCCCACAAACGGCATTCCCCCTTGGGCCTATATCACTTGTGCAGATAATCGGCCGTCATAAATAACACCTAACACACCAATGTTTTACCACTGAGCTGCCTGGATGATACCAGGCTTAGCACGTCTCACTCTTATCTGTTTGCAACGCTTCAACCACAGCCTGGATGGAATATTTCTCATGAGCCACCGACTCTGTGGCAAACACGTAATGAAAGAGAATCCAGCTCGATGAAACTAAATATACATATACATAATTTTGGGAAATTTTGCAAAAAGTTGCACACACCTATATTTTTAGTATTGTGATTGCTGAATTTTTAATTCTTGAATCGTCCAAGTAGTTCAGTGGTAAAGCATTTTTACATAATGTCAATGAACCTGGTTCGAGTCCAGGCTTTGACACTTATTCAGTCTTTTGATTTTACGGTTCTTAGCCAAGCTGAATAAAATTCGGCAATTAAACTTACTAAAATTATAGGCGTGTGAAATTTTCTGCAGAAATTTCCAAAATTATATATATGTATATTCAATTTCATCGAGGCTGGCTGTTTCATTTCGTGTTTGTCCAAGAGGTGATGGCTAATGAAAAATATATCATCATGTGTTGCGATTTCAGAATTACCAACAGATAAAATTGAGAAATGCTAAGTCTGGTATCGTCCAGTTAGATCAGTGGTAGAGCACTGGCACATAATGTCAAAGACCCTTGTTCGAGTCCAGTGTTGGACAATTTTTTCTCTGTTGTTTTTACACCTCTTAGGCAAGTTGAATACAATTCAGTAATTAAAACTTCAAATAACTCAAATTATAGGTGAGTGAAAAAAACTACAAAAGTTCTATAAAGATTTCAAAAATTATATATATGTATATTTAATAGAAATGAAGTAATGTAAATTTCAAATGAACCGGAATAAGACCGATGTCAGACGGACGTCTTTTTTGCTTAAGTATTATCCATTCACAATGCTATAGCATTGTGCTATAGCAAAAAAGATAATTTTTACTGATAGAAAGAACTATCTAGGCGCTTTTTAAGAATCTACTTTGTCACTTATGAAATTTGTGAAAGAAAATTATTTTGTTACTATAATTCCATATGTCCCTGTTTACAAATCAGTGAATAAGTGGAGTATGGGTAATGCGGTAAGCTATATGCTGACCATATTACCTGAAGTTATGGATGGGACATCTGCCATTGCTTTTTTTATGCATTCCCAATCATCAATAAAAATTTAATTTAATGTTTTTTCCTTTCTGGTAATGTTCAAAAGTTTTTGTATTATTTGTTTTGTAATTAATGTCGAAAATAATTTCAAAATAGAATTCTCCACTTACTTCTGATCCATAAAAAGCAGATTTTTCAGCTACAAATGTTTTTAATTTTGTAGCTGTAAACTTTGTAGCACATACTATTGTAATGAATAGAAAAAAATGCTTTTTATTTGATTCCGTCCTATGAAAATGTAATATTCGGTATATGCAAATTTCTAATGATTGTCCTCTAATTACATAAACCAAAACTTTCACATTTTTAAATGATCTGTAAATTAAATTAAAAAATGCTTTGTATTATTTTGCATTATTTTATTTTCCAATAACACTAAACATTATTATAGTAGATTTGTGTGAAAGCCATTCATATTGCATCTTTTGTATACGTTTAGCATTATAGAGCAAAAAGGAAATTTTATGGTTTGGTGTACTCTGGCTTAATTACGTTTTTTCATTTCGTTTATTACTTATGGTTATTACCGGAATGCACTTTATCGAAATATATTACATTCTTTCAAGATAATATAATTCGAGGATATGTTAGTACATCAGCAGCAAAAGCCAACCTGCAACAGCATTTGAATGATTCTCCTATAGCATTTAATAATATTAGCATTGAAAAAATAGCATTTCTTTGTCTGAGAAGGTCAGAGTTAGCCATAGAGACACGCGGCACTAAGTATAAGGTATTTGGACATTGCAGTGAATTACTCGTTAATAAATACATACAGTTTTTGTATTCGTAAAAAAATCTCTTTTAATTGTCTGGTTGCTAGATGTGAGATAAGATAGACTAACGAATCAGCCCTTTCTTCTTGACAGTTTTAAATATTGTTGGCATCCTGTAGAATAAAATCAAATCACTAATTCTACATTTGAGCGCTCAGAGATAATCTAGTAAGTAAAAGTAGTGTGTTCATACATTATATTCATGAGTATATATTTTAATGAACTAGCTGTGTTCTAGACTAGTCAAATTAGAAAAAAAATGAAATAGACTATTTCATTTTTTTATATATCATCATTTTTTATATATCATTTATATATCATCATAAGAAGATTTCATATTTATTTAAGCACTTATGCACATTTTTACTTTCTCCTCTCCATGTAAAGTATCGAGATAATACAATAAAGTATCTTTAAAAAGTTTGTTATAATAATACTATAACAATAGTTTTATGCTTTAGAGTAAGTTCCAGATATTTGTCACAATCGTATGGAATAGTAGAGTTGAGTATTTCAGTAAAAAGATAATTGAAGTATAAATATGAAAATTTATATTATAAAATTTGGTCTATTTACAATTGATAGATTAGAAATGAACTTGAATCCAGGCTTGTCCTCACAAATGATGAAGCCAAATTTATTTTAATATTCATTGGCAATGTCGAACTTCGCATTTGGTGTCTCTATATTAAGAAGAATCTGTGCCCTGTATATGCATATACCATGTGCGATCTAGATCTCTAGATAAGACCTAGACACTACATCTCTGAACGTGTTGAGGTCCCGAGTTTGGGGTCACCGAATGCGGTGAACGGTTGTGTATTGATAGAGTATATTTAGCATATAAATAAGTACGGCCATACAACGTAAACCCACGGGATTTTGAGAAAATAAGTTGCAAAGTTTACGCTACAGATTATAATCAGGTAATTTTTCTTTTTGGCAAGCGACTCAGTAGTATGGTTGGTACCATGCTGGATTTGAGATTTTTATTTGGGAATTCGAATCCCACTCAGGCTTATTTTTTGGAACGAAAATTTTTATCAATTATCTTCGAACCGTAATTGAAAAATTGTGTAAAATAATTTAAATTTAAGTAATATATGAATTAAAAATATTTTCTGTAGCATCAAAGTACATTTTTATCAATAAAATGTTGCATGATTAAATATTTAATGAAAAGTAAATGAAAAAAAGTAGGCTAACTTATGATATGCTTTCATATTTTTAATATGATTTTTTAAAATCTGGGATTCTTGATTTTTAATTTGAATAAGTGTCTATGTAATAATATTTTTAGCAATTCATTTTTTTTTCTTGTTTAGTATGTTTATATAGCACAGTTTAATTACATAAATACAAGTTTAACTGTGAAATTTTGCCTTTTTATATATTTAATGAAAAGTAAATCTAAAATAAATAAATAATAATAATAATAAACTAAAAAAAAGTCAATTGGAACTTTTATAGACCATAAAATTGCGCTAATTTTAAAATTTATACATTTTAATTTACTTAAATAATCCACTATTTTTCACAGTGGAATAAATTAAAATGCGTTAGATAAAATCATAACACGCTGCTTTAAATATTTTTAATTTGTAAGTTTTATATTATCGTAATAATCTTTCAAAGTGTATCGTTTCTTAACAGCTAGCTTTTTACCTTTTGATTTTTTTAAAATCTTTGATTATTGTGCTTATAGTTATAACTGTCTATGTACTTAAAAAAATTTCTAAAAAGATATTGAATCACTAAAAATAGATATTAAGTAGGCAGAAACTACAAAATCAAGAATCCGAAATAAAAAATCCATTTTAAAAATTTGAAACAGTATTTTTACAAAATCATGAAATATTCGAAATATTTCCATAATGAAATAGAAATGTAAATATTATATATATTCAGGTATTAATATCATGCACTTTTATTTATTTTTCTGAAAAAAAAAAGTGGATTATTCATTGAACTAAGTATAAATAATTTTAAATAATAACAAAAAAATTCTGGTCTATCGACATATAAATTGGCTTATATTTTTCTTTTACTTTTCATTAAATAATTAAACATGCAAAAATTCATAATTAAAAATGTACTAGTGATAGGCTAACAAAATACACATTTAATTTATATTTTTCGTAAATTACAGTTATTTTACATATTTTGTCAATCGCGGTTTGAAAATAATTCATAAAAATATTCATTCATAAAAATAAGTCTGGGTGGGATTCGTACTGAGAAAGAAAAATATCAAATCACGCATGCTGCCGAACACGCTTCTGAGCCGCTTGCCCAAGAAAGGAATTTATCTGATTATATACCGTAGCATAAACTTTGCGACTTATTTTCTCAAGATATCCCGGGGTGTTGCGCTTTGTGACTTTCTTATATTTATATGCTAACTATACTATATCGAAACCAGAGTTGCCAGTGAGCTATTTTTTAAAAAAATTCAGATTTTTTGATTGGCACCGCTTTTTTGAAACGGAAAATTCCCTTTGTTTTTGCTTTAATTAATATGTCATTAAATAAGGCACATTTTACCATTTCAAAAAAGTGGTGCCAATCAAGAATGTGATTTTTTTAAAAGTAGCCCATCTGGCAACGCTGATCGAAACACAAACGTTCATCGCATTCGGTGTCGCCAACTTTGGGACTTTCCCTTGTAAGATACAGATTCCAAGCTTTATAATCATACCGAAGTGGGTGTTCAAAAGGATGGGCATTATTTAACGTATTAGGATTAAAAACCCTGTTATTATGCTGGAACCTAATATTGAATTAGTATGTTACCGAAAAGTCTCTGTTAATTAAATAACATATGGGTTTAAATGGCAGCATCTTTATTCATTTGCCTTAATCAAGAAATCAATTTTGTGGCTTTAAAATAGAACAATATTCGCAAAAAAGGTCCTCCATCGTTTCTTTTCAGACGTGCGCCCCTAGTTTGGCCCATCTTCCCCCTCTAGTTATGGGCAACTCTGTTAGGTGTGTGGTGCTAAAAATTTATTGTGCATTTTATCACTAATTCATGAATAGTAATGACTTGCAGCACTAATTAAACGCTTTTTTTCGGTGCCTGGTGCTGGGACATCATCATAATCACACACTTTCACCGATTCTGATTGCGCAAAGTATAGCATAAACCAAACACTTGCAGAAATAGTAAATCAGGAAAACATCTGGTAAATTTCCAAGAAAAAAGCTCATGCTTGACATGTTTTGTACTCATGAATCGTATATATTGTCTTAATTTAGCATTTCCATATGAAAAAGTCAAATTTGACTTATAAAACCCAGCAACGTTTTGTCTAATTTTTGATCTGAGCAATTTCGTTTTAACTAAAAATATATTTTCGTGCTTTTTTTTGGTCTTGCTTCTAATTTTCAACGAGTGATTTTTGTTCAATTTTGCAATATATTTCATTTATGTTATGCAAGTGAAAAAAGCATTGATTCCCCCTCCCCCTTTAAAAAATGCGGCGAAACAGGAGTTCAGATTCATTAAATTTATAAAAAGTACCTTTTTGCAACATTTAAGTAAAATACATTTATTTATAATTTTATCTCTTAAAAATTTTAATTCTCCATTTTGAATAGAAAATGTATTTCCAAAAATAACAAAACATTGTTTAGCTACATTCAAATAAAATCCATGAATTTATAATTTTTTAATTGATTAGCGCATTTAAAACGGGTACATTAAAACTTTGATTTCAACTGAAAGCAGCTGAAAACAAACCACAGATAATTCCTTAATTCATTCTGAATCCCGCATTCAGTAAATGGTTCTTAACATATAAAATTATTTTTTATTGCTTCGTAAGCTTATGAATAAAGAGAGATAATAGAACATGTTTGCAATTACATGTCTGTTAAAAGTTTCTGCGGTCAATGTAACATTTGCTTATTTCGAAACATTTGGTACAACACTCTTTTAAATTAAAAAATACGCTGAAGGATATATTTATCTGAATGGACAATTTTTATCCAACTGAAATGACATTTGATTAAGAATGTTCATTTACTGTTCTTGTTTTTGTAAGTAATGGAGCGTTTTACGTTGCCGGTTTATTTGTATATTTAAGGGGTTTTTACTACGTACTCATGGAGTTTTTTTAGGGGATGGGGGGGGGGGGCGAGAGAGGTATTCCTGCATAATAAATTTTGTTTTTTGGCACAAAGTTTTTTTATTATTTTTGTTTTGTAATTGTTTTAATTTGCTGAAAAAAAGAAAGAAAATAGCCTCCTATAATTTGTGAGAAAACTTAATTTTAGTACAGTTGTAATTAATTTGAAAACATATTTGTACGAACGAAATTTGTTTGGATGAATTGCATTTGATTAAATGTATATAAATGATATTTTTGTGTTCTTGTGAAATTAGCTTTGAATATGCGTTGATAGATATGGTTGTTATGAATTCAGGGATCAAATTTCTCTTTTTTAATACTTTCCAACGTAGTTGAAAAGTGTTTATGAATTCAGATTGTCTGTCCGTCTGTCTGTCCTTGCTTTAACTCGCGTAAATATTAGTCCGATTGCCATGAAATGGATATATTTTATTTGGGTTTAGTATGGCATGTTCAGTATTGTAAAGGAAGTGTGTATAGCATATTTGGTTCATTTATAGGGCCACTCAAAAGAATTCGGTTACATTACGGTATATGGGAAAGCCGCTTGATGTGTATTTTAATGATATTACAGTATTTAAAACATATTGAAATTGATATAAATCACTCAGGTGTACTAAAAGGTTATTACTATAGAATAGGGTGTGCATAGAACTTATCGTTTATTTACAGGAACGCACAAAAGTAATTTGATATAGAAGAAAATGTGCAATAATTGAACTTTTGAAGCCACGAAACATTAACTGCTGGAAGAGCGTTTTCAATTGTGGTATGCGTTTTTAAATTTAACTATTTTTAAAATATTACTTGCTGTGTATCAAATCCAGATCTTATACAAGGTCGAACAACAGTTCTCAACAACATTCGTTTATTGGTTGAAATTACTGAGCGGAAATTTTAAAATATATTATGCGTTTAACTCAACTAACTTTTTGCATACTATGTAGTATGCATACGTATCTGTAGATCATATACAGGGCTGCAAAAAAATCGTATATTTTAACTATTCATGGTAATGGCAGAAATCGTGTTTTCAAATGCATTATGCATCAAAATGAATTGTTCATCAAAGACGTCATCTTCCACATTTGTCAATTGTGATATTTTGTTATGGTATTCTGAATGTGTTGAAAAGTGCTTCATAATCTATGCTGTCTGCATGATTCTCTATTTTTTAGGGTGGGGGAGGAAATTAGAAATCGTGCTGTTAAAACTGTGTTAATTATTATACAGGGTATCTCTTATTGTTAACTAATTTCTAAACCGTTAGTTTTAAAGGTATAGTTCCAATTGCAAAAAGGTTTCAAATTTTGTTCTGCATTACATAAATCGATTTACATTACAATGATTACTTTTCAAATAGATAAGAAATTACAAATTTTATACAATGCCTCTGTCCTATAACTTTGATTTAGAAAATGTTTTTCCATGTTCTAACAAGTAAAACAGCAAAAATTTATTCTTTTATGGTCAAACCTTACTGAGTTATGATACTTACAATTTTAGGAATTTTCAATGTTTTAATCACCATAAATGGAAAAACACGTTTTTAGTGTCAGAAAACGCTAAAAATGCATGAAATTCAAAGTATCATAACTAGGTAAGTTTTTGTCTGGCAAAAATTAAGTTTTTAGTCACAAACTAATTTTGATTCATCTCAATAGAAAACAGCATTTTTAATTATGTCAAAAAATTATTCCAAACATTTTGTTTAAAAGGCCTTCTAATTAAAACATCCGTTGACCGCATACACAGCGATTAGTTATACACTGTTAAAAATTTTGCAGCATTCTGGCAGGTCATTCGACCATTTTTTAAAAAACGGTTTCATAACCATAATTTAACTACATTCTGACCATAAAATGGCCAATAATATGGTCAGAATAGTGTTAAATTCACGGTTGTGTAACCGTCTTCGGAAAAAACGGTCAAATGACCTGCCAGAATGCTGCAAATTTTTAACAGTGTATGTTATAAAAATAACAGGTTGTTGGAACCTGTTACCTGTACAAGTGTGCAACGATGTAACCTGTTAACCAAAAGTAACTATATTTCCCATCTCTATTGTTCAATTCTTTTAAATTATATCTTTTAGAAGAGTGGACTTCGATATAATATTTCATTACATCGTGTGGGTTCCTGAAAGACTGTCTGCATTCAAGACTCTAATGAGCGTTCTAATTTCGAGTTATTAAAGTAACAACGAATTGGACTTTGAATGATCTACTGTATTTATTTTTTTTTTTAAATAGGTTACATAAAAATATACTATTGTCATAAAATTACAGTATTTGAAATACAATTTTATCTTTAATATGATATATATTCAAATATGAATCAGTCTTTATATGCATTTAAACAATTAGTTCCGTGAAAGATATCTTCCGCAATAAAATCATTGAATAGAACTCTTTGCTCTAGGCTTTAATTATGTTTGTTTCATTGTCAGTGCATTGCTGTTATAAATTCTTTCAATTACGGTTGTCGAATTCTTTCTTTTTTAGGAAAACACACATGTTTTTAAGAATGCCTCCATGGTGATACTTGAAAATCTGTCAGTCGTTGCTGTGGCAACCCTTTTTTTATTGTATTTCTGATTACTTCGATGTAGATGTAAAATTTGATTTGAACCGTCTGCGGGTAAAAATGGAGCTCTCAAATGAGAGTAATAATATTTGAATATTGTTGTGTAAATAAATGTATATAAGTTTTTTTAAGAAAGAAGTTGATTAATTCGAGCTGTAGTATGTCTTTATTTATTGAAGTTATGAATTTGATACTTTAGAACTGATCTATGATTAAGTTCTTATCTTTCGACGAACTATGGAATAGTTTGAATTACCGAACCTGCAATCTGATTGACAAATATCATTTTTTGGCGTCTCAGCTTTAGGACTGAATTATTGGTGTTTGGATTTCATCATCGAATGTAGTAAGTACCTCAAATTAAATTATATTTAATAAATTGAAGTACATTGAATATATATTTTATTGATTAATTTTCTTTATTTTACGATGGATCTGGAAACTCTTAAGAAAAAAAGAGCCACGATTCGTAGTCAAACTACGAAAATATTTGATAAAATAATGAATTAAATTTAAGAAATCAAAAAACCGATTGAGTAAAATGCGAACTAATTAATCATTTCTGAGCAAAGTGAAACTATTTTTTATATTACTTACCTATTTTTTATTTACTTGTGTTGATGGCTATTAAGTTGTGTTTAATTGTTCGTTCCTATCTATATACACTGTTTTGATGAGGCCTATAGATGTTTATGATGGTTAGAGTTGCAGTAAAGCTAGAGATCCTACCTACGCAATTTCCAGTTTGTGTAATATTTAAACGGGGCTTCTGACTGTAAAATAGTCAATGAAACATCGTCTTCATTTTGAAAGACCTATCCAATAATATGCCACTTAATATGGTGCGTAAAAAAATTTTTCGTCTCTACCGCCATTTTGAATTTATAAAAATCAAACCTAGCCTATAACAATCGGACGGTTAAGACGAATAGATAGAGACCTCATTCATTAAAATCCACCCAGCCGTTGGGATGTTTCGAGGGTATAAAGAAATCCACATACCCAGATACGCGAAAAACACATAACCATTCTTGTCAGTCGGGTAATAAGTGATTTATTAGATAATACACAAAATTTAGATCTCGAGAATAGAAAATCACAACTGGATATTTTAAAACAGCAGTTGAATGATAAAATGAAAACTTTAAAGTCATTAAATTCTGAGATTGAACCACTTGTTCCAGGTACTGAATTTGAAAAAGAAATCGAGAAATCTGAATCTTATAATGAAAATATTATTGAATGGAAATATAAAATTTCCAAATTTATAAATGATAACACCGTTACTCCTGAAACTGAACAAGATGCTTCAGACATTGAAAGTGATAGTAGTAGCAACAATAGTTCTCTACTAAAAAGTCAGAAAATTCTGAATCAAAATTTGGTAAAACTTCCTAAACTTAATATATCTAAATATTATGGTGATTAGTGTTGATGGCTTGAGTTTTGGAGTCAATTTTCGAATGCGATTGATAATAATGAACATTTAACTCCGATTGATAAATTTTCCTACTTAAAGTCACTTTTGGGCGGAAGTGCTGCAAATACTATAGCAGGCTTTTCGCTGACTAAGGAAAATTATGCTCATGCTATAGAATTATTGAAAAATCGTTTTGGTTGTAATGACCTGGTGATAAATTGTCACATGACTAAACTACTAAATTTGAAACCTGTACGAAATTCTAGTAATATTAAAGCTCTCAGAGATTTATATGATGAATGCGAATTTCAAATAAGAAATCTTAATTCTTTAGGTGTTGCATCAGGTTCATATGGGCACTTGTTATGTCCGATTCTTCTGAAACTTATTCCATCAGATATTGCGCTGGAATTTAATAGAAAACGTATTAAACATACTGACTGGGATGTTAATGAGCTGATAAATTTCATTAAAGACGAAATTGAATCTAGCGAGGCCACTGCCCAATTAAACTATTTTGAAAAAATCCCTGAGAAGCAGGAAAATTATAAGAAAAATTATAAAAAAATTCGTTCCATCAGCTTCTACTTTAACCACAAATATTAAAAATAACTGTATTTTTTGTAACTAGACTAATCGCAATACTGAAAATTGTAAGTCTTTCACCATTCCGGAAATGCGAGAAAATTGTAATGGGAATGAAGATGATTTAAAGGCTTCCGTAAATTTCCCATCGCTAATTTTTGTAAATTTTCGAATGAAAACTGCAAAGTTTGTAGTAAAACATATCACAATACTATACTTTGTAATTCTATTAAAAAAAACAGAAGTATCAAAAAATCCAGATAGTATTATTTCCTCCGTATCTCATTCTAAAAACAATATAAATAATGTGAGAAGAGAAGTAATATTGCAAACAATTCATGTAAAAGTAGAAGCGGGTGAAAATTCAGAAACTGCACTTTGTTTATTTAACTCTGCCAGTCACCGAACTTTCATTACAGAAAATTTAGTTTTAAAATTAAAACCTGAGCCCATTAGAATGGAAAAATTAATTGTCTATACTTTCGGTTCGAAAAAATCTGAAGAACGATGCTATGATGTCGTAAAGCTAAAGCTAATTCACTTGGCGGACAGAAAAAGGTAGTATAATAATTGAAGCATTAGTCACACCGCTAATAACCAATTCTTTGGTACAAATTCCTTCTCTTCCAATCCAAATTAAGAGAAAGCTTTCCAAATTTCGTCTTGACAGGTGGGAACATTTTGAAAATCGCGATGTTGATATATTAATAGGAGCTGACTATTTATATCAAATTAATGATAGAACATATCTCATAAATAAATCATTGTTCGTCTGTAAAAAATTATTTGGGTATTCTCTCTGCGAGACAATTGACGTAAATAAAAATAGTGAGAGTAAACAAGCTGGGGTCTTATCTACTCAGGTTATGAAAGCTATTTAAAATGATTTGAAAACATTGGTTAGAAACTTTAGGGATGAACACGGAAGAAAATATTTCTGAATTAGATAAAGAGATAATCGAAAAATTTTAAAACAATTGGCATTATCTTGAGCACCGTTACGAAGCTAAATTGTTATGGAAAGAGGATAAAAGAGATTTAGGAAGTAATTATAGCAATGCTAGAAACCGATTTATTAACTTAAATCAAAAATTGCTTAAAGATAACGAATTATTGCAGAAATATAAAGAAATTGTAATTGAACAGGAATTAAATTACATAGTGGAAGAATGCTCTAATAAAACTGTAAATAGTGGTTATTTTGTGCCCCACCGACCTGTATTGCGAGATGATAAACCCACAACTAAAGTTACAATGGTATTTGATGCTTCCTCAAAAGAAAACAACAAATAATTAAATGATTATTTGTACAGTGGCCCAAATCTGAACCCAGATTTATTAGAAATTATCATTAATTACAGAAAATTCAACTGCTTTTTGTGCAGATATAGAAAAGGCCTTTCTTCAAATTTCTGTAGCTGAAGAAGACCGAGGTTACCTTAAATTTCTTTGGTTCGATAATGACGCAAATTAACTTTGTCAAAATTTTAAGATTTAGACGGTACCATTTGGCGTTTCATGCTCACCATTTATTTTGGCTGCCACAATTAAACATCATATAAAGAAATATCGAGATCAACATCCAAGTGTTGTATATTTGTTAGATAATTTCCTATATGTTGATGATTTAATTTCCGGATCAGATTTAGATAATGAAGCATATTATTTATCAGCTACAGCTTCTGAAATTCTTAAAGAAGCTGGAATGAATTTGCGAAAATTTAAAACAAATTCTATTAAACTTAGGAAAATGTGGGAATCTGATAACTTAGGTATAAGTGAGGAAAACACAGGTAGTATCTTAAAAGTTCTAGGACTGATTTGGAATACTGAATCTGATGTTTTGATGTTAGATGCGCAGCCCTTTGAAGAGTGTTATATAGATGATCCCAAGAAGCGAACAGTGCTTAAAATGTTACTGTAAATTTATGATCCATTAGGATTTGTGAATCCATTTTAATACGTATTAAAGCCTTGTTGCAAGAAACATGGCAAAGAGGTTTAGAGTGGGACAGTAAATTACCCGAAGATTTGAAATGCGAGTGGAACACTTGGTGTTCACCAATTGTACATTTACGAACATTTGAAATACCCCGAAAATATTTCCTAATGGGATAAACATTTCTGAAAATTCATAAATTAACATTTTCTGTGACACTTGTCCCAGAGGGTATGGATCAGTTGCTTATCTGCGTTCAATTTCGTTAACTGGTGAAATTCAAACAAGTTTTGTTTGGAGTAAATGTAGAATAAGCCGCCTCAAGAGGTTAACCATGCCACGGCTGGAATTGACCAGTGCAGTAGGAGCCGCTAGAATGCGGAAATATTTAAAACAAGTATTACATATTTCGAATTTAAATATAAAATTATGGTTAGTTCATGTCATTTATGGTCAATTATGGTCAACTCTTTGTTGGATTAAAGGTTCTACTACAAACTGGAAACCCTTTATTTCCAATCGTGAAACTGAAATTCAGTCATTGACAGATCCAAAGGACTGGAATTATTGTCCCGGAAAAGAAAACCCAGCAGATCTGCTTACGCGAGGGGAAAATTTATTGAAGTTAATAGGTAATAATGCATGGTGGCGCAGCCCACTTTGGTTATCACTACCGGAAGATATGTGGCTTCAAAAAGGTCTATAGAAATGGATCACGAATCTTTTAATGAAATGAAAGCAAAACTAAATTTAACACTATTGTGTAACGAATCAAACTCTACTGCTAAGCCAAAATTTGATATGGCAAAGTTTAGTACTTTAAATCGCGTGTATAATGCTATTGCTTAGATAATGCGTTTTATTCATAATGACAATTCGAAAAACCCTAAAAATTTAGGACCTTTAACTACTTCAGAAATAGAAATAGCAGAAAAATACTGGATTAAACAAACTGAGGAAACTTCATCTAAAGTTGAAATAGATGCACTTAAACAAAAAAAAAAACCTAACACAGATTCTTCTTTATACAACCTTAATCCACAATTAGATGAAAATAACTTACTTGTTTTATCCGGAAGACTTCAGTTTTCTGATGTTACAGAGCAGGAAAAACATCCGTGGATACTTCCTAATAAATCTTATTTTGTAAAATTACTTATTAAGGATGCGCAAGAAATAATGTACCATTTTGGTGTAGCTGTCCCTTTAGCTCACCTTCGTGAAAGGTTTTTTATAATAAAGGGAAGAAGATTTGTCAAATCCGTCTTAAGATCGCGTATGATATGTCGAAAACTTAATGCTATTCCTGGAAAGGTGGAAATAGCACCTTTACCGAAAGACATAATCATCAGAACACCAGTTTTTGAAACCTCTGGTGTAGATTTTGCCGGTCCGATTTATTATAAAACTTCTTAAGGTACTGGGAAGGCTTATATTGTCGTATTAACATGTGCTATAACAAGAGCGATACATCTAGAGTTAGCCACCAATCTAAGTACTGAAACCTTTATCTTAGCACTACGAAGATTTTTCTCTAGAAGAGGTTTCTGCAAAATAATACACAGTGACAATGCCACGACGTTTTCTAAGGCTTATTTGGTGGTAAAAGATGCTTGGAAAAGAATTTCTAAGCAAGAAATTTTTGATTATTTGAGAAAGAATAAGATAACATGGAAGTTTTTAATTCTCAGGGCTTCTTGGTGGGGCGACTTCTGGGAAAGAATTGTCAGATCAGTCAAAACACCTTTGAAAAAGGTTCTAGGCAAAATTTGTCACAGTTATGAAGAGCTAGAAACAATACTTGCAGAAATCGAAGCTGTGATTAATTCACGTCCTTTATGTTATATCTACGAAAAAAATGCTGAACCATCACCTTTAACGCCATCTTATTTTTTGGTTGGTAAACGATTAATGTCCTTACCTTCTTATGGATTACCAATTTGTACGTAAATAAGATTTTGTTGACGAAAAAATATAAATATAAGCAACAAATTACTCACCACTTTTGGAAAAGGTGGAGAAATGAATATTTGTTAGAACTTAGAACTTTTCAATTGAAAAACATAAATTCATCGCCTCAGTTCAAAGTTAACGATATAGTGATAATTCGTGATGAAAAGCTAACAAAACATATGTGGAAATATGGTCGTGTTAAAGAACTCATATTTGGTCGCGACTCTAAAATAAAATCATGTGTATTACAGACTGCAAAAGGCGATCTCAAACGACCCGTGTAACTCTTCTATAATCTGGTACTGGACTTGGTGGACTAAATTAATAGACACTAAAAACTTGGACACTAAAAAAAACTATTCTTAAACTTTTAATTTCTTTTGTTACTCATACTTACTTTTATTATTGTTTAATTTTCATTCATTTCATGTGTTTTATTTTCTTTCTTAGATTGCAGCATTCTTATAAATTTTTCTTCTATATCTGTAGCTGTATGTAAGTTGTTGTCGGAAATTTGTCATGTATATAAGTATACTGTTTTGTTTATTAAATTGTTTATTGTAGATGCTGAACTAAGTGTTCATCCGGGGGCAGTGTGTTAAGAATGCCTCCATGGTGATACTTGAAAATCTGTCAGTGGTTACTGTGGCAACCTTTTTTTTTTGTTTTTCTGATTACTTCTATGTAGATGTAAAATTTGATTTGAACCGTCTGTCGGTAAAAATTGAACTTTCAAATGAGAGTAATAATATTTTAATATTGTTGTGTAAATAAATGTATATAAGTTTTTTTTTAAGAAGGAAGTTGATTAATTCGAACTGTAGTGTGTGTTTATTAATTGAAGTTATGAATTTGATACTTTAGAACTGATCTATGAATAAGTTCTTATTTTTCGACGAACTATGGAATACTCTGAATTACCGAACCTGCAATCTGATTGACAAATATCACATGTAATTATTTATTGAATAAGATTTTCTGTCATAAGAGAATATATTCGATTTTGCCCGTAACAGTATACAAAATAATATTTAATATAAATTGTTTTTCATTTCAAACAATTGTTTTCTTTTCTGATAATGCACTATAAAATGAAAATACCGAAGCATTAGAAATTTTGTAATGAATATATAGTCTTTGCGGAAGATGCACCCTCACACTTTAAATATAATCAAAACAATAATAGCCAGATATTAAGGACCAATTGAATACAACTACTTATTTCTATTTAAGTTAATAAAGATTCTATAAATAACAGAAGTTGAATAGATCATCTTTTAATCAAACCATTTGCTTTGAAAAATAATGTTTTAACCACTTCACCGGCTGCCCCGAGATAACTCGGAGGTAAAAGCACTGTTCCCCCATACCTGTCGCCGGTGAAGTGGTTAAAAATCTAATAAATTAATTTTTGAAATTTCAATGTTGTTCCTTTCTATTTTTAAATAATAATAAGAATAAAGTTTGAATGGAAAATTAAAGAATTATGCAAAATTATATCTAGAAAATAGTGGTTGAATCAATGCAGCAGGTTGGTTGGTTTTCCTCAGGTCTGCAAATCACCAATATAGGACTTATTTTAGCTTGTTGATGCTCATTAAAAGCCAACTACCGCATGAAGCATTTCGAAAACGTAAAGTTAGCACCAATGAATGACGGCATTTTTAAAATTTAGGTTTTGAAAATCATTACACATATTATAATAAGTGATATATGAAAATAAAGAAGTACATTCTAAGTTTTATTTACAGTTACAAATGTTCGATGTGCGAATCTTTCGTAACACGGCAAACACATAATTTCTAATCAAGTTCGTTCCACAAGTTTGGCAGTTTCGCACAGTCAAGGATTCTTAGCCCAGCACTGATGCATTAAACACACCAACTAATGCAGCACTGATGCACCGTAAAATGTACAAGTTTCATCAGTGTTGCATTATAAATCGTTAGTAGTATGTAGAGCCGGGTGTGGGACAAAAAGGGGCGGGGTCGTTTGATGGACAGGTGGGCGTGTCCGATGGCGAACTATAAGACGGGTGTGGGACAAAAAGGGGCGGGGTCGTTTGATGGACAGGTGGGCGTGTCCGATGGCGAACTATAAGACGGGTGTGGGACAAAAAAGGGGCGGGGTCGTTTGATGGACAGGTGGGCGTGTCCGAGCACGAAGTATAAGACGAGGGGTAAATTTTTTCAACGGTTCGAGGCAAGGGTTGTTTTTTAGTTGGATGGACAGGTGGGTAAGGGACAAAACGGAGTGTTCCCATTTTTGATTGACAGGTGGGCGTGTCCGAACACATGCTCTAAGACGAGGGGTGATTTTTTTGACGACGGTTGGCAGGAAGTTTCGAATGGATTCTTCTGCTATAAGAGGGATTAATAATGTTTTTTAAACAAAGGATTTCAATTTAATTTCATTGAATGAAATAACTAAAACTTAATTATTTTATGAATGGATTATAAGCGAGTTTATGTTTTATTTTAATTTAAACGAATTTAATGGATGATTAGTTCAGAATTTTTAACCGGTTTCAAAGCTATTTTTGTTTTTTAATTGATTATTTTTTAATTGGGAACCTTTTTACTGAATGCATTATTTTCATAATGACGTAATCGGCGATTCGAATTTATTTAATTGCATGAATTAATTAAAATAAAAAAATTTTAAGCTGATTATTTTTAAATTGATTTTAAGCTTTTTGAATTGAATTTTAACGGAAGTTTTTTAATTAGAACTTTTTAAGAAACTGATTATTTTTTAATTTCTGCAACACGTGATTTAGACAAGATGGTTTATGTTCGAACATGAATGTGACGTCATGTATTGATTTCACCCTAGACGAGCAAATAAGAGGACTATTTGTAGAGTTGAGTTGTTTTTCGGATCTAGATGGTGTTTAACTGTAACCATGTGTGAAGTTGAGTTGTGTGGATTACGATTAACTGTAACCGGTAATGAAAAAAGTTTCTCATACAGCATCTGACAACAGTTGTATGGATCAGTTGCTTGGATTTTCATGCTCAGTGTTGTATCGTTTGTTGTCTTGTGAATTTTCTTCGCTTTTATTTTAGTTATTTTTATTGTTTTTCGTCATGGAAGACGGACTTAACATCAACAAAAGCAAGCGTAAACTTGTTGAAATTAAAGAAAGCAACAAGAAAACGAAGAATTATCAAACTACGGTAAGTTTTTTAATTGATTTTTTAAAATTAATACTTTTTTCAATTCATACTAATAAATTTTAATTCTTTTAATTATTTTTACTTATTTTGGCTCTCTCTCTCTTTTAGGTTCAATCATTTGTAGAAAAGGTTAAATGGCATAATTCGAAGGATATGAAATACCTAGGTGGAGAGAACTTTCTTTCCGTGAATTATTTTCTGGGGCAAACCCGTGTTCACATTAGACGATATATTGTTGATCCCGACGGTGAATTACAGCCTACTAAAGATGGTGTATCTCTAACTCCCAAAGTCTGGCAATCCTTGTGTCGTGAAATCAAGACTATATTAAATCCTAAATTTTCAGAAAAGATGACAATTATTGAATCAGATTTGTGCATTTCAAAACAAGTAAAGGATGGTGTGGAACTTTTCGTTCTCCAAAGACTTTTCCAAAGAAAAAATATGAGTATGCAATTCGTATCTGAACATGTTGTACTAACACTTGCTGAGTTTGAAAAGGTAGTTGATAACATGTGCAATATCACGGATCGTTTGAAAGAAGGACTAATCACATACTCAATATCTTACTATATTTATGAAGAACTGGACAACGCCAATTTCCAGTTTAACCCAACAGATAACCCCGACGCGTTTTTAGAACTTGTTGATTCCCTGACTAAGTGTTTGGTTGCTGCCATTACTATCAAAATTACGGAACTGATAAACTGTTTCGGATGTCGTGAGTCTTATCAAGCACCTTTTATGCATGACTGTGTAACAAAAACTCGAACTGAAAAATGGTTAAAGTTCTCTGACAGTGCACTATATTCCATCAACATGCGTGATGTTGCAAAAGACATTGTTAAAAAAAACTTAACTGTTGACTTTAAATATGTACTTGGTCAAGAAGAATTTTTTGATTCATTAATTATCCCAAAAATATTAGAATCTGTACAAAAAATGTATGTTGGAGAAGACCAACAATCACAAGAAGAAAATGATTTCTTACAATTATCATTGTAAATTTTAGATCTGAATAAATGTATATTTACATAATATCTTTTGTCTGTTTTCTTAGTCTTGTTTTTTATCAAATTAATAAGAATGTTTCAGGTTTGCATAAAAAAGAAATTGTTGGACTTTACAAAAACTTTTCTTTAAAAATAATAAGTTTGTGTTCAGAAAATAAAAAAATATTTTTTTTTTTTATACCTTAATCCTTTTAATATTTTTACTGAACTTAAATCTTTTTCCAGTGCATATTTTTTATCGAACAGATTTTTTTCTAGTGCATTTTTTTATCGAACTGATTTTTTTTTTACAATACATTACTTTTTCCTCAACACAAAAAATAATTTTCCTAAATATAAAATTTTTTCCAAACACAAAACATTTTTATCCCTAAATATAAAACATTTTTTTCCTAACACAAAACTTTTTTTAAAAACATAAAACTTTTTCCAAACATAATTTTACTGTACTCAAAACTTTTTTACTTAAAATAATTTTCCTAAACTTTTTCAAACATAATTTTTTCTGTACTCGAAACTTTTTTTACTCACCATACTTTTCACTGTACTTAAAATAATTTCCTAAACATTTGTTTCCCAATCATAAATCATTTTTTCCAAACACAAAACATTTTTTCCTAAATCATAAATCACTTTTTCCAAACATACATATTTTTTATCGAACAGATTTTTTTCTAGTGCATTTTTTTTATCGAACTGATTTTTTTTACAATACATTACTTTTTTCCTCAACACAAAAAATAATTTTCCTAAATATAAAATTTTTTCCAAACACAAAACATTTTTATCCCTAAATATAAAACATTTTTTTCCTAACACAAAACTTTTTTTAAAAACATAAAACTTTTTCCAAACATAATTTTACTGTACTCAAAACTTTTTTTACTTAAAATAATTTTCCTAAACTTTTTCAAACATAATTTTTTCTGTACTCGAAACTTTTTTTACTCACCATACTTTTCACTGTACTTAAAATAATTTCCTAAACATTTGTTTCCCAATCATAAATCATTTTTCCAAACACAAAACATTTTTTCCTAAATCATAAATCACTTTTTCCAAACATACATATTTTTTTCTAAACACGAAATATTTTTTTCGAAATACAAAACATTTTTTTCTAAACACGAAATATTTTTTTCGAAATACAAAACATTTTTTTCCTAAACATAAAACATTTTTTTTCTAAACACAAACATTTTTTCCTAACACAAAACTTTTTCCAAACACAAAACATTTTATTCCAAACATAAAACTTTTTCCAAACACAAATCTTTTTTTCCAAACACAAACCATTTTTTTCAAACACAAATCTATTTTCCTAAACACAAAACATTTTATTCCAAACATAAAACTTTTTCCAAACACAAAACATTTTATTCCAAACACAAACCATTTTTTCAAACACAAATCTATTTTCCTAAACACGAAAGATTTTTTCCAAACACAAAACATTTTTTTCCTAAATATAAAACATTTTTTTTCCTAACACAAAACTTTTTTTAAAAACATAAAACTTTTTCCAAACATAATTTTACTGTACTCAAAACTTTTTTTACTTAAAATAATTTTCCTAAACTTTTTCAAACATAATTTTTTCTGTACTCGAAACTTTTTTTACTCACCATACTTTTCACTGTACTTAAAATAATTTCCTAAACATTTGTTTCCCAATCATAAATCATTTTTCCAAACACAAAACATTTTTTCCTAAATCATAAATCACTTTTTCCAAACATACATATTTTTTTCTAAACACGAAATATTTTTTTCGAAATACAAAACATTTTTTTCTAAACACGAAATATTTTTTTCGAAATACAAAACATTTTTTTCCTAAACATAAAACATTTTTTTCTAAACACAAACATTTTTTCCTAACACAAAACTTTTTCCAAACACAAAACATTTTATTCCAAACATAAAACTTTTTCCAAACACAAATCTTTTTTTCCAAACACAAACCATTTTTTTCAAACACAAATCTATTTTCCTAAACACAAAACATTTTATTCCAAACATAAAACTTTTTCCAAACACAAATATTTTTTTTCGAAATACAAAACATTTTTTTTCCTAAATATAAAACATTTTTTTTCCTAACACAAAACTTTTTTTAAAAACATAAAACTTTTTCCAAACATAATTTTACTGTACTCAAAACTTTTTTACTTAAAATAATTTTCCTAAACTTTTTCAAACATAATTTTTTCTGTACTCGAAACTTTTTTTACTCACCATACTTTTCACTGTACTTAAAATAATTTCCTAAACATTTGTTTCCCAATCATAAATCATTTTTCCAAACACAAAACATTTTTTCCTAAATCATAAATCACTTTTTCCAAACATACATATTTTTTTCTAAACACGAAATATTTTTTTCGAAATACAAAACATTTTTTTCTAAACACGAAATATTTTTTTCGAAATACAAAACATTTTTTTCCTAAACATAAAACATTTTTTTCTAAACACAAACATTTTTTCCTAACACAAAACTTTTTCCAAACACAAAACATTTTATTCCAAACATAAAACTTTTTCCAAACACAAATCTTTTTTTCCAAACTTTCCAAACGCAAAACTTTTTTCACTGAACTGAAAACTTTTTTCCCAAACACAAAACTTTTCTACTGAACTGAAAATATTTTCCCAAACACAAAACTTTTCTACTGAACTTTAAACTTTTTTCCTAAACACAAATCTCTTTTACTGTACACCATACTTTTTTCCTAAACATAAAACTTTTTTCCTACTCAAAACAATTTTTCTAAACTTAAAACATTTTTTTCTAAACATAAGAGTTTTCTACCTAAACATAAAACTTTTTTCCTACTCAAAACGTTTTATTCTAAACGTAAAACTTTTTTTCCTAAATACAAGACTTTTTTACCTAAACATAAAAAACTTTCCCAGACACAAAACATTTTCTCCTAAACATAAACTTTTTCCCAATCACAAAACATTTTTTCTTAAACACAAATCCTTTTTTCTGTACTTCATACTTTTTTCCTAAACATAAAATTTTTTCCTATTCAAAACATTTTATCCTAAACTTTTTTTCCCTAAACACAAGACTTTTTTACCTAAACATATTTTTTTCTCAATAGTTTGAGAAATATGTAAAATCAATTATATCATGTAAAATTATAAAAGAAATAGCTAAGATTTTTCTAAAAGTAAAAAATAGTATGTATAAGATACTGTTATGTAAGCTAGGTAATCTTAGACCTATTATAAAATGTACTAAATCGAAATTAAAGAACCGAAACAAAAACCTATAGGCTCTTTCAATGTTTCCCTAATATTATTATATTCACACACAAACTATATGTAAATTATAAAAATTTAAGATTATACCTGTAATAATAAAAAAAAAAAAAAACTAAAAATTTAATATTAATGCACAGAAAAATTTATACTTTCGTAAAATTAGGGGTATGCATTCTCCTCACAAAAAAAATCTCAATAATATAACAAAATACGTTTAGAACAAATACAGAATATGGGTTTTCGGTGAAGTGTGTCGTTAATTTATCTGTATAAAAACTTAAGCAAGATGACTAGTTAATTAAAATAATTATACTAAAGAATAAAAATTACTAAAAAATTATCCATTACATATTAATTACATAAAATTGGGAAAACAAGGGTCCATAAATCAGTCGAGAAAAGTGTATGAATATCAATAGGTGTATGGTAAAAAGTCAACTGGAGTATACTAACAGTCTGGTAAATTCCTGAGCTAACTATGAATATATTAAATTATTTTAAAAGTGTTTGCTTAAAAATAAGCTATACTTTGTTCTAAAAAATCGTCAGTTATTTCGTTCTTTAGTATTTCAGAGTTCGAGTATACAAAAAAATTAACAAATTTAATCTTAAGAATTTAGTTTAGAATTTAGGCTGGTGTTTAATCAAAACGTAGAATATATACCGGTTTCTCAAACACATAAACTTTAATTGAATTCTTTCAATTAAAGGTTATTTTATACGCATAAAGTTTATTAAATACACATTAAAAAGAAACAAAGACTGCTTTGTGAGGACAAATTGGATAATTTCTATTTCTCAAAATTTGTAACAGATCAGATACAAAAATAGCACTAAATTAAAAATAATTTTTTCAATTCAAAACATACAAGATATAAATAAATTGATTCGACATTAAGGAATAAGTTAAAAATGAGTTTCAGTAAAAATTCAAAGTATATTTAGTTTGTCAAATATTTAAAAAAAAATCGCAACTCCGTATTAAAAGTAAATTCCGTTTTGTTAGAAATACAAAAAACTTTAATGTGTACGCAGTAATAATACGTATTGAAAGTATATTTTGTTTTGTCAATTTCTGAGGGGAAAAAAGATCGATTTTAGAAAAAAGACGTGTCTTTATTAATTAATTTTTTAGGGATTATAAGTTTTACAAATACATTTTTTACGCATAACAAATTATATAATTTTGCATTTGTTTCATTTTTTTAATCAAGATAAATAAAGATATACTGTTTAAAGGAAAAAAAAATATTTTTATGTTAAGTATATTAAAAAATATGTATACTATCAGAATATTTCTAAAATCAGTAAAATTAAAAAGAGTATATTCATGGGGGGGAAAAAGATTATCTTTATTTTAAAAAGCATTTTTAAGTACAGAAAATAAGAAAGAATTATTGATATGTTTAATAAAATGAAAAAAGATATCTTCAGGAAATTAAAAATACTTATAAGATTAGTGGTGTAAGCAATAAATGTCAGGAAAAGATGTCTCTTTGTTCAGTAAAATGAAAAATATAATTGCAATCAGAATATCAGAAAAAGATGCTTCGATGGAAAAATGTATTTCTATGTTTAGAAAAATGTATTTTTATGTACAAAAATAAAATACTTTTATCTTCTGTAAAATGAAAAAGATTCCTTTATGTTCAGTAAATTGAAAAAATTATCACTTGTTCGATAAATTGAAAATAATGTAATGTTTAAAAAATATTGCTACGATCAGAAAAATTAATATGAATGCAATCAGAATATCATAGAAAAGATATTTCTAAGTTCAGAAAAATTAAAGAGTATTATAGATGTTCAGGAAATAAAATTATTTATAGTATCAGAATATGAAAAATATATATTCTTATGTTCAGTAAAATAAAAAATATTTTATACTTTTAGTAAAAAATTTTCAAAATGAAGCAATACGGATTAAAAGATAGTTCGCCAAATATAAAACATTAAAAAAAGCGTTGGAAAAATCTGTTTTATAATAAGAAAATGAGTATATTAAAGATAGTAAAAACTATTCCTTAGAAAATTCTAAATGCCGATAAAAGTCACAATGTTGAATCTCAAATCCGAAAGGGCAACTTTATGACATAAGTTTTAATTTATTTTTGTTCGGAAATGCATAAAACTAGCAAGTATTGTTGTTCAGAAACTATGTCATCGAGCTGTTTTTTCCGGGTTTTTTTTTTTTTTTTTTTTTTTTTTTTGCAAACACGATAGATATTTCAGAAAATAGTGTCAAAGTTGACATTTTGAACCGAAGTTACAGAAGAAACCAGAAAATCCAGCCAGCGAAGGGCGAAAAACGTGTTTATCATGTGATCAAAATCGCTTATAACTCAATAGGTAATTTACTGATCAAAAAATGGAAAACACAGTTCGATTTTAAATCACTTCTATAATCAGACCTTTTAATTTTATATCTTTCCGTTAAAAAATGAATTTGTAAATGTGTCATACGTTTTGCGCTTGTTGAGCAGAGCAGTTAACAACAGCCTTAAGCCATGCTTGCGCTCAAATACCTTTTAACTAGTAAATAAATTAAAGTCATTCGTCTAAAAAAGTATCCAAAAAGCGCAAATAAGTCTTTGTAAATATATTTATTCTCAAAACTATCGCTGAAGTGTTGTTGAAAAATGCCTGTGCATGCATCCGTTTCCCCCCGCCCCCCAACCTGACAGACAGGTGTTTCTTAATGAATAGAATAGATTCCAAAAGCAAGACAAGTGTAGCTTTGTTGGAAAACGCGTTCATCTACTGACCAAGAGTATCCGGGTTCGAATCCTTTGTTTAAGCTTTTGTACAAGTTTCTTAATTCTAAAAAATAGGCATTTTCTTAAAAAGTTCTAATTAAAAAACTTCAGTTAAAATTCAATTCAAAAAGCTTAAAATCAATTTAAAAATAATCAGCTTAAAAATCTTTTTAATTTTAATTAATTCATGCAATTAAATAAATTCGAATCACCGATTACGTCATTATGAAAATAATGCATTCAGTAAAAAGGTTCCCAATTGAAAAATAATCAATTAAAAAACAAAAATAGCTTTAAAACCGGTTAAAATTCTGAACCAATCATCCATTAAAAGTTAAATTCGTTTAAATTAAAATAAAACATAAACTCGCTTGTAATACATTAAAAATAATCCATTCATAAAAATAATTAAGTTTTAGTTATTTCATTCAATGAAATTAAATTGAAATCCTTTGTTTAAAAAACATTATTAATCCCTCTTATAGCAGAAGAATCCATTCGAAACTAAACTTCCTGCCAACCGTCGTCAAAAAAATCACCCCTCGCGTAAGAGCATGTGTTCGGACACGCCCACCTGTCAATCAAATATGAGAACACTCCGTTTTGTCCCTTACCCACCGGACACGCCCCTCTGTCCATCCAACTAAAAAACAACCCTTGCCTCCGGCCGTTGAAAAAATTGACCCCTCGTCTTATAGTTCGTGATCGGACACGCCCACCTGTCCATCCAACTAAAAAACAACCCTTGCCTCGAACCGTTGAAAAAATTTACCCCTCGTCTTATACTTCGTGCTCGGACACGCCCACCTGTCCATCCAACGACCCCGCCCCTTTTTGTCCCACACCCGTCTTATAGTTCGCGATCGGACACGCCCACCTGTCAATCAAACGACCCCGCCCCTTTTTGTCCCACACCCGGCTCTACATACTACATACTACATACGCAAACATAAACTGTTAGGCTTGAATTATGGCATGGGCAAGCCAAACTAAATATTAAGTAATAAAATTTTACAAAATAAGTACATTCTGTTCGTCTGCATACGTGAGAAAAAAAAGGGTGTTATTCAAATATTGCAGCAGGATTATCAAAAATAGCTACGATCGCTTTATATTTGATTTCACTCTGTTATCTTGAAGAAATGATTTAGGTTATAGTCAAGTAATATTACATTATAATTTTCTTTTCAAAATGCAAAATATGGGTTAAAATATTTACTTACATAATATATTATCAATTGTTGTTACTCTTTAGCATTTATTGCTAAAATATAGAAATAAGATTTTGATATTATCTTTGAGAATTATCTTTAATTTTATCATGAAAATCTGTAACTTTAAAAGATTCTATCTTTCATAAGTATGCATCTAATATTTGAAATAAAGAGAGACACTTTCTTCATCTTGATATGAGTTGTCATCTTTCTTTGTGATTCTTTCAAATTTTTTCCCAAATATCTTCCTTCAATAAGCATTTTTCACAGCTTTACTAATTGAAATACTTTGGCAGTTTCACAGAGGTAATTTTATATATTTTAAGCAGCTGGGTTTATTTCTTTTAAAAAATTAATTATGAAACTATCTATATTTTAATTTAAATTACAGGAAACCTGAAATTTAGATCATTAATGTCAACTGTGTCCAATGGGTTACCACTATATTTTAATAGAAAATTTCCCCATTGTTTAATCCGCAAAATTCTGAAATTAAATCCGTCAAAGATTATTACTAAAAAAAATTTAAAATTACTCCACTTGACGTTCGGAATATTTAACAGATTAAAATGTATTCAAATAAATAGTAATGAAATGTTTCCATTGGTTAAAAGGACCTAATGTTCTAACGAAAACGTCCACTCTCATTCATAAATCTAAAATATTGTTCAAACGTTTTAACGCAAATTTAGTGAATTCCCATTCCATTCGTTCTGAAATGAATGCCTGTAAATGAAATTATATGTTGAAATTGAATTTCCATAGTTATGATAATTGAAGTTTTAAATCGTTTTCAATATAGATGTTTCGCCATTTTTTCGTAACAACATACAATGCGTAAATTTCTCCACGCTTTTATTGCACTCACTATAAACTCACTATATTTTTTTTTTATTATTATTATAAGTCATTCTAATTTTATCCTTAAAAAAATGTTTTACTGTATTAAGACACGTTATATTTAAACATGATTGCTGTATTAACATAAGATGAAATTGAGCAATAAAACTAATTGATTTGAATAATTGAGTTAATACAAAAATACTTATCCGTTTACTTTGGCCACAAATATATTTAAAATAGTTTTAAAAATGTTTCTGTACCAAACCTGTTACATGTTTTTTACGAAAATGGTACGAAAATTATCACAGATTTTGCGATAGTGGCCTAGAAATGCCAAATGAGAGCTTATTCGAAAGCACATTTCGGACACTATCGTGTTCACCCACATACATACAAACAGATATCATCGTAAAATTACATGTAACGAGGATAACATAAAAGTAAAGGATATCGAAGTAAAAACTTGTGCTATTACTGCAGACGAAAAATGATTATTTTCCTCTGCCATAACAAACATAAGGTGAGGATGGAATCTATACTATTATAATATATTAAATTTAAAAGATAAAAAAACCCGACTGCGTGAAGAGCGAACTAATTAATTATTTCTCATAAATATGAAACTATTTTTTATATTATTTACCCTTTTTTTAATTTACTTGTATTGATGACTTTTAAGTTGTGTTTAATTATTAGTTCCTATCTACAAACACTCTTCTGATGAGGCCTATAGATGTCTATTATGAAGGTTAGAGTTACAGTAAAGGTAGCGATCCAAAGTACACAACTTCCAGGTTGTGTAATATTTAAACGGACCTTCTGACTACAAAATCGTCAATGAAACATCGTCTTTATTTTGAAAGACCTACACAATGATATGCCCCTCAAAATGGTGCGTAATTTTTTTGTTTCGTCTCTACCGCCATTTTTTATTTTACGGCCGCCATTTTGAATTTATAAAAACAAAACCTATCCTATAACCATCGGAAGATTAAGACGAATCGATAAAGACCTCATTCATAAAAATCCTTTCAGCCGTTGGGATGTTTCCAGGGTATAAAGAAATCAACATACACAGATACGCGTGAAGCACATAACCCTCCTTTTCAGTCTGGTAAAAAGAAAGTTCTTTGCCTGAGTGTCTGTATGTGTGTTAGTGACGGGGATGGCTGGGGAAATCTACCGCACGTCGAGATCTAAAAATTTGGATGAGGATAGAAGAAGACAATTGCGAATGCACGTGAGGCTCGGATTTTTCTTTTTTTCTTTTAATTAGCAGCGATATTAATTAAAAACCATAAAACACAGCTCAAAATGGCACAATAGTCTGGACAAAACGGCATTTCTGAAGTTCTTTAAGTAGAGAAGAAAGAAGCGAGGTGGGGGGCACCCTTCCGTATTTCTCGCATTAAGAAATACAATGTACTTATCAAAATAAGAAAAAAAAAATCAGGTAACTTTTCCGATCATCAATGTGTTATTCATTAAAAAATATATTAACGTTTACCCTTTCAAAAACATTATTCGCTAACGTCGATTTCGTGTTTTTTCACACTCATATTTAGATTACCACATCCGTTCTTCTGATTGAAGTACGAAAAACCCCAAAATACTCACTTATTGGGGTTTATTGTCTTTCCGTGTCGAAATAGTGTTATATGTTTACAAAATATTAATATTTACTTTTTGAAAATACGAATGCCCATTTCGTGTTTTTCGACTTTTTTACAATTTTTAAAAATTAACATCCGCTAATCGGGTAAAAATATGAAAAACAAAAAAATACCTACATCTCGATGGTAGTTTTTCCCGTTATAATGATGTGTTTGTTTTTTAACCCCCTCACTGACAAGCCCGTGTTAATACGTTCACTAAGCTCCAGGTTTCACTGCAATACAAGCAATATTTAAAGTAATATAATTCTACTGATTTAATGTATTTTTAATACATTGAACAATGATTAATACTTCCGAGGTTTGCATTCATATTTGTTATTAAGTTTTTTTATAAAATGTTCAAAGAACCATTTTTTTTAGCATTTAAAACAAAATGCTGAGAAAACAACATTACAATTTTGCCCTTTTCCAAGACAGTCGGAGGGTTAAACCATTTAAATATACATATATTCTGAATTCCTATTCCATGTCTTTCGGCTTTTTCCAGATTTTAAAGTCCACATTCGCTTCCTAAATCAAAATAAAAAACAATATATATATTCCCTTTTTTTCTGGTACTTATGCGGTTCGAGTGATGTCTTAGGTTTAAAAAATATTAATATTTACTATTTAAAAAAATTATCTGGAAGTCCTTATGCATCCCACATGAAATGTGAAATAAATTATGGAAGATGCGTTATATATTTTTAATTTTGACCGGTTAAATTAATAATATATATATATACACACACACACACACACACACACACACATATATATATATATTTATATACGTATTTTTAAACAGCATATTTACATTATTTATTTGTTTTTAATTATGTAATTTAGAAAATTGTACACGACACTTGTTTTTAAATTCCATTATTTCTAAATAGTAACCTTAGCATTTATTAATATTAGAATATAGATGGATAAGTAATTCCTAGATTACTATTCAAAAAGTGGTAGAAAATAAAACGTGTACTAGAAACTGCTCCCAAAGGGGTTAACAATGTAGTTTTCAATTGAGGAATTAGTAATAAAATAACCAAAAACACCAGGATCATATTGTAAATGTTATATTATATAACACAAAATATGCAGGTGAAACTTGAAATAATTATTTATCAATGAAGTACTTTTAAAATTAAGTTAAAATGTGCTATTTCATTAATTTTATCAGGTTTTTAAGTGAACAATATTATTTAAATACCATTTAAATTAATACGCTGAAAGTATTGTAGTATGTGGTTCCATATTTTAATATACTAGGTACAAACTACAAAATATTTTCGTTTTGAAAGCAATTGTTTAGTCTTTCAGTTATTTTTATTTTTTATAACATTTTCAATTGAATAAGCTGCGATTAAACTCGTTTTAGAGTTTGGAACTTTTGATCTTGCTGAATATATTTTTAACCATTTCCGATGAGTGTAACTGACACAGACAAAATTCGTCTTTTCAACAAGATAAATTTTCTGTTATCTTAGTTGACTGGATTTGTTTTATTTTATATACACGTTTTCAATTTTAGAAAACGTATATAAAAAACAACATCCAGGTTTTGACAGAATCATTACATATATAAATTGATATTGGATTTAATTCCTTAGATATTGAAAAATATTTAGCAAAGATGATCTATGAGAGGGACAGTCGGAGAAATTAAACTTGCGTAAACTAAACTCTGCAATTTATTTCCGGTTTCTACGTCAGATGGAGTAAATGTAAACTTATTTACCGGGTGTCCTAAGAATGATGGGACTATTTAGAAATTGATTTTCTTAATGGTAAATGCATCGTTTGCTGCTATGTTCTTGGTAAAGCAGAAAAATTTCCAAGTACAGGGTCATTGACATTACGTACCAATGTTTTACCGCCCCACCAGTGACCGAGACGTTCTGCTCTCGAAGCTGGTAGACGGGAGGTGCAGGGTTCGAACCCAATCGAGCCCTTCGGCCTAATCGTGCGGTTGTTTGGTTGGTTGTGTTTATGACAGCCAATTATCAACACGAGGGATATAGGCCCTAAGGGGGGTGCCCTTCGTGGGGGTCTTTTTTAGGGAACCTAACCCATATTAAATCTTGGAAATCCAAGGTTCGAAGAAAACTACGAAAACTCCGAACGTTTAGGCCGACGGGCGCGATTGGGTTCGAACCCAGCACTTCCCGTCTACCAGCTTCGAGAGCAGAACCTCTTGGCCACTGGTGGGACACCTAATCGTTCGGAAATTTCTTGGTTTTCTTCGAACCGTGGATTTCCATGCGTAAATACGGGTTAGGTTCCTTAGAAAGACCCCCACAAACGGCATTCCCCCTTGGGCCTATATCACTTGTGCAGATAATCGGCCGTCATAAATAACACCTAACACACCAATGTTTTACCACTGAGCTGCCTGGATGATACCAGGCTTAGCACGTCTCACTCTTATCTGTTTGCAACGCTTCAACCACAGCCTGGATGGAATATTTCTCATGAGCCACCGACTCTGTGGCAAACACGTAATGAAAGAGAATCCAGCTCGATGAAACTAAATATACATATACATAATTTTGGGAAATTTTGCAAAAAGTTGCACACACCTATATTTTTAGTATTGTGATTGCTGAATTTTTAATTCTTGAATCGTCCAAGTAGTTCAGTGGTAAAGCATTTTTACATAATGTCAATGAACCTGGTTCGAGTCCAGGCTTTGACACTTATTCAGTCTTTTGATTTTACGGTTCTTAGCCAAGCTGAATAAAATTCGGCAATTAAACTTACTAAAATTATAGGCGTGTGAAATTTTCTGCAGAAATTTCCAAAATTATATATATGTATATTCAATTTCATCGAGGCTGGCTGTTTCATTTCGTGTTTGTCCAAGAGGTGATGGCTAATGAAAAATATATCATCATGTGTTGCGATTTCAGAATTACCAACAGATAAAATTGAGAAATGCTAAGTCTGGTATCGTCCAGTTAGATCAGTGGTAGAGCACTGGCACATAATGTCAAAGACCCTTGTTCGAGTCCAGTGTTGGACAATTTTTTCTCTGTTGTTTTTACACCTCTTAGGCAAGTTGAATACAATTCAGTAATTAAAACTTCAAATAACTCAAATTATAGGTGAGTGAAAAAAACTACAAAAGTTCTATAAAGATTTCAAAAATTATATATATGTATATTTAATAGAAATGAAGTAATGTAAATTTCAAATGAACCGGAATAAGACCGATGTCAGACGGACGTCTTTTTTGCTTAAGTATTATCCATTCACAATGCTATAGCATTGTGCTATAGCAAAAAAGATAATTTTTACTGATAGAAAGAACTATCTAGGCGCTTTTTAAGAATCTACTTTGTCACTTATGAAATTTGTGAAAGAAAATTATTTTGTTACTATAATTCCATATGTCCCTGTTTACAAATCAGTGAATAAGTGGAGTATGGGTAATGCGGTAAGCTATATGCTGACCATATTACCTGAAGTTATGGATGGGACATCTGCCATTGCTTTTTTTATGCATTCCCAATCATCAATAAAAATTTAATTTAATGTTTTTTCCTTTCTGGTAATGTTCAAAAGTTTTTGTATTATTTGTTTTGTAATTAATGTCGAAAATAATTTCAAAATAGAATTCTCCACTTACTTCTGATCCATAAAAAGCAGATTTTTCAGCTACAAATGTTTTTAATTTTGTAGCTGTAAACTTTGTAGCACATACTATTGTAATGAATAGAAAAAAATGCTTTTTATTTGATTCCGTCCTATGAAAATGTAATATTCGGTATATGCAAATTTCTAATGATTGTCCTCTAATTACATAAACCAAAACTTTCACATTTTTAAATGATCTGTAAATTAAATTAAAAAATGCTTTGTATTATTTTGCATTATTTTATTTTCCAATAACACTAAACATTATTATAGTAGATTTGTGTGAAAGCCATTCATATTGCATCTTTTGTATACGTTTAGCATTATAGAGCAAAAAGGAAATTTTATGGTTTGGTGTACTCTGGCTTAATTACGTTTTTTCATTTCGTTTATTACTTATGGTTATTACCGGAATGCACTTTATCGAAATATATTACATTCTTTCAAGATAATATAATTCGAGGATATGTTAGTACATCAGCAGCAAAAGCCAACCTGCAACAGCATTTGAATGATTCTCCTATAGCATTTAATAATATTAGCATTGAAAAAATAGCATTTCTTTGTCTGAGAAGGTCAGAGTTAGCCATAGAGACACGCGGCACTAAGTATAAGGTATTTGGACATTGCAGTGAATTACTCGTTAATAAATACATACAGTTTTTGTATTCGTAAAAAAATCTCTTTTAATTGTCTGGTTGCTAGATGTGAGATAAGATAGACTAACGAATCAGCCCTTTCTTCTTGACAGTTTTAAATATTGTTGGCATCCTGTAGAATAAAATCAAATCACTAATTCTACATTTGAGCGCTCAGAGATAATCTAGTAAGTAAAAGTAGTGTGTTCATACATTATATTCATGAGTATATATTTTAATGAACTAGCTGTGTTCTAGACTAGTCAAATTAGAAAAAAAATGAAATAGACTATTTCATTTTTTTATATATCATCATTTTTTATATATCATTTATATATCATCATAAGAAGATTTCATATTTATTTAAGCACTTATGCACATTTTTACTTTCTCCTCTCCATGTAAAGTATCGAGATAATACAATAAAGTATCTTTAAAAAGTTTGTTATAATAATACTATAACAATAGTTTTATGCTTTAGAGTAAGTTCCAGATATTTGTCACAATCGTATGGAATAGTAGAGTTGAGTATTTCAGTAAAAAGATAATTGAAGTATAAATATGAAAATTTATATTATAAAATTTGGTCTATTTACAATTGATAGATTAGAAATGAACTTGAATCCAGGCTTGTCCTCACAAATGATGAAGCCAAATTTATTTTAATATTCATTGGCAATGTCGAACTTCGCATTTGGTGTCTCTATATTAAGAAGAATCTGTGCCCTGTATATGCATATACCATGTGCGATCTAGATCTCTAGATAAGACCTAGACACTACATCTCTGAACGTGTTGAGGTCCCGAGTTTGGGGTCACCGAATGCGGTGAACGGTTGTGTATTGATAGAGTATATTTAGCATATAAATAAGTACGGCCATACAACGTAAACCCACGGGATTTTGAGAAAATAAGTTGCAAAGTTTACGCTACAGATTATAATCAGGTAATTTTTCTTTTTGGCAAGCGACTCAGTAGTATGGTTGGTACCATGCTGGATTTGAGATTTTTATTTGGGAATTCGAATCCCACTCAGGCTTATTTTTTGGAACGAAAATTTTTATCAATTATCTTCGAACCGTAATTGAAAAATTGTGTAAAATAATTTAAATTTAAGTAATATATGAATTAAAAATATTTTCTGTAGCATCAAAGTACATTTTTATCAATAAAATGTTGCATGATTAAATATTTAATGAAAAGTAAATGAAAAAAAGTAGGCTAACTTATGATATGCTTTCATATTTTTAATATGATTTTTTAAAATCTGGGATTCTTGATTTTTAATTTGAATAAGTGTCTATGTAATAATATTTTTAGCAATTCATTTTTTTTTCTTGTTTAGTATGTTTATATAGCACAGTTTAATTACATAAATACAAGTTTAACTGTGAAATTTTGCCTTTTTATATATTTAATGAAAAGTAAATCTAAAATAAATAAATAATAATAATAATAAACTAAAAAAAAGTCAATTGGAACTTTTATAGACCATAAAATTGCGCTAATTTTAAAATTTATACATTTTAATTTACTTAAATAATCCACTATTTTTCACAGTGGAATAAATTAAAATGCGTTAGATAAAATCATAACACGCTGCTTTAAATATTTTTAATTTGTAAGTTTTATATTATCGTAATAATCTTTCAAAGTGTATCGTTTCTTAACAGCTAGCTTTTTACCTTTTGATTTTTTTAAAATCTTTGATTATTGTGCTTATAGTTATAACTGTCTATGTACTTAAAAAAATTTCTAAAAAGATATTGAATCACTAAAAATAGATATTAAGTAGGCAGAAACTACAAAATCAAGAATCCGAAATAAAAAATCCATTTTAAAAATTTGAAACAGTATTTTTACAAAATCATGAAATATTCGAAATATTTCCATAATGAAATAGAAATGTAAATATTATATATATTCAGGTATTAATATCATGCACTTTTATTTATTTTTCTGAAAAAAAAAAGTGGATTATTCATTGAACTAAGTATAAATAATTTTAAATAATAACAAAAAAATTCTGGTCTATCGACATATAAATTGGCTTATATTTTTCTTTTACTTTTCATTAAATAATTAAACATGCAAAAATTCATAATTAAAAATGTACTAGTGATAGGCTAACAAAATACACATTTAATTTATATTTTTCGTAAATTACAGTTATTTTACATATTTTGTCAATCGCGGTTTGAAAATAATTCATAAAAATATTCATTCATAAAAATAAGTCTGGGTGGGATTCGTACTGAGAAAGAAAAATATCAAATCACGCATGCTGCCGAACACGCTTCTGAGCCGCTTGCCCAAGAAAGGAATTTATCTGATTATATACCGTAGCATAAACTTTGCGACTTATTTTCTCAAGATATCCCGGGGTGTTGCGCTTTGTGACTTTCTTATATTTATATGCTAACTATACTATATCGAAACCAGAGTTGCCAGTGAGCTATTTTTTAAAAAAATTCAGATTTTTTGATTGGCACCGCTTTTTTGAAACGGAAAATTCCCTTTGTTTTTGCTTTAATTAATATGTCATTAAATAAGGCACATTTTACCATTTCAAAAAAGTGGTGCCAATCAAGAATGTGATTTTTTTAAAAGTAGCCCATCTGGCAACGCTGATCGAAACACAAACGTTCATCGCATTCGGTGTCGCCAACTTTGGGACTTTCCCTTGTAAGATACAGATTCCAAGCTTTATAATCATACCGAAGTGGGTGTTCAAAAGGATGGGCATTATTTAACGTATTAGGATTAAAAACCCTGTTATTATGCTGGAACCTAATATTGAATTAGTATGTTACCGAAAAGTCTCTGTTAATTAAATAACATATGGGTTTAAATGGCAGCATCTTTATTCATTTGCCTTAATCAAGAAATCAATTTTGTGGCTTTAAAATAGAACAATATTCGCAAAAAAGGTCCTCCATCGTTTCTTTTCAGACGTGCGCCCCTAGTTTGGCCCATCTTCCCCCTCTAGTTATGGGCAACTCTGTTAGGTGTGTGGTGCTAAAAATTTATTGTGCATTTTATCACTAATTCATGAATAGTAATGACTTGCAGCACTAATTAAACGCTTTTTTTCGGTGCCTGGTGCTGGGACATCATCATAATCACACACTTTCACCGATTCTGATTGCGCAAAGTATAGCATAAACCAAACACTTGCAGAAATAGTAAATCAGGAAAACATCTGGTAAATTTCCAAGAAAAAAGCTCATGCTTGACATGTTTTGTACTCATGAATCGTATATATTGTCTTAATTTAGCATTTCCATATGAAAAAGTCAAATTTGACTTATAAAACCCAGCAACGTTTTGTCTAATTTTTGATCTGAGCAATTTCGTTTTAACTAAAAATATATTTTCGTGCTTTTTTTTGGTCTTGCTTCTAATTTTCAACGAGTGATTTTTGTTCAATTTTGCAATATATTTCATTTATGTTATGCAAGTGAAAAAAGCATTGATTCCCCCTCCCCCTTTAAAAAATGCGGCGAAACAGGAGTTCAGATTCATTAAATTTATAAAAAGTACCTTTTTGCAACATTTAAGTAAAATACATTTATTTATAATTTTATCTCTTAAAAATTTTAATTCTCCATTTTGAATAGAAAATGTATTTCCAAAAATAACAAAACATTGTTTAGCTACATTCAAATAAAATCCATGAATTTATAATTTTTTAATTGATTAGCGCATTTAAAACGGGTACATTAAAACTTTGATTTCAACTGAAAGCAGCTGAAAACAAACCACAGATAATTCCTTAATTCATTCTGAATCCCGCATTCAGTAAATGGTTCTTAACATATAAAATTATTTTTTATTGCTTCGTAAGCTTATGAATAAAGAGAGATAATAGAACATGTTTGCAATTACATGTCTGTTAAAAGTTTCTGCGGTCAATGTAACATTTGCTTATTTCGAAACATTTGGTACAACACTCTTTTAAATTAAAAAATACGCTGAAGGATATATTTATCTGAATGGACAATTTTTATCCAACTGAAATGACATTTGATTAAGAATGTTCATTTACTGTTCTTGTTTTTGTAAGTAATGGAGCGTTTTACGTTGCCGGTTTATTTGTATATTTAAGGGGTTTTTACTACGTACTCATGGAGTTTTTTTAGGGGATGGGGGGGGGGGGCGAGAGAGGTATTCCTGCATAATAAATTTTGTTTTTTGGCACAAAGTTTTTTTATTATTTTTGTTTTGTAATTGTTTTAATTTGCTGAAAAAAAGAAAGAAAATAGCCTCCTATAATTTGTGAGAAAACTTAATTTTAGTACAGTTGTAATTAATTTGAAAACATATTTGTACGAACGAAATTTGTTTGGATGAATTGCATTTGATTAAATGTATATAAATGATATTTTTGTGTTCTTGTGAAATTAGCTTTGAATATGCGTTGATAGATATGGTTGTTATGAATTCAGGGATCAAATTTCTCTTTTTTAATACTTTCCAACGTAGTTGAAAAGTGTTTATGAATTCAGATTGTCTGTCCGTCTGTCTGTCCTTGCTTTAACTCGCGTAAATATTAGTCCGATTGCCATGAAATGGATATATTTTATTTGGGTTTAGTATGGCATGTTCAGTATTGTAAAGGAAGTGTGTATAGCATATTTGGTTCATTTATAGGGCCACTCAAAAGAATTCGGTTACATTACGGTATATGGGAAAGCCGCTTGATGTGTATTTTAATGATATTACAGTATTTAAAACATATTGAAATTGATATAAATCACTCAGGTGTACTAAAAGGTTATTACTATAGAATAGGGTGTGCATAGAACTTATCGTTTATTTACAGGAACGCACAAAAGTAATTTGATATAGAAGAAAATGTGCAATAATTGAACTTTTGAAGCCACGAAACATTAACTGCTGGAAGAGCGTTTTCAATTGTGGTATGCGTTTTTAAATTTAACTATTTTTAAAATATTACTTGCTGTGTATCAAATCCAGATCTTATACAAGGTCGAACAACAGTTCTCAACAACATTCGTTTATTGGTTGAAATTACTGAGCGGAAATTTTAAAATATATTATGCGTTTAACTCAACTAACTTTTTGCATACTATGTAGTATGCATACGTATCTGTAGATCATATACAGGGCTGCAAAAAAATCGTATATTTTAACTATTCATGGTAATGGCAGAAATCGTGTTTTCAAATGCATTATGCATCAAAATGAATTGTTCATCAAAGACGTCATCTTCCACATTTGTCAATTGTGATATTTTGTTATGGTATTCTGAATGTGTTGAAAAGTGCTTCATAATCTATGCTGTCTGCATGATTCTCTATTTTTTAGGGTGGGGGAGGAAATTAGAAATCGTGCTGTTAAAACTGTGTTAATTATTATACAGGGTATCTCTTATTGTTAACTAATTTCTAAACCGTTAGTTTTAAAGGTATAGTTCCAATTGCAAAAAGGTTTCAAATTTTGTTCTGCATTACATAAATCGATTTACATTACAATGATTACTTTTCAAATAGATAAGAAATTACAAATTTTATACAATGCCTCTGTCCTATAACTTTGATTTAGAAAATGTTTTTCCATGTTCTAACAAGTAAAACAGCAAAAATTTATTCTTTTATGGTCAAACCTTACTGAGTTATGATACTTACAATTTTAGGAATTTTCAATGTTTTAATCACCATAAATGGAAAAACACGTTTTTAGTGTCAGAAAACGCTAAAAATGCATGAAATTCAAAGTATCATAACTAGGTAAGTTTTTGTCTGGCAAAAATTAAGTTTTTAGTCACAAACTAATTTTGATTCATCTCAATAGAAAACAGCATTTTTAATTATGTCAAAAAATTATTCCAAACATTTTGTTTAAAAGGCCTTCTAATTAAAACATCCGTTGACCGCATACACAGCGATTAGTTATACACTGTTAAAAATTTTGCAGCATTCTGGCAGGTCATTCGACCATTTTTTAAAAAACGGTTTCATAACCATAATTTAACTACATTCTGACCATAAAATGGCCAATAATATGGTCAGAATAGTGTTAAATTCACGGTTGTGTAACCGTCTTCGGAAAAAACGGTCAAATGACCTGCCAGAATGCTGCAAATTTTTAACAGTGTATGTTATAAAAATAACAGGTTGTTGGAACCTGTTACCTGTACAAGTGTGCAACGATGTAACCTGTTAACCAAAAGTAACTATATTTCCCATCTCTATTGTTCAATTCTTTTAAATTATATCTTTTAGAAGAGTGGACTTCGATATAATATTTCATTACATCGTGTGGGTTCCTGAAAGACTGTCTGCATTCAAGACTCTAATGAGCGTTCTAATTTCGAGTTATTAAAGTAACAACGAATTGGACTTTGAATGATCTACTGTATTTATTTTTTTTTTTAAATAGGTTACATAAAAATATACTATTGTCATAAAATTACAGTATTTGAAATACAATTTTATCTTTAATATGATATATATTCAAATATGAATCAGTCTTTATATGCATTTAAACAATTAGTTCCGTGAAAGATATCTTCCGCAATAAAATCATTGAATAGAACTCTTTGCTCTAGGCTTTAATTATGTTTGTTTCATTGTCAGTGCATTGCTGTTATAAATTCTTTCAATTACGGTTGTCGAATTCTTTCTTTTTTAGGAAAACACACATGTTTTTAAGAATGCCTCCATGGTGATACTTGAAAATCTGTCAGTCGTTGCTGTGGCAACCCTTTTTTTATTGTATTTCTGATTACTTCGATGTAGATGTAAAATTTGATTTGAACCGTCTGCGGGTAAAAATGGAGCTCTCAAATGAGAGTAATAATATTTGAATATTGTTGTGTAAATAAATGTATATAAGTTTTTTTAAGAAAGAAGTTGATTAATTCGAGCTGTAGTATGTCTTTATTTATTGAAGTTATGAATTTGATACTTTAGAACTGATCTATGATTAAGTTCTTATCTTTCGACGAACTATGGAATAGTTTGAATTACCGAACCTGCAATCTGATTGACAAATATCATTTTTTGGCGTCTCAGCTTTAGGACTGAATTATTGGTGTTTGGATTTCATCATCGAATGTAGTAAGTACCTCAAATTAAATTATATTTAATAAATTGAAGTACATTGAATATATATTTTATTGATTAATTTTCTTTATTTTACGATGGATCTGGAAACTCTTAAGAAAAAAAGAGCCACGATTCGTAGTCAAACTACGAAAATATTTGATAAAATAATGAATTAAATTTAAGAAATCAAAAAACCGATTGAGTAAAATGCGAACTAATTAATCATTTCTGAGCAAAGTGAAACTATTTTTTATATTACTTACCTATTTTTTATTTACTTGTGTTGATGGCTATTAAGTTGTGTTTAATTGTTCGTTCCTATCTATATACACTGTTTTGATGAGGCCTATAGATGTTTATGATGGTTAGAGTTGCAGTAAAGCTAGAGATCCTACCTACGCAATTTCCAGTTTGTGTAATATTTAAACGGGGCTTCTGACTGTAAAATAGTCAATGAAACATCGTCTTCATTTTGAAAGACCTATCCAATAATATGCCACTTAATATGGTGCGTAAAAAAATTTTTCGTCTCTACCGCCATTTTGAATTTATAAAAATCAAACCTAGCCTATAACAATCGGACGGTTAAGACGAATAGATAGAGACCTCATTCATTAAAATCCACCCAGCCGTTGGGATGTTTCGAGGGTATAAAGAAATCCACATACCCAGATACGCGAAAAACACATAACCATTCTTGTCAGTCGGGTAATAAGTGATTTATTAGATAATACACAAAATTTAGATCTCGAGAATAGAAAATCACAACTGGATATTTTAAAACAGCAGTTGAATGATAAAATGAAAACTTTAAAGTCATTAAATTCTGAGATTGAACCACTTGTTCCAGGTACTGAATTTGAAAAAGAAATCGAGAAATCTGAATCTTATAATGAAAATATTATTGAATGGAAATATAAAATTTCCAAATTTATAAATGATAACACCGTTACTCCTGAAACTGAACAAGATGCTTCAGACATTGAAAGTGATAGTAGTAGCAACAATAGTTCTCTACTAAAAAGTCAGAAAATTCTGAATCAAAATTTGGTAAAACTTCCTAAACTTAATATATCTAAATATTATGGTGATTAGTGTTGATGGCTTGAGTTTTGGAGTCAATTTTCGAATGCGATTGATAATAATGAACATTTAACTCCGATTGATAAATTTTCCTACTTAAAGTCACTTTTGGGCGGAAGTGCTGCAAATACTATAGCAGGCTTTTCGCTGACTAAGGAAAATTATGCTCATGCTATAGAATTATTGAAAAATCGTTTTGGTTGTAATGACCTGGTGATAAATTGTCACATGACTAAACTACTAAATTTGAAACCTGTACGAAATTCTAGTAATATTAAAGCTCTCAGAGATTTATATGATGAATGCGAATTTCAAATAAGAAATCTTAATTCTTTAGGTGTTGCATCAGGTTCATATGGGCACTTGTTATGTCCGATTCTTCTGAAACTTATTCCATCAGATATTGCGCTGGAATTTAATAGAAAACGTATTAAACATACTGACTGGGATGTTAATGAGCTGATAAATTTCATTAAAGACGAAATTGAATCTAGCGAGGCCACTGCCCAATTAAACTATTTTGAAAAAATCCCTGAGAAGCAGGAAAATTATAAGAAAAATTATAAAAAAATTCGTTCCATCAGCTTCTACTTTAACCACAAATATTAAAAATAACTGTATTTTTTGTAACTAGACTAATCGCAATACTGAAAATTGTAAGTCTTTCACCATTCCGGAAATGCGAGAAAATTGTAATGGGAATGAAGATGATTTAAAGGCTTCCGTAAATTTCCCATCGCTAATTTTTGTAAATTTTCGAATGAAAACTGCAAAGTTTGTAGTAAAACATATCACAATACTATACTTTGTAATTCTATTAAAAAAAACAGAAGTATCAAAAAATCCAGATAGTATTATTTCCTCCGTATCTCATTCTAAAAACAATATAAATAATGTGAGAAGAGAAGTAATATTGCAAACAATTCATGTAAAAGTAGAAGCGGGTGAAAATTCAGAAACTGCACTTTGTTTATTTAACTCTGCCAGTCACCGAACTTTCATTACAGAAAATTTAGTTTTAAAATTAAAACCTGAGCCCATTAGAATGGAAAAATTAATTGTCTATACTTTCGGTTCGAAAAAATCTGAAGAACGATGCTATGATGTCGTAAAGCTAAAGCTAATTCACTTGGCGGACAGAAAAAGGTAGTATAATAATTGAAGCATTAGTCACACCGCTAATAACCAATTCTTTGGTACAAATTCCTTCTCTTCCAATCCAAATTAAGAGAAAGCTTTCCAAATTTCGTCTTGACAGGTGGGAACATTTTGAAAATCGCGATGTTGATATATTAATAGGAGCTGACTATTTATATCAAATTAATGATAGAACATATCTCATAAATAAATCATTGTTCGTCTGTAAAAAATTATTTGGGTATTCTCTCTGCGAGACAATTGACGTAAATAAAAATAGTGAGAGTAAACAAGCTGGGGTCTTATCTACTCAGGTTATGAAAGCTATTTAAAATGATTTGAAAACATTGGTTAGAAACTTTAGGGATGAACACGGAAGAAAATATTTCTGAATTAGATAAAGAGATAATCGAAAAATTTTAAAACAATTGGCATTATCTTGAGCACCGTTACGAAGCTAAATTGTTATGGAAAGAGGATAAAAGAGATTTAGGAAGTAATTATAGCAATGCTAGAAACCGATTTATTAACTTAAATCAAAAATTGCTTAAAGATAACGAATTATTGCAGAAATATAAAGAAATTGTAATTGAACAGGAATTAAATTACATAGTGGAAGAATGCTCTAATAAAACTGTAAATAGTGGTTATTTTGTGCCCCACCGACCTGTATTGCGAGATGATAAACCCACAACTAAAGTTACAATGGTATTTGATGCTTCCTCAAAAGAAAACAACAAATAATTAAATGATTATTTGTACAGTGGCCCAAATCTGAACCCAGATTTATTAGAAATTATCATTAATTACAGAAAATTCAACTGCTTTTTGTGCAGATATAGAAAAGGCCTTTCTTCAAATTTCTGTAGCTGAAGAAGACCGAGGTTACCTTAAATTTCTTTGGTTCGATAATGACGCAAATTAACTTTGTCAAAATTTTAAGATTTAGACGGTACCATTTGGCGTTTCATGCTCACCATTTATTTTGGCTGCCACAATTAAACATCATATAAAGAAATATCGAGATCAACATCCAAGTGTTGTATATTTGTTAGATAATTTCCTATATGTTGATGATTTAATTTCCGGATCAGATTTAGATAATGAAGCATATTATTTATCAGCTACAGCTTCTGAAATTCTTAAAGAAGCTGGAATGAATTTGCGAAAATTTAAAACAAATTCTATTAAACTTAGGAAAATGTGGGAATCTGATAACTTAGGTATAAGTGAGGAAAACACAGGTAGTATCTTAAAAGTTCTAGGACTGATTTGGAATACTGAATCTGATGTTTTGATGTTAGATGCGCAGCCCTTTGAAGAGTGTTATATAGATGATCCCAAGAAGCGAACAGTGCTTAAAATGTTACTGTAAATTTATGATCCATTAGGATTTGTGAATCCATTTTAATACGTATTAAAGCCTTGTTGCAAGAAACATGGCAAAGAGGTTTAGAGTGGGACAGTAAATTACCCGAAGATTTGAAATGCGAGTGGAACACTTGGTGTTCACCAATTGTACATTTACGAACATTTGAAATACCCCGAAAATATTTCCTAATGGGATAAACATTTCTGAAAATTCATAAATTAACATTTTCTGTGACACTTGTCCCAGAGGGTATGGATCAGTTGCTTATCTGCGTTCAATTTCGTTAACTGGTGAAATTCAAACAAGTTTTGTTTGGAGTAAATGTAGAATAAGCCGCCTCAAGAGGTTAACCATGCCACGGCTGGAATTGACCAGTGCAGTAGGAGCCGCTAGAATGCGGAAATATTTAAAACAAGTATTACATATTTCGAATTTAAATATAAAATTATGGTTAGTTCATGTCATTTATGGTCAATTATGGTCAACTCTTTGTTGGATTAAAGGTTCTACTACAAACTGGAAACCCTTTATTTCCAATCGTGAAACTGAAATTCAGTCATTGACAGATCCAAAGGACTGGAATTATTGTCCCGGAAAAGAAAACCCAGCAGATCTGCTTACGCGAGGGGAAAATTTATTGAAGTTAATAGGTAATAATGCATGGTGGCGCAGCCCACTTTGGTTATCACTACCGGAAGATATGTGGCTTCAAAAAGGTCTATAGAAATGGATCACGAATCTTTTAATGAAATGAAAGCAAAACTAAATTTAACACTATTGTGTAACGAATCAAACTCTACTGCTAAGCCAAAATTTGATATGGCAAAGTTTAGTACTTTAAATCGCGTGTATAATGCTATTGCTTAGATAATGCGTTTTATTCATAATGACAATTCGAAAAACCCTAAAAATTTAGGACCTTTAACTACTTCAGAAATAGAAATAGCAGAAAAATACTGGATTAAACAAACTGAGGAAACTTCATCTAAAGTTGAAATAGATGCACTTAAACAAAAAAAAAAACCTAACACAGATTCTTCTTTATACAACCTTAATCCACAATTAGATGAAAATAACTTACTTGTTTTATCCGGAAGACTTCAGTTTTCTGATGTTACAGAGCAGGAAAAACATCCGTGGATACTTCCTAATAAATCTTATTTTGTAAAATTACTTATTAAGGATGCGCAAGAAATAATGTACCATTTTGGTGTAGCTGTCCCTTTAGCTCACCTTCGTGAAAGGTTTTTTATAATAAAGGGAAGAAGATTTGTCAAATCCGTCTTAAGATCGCGTATGATATGTCGAAAACTTAATGCTATTCCTGGAAAGGTGGAAATAGCACCTTTACCGAAAGACATAATCATCAGAACACCAGTTTTTGAAACCTCTGGTGTAGATTTTGCCGGTCCGATTTATTATAAAACTTCTTAAGGTACTGGGAAGGCTTATATTGTCGTATTAACATGTGCTATAACAAGAGCGATACATCTAGAGTTAGCCACCAATCTAAGTACTGAAACCTTTATCTTAGCACTACGAAGATTTTTCTCTAGAAGAGGTTTCTGCAAAATAATACACAGTGACAATGCCACGACGTTTTCTAAGGCTTATTTGGTGGTAAAAGATGCTTGGAAAAGAATTTCTAAGCAAGAAATTTTTGATTATTTGAGAAAGAATAAGATAACATGGAAGTTTTTAATTCTCAGGGCTTCTTGGTGGGGCGACTTCTGGGAAAGAATTGTCAGATCAGTCAAAACACCTTTGAAAAAGGTTCTAGGCAAAATTTGTCACAGTTATGAAGAGCTAGAAACAATACTTGCAGAAATCGAAGCTGTGATTAATTCACGTCCTTTATGTTATATCTACGAAAAAAATGCTGAACCATCACCTTTAACGCCATCTTATTTTTTGGTTGGTAAACGATTAATGTCCTTACCTTCTTATGGATTACCAATTTGTACGTAAATAAGATTTTGTTGACGAAAAAATATAAATATAAGCAACAAATTACTCACCACTTTTGGAAAAGGTGGAGAAATGAATATTTGTTAGAACTTAGAACTTTTCAATTGAAAAACATAAATTCATCGCCTCAGTTCAAAGTTAACGATATAGTGATAATTCGTGATGAAAAGCTAACAAAACATATGTGGAAATATGGTCGTGTTAAAGAACTCATATTTGGTCGCGACTCTAAAATAAAATCATGTGTATTACAGACTGCAAAAGGCGATCTCAAACGACCCGTGTAACTCTTCTATAATCTGGTACTGGACTTGGTGGACTAAATTAATAGACACTAAAAACTTGGACACTAAAAAAAACTATTCTTAAACTTTTAATTTCTTTTGTTACTCATACTTACTTTTATTATTGTTTAATTTTCATTCATTTCATGTGTTTTATTTTCTTTCTTAGATTGCAGCATTCTTATAAATTTTTCTTCTATATCTGTAGCTGTATGTAAGTTGTTGTCGGAAATTTGTCATGTATATAAGTATACTGTTTTGTTTATTAAATTGTTTATTGTAGATGCTGAACTAAGTGTTCATCCGGGGGCAGTGTGTTAAGAATGCCTCCATGGTGATACTTGAAAATCTGTCAGTGGTTACTGTGGCAACCTTTTTTTTTTGTTTTTCTGATTACTTCTATGTAGATGTAAAATTTGATTTGAACCGTCTGTCGGTAAAAATTGAACTTTCAAATGAGAGTAATAATATTTTAATATTGTTGTGTAAATAAATGTATATAAGTTTTTTTTTAAGAAGGAAGTTGATTAATTCGAACTGTAGTGTGTGTTTATTAATTGAAGTTATGAATTTGATACTTTAGAACTGATCTATGAATAAGTTCTTATTTTTCGACGAACTATGGAATACTCTGAATTACCGAACCTGCAATCTGATTGACAAATATCACATGTAATTATTTATTGAATAAGATTTTCTGTCATAAGAGAATATATTCGATTTTGCCCGTAACAGTATACAAAATAATATTTAATATAAATTGTTTTTCATTTCAAACAATTGTTTTCTTTTCTGATAATGCACTATAAAATGAAAATACCGAAGCATTAGAAATTTTGTAATGAATATATAGTCTTTGCGGAAGATGCACCCTCACACTTTAAATATAATCAAAACAATAATAGCCAGATATTAAGGACCAATTGAATACAACTACTTATTTCTATTTAAGTTAATAAAGATTCTATAAATAACAGAAGTTGAATAGATCATCTTTTAATCAAACCATTTGCTTTGAAAAATAATGTTTTAACCACTTCACCGGCTGCCCCGAGATAACTCGGAGGTAAAAGCACTGTTCCCCCATACCTGTCGCCGGTGAAGTGGTTAAAAATCTAATAAATTAATTTTTGAAATTTCAATGTTGTTCCTTTCTATTTTTAAATAATAATAAGAATAAAGTTTGAATGGAAAATTAAAGAATTATGCAAAATTATATCTAGAAAATAGTGGTTGAATCAATGCAGCAGGTTGGTTGGTTTTCCTCAGGTCTGCAAATCACCAATATAGGACTTATTTTAGCTTGTTGATGCTCATTAAAAGCCAACTACCGCATGAAGCATTTCGAAAACGTAAAGTTAGCACCAATGAATGACGGCATTTTTAAAATTTAGGTTTTGAAAATCATTACACATATTATAATAAGTGATATATGAAAATAAAGAAGTACATTCTAAGTTTTATTTACAGTTACAAATGTTCGATGTGCGAATCTTTCGTAACACGGCAAACACATAATTTCTAATCAAGTTCGTTCCACAAGTTTGGCAGTTTCGCACAGTCAAGGATTCTTAGCCCAGCACTGATGCATTAAACACACCAACTAATGCAGCACTGATGCACCGTAAAATGTACAAGTTTCATCAGTGTTGCATTATAAATCGTTAGTAGTATGTAGAGCCGGGTGTGGGACAAAAAGGGGCGGGGTCGTTTGATGGACAGGTGGGCGTGTCCGATGGCGAACTATAAGACGGGTGTGGGACAAAAAGGGGCGGGGTCGTTTGATGGACAGGTGGGCGTGTCCGATGGCGAACTATAAGACGGGTGTGGGACAAAAAAGGGGCGGGGTCGTTTGATGGACAGGTGGGCGTGTCCGAGCACGAAGTATAAGACGAGGGGTAAATTTTTTCAACGGTTCGAGGCAAGGGTTGTTTTTTAGTTGGATGGACAGGTGGGTAAGGGACAAAACGGAGTGTTCCCATTTTTGATTGACAGGTGGGCGTGTCCGAACACATGCTCTAAGACGAGGGGTGATTTTTTTGACGACGGTTGGCAGGAAGTTTCGAATGGATTCTTCTGCTATAAGAGGGATTAATAATGTTTTTTAAACAAAGGATTTCAATTTAATTTCATTGAATGAAATAACTAAAACTTAATTATTTTATGAATGGATTATAAGCGAGTTTATGTTTTATTTTAATTTAAACGAATTTAATGGATGATTAGTTCAGAATTTTTAACCGGTTTCAAAGCTATTTTTGTTTTTTAATTGATTATTTTTTAATTGGGAACCTTTTTACTGAATGCATTATTTTCATAATGACGTAATCGGCGATTCGAATTTATTTAATTGCATGAATTAATTAAAATAAAAAAATTTTAAGCTGATTATTTTTAAATTGATTTTAAGCTTTTTGAATTGAATTTTAACGGAAGTTTTTTAATTAGAACTTTTTAAGAAACTGATTATTTTTTAATTTCTGCAACACGTGATTTAGACAAGATGGTTTATGTTCGAACATGAATGTGACGTCATGTATTGATTTCACCCTAGACGAGCAAATAAGAGGACTATTTGTAGAGTTGAGTTGTTTTTCGGATCTAGATGGTGTTTAACTGTAACCATGTGTGAAGTTGAGTTGTGTGGATTACGATTAACTGTAACCGGTAATGAAAAAAGTTTCTCATACAGCATCTGACAACAGTTGTATGGATCAGTTGCTTGGATTTTCATGCTCAGTGTTGTATCGTTTGTTGTCTTGTGAATTTTCTTCGCTTTTATTTTAGTTATTTTTATTGTTTTTCGTCATGGAAGACGGACTTAACATCAACAAAAGCAAGCGTAAACTTGTTGAAATTAAAGAAAGCAACAAGAAAACGAAGAATTATCAAACTACGGTAAGTTTTTTAATTGATTTTTTAAAATTAATACTTTTTTCAATTCATACTAATAAATTTTAATTCTTTTAATTATTTTTACTTATTTTGGCTCTCTCTCTCTTTTAGGTTCAATCATTTGTAGAAAAGGTTAAATGGCATAATTCGAAGGATATGAAATACCTAGGTGGAGAGAACTTTCTTTCCGTGAATTATTTTCTGGGGCAAACCCGTGTTCACATTAGACGATATATTGTTGATCCCGACGGTGAATTACAGCCTACTAAAGATGGTGTATCTCTAACTCCCAAAGTCTGGCAATCCTTGTGTCGTGAAATCAAGACTATATTAAATCCTAAATTTTCAGAAAAGATGACAATTATTGAATCAGATTTGTGCATTTCAAAACAAGTAAAGGATGGTGTGGAACTTTTCGTTCTCCAAAGACTTTTCCAAAGAAAAAATATGAGTATGCAATTCGTATCTGAACATGTTGTACTAACACTTGCTGAGTTTGAAAAGGTAGTTGATAACATGTGCAATATCACGGATCGTTTGAAAGAAGGACTAATCACATACTCAATATCTTACTATATTTATGAAGAACTGGACAACGCCAATTTCCAGTTTAACCCAACAGATAACCCCGACGCGTTTTTAGAACTTGTTGATTCCCTGACTAAGTGTTTGGTTGCTGCCATTACTATCAAAATTACGGAACTGATAAACTGTTTCGGATGTCGTGAGTCTTATCAAGCACCTTTTATGCATGACTGTGTAACAAAAACTCGAACTGAAAAATGGTTAAAGTTCTCTGACAGTGCACTATATTCCATCAACATGCGTGATGTTGCAAAAGACATTGTTAAAAAAAACTTAACTGTTGACTTTAAATATGTACTTGGTCAAGAAGAATTTTTTGATTCATTAATTATCCCAAAAATATTAGAATCTGTACAAAAAATGTATGTTGGAGAAGACCAACAATCACAAGAAGAAAATGATTTCTTACAATTATCATTGTAAATTTTAGATCTGAATAAATGTATATTTACATAATATCTTTTGTCTGTTTTCTTAGTCTTGTTTTTTATCAAATTAATAAGAATGTTTCAGGTTTGCATAAAAAAGAAATTGTTGGACTTTACAAAAACTTTTCTTTAAAAATAATAAGTTTGTGTTCAGAAAATAAAAAAATATTTTTTTTTTTTATACCTTAATCCTTTTAATATTTTTACTGAACTTAAATCTTTTTCCAGTGCATATTTTTTATCGAACAGATTTTTTTCTAGTGCATTTTTTTATCGAACTGATTTTTTTTTTACAATACATTACTTTTTCCTCAACACAAAAAATAATTTTCCTAAATATAAAATTTTTTCCAAACACAAAACATTTTTATCCCTAAATATAAAACATTTTTTTCCTAACACAAAACTTTTTTTAAAAACATAAAACTTTTTCCAAACATAATTTTACTGTACTCAAAACTTTTTTACTTAAAATAATTTTCCTAAACTTTTTCAAACATAATTTTTTCTGTACTCGAAACTTTTTTTACTCACCATACTTTTCACTGTACTTAAAATAATTTCCTAAACATTTGTTTCCCAATCATAAATCATTTTTTCCAAACACAAAACATTTTTTCCTAAATCATAAATCACTTTTTCCAAACATACATATTTTTTATCGAACAGATTTTTTTCTAGTGCATTTTTTTTATCGAACTGATTTTTTTTACAATACATTACTTTTTTCCTCAACACAAAAAATAATTTTCCTAAATATAAAATTTTTTCCAAACACAAAACATTTTTATCCCTAAATATAAAACATTTTTTTCCTAACACAAAACTTTTTTTAAAAACATAAAACTTTTTCCAAACATAATTTTACTGTACTCAAAACTTTTTTTACTTAAAATAATTTTCCTAAACTTTTTCAAACATAATTTTTTCTGTACTCGAAACTTTTTTTACTCACCATACTTTTCACTGTACTTAAAATAATTTCCTAAACATTTGTTTCCCAATCATAAATCATTTTTCCAAACACAAAACATTTTTTCCTAAATCATAAATCACTTTTTCCAAACATACATATTTTTTTCTAAACACGAAATATTTTTTTCGAAATACAAAACATTTTTTTCTAAACACGAAATATTTTTTTCGAAATACAAAACATTTTTTTCCTAAACATAAAACATTTTTTTTCTAAACACAAACATTTTTTCCTAACACAAAACTTTTTCCAAACACAAAACATTTTATTCCAAACATAAAACTTTTTCCAAACACAAATCTTTTTTTCCAAACACAAACCATTTTTTTCAAACACAAATCTATTTTCCTAAACACAAAACATTTTATTCCAAACATAAAACTTTTTCCAAACACAAAACATTTTATTCCAAACACAAACCATTTTTTCAAACACAAATCTATTTTCCTAAACACGAAAGATTTTTTCCAAACACAAAACATTTTTTTCCTAAATATAAAACATTTTTTTTCCTAACACAAAACTTTTTTTAAAAACATAAAACTTTTTCCAAACATAATTTTACTGTACTCAAAACTTTTTTTACTTAAAATAATTTTCCTAAACTTTTTCAAACATAATTTTTTCTGTACTCGAAACTTTTTTTACTCACCATACTTTTCACTGTACTTAAAATAATTTCCTAAACATTTGTTTCCCAATCATAAATCATTTTTCCAAACACAAAACATTTTTTCCTAAATCATAAATCACTTTTTCCAAACATACATATTTTTTTCTAAACACGAAATATTTTTTTCGAAATACAAAACATTTTTTTCTAAACACGAAATATTTTTTTCGAAATACAAAACATTTTTTTCCTAAACATAAAACATTTTTTTCTAAACACAAACATTTTTTCCTAACACAAAACTTTTTCCAAACACAAAACATTTTATTCCAAACATAAAACTTTTTCCAAACACAAATCTTTTTTTCCAAACACAAACCATTTTTTTCAAACACAAATCTATTTTCCTAAACACAAAACATTTTATTCCAAACATAAAACTTTTTCCAAACACAAATATTTTTTTTCGAAATACAAAACATTTTTTTTCCTAAATATAAAACATTTTTTTTCCTAACACAAAACTTTTTTTAAAAACATAAAACTTTTTCCAAACATAATTTTACTGTACTCAAAACTTTTTTACTTAAAATAATTTTCCTAAACTTTTTCAAACATAATTTTTTCTGTACTCGAAACTTTTTTTACTCACCATACTTTTCACTGTACTTAAAATAATTTCCTAAACATTTGTTTCCCAATCATAAATCATTTTTCCAAACACAAAACATTTTTTCCTAAATCATAAATCACTTTTTCCAAACATACATATTTTTTTCTAAACACGAAATATTTTTTTCGAAATACAAAACATTTTTTTCTAAACACGAAATATTTTTTTCGAAATACAAAACATTTTTTTCCTAAACATAAAACATTTTTTTCTAAACACAAACATTTTTTCCTAACACAAAACTTTTTCCAAACACAAAACATTTTATTCCAAACATAAAACTTTTTCCAAACACAAATCTTTTTTTCCAAACTTTCCAAACGCAAAACTTTTTTCACTGAACTGAAAACTTTTTTCCCAAACACAAAACTTTTCTACTGAACTGAAAATATTTTCCCAAACACAAAACTTTTCTACTGAACTTTAAACTTTTTTCCTAAACACAAATCTCTTTTACTGTACACCATACTTTTTTCCTAAACATAAAACTTTTTTCCTACTCAAAACAATTTTTCTAAACTTAAAACATTTTTTTCTAAACATAAGAGTTTTCTACCTAAACATAAAACTTTTTTCCTACTCAAAACGTTTTATTCTAAACGTAAAACTTTTTTTCCTAAATACAAGACTTTTTTACCTAAACATAAAAAACTTTCCCAGACACAAAACATTTTCTCCTAAACATAAACTTTTTCCCAATCACAAAACATTTTTTCTTAAACACAAATCCTTTTTTCTGTACTTCATACTTTTTTCCTAAACATAAAATTTTTTCCTATTCAAAACATTTTATCCTAAACTTTTTTTCCCTAAACACAAGACTTTTTTACCTAAACATATTTTTTTCTCAATAGTTTGAGAAATATGTAAAATCAATTATATCATGTAAAATTATAAAAGAAATAGCTAAGATTTTTCTAAAAGTAAAAAATAGTATGTATAAGATACTGTTATGTAAGCTAGGTAATCTTAGACCTATTATAAAATGTACTAAATCGAAATTAAAGAACCGAAACAAAAACCTATAGGCTCTTTCAATGTTTCCCTAATATTATTATATTCACACACAAACTATATGTAAATTATAAAAATTTAAGATTATACCTGTAATAATAAAAAAAAAAAAAAACTAAAAATTTAATATTAATGCACAGAAAAATTTATACTTTCGTAAAATTAGGGGTATGCATTCTCCTCACAAAAAAAATCTCAATAATATAACAAAATACGTTTAGAACAAATACAGAATATGGGTTTTCGGTGAAGTGTGTCGTTAATTTATCTGTATAAAAACTTAAGCAAGATGACTAGTTAATTAAAATAATTATACTAAAGAATAAAAATTACTAAAAAATTATCCATTACATATTAATTACATAAAATTGGGAAAACAAGGGTCCATAAATCAGTCGAGAAAAGTGTATGAATATCAATAGGTGTATGGTAAAAAGTCAACTGGAGTATACTAACAGTCTGGTAAATTCCTGAGCTAACTATGAATATATTAAATTATTTTAAAAGTGTTTGCTTAAAAATAAGCTATACTTTGTTCTAAAAAATCGTCAGTTATTTCGTTCTTTAGTATTTCAGAGTTCGAGTATACAAAAAAATTAACAAATTTAATCTTAAGAATTTAGTTTAGAATTTAGGCTGGTGTTTAATCAAAACGTAGAATATATACCGGTTTCTCAAACACATAAACTTTAATTGAATTCTTTCAATTAAAGGTTATTTTATACGCATAAAGTTTATTAAATACACATTAAAAAGAAACAAAGACTGCTTTGTGAGGACAAATTGGATAATTTCTATTTCTCAAAATTTGTAACAGATCAGATACAAAAATAGCACTAAATTAAAAATAATTTTTTCAATTCAAAACATACAAGATATAAATAAATTGATTCGACATTAAGGAATAAGTTAAAAATGAGTTTCAGTAAAAATTCAAAGTATATTTAGTTTGTCAAATATTTAAAAAAAAATCGCAACTCCGTATTAAAAGTAAATTCCGTTTTGTTAGAAATACAAAAAACTTTAATGTGTACGCAGTAATAATACGTATTGAAAGTATATTTTGTTTTGTCAATTTCTGAGGGGAAAAAAGATCGATTTTAGAAAAAAGACGTGTCTTTATTAATTAATTTTTTAGGGATTATAAGTTTTACAAATACATTTTTTACGCATAACAAATTATATAATTTTGCATTTGTTTCATTTTTTTAATCAAGATAAATAAAGATATACTGTTTAAAGGAAAAAAAAATATTTTTATGTTAAGTATATTAAAAAATATGTATACTATCAGAATATTTCTAAAATCAGTAAAATTAAAAAGAGTATATTCATGGGGGGGAAAAAGATTATCTTTATTTTAAAAAGCATTTTTAAGTACAGAAAATAAGAAAGAATTATTGATATGTTTAATAAAATGAAAAAAGATATCTTCAGGAAATTAAAAATACTTATAAGATTAGTGGTGTAAGCAATAAATGTCAGGAAAAGATGTCTCTTTGTTCAGTAAAATGAAAAATATAATTGCAATCAGAATATCAGAAAAAGATGCTTCGATGGAAAAATGTATTTCTATGTTTAGAAAAATGTATTTTTATGTACAAAAATAAAATACTTTTATCTTCTGTAAAATGAAAAAGATTCCTTTATGTTCAGTAAATTGAAAAAATTATCACTTGTTCGATAAATTGAAAATAATGTAATGTTTAAAAAATATTGCTACGATCAGAAAAATTAATATGAATGCAATCAGAATATCATAGAAAAGATATTTCTAAGTTCAGAAAAATTAAAGAGTATTATAGATGTTCAGGAAATAAAATTATTTATAGTATCAGAATATGAAAAATATATATTCTTATGTTCAGTAAAATAAAAAATATTTTATACTTTTAGTAAAAAATTTTCAAAATGAAGCAATACGGATTAAAAGATAGTTCGCCAAATATAAAACATTAAAAAAAGCGTTGGAAAAATCTGTTTTATAATAAGAAAATGAGTATATTAAAGATAGTAAAAACTATTCCTTAGAAAATTCTAAATGCCGATAAAAGTCACAATGTTGAATCTCAAATCCGAAAGGGCAACTTTATGACATAAGTTTTAATTTATTTTTGTTCGGAAATGCATAAAACTAGCAAGTATTGTTGTTCAGAAACTATGTCATCGAGCTGTTTTTTCCGGGTTTTTTTTTTTTTTTTTTTTTTTTTTTTGCAAACACGATAGATATTTCAGAAAATAGTGTCAAAGTTGACATTTTGAACCGAAGTTACAGAAGAAACCAGAAAATCCAGCCAGCGAAGGGCGAAAAACGTGTTTATCATGTGATCAAAATCGCTTATAACTCAATAGGTAATTTACTGATCAAAAAATGGAAAACACAGTTCGATTTTAAATCACTTCTATAATCAGACCTTTTAATTTTATATCTTTCCGTTAAAAAATGAATTTGTAAATGTGTCATACGTTTTGCGCTTGTTGAGCAGAGCAGTTAACAACAGCCTTAAGCCATGCTTGCGCTCAAATACCTTTTAACTAGTAAATAAATTAAAGTCATTCGTCTAAAAAAGTATCCAAAAAGCGCAAATAAGTCTTTGTAAATATATTTATTCTCAAAACTATCGCTGAAGTGTTGTTGAAAAATGCCTGTGCATGCATCCGTTTCCCCCCGCCCCCCAACCTGACAGACAGGTGTTTCTTAATGAATAGAATAGATTCCAAAAGCAAGACAAGTGTAGCTTTGTTGGAAAACGCGTTCATCTACTGACCAAGAGTATCCGGGTTCGAATCCTTTGTTTAAGCTTTTGTACAAGTTTCTTAATTCTAAAAAATAGGCATTTTCTTAAAAAGTTCTAATTAAAAAACTTCAGTTAAAATTCAATTCAAAAAGCTTAAAATCAATTTAAAAATAATCAGCTTAAAAATCTTTTTAATTTTAATTAATTCATGCAATTAAATAAATTCGAATCACCGATTACGTCATTATGAAAATAATGCATTCAGTAAAAAGGTTCCCAATTGAAAAATAATCAATTAAAAAACAAAAATAGCTTTAAAACCGGTTAAAATTCTGAACCAATCATCCATTAAAAGTTAAATTCGTTTAAATTAAAATAAAACATAAACTCGCTTGTAATACATTAAAAATAATCCATTCATAAAAATAATTAAGTTTTAGTTATTTCATTCAATGAAATTAAATTGAAATCCTTTGTTTAAAAAACATTATTAATCCCTCTTATAGCAGAAGAATCCATTCGAAACTAAACTTCCTGCCAACCGTCGTCAAAAAAATCACCCCTCGCGTAAGAGCATGTGTTCGGACACGCCCACCTGTCAATCAAATATGAGAACACTCCGTTTTGTCCCTTACCCACCGGACACGCCCCTCTGTCCATCCAACTAAAAAACAACCCTTGCCTCCGGCCGTTGAAAAAATTGACCCCTCGTCTTATAGTTCGTGATCGGACACGCCCACCTGTCCATCCAACTAAAAAACAACCCTTGCCTCGAACCGTTGAAAAAATTTACCCCTCGTCTTATACTTCGTGCTCGGACACGCCCACCTGTCCATCCAACGACCCCGCCCCTTTTTGTCCCACACCCGTCTTATAGTTCGCGATCGGACACGCCCACCTGTCAATCAAACGACCCCGCCCCTTTTTGTCCCACACCCGGCTCTACATACTACATACTACATACGCAAACATAAACTGTTAGGCTTGAATTATGGCATGGGCAAGCCAAACTAAATATTAAGTAATAAAATTTTACAAAATAAGTACATTCTGTTCGTCTGCATACGTGAGAAAAAAAAGGGTGTTATTCAAATATTGCAGCAGGATTATCAAAAATAGCTACGATCGCTTTATATTTGATTTCACTCTGTTATCTTGAAGAAATGATTTAGGTTATAGTCAAGTAATATTACATTATAATTTTCTTTTCAAAATGCAAAATATGGGTTAAAATATTTACTTACATAATATATTATCAATTGTTGTTACTCTTTAGCATTTATTGCTAAAATATAGAAATAAGATTTTGATATTATCTTTGAGAATTATCTTTAATTTTATCATGAAAATCTGTAACTTTAAAAGATTCTATCTTTCATAAGTATGCATCTAATATTTGAAATAAAGAGAGACACTTTCTTCATCTTGATATGAGTTGTCATCTTTCTTTGTGATTCTTTCAAATTTTTTCCCAAATATCTTCCTTCAATAAGCATTTTTCACAGCTTTACTAATTGAAATACTTTGGCAGTTTCACAGAGGTAATTTTATATATTTTAAGCAGCTGGGTTTATTTCTTTTAAAAAATTAATTATGAAACTATCTATATTTTAATTTAAATTACAGGAAACCTGAAATTTAGATCATTAATGTCAACTGTGTCCAATGGGTTACCACTATATTTTAATAGAAAATTTCCCCATTGTTTAATCCGCAAAATTCTGAAATTAAATCCGTCAAAGATTATTACTAAAAAAAATTTAAAATTACTCCACTTGACGTTCGGAATATTTAACAGATTAAAATGTATTCAAATAAATAGTAATGAAATGTTTCCATTGGTTAAAAGGACCTAATGTTCTAACGAAAACGTCCACTCTCATTCATAAATCTAAAATATTGTTCAAACGTTTTAACGCAAATTTAGTGAATTCCCATTCCATTCGTTCTGAAATGAATGCCTGTAAATGAAATTATATGTTGAAATTGAATTTCCATAGTTATGATAATTGAAGTTTTAAATCGTTTTCAATATAGATGTTTCGCCATTTTTTCGTAACAACATACAATGCGTAAATTTCTCCACGCTTTTATTGCACTCACTATAAACTCACTATATTTTTTTTTTATTATTATTATAAGTCATTCTAATTTTATCCTTAAAAAAATGTTTTACTGTATTAAGACACGTTATATTTAAACATGATTGCTGTATTAACATAAGATGAAATTGAGCAATAAAACTAATTGATTTGAATAATTGAGTTAATACAAAAATACTTATCCGTTTACTTTGGCCACAAATATATTTAAAATAGTTTTAAAAATGTTTCTGTACCAAACCTGTTACATGTTTTTTACGAAAATGGTACGAAAATTATCACAGATTTTGCGATAGTGGCCTAGAAATGCCAAATGAGAGCTTATTCGAAAGCACATTTCGGACACTATCGTGTTCACCCACATACATACAAACAGATATCATCGTAAAATTACATGTAACGAGGATAACATAAAAGTAAAGGATATCGAAGTAAAAACTTGTGCTATTACTGCAGACGAAAAATGATTATTTTCCTCTGCCATAACAAACATAAGGTGAGGATGGAATCTATACTATTATAATATATTAAATTTAAAAGATAAAAAAACCCGACTGCGTGAAGAGCGAACTAATTAATTATTTCTCATAAATATGAAACTATTTTTTATATTATTTACCCTTTTTTTAATTTACTTGTATTGATGACTTTTAAGTTGTGTTTAATTATTAGTTCCTATCTACAAACACTCTTCTGATGAGGCCTATAGATGTCTATTATGAAGGTTAGAGTTACAGTAAAGGTAGCGATCCAAAGTACACAACTTCCAGGTTGTGTAATATTTAAACGGACCTTCTGACTACAAAATCGTCAATGAAACATCGTCTTTATTTTGAAAGACCTACACAATGATATGCCCCTCAAAATGGTGCGTAATTTTTTTGTTTCGTCTCTACCGCCATTTTTTATTTTACGGCCGCCATTTTGAATTTATAAAAACAAAACCTATCCTATAACCATCGGAAGATTAAGACGAATCGATAAAGACCTCATTCATAAAAATCCTTTCAGCCGTTGGGATGTTTCCAGGGTATAAAGAAATCAACATACACAGATACGCGTGAAGCACATAACCCTCCTTTTCAGTCTGGTAAAAAGAAAGTTCTTTGCCTGAGTGTCTGTATGTGTGTTAGTGACGGGGATGGCTGGGGAAATCTACCGCACGTCGAGATCTAAAAATTTGGATGAGGATAGAAGAAGACAATTGCGAATGCACGTGAGGCTCGGATTTTTCTTTTTTTCTTTTAATTAGCAGCGATATTAATTAAAAACCATAAAACACAGCTCAAAATGGCACAATAGTCTGGACAAAACGGCATTTCTGAAGTTCTTTAAGTAGAGAAGAAAGAAGCGAGGTGGGGGGCACCCTTCCGTATTTCTCGCATTAAGAAATACAATGTACTTATCAAAATAAGAAAAAAAAAATCAGGTAACTTTTCCGATCATCAATGTGTTATTCATTAAAAAATATATTAACGTTTACCCTTTCAAAAACATTATTCGCTAACGTCGATTTCGTGTTTTTTCACACTCATATTTAGATTACCACATCCGTTCTTCTGATTGAAGTACGAAAAACCCCAAAATACTCACTTATTGGGGTTTATTGTCTTTCCGTGTCGAAATAGTGTTATATGTTTACAAAATATTAATATTTACTTTTTGAAAATACGAATGCCCATTTCGTGTTTTTCGACTTTTTTACAATTTTTAAAAATTAACATCCGCTAATCGGGTAAAAATATGAAAAACAAAAAAATACCTACATCTCGATGGTAGTTTTTCCCGTTATAATGATGTGTTTGTTTTTTAACCCCCTCACTGACAAGCCCGTGTTAATACGTTCACTAAGCTCCAGGTTTCACTGCAATACAAGCAATATTTAAAGTAATATAATTCTACTGATTTAATGTATTTTTAATACATTGAACAATGATTAATACTTCCGAGGTTTGCATTCATATTTGTTATTAAGTTTTTTTATAAAATGTTCAAAGAACCATTTTTTTTAGCATTTAAAACAAAATGCTGAGAAAACAACATTACAATTTTGCCCTTTTCCAAGACAGTCGGAGGGTTAAACCATTTAAATATACATATATTCTGAATTCCTATTCCATGTCTTTCGGCTTTTTCCAGATTTTAAAGTCCACATTCGCTTCCTAAATCAAAATAAAAAACAATATATATATTCCCTTTTTTTCTGGTACTTATGCGGTTCGAGTGATGTCTTAGGTTTAAAAAATATTAATATTTACTATTTAAAAAAATTATCTGGAAGTCCTTATGCATCCCACATGAAATGTGAAATAAATTATGGAAGATGCGTTATATATTTTTAATTTTGACCGGTTAAATTAATAATATATATATATACACACACACACACACACACACACACACATATATATATATATTTATATACGTATTTTTAAACAGCATATTTACATTATTTATTTGTTTTTAATTATGTAATTTAGAAAATTGTACACGACACTTGTTTTTAAATTCCATTATTTCTAAATAGTAACCTTAGCATTTATTAATATTAGAATATAGATGGATAAGTAATTCCTAGATTACTATTCAAAAAGTGGTAGAAAATAAAACGTGTACTAGAAACTGCTCCCAAAGGGGTTAACAATGTAGTTTTCAATTGAGGAATTAGTAATAAAATAACCAAAAACACCAGGATCATATTGTAAATGTTATATTATATAACACAAAATATGCAGGTGAAACTTGAAATAATTATTTATCAATGAAGTACTTTTAAAATTAAGTTAAAATGTGCTATTTCATTAATTTTATCAGGTTTTTAAGTGAACAATATTATTTAAATACCATTTAAATTAATACGCTGAAAGTATTGTAGTATGTGGTTCCATATTTTAATATACTAGGTACAAACTACAAAATATTTTCGTTTTGAAAGCAATTGTTTAGTCTTTCAGTTATTTTTATTTTTTATAACATTTTCAATTGAATAAGCTGCGATTAAACTCGTTTTAGAGTTTGGAACTTTTGATCTTGCTGAATATATTTTTAACCATTTCCGATGAGTGTAACTGACACAGACAAAATTCGTCTTTTCAACAAGATAAATTTTCTGTTATCTTAGTTGACTGGATTTGTTTTATTTTATATACACGTTTTCAATTTTAGAAAACGTATATAAAAAACAACATCCAGGTTTTGACAGAATCATTACATATATAAATTGATATTGGATTTAATTCCTTAGATATTGAAAAATATTTAGCAAAGATGATCTATGAGAGGGACAGTCGGAGAAATTAAACTTGCGTAAACTAAACTCTGCAATTTATTTCCGGTTTCTACGTCAGATGGAGTAAATGTAAACTTATTTACCGGGTGTCCTAAGAATGATGGGACTATTTAGAAATTGATTTTCTTAATGGTAAATGCATCGTTTGCTGCTATGTTCTTGGTAAAGCAGAAAAATTTCCAAGTACAGGGTCATTGACATTACGTACCAATGTTTTACCGCCCCACCAGTGACCGAGACGTTCTGCTCTCGAAGCTGGTAGACGGGAGGTGCAGGGTTCGAACCCAATCGAGCCCTTCGGCCTAATCGTGCGGTTGTTTGGTTGGTTGTGTTTATGACAGCCAATTATCAACACGAGGGATATAGGCCCTAAGGGGGGTGCCCTTCGTGGGGGTCTTTTTTAGGGAACCTAACCCATATTAAATCTTGGAAATCCAAGGTTCGAAGAAAACTACGAAAACTCCGAACGTTTAGGCCGACGGGCGCGATTGGGTTCGAACCCAGCACTTCCCGTCTACCAGCTTCGAGAGCAGAACCTCTTGGCCACTGGTGGGACACCTAATCGTTCGGAAATTTCTTGGTTTTCTTCGAACCGTGGATTTCCATGCGTAAATACGGGTTAGGTTCCTTAGAAAGACCCCCACAAACGGCATTCCCCCTTGGGCCTATATCACTTGTGCAGATAATCGGCCGTCATAAATAACACCTAACACACCAATGTTTTACCACTGAGCTGCCTGGATGATACCAGGCTTAGCACGTCTCACTCTTATCTGTTTGCAACGCTTCAACCACAGCCTGGATGGAATATTTCTCATGAGCCACCGACTCTGTGGCAAACACGTAATGAAAGAGAATCCAGCTCGATGAAACTAAATATACATATACATAATTTTGGGAAATTTTGCAAAAAGTTGCACACACCTATATTTTTAGTATTGTGATTGCTGAATTTTTAATTCTTGAATCGTCCAAGTAGTTCAGTGGTAAAGCATTTTTACATAATGTCAATGAACCTGGTTCGAGTCCAGGCTTTGACACTTATTCAGTCTTTTGATTTTACGGTTCTTAGCCAAGCTGAATAAAATTCGGCAATTAAACTTACTAAAATTATAGGCGTGTGAAATTTTCTGCAGAAATTTCCAAAATTATATATATGTATATTCAATTTCATCGAGGCTGGCTGTTTCATTTCGTGTTTGTCCAAGAGGTGATGGCTAATGAAAAATATATCATCATGTGTTGCGATTTCAGAATTACCAACAGATAAAATTGAGAAATGCTAAGTCTGGTATCGTCCAGTTAGATCAGTGGTAGAGCACTGGCACATAATGTCAAAGACCCTTGTTCGAGTCCAGTGTTGGACAATTTTTTCTCTGTTGTTTTTACACCTCTTAGGCAAGTTGAATACAATTCAGTAATTAAAACTTCAAATAACTCAAATTATAGGTGAGTGAAAAAAACTACAAAAGTTCTATAAAGATTTCAAAAATTATATATATGTATATTTAATAGAAATGAAGTAATGTAAATTTCAAATGAACCGGAATAAGACCGATGTCAGACGGACGTCTTTTTTGCTTAAGTATTATCCATTCACAATGCTATAGCATTGTGCTATAGCAAAAAAGATAATTTTTACTGATAGAAAGAACTATCTAGGCGCTTTTTAAGAATCTACTTTGTCACTTATGAAATTTGTGAAAGAAAATTATTTTGTTACTATAATTCCATATGTCCCTGTTTACAAATCAGTGAATAAGTGGAGTATGGGTAATGCGGTAAGCTATATGCTGACCATATTACCTGAAGTTATGGATGGGACATCTGCCATTGCTTTTTTTATGCATTCCCAATCATCAATAAAAATTTAATTTAATGTTTTTTCCTTTCTGGTAATGTTCAAAAGTTTTTGTATTATTTGTTTTGTAATTAATGTCGAAAATAATTTCAAAATAGAATTCTCCACTTACTTCTGATCCATAAAAAGCAGATTTTTCAGCTACAAATGTTTTTAATTTTGTAGCTGTAAACTTTGTAGCACATACTATTGTAATGAATAGAAAAAAATGCTTTTTATTTGATTCCGTCCTATGAAAATGTAATATTCGGTATATGCAAATTTCTAATGATTGTCCTCTAATTACATAAACCAAAACTTTCACATTTTTAAATGATCTGTAAATTAAATTAAAAAATGCTTTGTATTATTTTGCATTATTTTATTTTCCAATAACACTAAACATTATTATAGTAGATTTGTGTGAAAGCCATTCATATTGCATCTTTTGTATACGTTTAGCATTATAGAGCAAAAAGGAAATTTTATGGTTTGGTGTACTCTGGCTTAATTACGTTTTTTCATTTCGTTTATTACTTATGGTTATTACCGGAATGCACTTTATCGAAATATATTACATTCTTTCAAGATAATATAATTCGAGGATATGTTAGTACATCAGCAGCAAAAGCCAACCTGCAACAGCATTTGAATGATTCTCCTATAGCATTTAATAATATTAGCATTGAAAAAATAGCATTTCTTTGTCTGAGAAGGTCAGAGTTAGCCATAGAGACACGCGGCACTAAGTATAAGGTATTTGGACATTGCAGTGAATTACTCGTTAATAAATACATACAGTTTTTGTATTCGTAAAAAAATCTCTTTTAATTGTCTGGTTGCTAGATGTGAGATAAGATAGACTAACGAATCAGCCCTTTCTTCTTGACAGTTTTAAATATTGTTGGCATCCTGTAGAATAAAATCAAATCACTAATTCTACATTTGAGCGCTCAGAGATAATCTAGTAAGTAAAAGTAGTGTGTTCATACATTATATTCATGAGTATATATTTTAATGAACTAGCTGTGTTCTAGACTAGTCAAATTAGAAAAAAAATGAAATAGACTATTTCATTTTTTTATATATCATCATTTTTTATATATCATTTATATATCATCATAAGAAGATTTCATATTTATTTAAGCACTTATGCACATTTTTACTTTCTCCTCTCCATGTAAAGTATCGAGATAATACAATAAAGTATCTTTAAAAAGTTTGTTATAATAATACTATAACAATAGTTTTATGCTTTAGAGTAAGTTCCAGATATTTGTCACAATCGTATGGAATAGTAGAGTTGAGTATTTCAGTAAAAAGATAATTGAAGTATAAATATGAAAATTTATATTATAAAATTTGGTCTATTTACAATTGATAGATTAGAAATGAACTTGAATCCAGGCTTGTCCTCACAAATGATGAAGCCAAATTTATTTTAATATTCATTGGCAATGTCGAACTTCGCATTTGGTGTCTCTATATTAAGAAGAATCTGTGCCCTGTATATGCATATACCATGTGCGATCTAGATCTCTAGATAAGACCTAGACACTACATCTCTGAACGTGTTGAGGTCCCGAGTTTGGGGTCACCGAATGCGGTGAACGGTTGTGTATTGATAGAGTATATTTAGCATATAAATAAGTACGGCCATACAACGTAAACCCACGGGATTTTGAGAAAATAAGTTGCAAAGTTTACGCTACAGATTATAATCAGGTAATTTTTCTTTTTGGCAAGCGACTCAGTAGTATGGTTGGTACCATGCTGGATTTGAGATTTTTATTTGGGAATTCGAATCCCACTCAGGCTTATTTTTTGGAACGAAAATTTTTATCAATTATCTTCGAACCGTAATTGAAAAATTGTGTAAAATAATTTAAATTTAAGTAATATATGAATTAAAAATATTTTCTGTAGCATCAAAGTACATTTTTATCAATAAAATGTTGCATGATTAAATATTTAATGAAAAGTAAATGAAAAAAAGTAGGCTAACTTATGATATGCTTTCATATTTTTAATATGATTTTTTAAAATCTGGGATTCTTGATTTTTAATTTGAATAAGTGTCTATGTAATAATATTTTTAGCAATTCATTTTTTTTTCTTGTTTAGTATGTTTATATAGCACAGTTTAATTACATAAATACAAGTTTAACTGTGAAATTTTGCCTTTTTATATATTTAATGAAAAGTAAATCTAAAATAAATAAATAATAATAATAATAAACTAAAAAAAAGTCAATTGGAACTTTTATAGACCATAAAATTGCGCTAATTTTAAAATTTATACATTTTAATTTACTTAAATAATCCACTATTTTTCACAGTGGAATAAATTAAAATGCGTTAGATAAAATCATAACACGCTGCTTTAAATATTTTTAATTTGTAAGTTTTATATTATCGTAATAATCTTTCAAAGTGTATCGTTTCTTAACAGCTAGCTTTTTACCTTTTGATTTTTTTAAAATCTTTGATTATTGTGCTTATAGTTATAACTGTCTATGTACTTAAAAAAATTTCTAAAAAGATATTGAATCACTAAAAATAGATATTAAGTAGGCAGAAACTACAAAATCAAGAATCCGAAATAAAAAATCCATTTTAAAAATTTGAAACAGTATTTTTACAAAATCATGAAATATTCGAAATATTTCCATAATGAAATAGAAATGTAAATATTATATATATTCAGGTATTAATATCATGCACTTTTATTTATTTTTCTGAAAAAAAAAAGTGGATTATTCATTGAACTAAGTATAAATAATTTTAAATAATAACAAAAAAATTCTGGTCTATCGACATATAAATTGGCTTATATTTTTCTTTTACTTTTCATTAAATAATTAAACATGCAAAAATTCATAATTAAAAATGTACTAGTGATAGGCTAACAAAATACACATTTAATTTATATTTTTCGTAAATTACAGTTATTTTACATATTTTGTCAATCGCGGTTTGAAAATAATTCATAAAAATATTCATTCATAAAAATAAGTCTGGGTGGGATTCGTACTGAGAAAGAAAAATATCAAATCACGCATGCTGCCGAACACGCTTCTGAGCCGCTTGCCCAAGAAAGGAATTTATCTGATTATATACCGTAGCATAAACTTTGCGACTTATTTTCTCAAGATATCCCGGGGTGTTGCGCTTTGTGACTTTCTTATATTTATATGCTAACTATACTATATCGAAACCAGAGTTGCCAGTGAGCTATTTTTTAAAAAAATTCAGATTTTTTGATTGGCACCGCTTTTTTGAAACGGAAAATTCCCTTTGTTTTTGCTTTAATTAATATGTCATTAAATAAGGCACATTTTACCATTTCAAAAAAGTGGTGCCAATCAAGAATGTGATTTTTTTAAAAGTAGCCCATCTGGCAACGCTGATCGAAACACAAACGTTCATCGCATTCGGTGTCGCCAACTTTGGGACTTTCCCTTGTAAGATACAGATTCCAAGCTTTATAATCATACCGAAGTGGGTGTTCAAAAGGATGGGCATTATTTAACGTATTAGGATTAAAAACCCTGTTATTATGCTGGAACCTAATATTGAATTAGTATGTTACCGAAAAGTCTCTGTTAATTAAATAACATATGGGTTTAAATGGCAGCATCTTTATTCATTTGCCTTAATCAAGAAATCAATTTTGTGGCTTTAAAATAGAACAATATTCGCAAAAAAGGTCCTCCATCGTTTCTTTTCAGACGTGCGCCCCTAGTTTGGCCCATCTTCCCCCTCTAGTTATGGGCAACTCTGTTAGGTGTGTGGTGCTAAAAATTTATTGTGCATTTTATCACTAATTCATGAATAGTAATGACTTGCAGCACTAATTAAACGCTTTTTTTCGGTGCCTGGTGCTGGGACATCATCATAATCACACACTTTCACCGATTCTGATTGCGCAAAGTATAGCATAAACCAAACACTTGCAGAAATAGTAAATCAGGAAAACATCTGGTAAATTTCCAAGAAAAAAGCTCATGCTTGACATGTTTTGTACTCATGAATCGTATATATTGTCTTAATTTAGCATTTCCATATGAAAAAGTCAAATTTGACTTATAAAACCCAGCAACGTTTTGTCTAATTTTTGATCTGAGCAATTTCGTTTTAACTAAAAATATATTTTCGTGCTTTTTTTTGGTCTTGCTTCTAATTTTCAACGAGTGATTTTTGTTCAATTTTGCAATATATTTCATTTATGTTATGCAAGTGAAAAAAGCATTGATTCCCCCTCCCCCTTTAAAAAATGCGGCGAAACAGGAGTTCAGATTCATTAAATTTATAAAAAGTACCTTTTTGCAACATTTAAGTAAAATACATTTATTTATAATTTTATCTCTTAAAAATTTTAATTCTCCATTTTGAATAGAAAATGTATTTCCAAAAATAACAAAACATTGTTTAGCTACATTCAAATAAAATCCATGAATTTATAATTTTTTAATTGATTAGCGCATTTAAAACGGGTACATTAAAACTTTGATTTCAACTGAAAGCAGCTGAAAACAAACCACAGATAATTCCTTAATTCATTCTGAATCCCGCATTCAGTAAATGGTTCTTAACATATAAAATTATTTTTTATTGCTTCGTAAGCTTATGAATAAAGAGAGATAATAGAACATGTTTGCAATTACATGTCTGTTAAAAGTTTCTGCGGTCAATGTAACATTTGCTTATTTCGAAACATTTGGTACAACACTCTTTTAAATTAAAAAATACGCTGAAGGATATATTTATCTGAATGGACAATTTTTATCCAACTGAAATGACATTTGATTAAGAATGTTCATTTACTGTTCTTGTTTTTGTAAGTAATGGAGCGTTTTACGTTGCCGGTTTATTTGTATATTTAAGGGGTTTTTACTACGTACTCATGGAGTTTTTTTAGGGGATGGGGGGGGGGGGGCGAGAGAGGTATTCCTGCATAATAAATTTTGTTTTTTGGCACAAAGTTTTTTTATTATTTTTGTTTTGTAATTGTTTTAATTTGCTGAAAAAAAGAAAGAAAATAGCCTCCTATAATTTGTGAGAAAACTTAATTTTAGTACAGTTGTAATTAATTTGAAAACATATTTGTACGAACGAAATTTGTTTGGATGAATTGCATTTGATTAAATGTATATAAATGATATTTTTGTGTTCTTGTGAAATTAGCTTTGAATATGCGTTGATAGATATGGTTGTTATGAATTCAGGGATCAAATTTCTCTTTTTTAATACTTTCCAACGTAGTTGAAAAGTGTTTATGAATTCAGATTGTCTGTCCGTCTGTCTGTCCTTGCTTTAACTCGCGTAAATATTAGTCCGATTGCCATGAAATGGATATATTTTATTTGGGTTTAGTATGGCATGTTCAGTATTGTAAAGGAAGTGTGTATAGCATATTTGGTTCATTTATAGGGCCACTCAAAAGAATTCGGTTACATTACGGTATATGGGAAAGCCGCTTGATGTGTATTTTAATGATATTACAGTATTTAAAACATATTGAAATTGATATAAATCACTCAGGTGTACTAAAAGGTTATTACTATAGAATAGGGTGTGCATAGAACTTATCGTTTATTTACAGGAACGCACAAAAGTAATTTGATATAGAAGAAAATGTGCAATAATTGAACTTTTGAAGCCACGAAACATTAACTGCTGGAAGAGCGTTTTCAATTGTGGTATGCGTTTTTAAATTTAACTATTTTTAAAATATTACTTGCTGTGTATCAAATCCAGATCTTATACAAGGTCGAACAACAGTTCTCAACAACATTCGTTTATTGGTTGAAATTACTGAGCGGAAATTTTAAAATATATTATGCGTTTAACTCAACTAACTTTTTGCATACTATGTAGTATGCATACGTATCTGTAGATCATATACAGGGCTGCAAAAAAATCGTATATTTTAACTATTCATGGTAATGGCAGAAATCGTGTTTTCAAATGCATTATGCATCAAAATGAATTGTTCATCAAAGACGTCATCTTCCACATTTGTCAATTGTGATATTTTGTTATGGTATTCTGAATGTGTTGAAAAGTGCTTCATAATCTATGCTGTCTGCATGATTCTCTATTTTTTAGGGTGGGGGAGGAAATTAGAAATCGTGCTGTTAAAACTGTGTTAATTATTATACAGGGTATCTCTTATTGTTAACTAATTTCTAAACCGTTAGTTTTAAAGGTATAGTTCCAATTGCAAAAAGGTTTCAAATTTTGTTCTGCATTACATAAATCGATTTACATTACAATGATTACTTTTCAAATAGATAAGAAATTACAAATTTTATACAATGCCTCTGTCCTATAACTTTGATTTAGAAAATGTTTTTCCATGTTCTAACAAGTAAAACAGCAAAAATTTATTCTTTTATGGTCAAACCTTACTGAGTTATGATACTTACAATTTTAGGAATTTTCAATGTTTTAATCACCATAAATGGAAAAACACGTTTTTAGTGTCAGAAAACGCTAAAAATGCATGAAATTCAAAGTATCATAACTAGGTAAGTTTTTGTCTGGCAAAAATTAAGTTTTTAGTCACAAACTAATTTTGATTCATCTCAATAGAAAACAGCATTTTTAATTATGTCAAAAAATTATTCCAAACATTTTGTTTAAAAGGCCTTCTAATTAAAACATCCGTTGACCGCATACACAGCGATTAGTTATACACTGTTAAAAATTTTGCAGCATTCTGGCAGGTCATTCGACCATTTTTTAAAAAACGGTTTCATAACCATAATTTAACTACATTCTGACCATAAAATGGCCAATAATATGGTCAGAATAGTGTTAAATTCACGGTTGTGTAACCGTCTTCGGAAAAAACGGTCAAATGACCTGCCAGAATGCTGCAAATTTTTAACAGTGTATGTTATAAAAATAACAGGTTGTTGGAACCTGTTACCTGTACAAGTGTGCAACGATGTAACCTGTTAACCAAAAGTAACTATATTTCCCATCTCTATTGTTCAATTCTTTTAAATTATATCTTTTAGAAGAGTGGACTTCGATATAATATTTCATTACATCGTGTGGGTTCCTGAAAGACTGTCTGCATTCAAGACTCTAATGAGCGTTCTAATTTCGAGTTATTAAAGTAACAACGAATTGGACTTTGAATGATCTACTGTATTTATTTTTTTTTTTAAATAGGTTACATAAAAATATACTATTGTCATAAAATTACAGTATTTGAAATACAATTTTATCTTTAATATGATATATATTCAAATATGAATCAGTCTTTATATGCATTTAAACAATTAGTTCCGTGAAAGATATCTTCCGCAATAAAATCATTGAATAGAACTCTTTGCTCTAGGCTTTAATTATGTTTGTTTCATTGTCAGTGCATTGCTGTTATAAATTCTTTCAATTACGGTTGTCGAATTCTTTCTTTTTTAGGAAAACACACATGTTTTTAAGAATGCCTCCATGGTGATACTTGAAAATCTGTCAGTCGTTGCTGTGGCAACCCTTTTTGTATTGTATTTCTGATTACTTCGATGTAGATGTAAAATTTGATTTGAACCGTCTGCGGGTAAAAATGGAGCTCTCAAATGAGAGTAATAATATTTGAATATTGTTGTGTAAATAAATGTATATAAGTTTTTTTAAGAAAGAAGTTGATTAATTCGAGCTGTAGTATGTCTTTATTTATTGAAGTTATGAATTTGATACTTTAGAACTGATCTATGATTAAGTTCTTATCTTTCGACGAACTATGGAATAGTTTGAATTACCGAACCTGCAATCTGATTGACAAATATCATTTTTTGGCGTCTCAGCTTTAGGACTGAATTATTGGTGTTTGGATTTCATCATCGAATGTAGTAAGTACCTCAAATTAAATTATATTTAATAAATTGAAGTACATTGAATATATATTTTATTGATTAATTTTCTTTATTTTACGATGGATCTGGAAACTCTTAAGAAAAAAAGAGCCACGATTCGTAGTCAAACTACGAAAATATTTGATAAAATAATGAATTAAATTTAAGAAATCAAAAAACCGATTGAGTAAAATGCGAACTAATTAATCATTTCTGAGCAAAGTGAAACTATTTTTTATATTACTTACCTATTTTTTATTTACTTGTGTTGATGGCTATTAAGTTGTGTTTAATTGTTCGTTCCTATCTATATACACTGTTTTGATGAGGCCTATAGATGTTTATGATGGTTAGAGTTGCAGTAAAGCTAGAGATCCTACCTACGCAATTTCCAGTTTGTGTAATATTTAAACGGGGCTTCTGACTGTAAAATAGTCAATGAAACATCGTCTTCATTTTGAAAGACCTATCCAATAATATGCCACTTAATATGGTGCGTAAAAAAATTTTTCGTCTCTACCGCCATTTTGAATTTATAAAAATCAAACCTAGCCTATAACAATCGGACGGTTAAGACGAATAGATAGAGACCTCATTCATTAAAATCCACCCAGCCGTTGGGATGTTTCGAGGGTATAAAGAAATCCACATACCCAGATACGCGAAAAACACATAACCATTCTTGTCAGTCGGGTAATAAGTGATTTATTAGATAATACACAAAATTTAGATCTCGAGAATAGAAAATCACAACTGGATATTTTAAAACAGCAGTTGAATGATAAAATGAAAACTTTAAAGTCATTAAATTCTGAGATTGAACCACTTGTTCCAGGTACTGAATTTGAAAAAGAAATCGAGAAATCTGAATCTTATAATGAAAATATTATTGAATGGAAATATAAAATTTCCAAATTTATAAATGATAACACCGTTACTCCTGAAACTGAACAAGATGCTTCAGACATTGAAAGTGATAGTAGTAGCAACAATAGTTCTCTACTAAAAAGTCAGAAAATTCTGAATCAAAATTTGGTAAAACTTCCTAAACTTAATATATCTAAATATTATGGTGATTAGTGTTGATGGCTTGAGTTTTGGAGTCAATTTTCGAATGCGATTGATAATAATGAACATTTAACTCCGATTGATAAATTTTCCTACTTAAAGTCACTTTTGGGCGGAAGTGCTGCAAATACTATAGCAGGCTTTTCGCTGACTAAGGAAAATTATGCTCATGCTATAGAATTATTGAAAAATCGTTTTGGTTGTAATGACCTGGTGATAAATTGTCACATGACTAAACTACTAAATTTGAAACCTGTACGAAATTCTAGTAATATTAAAGCTCTCAGAGATTTATATGATGAATGCGAATTTCAAATAAGAAATCTTAATTCTTTAGGTGTTGCATCAGGTTCATATGGGCACTTGTTATGTCCGATTCTTCTGAAACTTATTCCATCAGATATTGCGCTGGAATTTAATAGAAAACGTATTAAACATACTGACTGGGATGTTAATGAGCTGATAAATTTCATTAAAGACGAAATTGAATCTAGCGAGGCCACTGCCCAATTAAACTATTTTGAAAAAATCCCTGAGAAGCAGGAAAATTATAAGAAAAATTATAAAAAAATTCGTTCCATCAGCTTCTACTTTAACCACAAATATTAAAAATAACTGTATTTTTTGTAACTAGACTAATCGCAATACTGAAAATTGTAAGTCTTTCACCATTCCGGAAATGCGAGAAAATTGTAATGGGAATGAAGATGATTTAAAGGCTTCCGTAAATTTCCCATCGCTAATTTTTGTAAATTTTCGAATGAAAACTGCAAAGTTTGTAGTAAAACATATCACAATACTATACTTTGTAATTCTATTAAAAAAAACAGAAGTATCAAAAAATCCAGATAGTATTATTTCCTCCGTATCTCATTCTAAAAACAATATAAATAATGTGAGAAGAGAAGTAATATTGCAAACAATTCATGTAAAAGTAGAAGCGGGTGAAAATTCAGAAACTGCACTTTGTTTATTTAACTCTGCCAGTCACCGAACTTTCATTACAGAAAATTTAGTTTTAAAATTAAAACCTGAGCCCATTAGAATGGAAAAATTAATTGTCTATACTTTCGGTTCGAAAAAATCTGAAGAACGATGCTATGATGTCGTAAAGCTAAAGCTAATTCACTTGGCGGACAGAAAAAGGTAGTATAATAATTGAAGCATTAGTCACACCGCTAATAACCAATTCTTTGGTACAAATTCCTTCTCTTCCAATCCAAATTAAGAGAAAGCTTTCCAAATTTCGTCTTGACAGGTGGGAACATTTTGAAAATCGCGATGTTGATATATTAATAGGAGCTGACTATTTATATCAAATTAATGATAGAACATATCTCATAAATAAATCATTGTTCGTCTGTAAAAAATTATTTGGGTATTCTCTCTGCGAGACAATTGACGTAAATAAAAATAGTGAGAGTAAACAAGCTGGGGTCTTATCTACTCAGGTTATGAAAGCTATTTAAAATGATTTGAAAACATTGGTTAGAAACTTTAGGGATGAACACGGAAGAAAATATTTCTGAATTAGATAAAGAGATAATCGAAAAATTTTAAAACAATTGGCATTATCTTGAGCACCGTTACGAAGCTAAATTGTTATGGAAAGAGGATAAAAGAGATTTAGGAAGTAATTATAGCAATGCTAGAAACCGATTTATTAACTTAAATCAAAAATTGCTTAAAGATAACGAATTATTGCAGAAATATAAAGAAATTGTAATTGAACAGGAATTAAATTACATAGTGGAAGAATGCTCTAATAAAACTGTAAATAGTGGTTATTTTGTGCCCCACCGACCTGTATTGCGAGATGATAAACCCACAACTAAAGTTACAATGGTATTTGATGCTTCCTCAAAAGAAAACAACAAATAATTAAATGATTATTTGTACAGTGGCCCAAATCTGAACCCAGATTTATTAGAAATTATCATTAATTACAGAAAATTCAACTGCTTTTTGTGCAGATATAGAAAAGGCCTTTCTTCAAATTTCTGTAGCTGAAGAAGACCGAGGTTACCTTAAATTTCTTTGGTTCGATAATGACGCAAATTAACTTTGTCAAAATTTTAAGATTTAGACGGTACCATTTGGCGTTTCATGCTCACCATTTATTTTGGCTGCCACAATTAAACATCATATAAAGAAATATCGAGATCAACATCCAAGTGTTGTATATTTGTTAGATAATTTCCTATATGTTGATGATTTAATTTCCGGATCAGATTTAGATAATGAAGCATATTATTTATCAGCTACAGCTTCTGAAATTCTTAAAGAAGCTGGAATGAATTTGCGAAAATTTAAAACAAATTCTATTAAACTTAGGAAAATGTGGGAATCTGATAACTTAGGTATAAGTGAGGAAAACACAGGTAGTATCTTAAAAGTTCTAGGACTGATTTGGAATACTGAATCTGATGTTTTGATGTTAGATGCGCAGCCCTTTGAAGAGTGTTATATAGATGATCCCAAGAAGCGAACAGTGCTTAAAATGTTACTGTAAATTTATGATCCATTAGGATTTGTGAATCCATTTTAATACGTATTAAAGCCTTGTTGCAAGAAACATGGCAAAGAGGTTTAGAGTGGGACAGTAAATTACCCGAAGATTTGAAATGCGAGTGGAACACTTGGTGTTCACCAATTGTACATTTACGAACATTTGAAATACCCCGAAAATATTTCCTAATGGGATAAACATTTCTGAAAATTCATAAATTAACATTTTCTGTGACACTTGTCCCAGAGGGTATGGATCAGTTGCTTATCTGCGTTCAATTTCGTTAACTGGTGAAATTCAAACAAGTTTTGTTTGGAGTAAATGTAGAATAAGCCGCCTCAAGAGGTTAACCATGCCACGGCTGGAATTGACCAGTGCAGTAGGAGCCGCTAGAATGCGGAAATATTTAAAACAAGTATTACATATTTCGAATTTAAATATAAAATTATGGTTAGTTCATGTCATTTATGGTCAATTATGGTCAACTCTTTGTTGGATTAAAGGTTCTACTACAAACTGGAAACCCTTTATTTCCAATCGTGAAACTGAAATTCAGTCATTGACAGATCCAAAGGACTGGAATTATTGTCCCGGAAAAGAAAACCCAGCAGATCTGCTTACGCGAGGGGAAAATTTATTGAAGTTAATAGGTAATAATGCATGGTGGCGCAGCCCACTTTGGTTATCACTACCGGAAGATATGTGGCTTCAAAAAGGTCTATAGAAATGGATCACGAATCTTTTAATGAAATGAAAGCAAAACTAAATTTAACACTATTGTGTAACGAATCAAACTCTACTGCTAAGCCAAAATTTGATATGGCAAAGTTTAGTACTTTAAATCGCGTGTATAATGCTATTGCTTAGATAATGCGTTTTATTCATAATGACAATTCGAAAAACCCTAAAAATTTAGGACCTTTAACTACTTCAGAAATAGAAATAGCAGAAAAATACTGGATTAAACAAACTGAGGAAACTTCATCTAAAGTTGAAATAGATGCACTTAAACAAAAAAAAAAACCTAACACAGATTCTTCTTTATACAACCTTAATCCACAATTAGATGAAAATAACTTACTTGTTTTATCCGGAAGACTTCAGTTTTCTGATGTTACAGAGCAGGAAAAACATCCGTGGATACTTCCTAATAAATCTTATTTTGTAAAATTACTTATTAAGGATGCGCAAGAAATAATGTACCATTTTGGTGTAGCTGTCCCTTTAGCTCACCTTCGTGAAAGGTTTTTTATAATAAAGGGAAGAAGATTTGTCAAATCCGTCTTAAGATCGCGTATGATATGTCGAAAACTTAATGCTATTCCTGGAAAGGTGGAAATAGCACCTTTACCGAAAGACATAATCATCAGAACACCAGTTTTTGAAACCTCTGGTGTAGATTTTGCCGGTCCGATTTATTATAAAACTTCTTAAGGTACTGGGAAGGCTTATATTGTCGTATTAACATGTGCTATAACAAGAGCGATACATCTAGAGTTAGCCACCAATCTAAGTACTGAAACCTTTATCTTAGCACTACGAAGATTTTTCTCTAGAAGAGGTTTCTGCAAAATAATACACAGTGACAATGCCACGACGTTTTCTAAGGCTTATTTGGTGGTAAAAGATGCTTGGAAAAGAATTTCTAAGCAAGAAATTTTTGATTATTTGAGAAAGAATAAGATAACATGGAAGTTTTTAATTCTCAGGGCTTCTTGGTGGGGCGACTTCTGGGAAAGAATTGTCAGATCAGTCAAAACACCTTTGAAAAAGGTTCTAGGCAAAATTTGTCACAGTTATGAAGAGCTAGAAACAATACTTGCAGAAATCGAAGCTGTGATTAATTCACGTCCTTTATGTTATATCTACGAAAAAAATGCTGAACCATCACCTTTAACGCCATCTTATTTTTTGGTTGGTAAACGATTAATGTCCTTACCTTCTTATGGATTACCAATTTGTACGTAAATAAGATTTTGTTGACGAAAAAATATAAATATAAGCAACAAATTACTCACCACTTTTGGAAAAGGTGGAGAAATGAATATTTGTTAGAACTTAGAACTTTTCAATTGAAAAACATAAATTCATCGCCTCAGTTCAAAGTTAACGATATAGTGATAATTCGTGATGAAAAGCTAACAAAACATATGTGGAAATATGGTCGTGTTAAAGAACTCATATTTGGTCGCGACTCTAAAATAAAATCATGTGTATTACAGACTGCAAAAGGCGATCTCAAACGACCCGTGTAACTCTTCTATAATCTGGTACTGGACTTGGTGGACTAAATTAATAGACACTAAAAACTTGGACACTAAAAAAAACTATTCTTAAACTTTTAATTTCTTTTGTTACTCATACTTACTTTTATTATTGTTTAATTTTCATTCATTTCATGTGTTTTATTTTCTTTCTTAGATTGCAGCATTCTTATAAATTTTTCTTCTATATCTGTAGCTGTATGTAAGTTGTTGTCGGAAATTTGTCATGTATATAAGTATACTGTTTTGTTTATTAAATTGTTTATTGTAGATGCTGAACTAAGTGTTCATCCGGGGGCAGTGTGTTAAGAATGCCTCCATGGTGATACTTGAAAATCTGTCAGTGGTTACTGTGGCAACCTTTTTTTTTTGTTTTTCTGATTACTTCTATGTAGATGTAAAATTTGATTTGAACCGTCTGTCGGTAAAAATTGAACTTTCAAATGAGAGTAATAATATTTTAATATTGTTGTGTAAATAAATGTATATAAGTTTTTTTTTAAGAAGGAAGTTGATTAATTCGAACTGTAGTGTGTGTTTATTAATTGAAGTTATGAATTTGATACTTTAGAACTGATCTATGAATAAGTTCTTATTTTTCGACGAACTATGGAATACTCTGAATTACCGAACCTGCAATCTGATTGACAAATATCACATGTAATTATTTATTGAATAAGATTTTCTGTCATAAGAGAATATATTCGATTTTGCCCGTAACAGTATACAAAATAATATTTAATATAAATTGTTTTTCATTTCAAACAATTGTTTTCTTTTCTGATAATGCACTATAAAATGAAAATACCGAAGCATTAGAAATTTTGTAATGAATATATAGTCTTTGCGGAAGATGCACCCTCACACTTTAAATATAATCAAAACAATAATAGCCAGATATTAAGGACCAATTGAATACAACTACTTATTTCTATTTAAGTTAATAAAGATTCTATAAATAACAGAAGTTGAATAGATCATCTTTTAATCAAACCATTTGCTTTGAAAAATAATGTTTTAACCACTTCACCGGCTGCCCCGAGATAACTCGGAGGTAAAAGCACTGTTCCCCCATACCTGTCGCCGGTGAAGTGGTTAAAAATCTAATAAATTAATTTTTGAAATTTCAATGTTGTTCCTTTCTATTTTTAAATAATAATAAGAATAAAGTTTGAATGGAAAATTAAAGAATTATGCAAAATTATATCTAGAAAATAGTGGTTGAATCAATGCAGCAGGTTGGTTGGTTTTCCTCAGGTCTGCAAATCACCAATATAGGACTTATTTTAGCTTGTTGATGCTCATTAAAAGCCAACTACCGCATGAAGCATTTCGAAAACGTAAAGTTAGCACCAATGAATGACGGCATTTTTAAAATTTAGGTTTTGAAAATCATTACACATATTATAATAAGTGATATATGAAAATAAAGAAGTACATTCTAAGTTTTATTTACAGTTACAAATGTTCGATGTGCGAATCTTTCGTAACACGGCAAACACATAATTTCTAATCAAGTTCGTTCCACAAGTTTGGCAGTTTCGCACAGTCAAGGATTCTTAGCCCAGCACTGATGCATTAAACACACCAACTAATGCAGCACTGATGCACCGTAAAATGTACAAGTTTCATCAGTGTTGCATTATAAATCGTTAGTAGTATGTAGAGCCGGGTGTGGGACAAAAAGGGGCGGGGTCGTTTGATGGACAGGTGGGCGTGTCCGATGGCGAACTATAAGACGGGTGTGGGACAAAAAGGGGCGGGGTCGTTTGATGGACAGGTGGGCGTGTCCGATGGCGAACTATAAGACGGGTGTGGGACAAAAAAGGGGCGGGGTCGTTTGATGGACAGGTGGGCGTGTCCGAGCACGAAGTATAAGACGAGGGGTAAATTTTTTCAACGGTTCGAGGCAAGGGTTGTTTTTTAGTTGGATGGACAGGTGGGTAAGGGACAAAACGGAGTGTTCCCATTTTTGATTGACAGGTGGGCGTGTCCGAACACATGCTCTAAGACGAGGGGTGATTTTTTTGACGACGGTTGGCAGGAAGTTTCGAATGGATTCTTCTGCTATAAGAGGGATTAATAATGTTTTTTAAACAAAGGATTTCAATTTAATTTCATTGAATGAAATAACTAAAACTTAATTATTTTATGAATGGATTATAAGCGAGTTTATGTTTTATTTTAATTTAAACGAATTTAATGGATGATTAGTTCAGAATTTTTAACCGGTTTCAAAGCTATTTTTGTTTTTTAATTGATTATTTTTTAATTGGGAACCTTTTTACTGAATGCATTATTTTCATAATGACGTAATCGGCGATTCGAATTTATTTAATTGCATGAATTAATTAAAATAAAAAAATTTTAAGCTGATTATTTTTAAATTGATTTTAAGCTTTTTGAATTGAATTTTAACGGAAGTTTTTTAATTAGAACTTTTTAAGAAACTGATTATTTTTTAATTTCTGCAACACGTGATTTAGACAAGATGGTTTATGTTCGAACATGAATGTGACGTCATGTATTGATTTCACCCTAGACGAGCAAATAAGAGGACTATTTGTAGAGTTGAGTTGTTTTTCGGATCTAGATGGTGTTTAACTGTAACCATGTGTGAAGTTGAGTTGTGTGGATTACGATTAACTGTAACCGGTAATGAAAAAAGTTTCTCATACAGCATCTGACAACAGTTGTATGGATCAGTTGCTTGGATTTTCATGCTCAGTGTTGTATCGTTTGTTGTCTTGTGAATTTTCTTCGCTTTTATTTTAGTTATTTTTATTGTTTTTCGTCATGGAAGACGGACTTAACATCAACAAAAGCAAGCGTAAACTTGTTGAAATTAAAGAAAGCAACAAGAAAACGAAGAATTATCAAACTACGGTAAGTTTTTTAATTGATTTTTTAAAATTAATACTTTTTTCAATTCATACTAATAAATTTTAATTCTTTTAATTATTTTTACTTATTTTGGCTCTCTCTCTCTTTTAGGTTCAATCATTTGTAGAAAAGGTTAAATGGCATAATTCGAAGGATATGAAATACCTAGGTGGAGAGAACTTTCTTTCCGTGAATTATTTTCTGGGGCAAACCCGTGTTCACATTAGACGATATATTGTTGATCCCGACGGTGAATTACAGCCTACTAAAGATGGTGTATCTCTAACTCCCAAAGTCTGGCAATCCTTGTGTCGTGAAATCAAGACTATATTAAATCCTAAATTTTCAGAAAAGATGACAATTATTGAATCAGATTTGTGCATTTCAAAACAAGTAAAGGATGGTGTGGAACTTTTCGTTCTCCAAAGACTTTTCCAAAGAAAAAATATGAGTATGCAATTCGTATCTGAACATGTTGTACTAACACTTGCTGAGTTTGAAAAGGTAGTTGATAACATGTGCAATATCACGGATCGTTTGAAAGAAGGACTAATCACATACTCAATATCTTACTATATTTATGAAGAACTGGACAACGCCAATTTCCAGTTTAACCCAACAGATAACCCCGACGCGTTTTTAGAACTTGTTGATTCCCTGACTAAGTGTTTGGTTGCTGCCATTACTATCAAAATTACGGAACTGATAAACTGTTTCGGATGTCGTGAGTCTTATCAAGCACCTTTTATGCATGACTGTGTAACAAAAACTCGAACTGAAAAATGGTTAAAGTTCTCTGACAGTGCACTATATTCCATCAACATGCGTGATGTTGCAAAAGACATTGTTAAAAAAAACTTAACTGTTGACTTTAAATATGTACTTGGTCAAGAAGAATTTTTTGATTCATTAATTATCCCAAAAATATTAGAATCTGTACAAAAAATGTATGTTGGAGAAGACCAACAATCACAAGAAGAAAATGATTTCTTACAATTATCATTGTAAATTTTAGATCTGAATAAATGTATATTTACATAATATCTTTTGTCTGTTTTCTTAGTCTTGTTTTTTATCAAATTAATAAGAATGTTTCAGGTTTGCATAAAAAAGAAATTGTTGGACTTTACAAAAACTTTTCTTTAAAAATAATAAGTTTGTGTTCAGAAAATAAAAAAATATTTTTTTTTTTTATACCTTAATCCTTTTAATATTTTTACTGAACTTAAATCTTTTTCCAGTGCATATTTTTTATCGAACAGATTTTTTTCTAGTGCATTTTTTTATCGAACTGATTTTTTTTTTACAATACATTACTTTTTCCTCAACACAAAAAATAATTTTCCTAAATATAAAATTTTTTCCAAACACAAAACATTTTTATCCCTAAATATAAAACATTTTTTTCCTAACACAAAACTTTTTTTAAAAACATAAAACTTTTTCCAAACATAATTTTACTGTACTCAAAACTTTTTTACTTAAAATAATTTTCCTAAACTTTTTCAAACATAATTTTTTCTGTACTCGAAACTTTTTTTACTCACCATACTTTTCACTGTACTTAAAATAATTTCCTAAACATTTGTTTCCCAATCATAAATCATTTTTTCCAAACACAAAACATTTTTTCCTAAATCATAAATCACTTTTTCCAAACATACATATTTTTTATCGAACAGATTTTTTTCTAGTGCATTTTTTTTATCGAACTGATTTTTTTTACAATACATTACTTTTTTCCTCAACACAAAAAATAATTTTCCTAAATATAAAATTTTTTCCAAACACAAAACATTTTTATCCCTAAATATAAAACATTTTTTTCCTAACACAAAACTTTTTTTAAAAACATAAAACTTTTTCCAAACATAATTTTACTGTACTCAAAACTTTTTTTACTTAAAATAATTTTCCTAAACTTTTTCAAACATAATTTTTTCTGTACTCGAAACTTTTTTTACTCACCATACTTTTCACTGTACTTAAAATAATTTCCTAAACATTTGTTTCCCAATCATAAATCATTTTTCCAAACACAAAACATTTTTTCCTAAATCATAAATCACTTTTTCCAAACATACATATTTTTTTCTAAACACGAAATATTTTTTTCGAAATACAAAACATTTTTTTCTAAACACGAAATATTTTTTTCGAAATACAAAACATTTTTTTCCTAAACATAAAACATTTTTTTTCTAAACACAAACATTTTTTCCTAACACAAAACTTTTTCCAAACACAAAACATTTTATTCCAAACATAAAACTTTTTCCAAACACAAATCTTTTTTTCCAAACACAAACCATTTTTTTCAAACACAAATCTATTTTCCTAAACACAAAACATTTTATTCCAAACATAAAACTTTTTCCAAACACAAAACATTTTATTCCAAACACAAACCATTTTTTCAAACACAAATCTATTTTCCTAAACACGAAAGATTTTTTCCAAACACAAAACATTTTTTTCCTAAATATAAAACATTTTTTTTCCTAACACAAAACTTTTTTTAAAAACATAAAACTTTTTCCAAACATAATTTTACTGTACTCAAAACTTTTTTTACTTAAAATAATTTTCCTAAACTTTTTCAAACATAATTTTTTCTGTACTCGAAACTTTTTTTACTCACCATACTTTTCACTGTACTTAAAATAATTTCCTAAACATTTGTTTCCCAATCATAAATCATTTTTCCAAACACAAAACATTTTTTCCTAAATCATAAATCACTTTTTCCAAACATACATATTTTTTTCTAAACACGAAATATTTTTTTCGAAATACAAAACATTTTTTTCTAAACACGAAATATTTTTTTCGAAATACAAAACATTTTTTTCCTAAACATAAAACATTTTTTTCTAAACACAAACATTTTTTCCTAACACAAAACTTTTTCCAAACACAAAACATTTTATTCCAAACATAAAACTTTTTCCAAACACAAATCTTTTTTTCCAAACACAAACCATTTTTTTCAAACACAAATCTATTTTCCTAAACACAAAACATTTTATTCCAAACATAAAACTTTTTCCAAACACAAATATTTTTTTTCGAAATACAAAACATTTTTTTTCCTAAATATAAAACATTTTTTTTCCTAACACAAAACTTTTTTTAAAAACATAAAACTTTTTCCAAACATAATTTTACTGTACTCAAAACTTTTTTACTTAAAATAATTTTCCTAAACTTTTTCAAACATAATTTTTTCTGTACTCGAAACTTTTTTTACTCACCATACTTTTCACTGTACTTAAAATAATTTCCTAAACATTTGTTTCCCAATCATAAATCATTTTTCCAAACACAAAACATTTTTTCCTAAATCATAAATCACTTTTTCCAAACATACATATTTTTTTCTAAACACGAAATATTTTTTTCGAAATACAAAACATTTTTTTCTAAACACGAAATATTTTTTTCGAAATACAAAACATTTTTTTCCTAAACATAAAACATTTTTTTCTAAACACAAACATTTTTTCCTAACACAAAACTTTTTCCAAACACAAAACATTTTATTCCAAACATAAAACTTTTTCCAAACACAAATCTTTTTTTCCAAACTTTCCAAACGCAAAACTTTTTTCACTGAACTGAAAACTTTTTTCCCAAACACAAAACTTTTCTACTGAACTGAAAATATTTTCCCAAACACAAAACTTTTCTACTGAACTTTAAACTTTTTTCCTAAACACAAATCTCTTTTACTGTACACCATACTTTTTTCCTAAACATAAAACTTTTTTCCTACTCAAAACAATTTTTCTAAACTTAAAACATTTTTTTCTAAACATAAGAGTTTTCTACCTAAACATAAAACTTTTTTCCTACTCAAAACGTTTTATTCTAAACGTAAAACTTTTTTTCCTAAATACAAGACTTTTTTACCTAAACATAAAAAACTTTCCCAGACACAAAACATTTTCTCCTAAACATAAACTTTTTCCCAATCACAAAACATTTTTTCTTAAACACAAATCCTTTTTTCTGTACTTCATACTTTTTTCCTAAACATAAAATTTTTTCCTATTCAAAACATTTTATCCTAAACTTTTTTTCCCTAAACACAAGACTTTTTTACCTAAACATATTTTTTTCTCAATAGTTTGAGAAATATGTAAAATCAATTATATCATGTAAAATTATAAAAGAAATAGCTAAGATTTTTCTAAAAGTAAAAAATAGTATGTATAAGATACTGTTATGTAAGCTAGGTAATCTTAGACCTATTATAAAATGTACTAAATCGAAATTAAAGAACCGAAACAAAAACCTATAGGCTCTTTCAATGTTTCCCTAATATTATTATATTCACACACAAACTATATGTAAATTATAAAAATTTAAGATTATACCTGTAATAATAAAAAAAAAAAAAAACTAAAAATTTAATATTAATGCACAGAAAAATTTATACTTTCGTAAAATTAGGGGTATGCATTCTCCTCACAAAAAAAATCTCAATAATATAACAAAATACGTTTAGAACAAATACAGAATATGGGTTTTCGGTGAAGTGTGTCGTTAATTTATCTGTATAAAAACTTAAGCAAGATGACTAGTTAATTAAAATAATTATACTAAAGAATAAAAATTACTAAAAAATTATCCATTACATATTAATTACATAAAATTGGGAAAACAAGGGTCCATAAATCAGTCGAGAAAAGTGTATGAATATCAATAGGTGTATGGTAAAAAGTCAACTGGAGTATACTAACAGTCTGGTAAATTCCTGAGCTAACTATGAATATATTAAATTATTTTAAAAGTGTTTGCTTAAAAATAAGCTATACTTTGTTCTAAAAAATCGTCAGTTATTTCGTTCTTTAGTATTTCAGAGTTCGAGTATACAAAAAAATTAACAAATTTAATCTTAAGAATTTAGTTTAGAATTTAGGCTGGTGTTTAATCAAAACGTAGAATATATACCGGTTTCTCAAACACATAAACTTTAATTGAATTCTTTCAATTAAAGGTTATTTTATACGCATAAAGTTTATTAAATACACATTAAAAAGAAACAAAGACTGCTTTGTGAGGACAAATTGGATAATTTCTATTTCTCAAAATTTGTAACAGATCAGATACAAAAATAGCACTAAATTAAAAATAATTTTTTCAATTCAAAACATACAAGATATAAATAAATTGATTCGACATTAAGGAATAAGTTAAAAATGAGTTTCAGTAAAAATTCAAAGTATATTTAGTTTGTCAAATATTTAAAAAAAAATCGCAACTCCGTATTAAAAGTAAATTCCGTTTTGTTAGAAATACAAAAAACTTTAATGTGTACGCAGTAATAATACGTATTGAAAGTATATTTTGTTTTGTCAATTTCTGAGGGGAAAAAAGATCGATTTTAGAAAAAAGACGTGTCTTTATTAATTAATTTTTTAGGGATTATAAGTTTTACAAATACATTTTTTACGCATAACAAATTATATAATTTTGCATTTGTTTCATTTTTTTAATCAAGATAAATAAAGATATACTGTTTAAAGGAAAAAAAAATATTTTTATGTTAAGTATATTAAAAAATATGTATACTATCAGAATATTTCTAAAATCAGTAAAATTAAAAAGAGTATATTCATGGGGGGGAAAAAGATTATCTTTATTTTAAAAAGCATTTTTAAGTACAGAAAATAAGAAAGAATTATTGATATGTTTAATAAAATGAAAAAAGATATCTTCAGGAAATTAAAAATACTTATAAGATTAGTGGTGTAAGCAATAAATGTCAGGAAAAGATGTCTCTTTGTTCAGTAAAATGAAAAATATAATTGCAATCAGAATATCAGAAAAAGATGCTTCGATGGAAAAATGTATTTCTATGTTTAGAAAAATGTATTTTTATGTACAAAAATAAAATACTTTTATCTTCTGTAAAATGAAAAAGATTCCTTTATGTTCAGTAAATTGAAAAAATTATCACTTGTTCGATAAATTGAAAATAATGTAATGTTTAAAAAATATTGCTACGATCAGAAAAATTAATATGAATGCAATCAGAATATCATAGAAAAGATATTTCTAAGTTCAGAAAAATTAAAGAGTATTATAGATGTTCAGGAAATAAAATTATTTATAGTATCAGAATATGAAAAATATATATTCTTATGTTCAGTAAAATAAAAAATATTTTATACTTTTAGTAAAAAATTTTCAAAATGAAGCAATACGGATTAAAAGATAGTTCGCCAAATATAAAACATTAAAAAAAGCGTTGGAAAAATCTGTTTTATAATAAGAAAATGAGTATATTAAAGATAGTAAAAACTATTCCTTAGAAAATTCTAAATGCCGATAAAAGTCACAATGTTGAATCTCAAATCCGAAAGGGCAACTTTATGACATAAGTTTTAATTTATTTTTGTTCGGAAATGCATAAAACTAGCAAGTATTGTTGTTCAGAAACTATGTCATCGAGCTGTTTTTTCCGGGTTTTTTTTTTTTTTTTTTTTTTTTTTTTGCAAACACGATAGATATTTCAGAAAATAGTGTCAAAGTTGACATTTTGAACCGAAGTTACAGAAGAAACCAGAAAATCCAGCCAGCGAAGGGCGAAAAACGTGTTTATCATGTGATCAAAATCGCTTATAACTCAATAGGTAATTTACTGATCAAAAAATGGAAAACACAGTTCGATTTTAAATCACTTCTATAATCAGACCTTTTAATTTTATATCTTTCCGTTAAAAAATGAATTTGTAAATGTGTCATACGTTTTGCGCTTGTTGAGCAGAGCAGTTAACAACAGCCTTAAGCCATGCTTGCGCTCAAATACCTTTTAACTAGTAAATAAATTAAAGTCATTCGTCTAAAAAAGTATCCAAAAAGCGCAAATAAGTCTTTGTAAATATATTTATTCTCAAAACTATCGCTGAAGTGTTGTTGAAAAATGCCTGTGCATGCATCCGTTTCCCCCCGCCCCCCAACCTGACAGACAGGTGTTTCTTAATGAATAGAATAGATTCCAAAAGCAAGACAAGTGTAGCTTTGTTGGAAAACGCGTTCATCTACTGACCAAGAGTATCCGGGTTCGAATCCTTTGTTTAAGCTTTTGTACAAGTTTCTTAATTCTAAAAAATAGGCATTTTCTTAAAAAGTTCTAATTAAAAAACTTCAGTTAAAATTCAATTCAAAAAGCTTAAAATCAATTTAAAAATAATCAGCTTAAAAATCTTTTTAATTTTAATTAATTCATGCAATTAAATAAATTCGAATCACCGATTACGTCATTATGAAAATAATGCATTCAGTAAAAAGGTTCCCAATTGAAAAATAATCAATTAAAAAACAAAAATAGCTTTAAAACCGGTTAAAATTCTGAACCAATCATCCATTAAAAGTTAAATTCGTTTAAATTAAAATAAAACATAAACTCGCTTGTAATACATTAAAAATAATCCATTCATAAAAATAATTAAGTTTTAGTTATTTCATTCAATGAAATTAAATTGAAATCCTTTGTTTAAAAAACATTATTAATCCCTCTTATAGCAGAAGAATCCATTCGAAACTAAACTTCCTGCCAACCGTCGTCAAAAAAATCACCCCTCGCGTAAGAGCATGTGTTCGGACACGCCCACCTGTCAATCAAATATGAGAACACTCCGTTTTGTCCCTTACCCACCGGACACGCCCCTCTGTCCATCCAACTAAAAAACAACCCTTGCCTCCGGCCGTTGAAAAAATTGACCCCTCGTCTTATAGTTCGTGATCGGACACGCCCACCTGTCCATCCAACTAAAAAACAACCCTTGCCTCGAACCGTTGAAAAAATTTACCCCTCGTCTTATACTTCGTGCTCGGACACGCCCACCTGTCCATCCAACGACCCCGCCCCTTTTTGTCCCACACCCGTCTTATAGTTCGCGATCGGACACGCCCACCTGTCAATCAAACGACCCCGCCCCTTTTTGTCCCACACCCGGCTCTACATACTACTATCGTTGACTATGTAAAATTACCAAAAGTGTGGAACGAACTTGATTACAGATTAGGTGTTTGTCGTGTTAAGAAACATTCACACATCGAACATTATTAAGAGAAAAAAAAGCTTGGAAAGTTCTCCTTTATTTTCCTGTATCACTTAATATAATATGCGTAATAGTTTTGAAAATTAAAAATTTTTAAATCCTGTAATTCATTTCTGCTAACCCTGTAGATATGTTTAAAACATTACGAAATTTATGTATATGTGTGAAAAATAATAGGCATAATCTATAACTGTTACTTAATTTTATGAAAATGGACAGTTTTAGTATACAATTTCGAATTGATAAAATGTGTAAGATAAAAACTTTAAAACAGTAAAAATAGTTTTATTGCACTGTTTACATTTTTCGACTCTAGCCGAGTTGCTGTCAAAACAAAAAAATAAAAATATTCAGAAATTGCATGATCTATAATGCAATAATTTGAAACTCCATCATTTAGTTTTTTACGTTACGCACGTTATTTTTTACCAGACAGCCAAGAAGGGTTATGTGTTTCATGCGTATCTGGGTATGTGGATTTATTTATACCCTCGAAACTTCCCAAATGGCGGATTTTAAAGAATGAGGTCTCTATCAATTGGTCTTAACCATCCGATGGTTATAAGCTAGGTATTGTTTTTATAAATACAAAATGGCGGTAGAGATGAAAAAAAATTTTTACACATCATATTGAGTGGCGTATCATTGGATAGGTCTTTCAAAGTCAAGACGATGTTTCATTGACTATTTTACAGTCAGAAGCTCCGTTTAAATATTACATAACCTGGAAGTTGTGTAGGTAGGATCTCTAGCCATCATAGACATCTATAGGACTCATCAAAACAGTGTTTATAGCTAGGAACTAACAATTAAACACAACTTAAAAGCCATCAATACAAGTAAATAAAAAAATGGTAAGTAATATACAAAAATAGTTTCACATCGATGAGAAATAATTAATTAGTTCGCTTTTTAGATTGTCGGGTTTTTTGATTTTTTAATTTAATTTTCACTTGTTTAATTTACGTGGATGTTTATTTCTATTTTCCTAACTATTGAGTAACTCGAGCGACAATTTTGCTAAGTTAAATGATGCTGCATCGTTACATATGGATGTTTTACGTGTTAGAATCTGTATGGTTTTTCTTAAAATGGAATCATAGTATAGACTGGAGATATATTTACACCTTTTAGCAATTCGAACTGTGCGTAAAGTGAAAAACTAAATGATGTCGTCTGATTGTCAGTAGTTTTGACAATATCCGAAAGTCCTAAAATGGAAAAGATCATTTATGTTGCATCCGTTATCGTGAAAATTAAACTTTGTTTTCTCTTTATTTTTTGCTAATTAGAATAAAATAATGGGTTAATAGATTTTGCTTAGGCGCCTCAGTACCGTTTGAACTTTTTTGTTTGAGTATTTTACAATATCTTATTGGCATTATTAAATGGTTTTATGAAGGAAAATAATTTCATCAAGCAAAAATTTTTATTTTGTAGTAAAATCTGCAAAACCTAGTTGAAAATAATTGAAGAATATTTAAAACTACACTTCTTCTGCAGGTTTGAGCATTTTGAAACATGTTTTGTTGCATTTGCTTCATAGAAGCTCTTTAATTGTAAGGATTAGGTTTCAAAATTCAATTATTATAAGAAAAATAAATAAAATGTTATGAAATATATAAAATATAAATTAAAAATTACTATTTAATTATCATAAAAATATTTATATTATTGAAAATATATGACTTAGTTAATCAAAAAAACAAAAAAAAGAAAAAAAAATAGCGGCGGAATTAGAAAAAAATTTTTTTGAAATATATGTTTCATTTGGAATCTATCGATTCATTGATACAGCGAAAAAAAAACATAAATTGAGATAATTAAAGATTTCAACGGTCTCATTTAAAGAGAAATGACCGAAATAAAAAAAAAATCGTGTCATTTTAATTTTTGGATCTTTACGGCACTTCTTGCGAATATACTGCGAATGTCGCATTTCATTTGAAGCAAAATGTTAGAAAATTGATCATTTCATTATTTTACGTAAAATGAAAGATACCTTGTCCCCCAAATGTCTTAAGAACTATGTAAAATAAAATTTTAAAACAAAATATCGACAACAAAAAGGAAAAAAAAATTCCACCCTTAATGATATGTGTGTAAATTAACGCGGAATTTCTAAAATTTGGATTTTATTTATACACATACCATAATTTAAATGCTGATTTCTCTTATTTAATATCGATTTTTTTAACATAAATAAATAGGAGTTTTGTATTGACATGAATAATTTTAACATGTTTAAATTGTTATGACATATTTTTACATGAGCATTACGGTATCATGTTCTATTGCAATCATTACATATTTTTAACAAATATTTTTATTTTTAACATATTTGAAATTAACACGAAGAAAAATTCCCTTTGCACCGCTTTGTCGAATGTGACTCTACAAAATGATAATCCTTAGCAATGCAGGGATCTCAGAGGTTATCTATTTGACTCCGACTATTTACAAACAAAAATCTTTGCAGTAAATTTCTTCTACATTTGAAATTGAAACATACCATTAAATTATTTTTTAAGAAATAATGGTACAAACTCTGTATTCAGAAGCGTCATTACAAGAGAAAATTATTAGACCATTATAACATTATAATTATTGTAACATTAAAGAGAACAAATGGAAGCATTTTTATTGCCCAAAATATTTTATACATTAACCCTTGGGGACGAGCGACCGGTATACGTGCAGCATTAGGTGCTCAGAATAATTGACTATTCTTACCCGTAATGTTTTATTATAAATTTTGCCTTATTTAATCCGAGCATTTTCCCGATTCAATTAGGCAAAGATTTCTGCTTTCAAAAACCGGTGATAAAAGATTAAAAATTCCGTGAAAGACGCTCGTCCCGAAGGGGTTAAGAACTAATGAACATACACTGCTCAAAACAATTAGAGGAACACGTGGATTTAACATAATTACACAAATATTTACACTGATAAGTAACGTAAAAGATCCATAATTTAAAGTGTAGTAGAAAACAGATAAAGAAAACTACACATGCAAATTAAAGTTTATGACGTCAAAAACTAGAAAAGGAGATAAGTGCAGAAATCGGGATTTTTCAGAAATGTCTGTTTTACTCTCTCAGTTGAAAAATTCAATTCCTCAGCTTGTGTTTTTAGAAAAGGTGACTTGAAAATGTCACAACAATGTGATTTACCGAAATCCATGGCTTGGCGTGTTATCGGGACAGTTGAATCTGGGGATACACAACGAAGTGTAGCGGGCGCTCTTGGAGTTGCAAGAAGTGTCAATGAAAGGCTGTAGAATCGACTACAAGACACATAGAATTGTATACATCCACAAGATCAAGATTGGCCATGTGCTACCACAGAAACTGGTGACCGATATATCCTGTTAACAGCGCGTCGATAAGGAACGGGCAATGCTACTCTGCTGCAAACACAGTTGTTCTTGGCTACACAGGACGAAGGGTGTCCAGCCAAACAGTCCGAAATAGGCTTCCTCAAGGTGGTCTCTATGCACGTAAGCCAATAGTCTGTATTCCGTTGGCCACAAGCAACTGTGCGGCCCAAAGAAAGTGGGTAACTGAACATCGAGTTTGGAGGCAACGTTGATAGAGTTAAATTCTGTTTACATACGAGTCCCGATTCAGCGTGGATGTGACATCCCATGTGCTTTGGCATTGAGAGAAATGGGCACTCAAAATAATCCCACATTCGCTCATGAAAGATCACATTACACACGAGGTGGATTGATGCTATCGGCTGGAATCAGCATAGGTGGAGACACGGGCCTGCATATCATTCGGAATGGCACTTTGACAATCCAAAGTTATATATACGAGATACTGAGACCTCATGTCGTATTTTATGTTGCAGCAGTTGGGGATTTCTTTTTCTCCAAGAATGATAATGCCAGACCGCATACAGCTCGTCTTGTGGAGAACATTCTTAAAGTTGAAACAATACAGAATATGGAATAGCCAATATGCCCTCCTGACCTGAATCCTATCGACCATGCGTGGAATACACTCGGACAACACATTGCAGCTAGACTGGGACCTCCATTTATTGTCCGGGAACTGGAGATTGCAATTCTTGAGGAGTGGAACAGTACTCCCCGAAAACTTATTGAAAATGTCATCGAATCCATGAAAACAGGAATGCGACAGTTTTATCTATTCGAAGGGACCACACGCCATAATAAAAACCATGCGTCATTCCTAAACTGTACTTTTTTGTCATTTACATGTAAAAAATTGTTACCCTAAACCATCTTATCACGTTCTACCCATCTTTTGAAAGAATTAAAGCTCTCTTGCAATTTTTTGCGTCTTTTTTTCTGTATTGCGCGTTGATCACATGTTACTTTCAATTTTATACCCCTGCATGGCTGTCTCGAACTGTTCTCTTCCCCTTTTTTGCTTGCTTACCTAAATCTTTTGAGAAGTGTATTAAAACTTTTCATACACCAATTTTTATACTCAAATTTTGCTTATGCGAACTGCTTTAACACATGTGCCACACAAAATCTTACCATATGTGTGATAAACAGAAAAAAAATTATTTTTATACAATATTCCGTAAGAAAATTTTAAAAGTGTTTCTAATTATCCTTTTCTAAAATGAACATTCTAAAAAATTATAACAAACATAATGTAAATTACTACGTTGATTTCTATATAAATTACACAGATTAGTAAATAGATGTACAACATTTCTTTGGAATTTGAAAGAAGTAATATGAGTTCTCATAACTCGTAAATAATAGAACACCAAATGAGCTTTCCTTCTAAAATGCAACACGCAAAAATAGTTATATGCTTTTTTCTGATGTTTTTCTGTGTATTGTTAATTTGGAAACATCAAATTTATAATACAGGGTGACTTTAAAAATATTTATTTATACTATGTGGGCCTTGAAATTAAAGCTACACTGTTAAAACTTTGCAACAAAGTGTCCAGTTATTCGACCGTTTTTATAGAAAGCGGTTACTAACTGTAATTTAACTCTATTCTGATCATTCTGAATAGCGTTAAATTAAGGTAATGCAATCGTTTTTATTAAAAATGGTCGGAGGACTGCACAGTTTACGGCAAATTTTTAACAGTGTATTTTTTTTTTCTATCGAGTTAATGTGTTGAACATATTTTGCTTATATTGCTTTCACACGATCTCCATCTTTACCATTCTTTTTTATACATTAAACGCATAAAATTTTGTAATTAAACAAAGTTTTCTCCACTAAGCTCATTTTGTATTTTCTGCTGTACAGTATTAAAAAATTACAACAAACTGTCCAGTCATTCGACCGTTTTTATAGAAAATGGTTTATAAACCGTAACTTTACTCCATTCTGACCATATTATTGTCAATATTACGGTCAGAATAGAATTAAATGACGGTAATGTAACAGTTCATACAAGAAACGGTCGAATAACTGGGCAGTTTGCTATACATTTTTAACAGCGCAGGTTATGAAAAATTTGGCAAATTTATTTTCAAATAGATATTGACGTTACCAATTTTTTTTTAACCTTCCAACAACCAAGACGGGTCTATTGGACACAAAAGCAATTCTTATCCTCTTTTTGCCATTGGTCAAAAATTAAAAAAAAATAAAGATAAATGTCGAATCACTATGATTTTTTTCTTTCTACTTTTTCAGAGATTATACAGTGCGGCGCAAAACTTATGCACAAGCCAAATATTTTTATATAATGAAAAATATACATCGGAATTCTTTGAAATTTTTACTGTATCTAAACAGTTTGATTACAAATTCATGTTTCGAATTCGGAGACAATTCATTATAAGGAAAATAATAAATTATAAAAAAATGGAAAATTATGACGTCGCAAAAGTTTATGCACAAAAACGAAATATATATACATATATATATATATATATATTTCACATGGCATACAAGTCCTTTAATGGCCTATGGTGATCCCATTGCACCTGATGAGATCGAATACTCGATTTTCCATTGATAACACGAGAGTATGGAAGGTTTTGGGAGCGAATTTGTACCATGCTTCCTCGGTCGCTGATTTGAGCTTTTGCACTGGGTAATATATGCTTCTCGTTCTTGTAGCCGTCATGTGAGATGAATCCCCAGATGTTCTCTATAGGATTGAGATCTGGGCTGAATGCTGGTCAGTTCATCACACTGATATTCTGAGATCTAAGCCATTCTTTTGTGCAGCGGGAAGTGAGTACTGATGCGTTGTCTTGCTGAAAGGTCCTGTTGGGACCACCTAGGAGTTCTCCAAACAGTCACAAATGCTCCATCAGAGTTTCCTGATACTTTTGTGAATTTTGTCTGTCATTTAGGAAGAAAAGAGATGTTTGTACATTACAGCCAAAAGAGCCCCATACCATGAGCGAATCACAACGTTGTTGCCTGTTGAATATGCTCTTCGAATCTTTCCACAAGGCACGCCAAAAGAATGAGAAGCCATTTGGACAATCCAAATTTAATTTTTTTTCATCAGAAAAATAACACTAATCCCTTTGTCACGATTATACATGTACTGTTTTGCCCATTCATTTTTTGCTTGTTTGTGACGCGGTTTCAGAAAAAGCTTACGAGATAATTTTAGTTTTTCGATGAATCCTGATTATTTTATTCGTCTGTATATTATGTCGTGTGATATTTTTGAGCCAAATCAATTCTTTTTATCTCATCAAGGTACAAATATCTAGTTAAAGCCAATCTTTTAATTCTTCTATCCTCACAAAATGTGGTTTTACTCGACGTTTCTGAGCAATGTACATTTTTGAATTGTTTTCTTTGTTGCAAAACACCACGTTTAGACCGATTTAAAATAAGTGAAATTTGCAAAAAAGATGTACCTTCAGCTTTAAGCTTCCACACTTCTACAACTTCTTCAGGCGAGAGCAGCAGGGATTTCGACATTTTGATATAACTCGTACAGCGATTTCTACACCTTATACTCTAGGAAAAAAGTCTAGCCGATCCTCTACCTTTCATGTTTAAGGAGATATTTGCATAAAATCTCATTTGTGCATAAACTTTTGCGACATCACAAAAACTGTTTTCTTGTAATTTCTGATTTTCGTAACGAGGAATTTTTTCGTAACTTGAGATATATATTTATGATCATAGTATTCACCTACAGTGGATATTTGAAAGCATTCCGTTGTATAATTTTACTTTTATAAAAATATTTGTGTTGTGCTTAAACTTTTGCGCCGCTCTGTATTGTTTTATTTATCAGTCCAAGCATTATAAATAAGTACTTCATTAATATTTTTACAATTCCATATATTTGCATATGGGTTTTATAGACTGAATTGTTAATTCTCATAGTCTTTTGTTTTGTTTCCTAGTTATCGATATTAAAGTACGCTACTTAATCACATTCAATGACAGCGTATATTAATTTTCTATTCGTAAGATTAGGATTTTTTTCAGAGATTTAATTATCAATTATCATCCACCAAATTATTATATCCGACAATATTTGACAAAATGAGTTTTTATTTCAAACGGTACTAATGAGAACTTAGGAGATATTAAAACTACCGAAGAAGTTCAGTTACACATTTAAAAAGTTATAAAAAATAATTAATGCATGTTTTGTTGACATTTATATACGTAAATACCATAGAATGCAGTAAGTAAATTTTTGGTAATCGCCAGTGCAGTGTCGCTTACAATTAAAAATAAAAATAGATGTTTCTGCAATTTCTTTTTCTACTATTTTAAAGAGTCATTCATGAATTTCGTAATTGAAATTTTATTTCTGCAGAAAGATAAGAAAGGTGGAACAAGTTGATTTTCATTTTTAGTATTTGTTGCTTTAAAATGATTTAATTGAAATAATTTTAGTAATTGATTCCATTACAGCATAATTTAATTATAAATGTGATTTTGAACTATACTTGAGATTTTTAAAAGAGAAATGCTCGCTTAGGAGCATATTACAAATTATGTAAGCGTTAATTTAAAAGTTTTTCATTGAATTCTACTTAAGATCTAGATACATCTCATATGAATTTATCACACACAATACGCAATTCAGGAGCTTTTCTGGTGAGTAAAGTTAGTAGGGGAGGTAGGAGAGATTTGATACACAGGGAGGGTTGATACATTGACAATATTTCTCAACAAATGGCATTAACAGCCATTGTAACAGATGTAAAGTCTTCTTTTATTAGCAGAGGTCATCATTAGATGGACTTAGCAGTGCAGAACTGACAACGTTTTTTTTCTTTTAATTTTGAAGTCTTTTGGAATGTCAATGTAATTTTTTTAAATATTGATTTTCTTTTATAACTCTTATTATTGTGAAGATAATATCTTGTATTTTTTTTTTTTTTGTAACGCACATTGTTAGGGTGAGTTTTATCAGAAAGCAGATTAGCATTTTGCAACTGCTTTTATACAAAGTGATTAAAAATCCAATAAGGCATGATAGGGAGAAATGTTACAATTGTATATTTGAAATTTTATAGACTTTTAAGTTGCAAACTAATATAGGACTGTAATATTCATTATTGTTTTACAGCAAGAGCTACTGAAATTGGTAAGGAAGAACAAAGAGACTATTCATAGACATTATGTAGGTTACATAGAAAAGCAGTGCAATGATAGATGGTTAGTTCGTTTTGCTCGTCATGTAAAAGGAAAAAAGTTTAAATGGCCTAAAAAGGAAGATGTTTCTATAATTTACGAAGGGCAAATTAAAAAAACATTAAATCCACCCGATTTTACTTACCAAAATGATAGAATTATTATTTTTTATTTTAACCATTTCAGGGGTGCTGGTATGTTTATGAAACCACTTAATTTTAATTCCCAAATGCCAGATTGGCACCAGTATTTCGTAAAATATTTTCCATTTAATATGATAGTGAAATATAGCCCTTTTCTTATTTCAAATTAAATCTGTTGGTAAATTCCAGTGCCATTCATTTACTCAACACTTTAGCATTGAAATGCTTTGACCTGAAAGGGTTAAAGAAATCTTAAATGTGCTAAATTTATGTTAAATTGTTTGCAAATCAGCAATGTTCACTTCATTTTTTCTTGCTAGGGTTTTTTTTTTTCATTATTTATTTTCTAAAAAGTGTGTTAATAGAATTGTTTATATAATAGCAATTGTTTAAATATTTTTGTAAAAAACATTTCTGAAACAAAAATATGTCAATGTCATTTCTTTTTAAATTTTACTTAAATATTTCAAGATTTATCATAAAAAACTGTGACACATAAATTGAATTGTCTGCATTTTTTTTTAAATTTACATAACAATGTATCAAACCTCCCTTTCTAGTGTATCAAACCTCCCCAGCAATGGGTAGAATTGATACAGTAGTAACCATTCACAATAATTAGAATATATTTTTTGAATGATTATTTTTTAAATTCACAATATTTCTAATAAATGGATAAAAGGTCACTTTATAAGAAAACACGAAAAATTTGTTTAAAAATAATTTCTAAGGGTTGTTAAAAATTAGTAAAAAAAAGTTTATCATACCTCCCCTACCTCCCCTATATAGGTAATTTCAAATAACAACAAATTCGATCCTAGTATGATTAGTTTTAATAAAATTTGTCATTGAAAAATGTATCAGCAGCTCCTTCAAACTGTTGTTGCAACAAAAGAACAAAGCATACTTATCGCAGAAATTTGCCAACACAATATATGTTTAAAAATTTCGAAGAAATTATATGTAGGATAGTCGGCACTAAATTTCCGTATTAAAACGGTTTCGGCAAGTTTTGAAAAAAAAAATACATTTGAGATTTAATTTACGAAAAGAAAAACGATAAGTGTTCATTATGTAAAAAGCATAATCCTATTAAGTAAGAGGAAATATAATTAGAGAAAACAAAGTAATATAAATAACACTAAAATGGAAAGATATATATAAAGTAATTTTTCTTAAGAATTTAGGTTAAAGTAACTCTATATTTTTGTGCAAGTTTGTATTTAGAAAATATATTATATTATGGTAAATATGTTACACTGGAAAGATAGCCCGTCAAAAATGACGAATATGAGATAAAAATATTTATACAACACATGCGCAAGAATATGAGCTTTTCTCACTTGTTCCGCTGTGATAGATGAAAACAACATATTTTAAAAACGAAACCCATTTATAAAAAAAACTGTAATACAGTAGAAGACCACTAATCCGCACAGCTTGGTTCCAAGTGTTGTCCGGATTTGAGGCTTTTTGAGGATTACAGGTCATGTCTATATTATAAAATTGGAGAATAGGGCTTCTTTATGCTAAATAAATTGTATAAATATTGAAACAATGCGTCGGTATATGAAATAAAACAGAGCATAGGTTGCCAGAAAATATGTTGTCAATTTTCTTTCTTCGCCAAGGCCCCTAAATTGGAAAAGTACCCAGAATTTAACTTGTTTATCCGACTATATAAAGCGCCAGTATAGGGGCCTTCGCGTACTTTTTAAAAGTTTGTCCACTACAAATAGAGGCGTCTTAAATTCAGACGCATATGTGACTGAGAAAGAAACTCAGACATTTAAGTGTCTGTGTATGAAATTTCAGGCATCCTAAGAGTCTGAATTTAAGACACTTAAGTGTCTTACTGTGATCATGGTATAAATGAACTAATAAAAATGTCTGAATAATGATCATGTATCTGAAATTAAGACGTAGAAATTTAGACATATAAGTGTCTGAATATAATACAATTGTATCATATGCATGATGAAACGACGATTGTATATGAGGACCCCAACCGCCAATGAATGCAAATGACAAAATTTAGATTTGGAATAAATTGAATTTAACGATGAACATCAATAGTAAGTGACTGACTTGAAATATGAAACTGATGCTAATTTCATAACGGTCTTTGAACTTTTATTTCAATAACTGTGGAAGGAAAGTGGAGTACAATATATTTTTTTTAATTTTAAGTAGAGATTAAAGAGGTTAAGTAATTTATAGAGCTTAAGTATAGTTGAACTCTATAATGCAGCGCATAATTAGAAAATTTCTTATATTTTGCGTTTTAGTTTTGCGAAATTAGGCAGGGGACTCCAGGCACATCTGTCCAACATTTCCCCTCCCAATATTTTTTATTTCTGAGAGCAATCATAAAACAAATAGCCTTATTTCCAGATAGCCTGTGTACTGATCTCAGTGTTTTCAATTTTGTCACTTATACCCCTTCGCTTCTGCTATCCGCATATGCAATTCTATCGCAGTATATCTGGCAGCACCATCATAAAATATTTTCGAATGAGTGCAATGCTTTGCCATCCACTAAATTTGGTATTAGTGCATAAATAAGCAATTTGTTTTGACCATGGCGACGTCTGCCAAAATTGCACATGCCCGTTTACTAAATTTCGAACTAAATTATTTTTAGTGCAAAAATTACAAGGTAAAGAAACTTTTCCCAAAATATAAAGTTTCTCAAAAACTACTTCCACTCATAGGTATGCTCATAGGCCCACTCATAGGCCGTTCCCTATACAAAGCGATATGATTGCTCTTAGAAAAAAAATCTATAAGGGGGAAAGGTTGGACAGATGTGTCTAAAGTCCCCTGCCTAGTTCGCCTAACAAAAACGCAAATATAAACATGAAATAAGCTAAACCAAGAATCTTTTGCCAGAACACCTCGTACTAGATAATTTTTATATTTTATATACAATCTAAAATAATACAAACAATACAAAAAATTTAACAAGTAAGAAGTATTAAATATTCAAAAAGAAATTTCTAAAATACTTTTCAAAATGTAGAATATTTGTTTCCCTCTAGTGGAGGGTTTTGGCCTTCTGAACACCCCTTATCTTCCAATTTAAGATAAATTTGAAATATATGAATGTCAAAACGAAATAATTAAAAATTGAATTCTATTACTGGTTTAGGAAGGGAGGGGGGACAGTTCTTCTCTTACGAAAATTTCTTAGTTCCTGTTTCTCTTAGTGTTCAATTATGTAATAATTTCGAACAATAAATTTCATTGTTTTTTTTAACTATAAAGAGAATTTAATTAAATAAATTTCAAAATACAGGGAAGGGCCGGCCTTCCTGCCTGTGATTATGCGTAGTAAAAATTCGTTGTATTATTTAGAAGCGTTACGATGATTTTTTAAATTTATAATATGTTTTTCACCCTCTGACTGAAAGTATAAAGCCTGTAATAATTATATTCATATAATGTATAAGCGTAAACATTACGAAAAACGCCAAATAAAAAAATAAAATGCTTCTGATTTCTTCTTATACAACGTTCCACTTCCCGCTGATAAAAAAGTTTTAACTGGCTTATCATAATGTAAACGGTAGGCTGACGTAATGATACAACCATCTGTTTGCAATGGAAATGCTGACTCGCATCTTTTTTCTTTTACTTTGTCTCATATTCAAATTTAAACGTTCTTCAACAGTTCACATCTTTGACCGGTCCGGATCTTTACTGTAAAGAAATCTGTCACTATGTTATTACTGCGGATGCGTCATTTGTGGAAGTGTTATATTTAGAAGTTTCTTGCATTCTGGATGGCTGGGGGGATATTGTACTTCAGATATCGATATAAAGACGGGAAAAAAACTCTTGAAATTTACATCCGTATGACTCTACAAATAGTGCGCAACAGAGACAGTATTACTTTTCATTGCTTTTCGTCAATAACATAGTTATTCATCTCGTCAAAATTTGGTAAACAAAAACTAGCCCCAGACCTACAAACTAAAAAAGGTTATGTTTTAAGAATGGAAAATTTCCATTATTTTAATATAGCTAGCAGGATATAGGAAAGGGTTTTCTTTTAAAAAGATGCAAGTATTTTGTCTCTCATTCACTATGACAGTTCTTTTAAATCAAGTCGGGAAATTCTTCATGTCGATATCAGTAAGTGTTTTTTGATAGTTTGTTTACAGTACCACATAAAATATTGCATGAAATATAAGTTAGGTTTGAATCTGTTTGTGAAAAAAAACCAGCTAATTCTAGAAATATATATTCTTACATACATGTAATTATGCATGTTAATCTAACTGTAAAAATCCAGAAAGATATAAATATATATTTCATTTGAAATCAATTTTAATATTGATATTTAATTATTTTTAGCAAAATAAATTTGAAATTTAAAAAGCTAGAATTTTATACATTTACTTTCATAACTAAATTTTGCACTTAAAATTGCGGTTTTTATAATTTTATTTTTCATCACATACATGAAATATAAAAAAGGAGAATTAGATGTTAAAATATATGTTCAAAACAAAAGAAGTTTAGAAGTAATTTTTTTCTGCATGTTATTAAAATAGAATATGTATTATTATTATTATTAAATAAAAAGCTCTTCTGATTCTCATCTGATGTAAAAAAAAATTTGTCTATGTAGCAATATAAATTTGAAAGAAGAATTTAATTTTTTAAGAATATGATTTTTTTTTTTTTTTTTTCGAGGGGTGGGTGGATTTTCTGGGCAATTTTTGTAAAGCGGATATTTTAAATTTCTTTCGACATTGCTCTGTTTACAATGAATATTTCGAAATTTTAGAATAGGATAAGATTAGAAAAACAAAAAATATATTTATCCGAATACCGCAAATGCCTTGCCTTGAATAGCGGACAGTTTGGGACTGCGAAATTTGTTCGATAATTATTGATCGGCAAAAAAAAAATTAAATTTTTCCTCCCTGAAAACTAAACATGTAAAGTGTTTTTACTGCCTTAGATATCAAATTTACAAAATATAGCATGGAAATTTTATTTGTTGATACTTCTGTGGTGCATTTTTCTTTTTATGCTCTCCTCCCTTTTTCGTGTCCGAATTTGCTATTTGCTATCAAATAATATAATTTCATTGCTTATGCCGCTGTAAATCTGGTACTCATATTTATACATTTATTTGCAGGTAATTTACCTATTATTATGTATATTTTATGGTTTACAAAATTTCCACTTATGTTTTAGCAAGATATAAAATACCTTAATTTTAAAAGCAAACTCTCCTACAGTTTCGAAACCGGTTTCGAAACAGAAAGTACCTTTTTAAAAAATATCTGCGAAAAAGTAAAAAAGAATCATATTAAATATTGAGCTCAGCTATCCTATGAAAAAAAAAATGTTTAAAAATATTCAAATTGAAACGAGAAAATCGAAAATAACCTGCCCATAGGATTAACATTTTGGAGCGTGTGTTTTCAAGTGCGTGAAGAATCATCCCTTTAAACTAAGTCACTGGGAATATCTAATTTAAATGGAATAAAATTGTACAACAAAGCAGGGACGGGATTTTTTCTGAAGGAGTGAATCATTTTTTATAAATGGGAATAATTTGTTACCATAAACAGAGCTGATTGCAGCATGAACAAACTGGGCAGTTTCTATGTGCCTTTAGCTTTACGTGCTCCCAAATTTGGTATGAAATTTCCATAAAGCTGATATTTAAAATTTGTTTTGATCTTATACTTATTATAATAAATATTTTGTACTTTTAAAAAATGATTAGGTTAAGAAAAGGATATATCTGTCTAAATATGTATTTGATGGCATCGAATAGGCTTATTTTTTTGTAACAGTATATGAAGGCGGTTTGGGGGGGGGGGGGGGGGTGAGGGCGAATTAATACTAGGACATTGGACTTGAATTAATTTGAAGTTCTCACTGAAAGTAATAAACATTTTTGATGCCGTAGCGCATATATGATATCATATAAATACATTTTTAGGTGAATATATATACATATATATATACATATGTATATATATATATACACACATATTAAGAGAGGAGATTAAGAGGGGTATTAGGAGAGTATTAACAAGAAATATGGCAAAAAAAACGCTTGATTATGAATTTGGATATTTTTATTCAAAAATTAGTTTATAAATACAATTTGCCTGCTAACGTTTTCGAGGAATGGAAGCATTGTATTTTAAAAGATTTGTGTAGAAATTTTGAGAGTAACTCTGAGGGGGTTTCGGTAAAATATTATAAGGATTTGAAAGAATCTATAACAGAATGGCAGAATAAATTTATAATTACGTATATAGATAAAGCTAACACAAATTACGCAATTATTTGTAAAACATTATATGGTAAATTACTCAGGGAGGCTTATGGTGATGAAATAAACTATGAAATTGTCAAATCAAGTAAACATGTTATTAGTAATAGAGTAAAAGCATATTATAAAAAAATTAAAATAAAGCAAAATAGTACTAGTTTTCCATATTTGGTAATGGTTCCAAAGTTTCATAAAGATCCGGTTGTTTTTAGAGCTATTACATGTGGTTTCGGTTCATATTTGGAAAATTGTAATAAAAAATTGTTGAAATTATTAAAAGAGATTTTTGATGAAGTATTGAAAGATAAACCGACTTGTAGAATAAAAAATAGCTTTGAGTTAATTAAACATTTAAATCTAATGAAAAATATTTCAAGTTTAACAGCGTATGATTTTGAAGATTTGTATAATAGTATCAATGCAAAAACCCTTGACGGGTTCAAAGTTTCTGACGCAGCACTTTATCTTATGCTCTAAGAATTTTAAATATGGAACTTAAAAATACTGATATCAAATTTTGAGTGGCGTTATGCTATTTCTTAAAAAATATATTTGTATTTATTTCATCATTTTATTTTTGTTTTAGTTATAATCGCATGTGCAAAAGTTATGTTCAACATGAAAAGCTGCATAAAATTTTATTCGCTGTTGCTTTATCATTTACATCTCTCATAAATTCAAAATATGAGTTTTAAAAGATATGATATAAAATTTAAGTGACGCCTTGATGTGACTTTAAAAGGTTTGTTTTAAAATTCAATTTAAATTATTTTTGACTTGGTTAAAATAATTTCTTACATCTACACAATACTTTTAATTTTCCAATTCACTGTTAAATATATCACTTTCATTGAATCTATACTATGCATTGAAATGTATTTATTTCAATAAATTGATTTATCTTTTGTGTCACGCTATTCAAAATTGTGAGTAAGATTTATGCAAATGGTTTATTTGCGTCAAACTATCGTTTTTCATACATTTCATGTAGTTTGGACACAATGACGCAAAGAAACCATTTACATAAATCTTACTAACAATTTTGAATAGTTAGTAAAACTGGCCAACAAGCATGGCAGTTATCAGCTATGTGACTTTGTGCTAAAGTTCCATTAATTTGATCTGCTTTAAAAAGATTACGGAAGATTGAATTATAGTAGAACCTGGATTAACCGAGCTTCGATTAATCGAGGTTTCTGTTAACCGAGCCGATAACAAAGTCTGATTTTTTTCCCCCTTTTGAATGAGCTTTAAAAATAACCACACTCTTTAGCTCACTGTCCGTGCTATACAGGCCCTTCTGCCCCCAAAAGCACTCAACTCCAAAGAAACATTGGACCCTGAGAAGTCAATAGCGAACAATGCTTTGTTTCCAGTGGCTGTGTGAACTTTCCTAAATTTTTCAATTTGCATTTTAAAATTTACTACTGGTAGTTGATTTTCTTTTTAAATTTGTTAAGCTGTGAAACAGAACTTTACATATATTTATTTTTATTATTTAAAAAACGTTCTATATATTTTTTTAAAAGATATGTTAAATTCGCAAGCACGGCGAGTTTTTACACACAGTCTCTATTAACCGAGATTTCTGATTCCGATTTACTAACAGCCCCAATTAGCTCGGATAATCGAGGCTGCTCTGTATAATTAAAAAATCAATGGCGATCTTACTGTAAACGGGTTTCCCTTTTACTGAGGGATTTCAAGACCGAATCAGCTGATGTTAGTTGCTGTTTCCGTGCTTGATTAAATAAGATTTGTTAAACATTTGAAAATTACCAAATATAAAAGGAACTAAGTCAACAGAGTCTTTGCTTTATGGTATTTTTTAACAACGCTATAAGAAAATGATTTTAAATAAGAGATTTTAAATGTAACGTTTTAAATCTGACATAATTTTCACCAAACTTTCCTTTCTCTTTGTAACATTCAACTGAAAATATTTTTATTATTATAAAGATAATATTATTATTTGCGCTACCTTAAAATTGGCAACTATAGTTAAAAATATCATCTCGAAATTTAAAATAAATCTCTCATATAAATATATTTTTTAATTTAAACTGTTTTGCAATATTATTATTTGGCCACTTTGGCCAATATGACGTAATTTCCTCCATTTACGACTTTTAACACATATCAATGAATTTATTATTTAAAAATTTTCTTTTACTTTTAATATTCACGTGTAAATATAATTTTTATAACGTAATTTTCAATGTTTTCCTGCTTTTAATGCGTAATCATTTAATTCTAATTTGAAAATAATTGATTATTTTATAATTTTCTTTCATTTTAAGTAAGCATGTGTAAAAACAATTTTTATGACGTAATGTTTAATATTTTCCTGCTTTTAACACGTTATCATTTAATTCTAATTTAAAAGGATTTTTTTTGTTTATAATAGTCACGTGTGAATAAATTTTTAATTTAAAGGATATATTATTCTTTGCGCTGTTTTAACAATTGGCAACAATTTAAAATAACCTTTTCTAAAATATGTAAAAAATATCTCTGGAAATTCTGAAAATTTTAATTTAAAATTGAAATAAACCGTCAAAAAATTAGGCAAGTTAAAAATAATAAATGCACTCTGCAAACTTCGAGTTTCTATTGAATGATTAAATTGAATGAAAATGATTAAATTCCCCTGTATATTTTTTTCCTATGAGACTTTTTTATTGAGACAATTTTATCCAGATTTAACATTAAATATCTCTTAAAATAATTCTTCGATTTAAAAAAATGTCTACTTCAACGTTTTTATCAAACATTTCTCTATAATACTACCCATTTTAATATTTTTGTATGCAGTAATTTTCTTAATATTTGCGAAATAGACCTCTAGTCACAAGAGATTCTTTCAAAGCGGCGAAGAGCGTTAGTTTTTCTTTTTTCCGAATAAGAGACAAAATGTAGTACGCAATTGCGTCAAAAGATGGCGACACCAGAATTCTGATATGCTTATTATGTAAACTGTAAATATTGCAAAGTTAAATAAAAACAATTGTCTCGGGGTTATCAAACTTCATTGATATTTATAAATAAAACATTTCAACTAAATTATTTATTATAAAAGAATTATTACATCACAATAGTTTTTATGCAAGGAAAATAATAATTATAATAATAATAATAATATCGATGTCAGTGATTATATATTGATTGACCGTCATAATAATAAAAAATGATATTATAAAAAGAAGAGCTGAAATGAATTATTTTTTTACGTTTCTGATCGTGTGATTTATATTCAAATAATAATTATTAATGTATATTTTTTGTAAAGTGATTGAAATTAAATATATTTATAAAATTTATGGTAATATTTTTATTGTTGAAAAATTGCCAAGAAATAATCATCATCAAATTGGCGTCATTATAAATGTAATTTTATTTAACTTAATAGCAATTAAAATATTACAAAGGAACTGAGAATAATGGTCAACTAGCAGACTTAAAAAAAAAACAAAAAAAAAAACATTCACGTGTGAAAACACGTATCAGGGAGTATCGAACTCCCTATCTTAAGATCAGTAGACGATGGCCCTTAACCACTCAGCCAGTGGGAAGACAAAATTTTTCTCCCCAAAAGTGGTTAAAAAGAAAAGATGTGTATGAATACAGTGTCATGCATTTTCGGTGAAATTTCCATAGAATGGCGAAGAAATATAGTCCGATTTTTCATGCGCATTATAAAACGAACAAGAGTCTTGCTGGAAACAAGTAAATTGTTATTTGGCTCATCTGAAACATATTTATTTGATTTTTAAAAACTCGCCCGTGTCATTTTCGAGAGAAAAAAAATCGAATTATTTAACGAACGAGAGTTTTCCCAGAAAAAAGAAAAGTGTTATTCACCTAGCCTTAATCACATTTATATTATGTATCAATTTAAAAATAATCGTTAGAACCGTTTTCGAGATTTTCAAATTAGGAACTTCCTCGATATCATACCAACATTTTCACTTTAAAAATGGCTATTTAGATCTCAAAATATACCGCACGTAGAAATGTAAAAATTTCAGTATACGATTAGACTGCAGATATAAGACTGTTCTAGAAAATTCAGAACAATAAGAACTATATCTGCTGAGTTATTAAAAGGCGGCTTTTCGCGTTTTCTTTGATGTCGAGTTAGCTGTATATATGAGTTCCGCCATCTACTAATTCTATGATACGATACGATACGATTTTAACGATACGATACGATACGATTTTAGGCTTAAGGCTGCGTCACTCGGAATACTACCGTCTTCCATGATAGATTTGGACAATCTTAAAATAAAAATTATGGAGTTTTTCAGTAAATATAATTCCTCAACTATCGGACAGGAATGGTTTACTAATTTATTTAACTTTGTAGTGAGTGAGAACTACTTATATGACGGGAAAATTGTTTACAAACAAGTTAGAGGTATTCCAATGTGGGGAAGTTGTAGTTCGATTTTAGCCGATATCTACTTATATATGTACGAGGAACAAATTGATATAAATGAGGATATGAGGTGCTTTCGTTACATTGATGACGTTTTAATAGTCAGATGCAATGATGTGAAAAAAGAAAAATTTTATTGCTATCCTAAAGGTTTAAATTTGAAATTGGAGTCAAAAAAGTAAAAACATGGTCAATTATTTAGACATTAATATCGAGATAAAAAATGGTGAGATAAAAACAGATATATATGATAAACGAAAAAGCTTTAACTTTGAAACGATAAAAATCTTAAATTTTGGATCAAATGTGCATATCTCAATATATAGAAATATTTTTATTAACGGGTTAAACCGTATAGACAGATTGACATCAAATACTGGGGAAAAAATTGAACAACTTTACAAATGGTATATTCTGGCATTGCACCATGGCTATCCTGAGAGATTTTTGAAGAGTTTGCTGCGAAATTTCGTAAAGTGTAAGACTTATTGCAGAGATTTAGTGGTAATGTGGATGCAAAGACAGGAGTAACTGTGGCTTTGACTGTTCAGTGTTTGCGTGCACGATTGTTTGAGGTTTCACGTTCATTTATTGGTTTTCGATGGGTCTAGGCAGCTCATTCGATTTGTTAGTTTTTTCTTTTTGGTCTTGACAGGTTGTTGGGGGAGCGTTGTGCACATAAAAACTGGTTTTAACCCCGCAGTTGCATGACGCAAGTGCATGCCGCCTGTCTCCATGGATTCAGTTTCTTCTGGTTTTAGTTTGATTGTTTTTAAAGTTTGTCGTTTTTAAAGTATGTTGTTTTTGAAGTTGGTTATTTTGTTGTCATTTGGTTTAGTTTATTGTTGGATCAGTTCCGTAGCTTCGAATTTTTGGTTTGGTTTTTGGATATATATATATATATATATATATATATATATATGTGTGTGTGTGTGTGTGTGTGTGTGTGTGTGTGTGTGTGTATGTATATACATTATCCTGTTCCAAAACTACAAAATACTGATTACAATAATCATAAGGTCAAAACTGATTTTAAATATCAGCTTTATGGAAATTTCGTACCCAATTTGGGTTACCCTAAAATCAGAGGGCAGAGAAGCATCCCAGTTTTCCCACACTGTGATCAGCTCTGCTTTATGGTAACAAATTATTCCCATTTATAAAAAAAATGTTTCAATGTGGTCAAATATGGCTGCGTATGTGGCTTAGAAAGAAAAGTGGTCAAAGAAGGCTTTATATTGGCGGGAAAAAAACGGCTCAAAGATGGCCGCAATTAAGACATTTGAAATTTCTGAAATTCAGATGCAAGAAGTGTCTTAAAAATTTAACACATTTTAAAACGTCTGAAAATTGAACCCTCTTTGTTTCAGACACTTAAGTGTCTGAAATTCAGACGCAAGAAGTGTCTGATAATTTTCAGACATTTTAAAACGTCTGAAAATTGAACACTACGTTTAAGACATTTAAGCTTACAGTGTCATAATTTGGGTTTCAGAAGTGAGATTTTTTTTACCAGATGATATAAACAGCTATGAAAACAAATTTTAATAAACTTTTAAGTTTATTTATATAATCTATGAGCATTTTATTTATGTCTATATTATTGTTGTTTTTATACACAATTTACTTCAGTTTGTATATAAAAAGAGTTAAATGGCTTATTTATATTAAATAAATAGTATAAATATTGAAAAATTACTTGTGTAGATGAAATAGTGAATACGTTTCTAGAAAGTATGTTGCCAAATTTAATTTTATCTATCTCGCCAAAACCCCCTATACTGGAAAAGTACCTAAAGCACATTAAAATCGGTCAGTTAGGAGCTCAGACAGTATAGCGCCGTCTATTGGTTGTTATGTTATTAGTACCATCGGGATGAAGATGTAAAAACGTACATTTTGTTATGTTACAATTTAAGTTCTCACACATAGATTTTGAAAATAACCCTTAAAAGCGCGGAGTTTAAATTAAATTGCAGTGACCTCGATTATGAAATATTAATGGTTTTAAATGGGAGTTTCGCCAAATTAGCTAGCTATCGCTCAGTTGGCTTCATATATGACAACTTATTTTTGTCGCCAAATTTGGCGACATTTCGTCATATTGGGCAATATTTCGCCAAGTTGGTTAATATTTGGCGCTACTGTGGTAACCCTGCATTAGTAATTTTCAACAATTACTTATTACAATGACGCGCTCCTACCGGAATTGGGAGGGACACACAGATACTTCGGTTTTATATAAATAGATTATTTTCCAAGAAAATATTCATTCTTTAACAGAAGCTATTTTTGTTGATTTTTAAATTGGCGCAGTATTGTTTTTTTTTATGGAGTGAAAAAGAAATTGGAATATAATTTCCTTGGTAATGTACAAATATTCCAGTAAACACTAGATTAGAGAAAATCTATAGTAGGTTGAACTTATATCGTAAGAACAATGCAGGACAAAATCGGACTATGACAGCTACGATATATTTTCTTGAAAAAGTTCCACACGCTAAAAAACTTAATGTAACATTTTTTTTGTAGCTTGGACATTCAATGATGACTGTGGACGCTGTTCACAGTACTATCGAGTCTTTTTATGAAATCGATTTATACGGAATACTTCTGGCAGGCTTTCAATTATTTAAAACGCAAGGATTAATCTGAAATCTTACAATTGAATAATAATAAAAGAAAATCACACTTAAAGACTGTAATATTCTTTTCTTTAATTAATCATAATTCTATTTAAAACATTAAAATCTGAATATTTACAAAAAAAAAAAAAAAAAAAAAATACTGTGATTATGATGAATTATGGTAATTTTGAGGATTGTGTAGAAACTTATTATAATCTGAACAATACGTTAAGATTAATTCACAAATCAGAATTTTTAATTAATGGGCAAATTAATTGCATGACGATATCTTTAAAATGCCATCATCAAACTATAGCGATTTCAAAATCTATTTGAAAAAAATATAATTCAAAAGCGACACTATGTTGAATATTTCATTTTCAATTATGATGTAAAAATCGCGAACTCCTTAGCTGACATTAACGGAGAACATGAATCCAATGGAGAATAAGAGTTTCTCTTAACACTAATTAATATTAAAATCCAGAAAACATATTATAGGGGAGAGTAGCCAAATTTGGATCACTTCACATATTTTCTGGTGTAACTCACTTAATTTTTGGAATATAGGCAAAACATCATTACACGGAGTCAATCTATTCACCTTCTAACTAAATAAATGTTTAGATCAATTTCTTTTTTAAAATCTTAAATTTTATTTAAATTTGAAAAATTTGTTAAAAGTGGTCCAAATTCAGCAACTGTTCGCCTAAGTTGGACCTCAGTCTCTTAAATCGGACCAAACAATATCAGGTTGTTTTAATGACTAGGGAATATAACTAATTTTATTAAAAGCAAAGTTTGCTATTAATGAAACAATCAAACTAAATAACAGCAATGAAATATAATGAAGTCAAACATCTAAAAATAAGAGTAAATCTTTTAACCCTTCAGTGGTCACAGACGCGTATCCGCGGTCAAAATAAAGTGCTTCTAAAGGATTACGGCCGCTTATACGCGCCCAGAAATATCTGCTTTAAAAGCGTTATGAACGCGTATAGACGGTCGGCATTTGTTATCTCTAAATGGTCACCGTCACGTATGCGCGTTTGTGCTTCCCCCCCATTGTTGGAGACTGGGAGTTAAAGAAGGCGTTTATCAACCACTCCTTCTTTCCACTACATAATAGGCGTGGACTATTTGTCAAGTAGTTTATTGTAGTCGAATGCTTTTAGAGATTTGGTTGAAAAATGCCTTAGAGAATTACGTTTTCTGTAAATGGATAAGAATAGCATTATATTTCAAAACAGATACTATGGTGAATTCATAGAATATATACAGTACAAGAGTTATAGTTTTTTGTGTGGAATTAGAAAAATTCTTAGAATATCAGTGTTTACTTATTTTATTTTATCATTCTTTGCCATAAGATTATATTCCATTATAATAATCATTAGTATTTCAAAAAATTTGCAATGTTGCATTTATTGTTTAAATGAATACATGCGTTCTTTTCTTTTTATTTATTTATTTTTTTGTTTTCTTTTCTTTTTAAAAAGTATTTCAATGTTTTTTTCATTTAACTATAATACTAAATACTTAAAAGAGTTTTTTTAATTTCTTTTTTCTTACTTGCATCACTTTTGCTGTGTAATAATAATTAAAATATCAAAAACCCAAATTAATATTACACTTTAAAAATATTTTCTAATTTACAATTGCTGCTCAAATTTTATTCAAATTTTAGTGTAACTTTAAAACTATACCGTGTATATATATCGTAAATTACCGAAAGTAAGCGGCCGAAATACCGAAAGGCCGAAAACGGCCCTCCTCATATATGTTAATTATTCCTTTTTTGAAAAAGTGCCATTTATAAGACCTCATCTTCAAGTTTTTTACTGGAAATTCTTTAAGTTTTTTGTTTCCATATCTCCCTAATGAATATATCTTATGAAATATCATTGAATGGCATACTTCGTTATGCACGCTACAATACCTTTGAAAAGAATATTTTTTTCGAAGTGTACTATTAATCTTTTCCTTCATTTTTATGCACTAAGATTTAATAAATAATATTTATATAGAGTTTAAGTTTTATAATTTCTGTTCATATTTCTTTGATATCTAATTTAATTATTTTATACGAGTTTGTTTTATTAATTTATTATTTTTATTAATGGAAACTATTTAGCTCCTACGGGAGGGGATATTAAAACCAAACAATATAAATTTGATCTGATTTTATTTTGAAAATTGTAAAGATCCAGTGAAATTTCATAAATTCCAAATATACCGCGCCCCCCCCCCTCCCCCTGGCCTGCCTTTTCCCCCATTCTTTCAATTTCTACAGTTCCAATTATAAGCCCCTCCTATAATCATTAAAATATCTTGTCTGCTAAAGGGGGCTTACTTTCAGTACTTTACGGTACATGTTTTTTTAGAGAAATTCACATATAAAATGATTAAAATGGTGTTATTACTATAATTCACCTGTGGGAGAAAATTTTAAAATCATGGTATTAACACAGATTGAAATTGCAACGATCAAATAGTCAAATGATACTATATACCAAACAATACTAAAATACCAATCTAGGGTAGCTCTTTTAGTAGGAAAGCGGTAATTCTTTCATAAAATAACCTGCATCTGACTAAAAAACCACCCTCAAAAAACAAAAGTGGGAGTAGTGTTTAAAACATAGTGACACTTTGTTCCATAGAACTGACAGTGCGGGTGTCTTACATGCCTCCCAACTCCCGTGTTTTGAAAGGTACTATACCGCAAAGCAATAAACTTCTCAGGAGGCCCCATCCGTGACAAAATAAATAAGGGAGGTAAACAGGGAAGAGATCTTCTAAGAATGCCTTTTTTCAGATTAGCTATTTCACTGTATTGAGAAAAAAAAACGAGTCAGTATTACTTTCACAATAGTTCAGTTTTTACACGGTTTATGAATGCACAAAATTGTTTCCAGCTATAACGTTGAAAAAAATCTTTTTTCTCTTAACTAAAGAAATAATAATAATAATATCGTGATATCGCTATAAAATGCATTCTGATTCAGAAGAAGAAAGTTTGATTGACTCTTCAGATGAAGCATTTTTATCCCCTTCATCGGATTCTGAGGGTGAGGATGATATAGAGCAGGGTCGGCGAACCTTTTTACATCCCCGTGCCCATTTTCTTTCAAAAAAGATTTTACATGACCATGACGTGCCAAGCACCAAAAAGTAATTTAGTAGATAAAAATTTCTAGATTTTTATTCATTGGGATTTAAAAATTTGGGGCAATATACATCTAATATCTAGACTAACATATATCTTAAAGTAATAAAAGGCTGAATGCGATGTCGGTTATGCCAAATATTAATACGGTGTTCAACCTACTCACTTTTAATAGGATGCTAGCTGAATTCGGGTTATCTAACAAGTGGTTTGGGTTTCTAGTATTTAAGATTTTCGTACCATTTCCTAAAATAATGACCCTCAGGAATAAATAGAGCGAACAATTGTGAAGATTATATATTTTATACCAAGTCGCTTTAGTTTCATGACTAGGAATTTTGCTTCTAATACGTGATATTTTTATTTTGATATGCTACAAACCTTCTCTAAATTTGATAACTTATTGAGCCGACACTGAAATAATTTATAAATTCAATTAGTTGCTTTCTAATATAATAAAAAGAAAGAAAAGCCCAGATCGTAAAAGTTTGCGTATTTTGTTTAACTTAATTCTATTTCGTTTTAGGATTTCACCGCTGTGCCGAAAATATTGTATCGCATGCCAAGTTTGGCACGCGTGCCATAGGTTCGCCATCCCTGATATAGAGGATGTAAGAAACTGGTGTAAGATTGGCAAAACAGCTGAAGTAGTACCTCCACCAAAATTTTGTTTTGCCGGAAAACCTGGGATAAAAGTCTACATTATCAATACAGACTTGGCGGGGGGGGGGGGGGGGGGGAGGATAACCACAGAACTTCTAACAGTGATTAACCAAAACCCTTTTTTTTAATGTTCAAATGCTGGAAAAATCAATAGTTTAACCACGAAAAATTAACTATTAATTTACACCCCCCCCCCCCCCCCAACACACAACAGTATGATTAAAACAAATTTAATAATGGAGATATGATTTTTTTTAAAGATATGGTTCTTAAGTATACTTTTGAATAAAGTAAAAAAGAAAAAAGTATACCTATTAAAACTGTAACTGCTTCTAAGTTTGGGACCTTAAATTATGGTTGTTTGGGCAAATGACCCATTTGCCCAGACAGAAATCGCACTTCCCAATCTTTTCAATCATGTTGGAATCTAAAGTGACTATTTTTTGACATATTCCTGAATTCATGTCTTTTCGTAAACACATGAAATTGGCAGGTGCTCTTATTCAGAAAGAATTAAGTTGAATATTTTTTTCTATTTTTCGATAAATAATTTTTAGAAAATGCTGTCAAAATTGGCGATTAGAATCGATTTTTTGTACTCGACAGCCCAACAAAAGTCATAATAGGAAAACGACCACTTATAACTTAAAATGTAATTCATATCTTGAAAAATAGAAAAAACAAAAAGCTACTTGATTTTAAATTATTTAAATGGTCATGCCTGCAAGTGTCATGCTTTTATATTTACAAATTACCCTTTAATTTTATCTGGAAATTTTCCATTGCTTTGCTGAACATCCACATTTTCTTACCCCAAACAATTCTAACCAATAAGTTTTAGATTCCAAATTTTATATCAAAGCACCTTTGGAAAAACATTTTTATTTTTGCTTCATGCAGGACCGGAAAATTTCACGAAAAGGAACACCATTTCAAAATTATTGTTGGCTTATTTTTAGCCCCGGAATGCTATTTCTTCCTCTCAGTTTATTTTATGTCGTCTCCAAAAAATAATGTTGCGTTGTATAAGCTAGCCGTAAAACAAAGCAGATGTATCATTGTACTGTTAAATACACTACTGCATTTTTTAAATTTCTAAGCATCGCACATTTTCACTTTTTATACCGTCGTATTCGAAAAAAATGTACTTTTTATTGCAATTTGTTTGAAAACTGCATCCCCATTTATTTTTAAATTATTAATTTTTTTTGAGGTTTTTTCCACCATTTGTTTAATTTTGGCAACTCAAGTATTCCATTTCTGTCGAAAATCAATGAATAATAGTGGAAAAATAGCAATTTTATCTTTTTGTTGCCATTTTCTCATAAAAACTGAAAAAAATTATTAAAATACGTGTAATTTGAAAAAAAAAAATGAATGATTTCTGATAAAACATGGAGCTATTATAAACTAAATTTAATTTAATTATCTATATTACAAATAAATGAAGCCATGTGAATCATTAGATAGCCGATTTTTTTTTGGTCGAGTTTTTGTTTGTTTTTTTGGGGTGGGGGGGGGGTATTATTTAGCGTTAGTGACGTCATATGAATACTTTTCTATAGATGTTGTTAACATGGTAAATGAAGAATTCTTCAGAGGATGCGAATGACGTCCTTTTATATAAAATAAAAGCGTGTGTTTTAAGTCTTACAACTGAAATATGTTTTGTACTACAGTAGAGTTCCGCTTAACCGGGTTTTCGCTTTAACCGAGTTATTTTGTTCTGATGGACTGATGGTTTCCGTTATTATAAAACAGCTATTATAAATGAAGTGTTAGGTAAAGATGAAAGTGCAGCCATAAAAAGTTAGAACTCTGATTTTCTGATCAGAATAGGAAAAAAATGTCCATAATTTTTTTTACCATTTTTTCTCCATTCTGGCCAGAAAATCAGAGTTTTTACGACTGCTCTTTCATCTTCACCTAACACTTCATTTATAATAGTTATTTCATAACAATGGAAGCCATCTGTCCATCAGACGAAAATTATCTATTCCAAAGGTATAAGTTCGATTGAAAAAAATTAGAACTAATTAATGAATTAAGTGAAATTTTACATTTCATCTCTTTAGTGGATGACGATTTGTGTTAATCCGGTTAATCCGAGTTTTTTGCTTATCCGAGGTTAGCTTAGGCCATATTAACTCGGTAAGCGGGACTCTATTGTATCTTTATTTATATAAATATATTATTTTTTTCATCGGGTCCAACACTATATCCTGAAAAAGCAAAATTCCTGTTTTCTAATTTTTTTTTTCTTTTTTTGAAAGCATAGACAATTTCAATTCTAACCATGCAAAGGTAATTTTTAAAATGCATTCAAGATTCTAAATAATAAAGAAAAAAAGTTACAGATAACACAATAAGCTACATATTGTCTCCGGCAGTGGCGTAGGAAAGGGGCGGGCTCAGGGGGCTCAAGCCCCCCCCCCCTCCCCCATTTGAAATAAAGTCAGGAGTTCTGTTCCGAATTTTCCGACAATTTAAGGCTTTCGGTTCCGAAAATTTAAAAAAATCGGCCATTAGTCCGAAAATTTAGACATAAAATATATCGCAAATTTCGACAAGTGGTCGAAGAAAAAAAATGAATTTTGTCAATCGTTCGCAGAAAAAAATCCCCAATTTCGTCAAAGAATAACGAAAAAAAAATCTCTAATTTCGTTAAAGAATTGCGAAAACACGCATACTTCGTCAAAGGATCTCTAAAAAACGCGAATTTCGTCAGATGATTGAAAAAACGCAAATTTCGTCAAAGGATCGCGAAAAACACGAATTTTCACAAAGAATCGCGGAAAAAACAATTGCGGAGAAATACAAGTAGATGCCGAATCTATTTTGAACACAATGTCAGCGAAGCGCACTACTTTGTGTTATGATGGCAAAATTTGCAAGTGCATTTTGTTTCTTTTTTATAGAAATATTTCTTTCGAACTCTACTGTCATATTTCACAAAATTGTAAAATTTAATTTATTCCATACTGTTTACTTTGAAATATTTCGCATACACATTTTTAATTATGAATGAAATTAAATAATTAATTAATCTATATAATTACTTATTAATAAGGTGCTTTATCATTAATTGGTTTTCTCAGTTTCTTAGTTATTTTGAGCATACTGAGTTAAAAACTATTTGAGCACCCCCCCCCCTCCCCCATATGATTTTTAAATTGGTACGATACTGTCTCCAGTACGGCCTAAATTTTATCTGCTTCCATCTTCGTTAAAGATGACATTTAAAAAGCTTAGATGTGTGGTCTATCACATTTATTTGGTCACTAAAATTTAATACTCATTTGTGTCGTGAGCCGTTCATTTGGTGAGGAACTATCACAATAGCTTCATGGCCGTGGTATGGGTGGTGTGTGGTGTTTATCACAGTGATGTTAAGTGTATCGCCGAACATTCTATCCATTTTTTTTTTCGGATGAACGTTGGAGCGGAAATATCAATCACGAACCGGAACAATATTTGTCATAATTCCACGAATCAGAATATCATTCCGGTTTGCTCCGGAATATTTCGAGCACTGACTGCGTGTTGCTTAAATTATGTTTTCTTGTACCAAATCTTAAAAAAAAACTGAGGCACATTTTCTGTTAACCGCCTTAACTCTGCTCCCCCCACCCCCTCCCTCAACCCGTACTTTGTAAATAATGCGAACATTTCAAATTTGATTTTTTTTTTCAGCTTCTTCAAGGGATCTGTATGTAAAATTTTATTTTGTTAATTTCATGTATCACATCTTCTCATTCCCCTCAAGCAACTATTGGTCAAAGTTTCTATAAATACATGTAAGTTGCTGTCCTTATACATTGGCGATAGATGTAGCGAGTTGGAAGAATCTACAGTTTGTATTTTCTTTTGAAAACTGAAGCCCCCCCTAACCTTCCCCAATCATAGCCCCACCAGTGGCTGAGAGGTTCTGCTCTCGAAGCTGGTAGACGGGAGGTGCTGGGTTCGAGCCCAATCGCGCTCGTCGGCCTAATCGTTCGGAGTTTTCGTGGTTTTCTTCGAACCTTGGATTTCCAAGCGTTAATGCGGGTTAGGTTCCCTTAGGCCCCCACGAAGGGCACTCCCCCCCTGGGCCTATATCCCTCGTGCAGATAATTGGCCGTCATAAATACAACCAACCAACCAACCCCACTCATAACTTTCAGGGACTCCCTAACAAATAGCGGACATGTCCAATGAGCGAATACATCTTCAATACACAATACCTATTTATTTGTATGCTTTAGTATAATGATATGTACATTAGGGTGTATCGATTTTTAACTTTTTTTTTGTTTCCAAATTCCAAGTTGATAAAAAGTTGCTACTAGACACCACAACTTACCACAAAAAATTTTGGATTTTTAAAAAAATGTTTAGGTCTCCCGCACAAGGCCCAAAGTTTAGAAATTTTACTTAAAAAGTAAATTTTTACAAAAATTTTTAAAAAACCTAAAACACATTTTTTTAAATTGCAATTTAAAATTCCACTATCAATAAGCACAAAAAACAATAGAAAAAGTATTTCAAAAACTTAGCACAACATTTAGGTCTCCCGCACAAGGCGTACAAGTCGTAAATTTCAGGCAATTTTTGAACATTTTTCAGTACTTTGATATTTGTGTTGTTGCTGGTTTAAAAATTAAATGTAACCAAAGCCTCGTTAGGCTTGATTGGAATTGTTGAAATAAGTGACATAATAAAACACATTTCAATACGCCAAGCGTCAACTTGAAGCGATGGGGTGGGGAAGGCCAGACTGTCGCGCCGCGGTGACGCGGCACCTATGAATCACCGCGCACACTTGTCAGTAGTTGTCTGCACGCGAGCGAGCAATACGGTTGTGTTTTAGTGCGATAGTTTTGTTGTAAGAATCAATTGAGTGAGTGTTGTTGTTGTTCATTATGAGTAAAAAAACCGCACCTAACTAGAAAAACTACCGACAGGCCGATTATCGGGCAACCTATTGATGCGAGTGAGTTTAATGTTCTGCCAACCAAGAAGGATGTTTTGAAGTATTTTGAGTGGGTACGCATTGAAATGAAACAAGAGGGAATACATCAGCCTTAAAGAAGGTAATTGCGTTAAGAGTTGCTTTAAAACGTGAGGAAATATGGAAAAGAACTTCAATTCCTGTTTCTGGCACCAAAAACACAATATTTATGGTTTTAAAACTGCATGAGCAGCTTGAGAAAATTGAAATGTATTCAGGGCTTAAAAGGAAGTATCCTAACTCCTACAAAGATGCAGTAACTAGCTTTCAGTCAAAAACTGAAACTGCATTGTTTGATATTTGTACTTGCAAATGTGACCTCAGCAACTGTATTTGATCTATTGGCAAAAAAGTCCCGGCACTAGAACACGAGTTTTTGCTCGACCAACGTGGTCCTAGATTGATGTCAATTGCAGAGTGTGACAAAAACGAGACTAAAAAGCTTAAAAAGCGATTAGAAAGAAAATCTAGGTCACAAGCTTTAATGCAGGTAGTTGTAAAAAAGACTGAGGATGAAAACTTAAAATCTGTTGATAACATTGATTCTGGTGATAGTACAGATGATTCAATGCCTCACACATCATGTCAAAATAGTGATTTTGAAATAAATGTACTTGATACGTATCAAAAAGTGTTTCAAGTGTAGAAGTAAAACAAGAACTGCCACAAAGCTTGTCTTTGTTTTCACGAGCTTGTGACCTCAGGGGCATTTCTAGTAGAGCTGGAGATCAGTTAGCTGCTGCACTTTTGCGAGACTTAAATGTCATTACTGCGGAGAACCAAGAAACAGTAATCGACAAATCAAAAGTAGCAAGTGAAAGGCTTAAGTCTCGTAAAGAAGTAAGCTCAACTCGAACCTCCGATCTGTTGGCCATTTACTTTGATGGTCGTAAAGATGAAACCATAACAAAAGAAATTGTAGCTGGTAAAAGTGTCCGAAAAACTTTAATGGAGGAACACATATCTATTGTTGAAGAACCTGGATCCAAATATTTCGGTCATGTAACTCCCATAAATGGAAAAGGAAAGGAAATAGTTACATCACTTGTAAAGTATTGTGAAGAAAAAACTGTCGATCTTAAAAAACTAAAAGCTATTGGTTGTGATGGTACGGCAGCAAACACAGGCACTTCAAATGGAGTTATCACCTTATTTGAAAATAAAATACAACAGCCACTGCAGGCAGTTGTGTGTCTACTACATTTGAATGAATTACCATTTAGAAAAATTATGGTTGCTCTTGATGGGCCAACTTCTGGACCAAACACATTTAGCGGGCCTATTCGTAAACAACTTCTAAGCTGCCAAAATGTGGATGTTGTCAATTTTGTTGCAATTGAAAGCGATATACCAGAAGTTGATCTTAAAGAGTTGAGCACAGACCAAAAGTATCTGTACGAAATATCTATTACGAATTATCAAACAATTTACATCGTTAAACTATCTTTTTTAAGGTATACAACATTTATATATTATTTATGTTATATATATATATATATATATATATATTGTGTCATTTTATGACTCCTGTAACAAAAATACACTGTGTGTTTTTAACGAAAAAAAATGGTTCATTTACACTAAAAATTACGAAAGTTTCGTCAAAAGTAACAAATTTAGGTCTTGTGCGGGAGACCTAAATGTTGTGCTAAGTTTTTGAAATACATTTTCTATCGTTTTTCATGCTTATTGTTAGCGGAATTTTAACTTGCAATTTAAAAAAAAAAGTGTTTTAGGTTTTTTAAAAAAATTTGTAAAAATTTACTTTTTAAGTAAAATTTCTAAACTTTAGGCCTTGTGCGGGAGACCTAAACCTTTTTTTTAAAATCCAAAATTTTTTGTGGTAAGTTGTGGTGTCTAGTAGCAACTTTTTATCAACTTGGAATTTGGAAACAAAAAAAAAGTTAAAAATCGATACACCCTAATGTACATGTTACTTTCAATGTGCTTAGCACATGCTTTACTTAAAACTGTGGAGTAATGTATTTATTAAATAATTAAATACGTTGGTGTCTATTGATAAGATAAAAACAATTTTTTAAAACACCATAAATATTTTAATAGAAGCGCAAAGTTCTTCGAACGAACTAGTCTTTCTTCATCAGGCGCAGAGAACTACTTTGAAAACAGCAGCAAGACTAACGAAATGGTGTTTTAAAGAGTTCTTTCGATCTTAACGTATTTATCTTTTAAATAATTCAGATTGCACTCGTTTATAAATATTACTACTATTTTTTCTGCTGCCTTTTTACCATTGACTTTTTGACCTTCGGCATTTTTATCTATATTCGTCAAAATGGCCAAATTATAACATTTGATCCATGATTTAACAAATTCATCAATTTTTAACAAATCAAAATTTAATAATATATATGGCGAAAATGCTGAATTATAGAAATAGCTTTTAATGGCGACTTCTTTCTAGATTCATAATTTATATTTATACAAACGTGTAAGAATACACTGGTGTCCAAAATTAAGGACCAATTACAAATACGCGAATACCCAAATGGAAATAATATAATTCGAATAATTACTATCTCTACAGCACAGCTAGTCCATATAACATTTCATTCATGTCACACATGGTCACAAGTGTCACAGTCACTACGGTGAAGCAGAAAAATATGAAATTCCATACATCTCATTATGAGTCTCAAATAATCACTATATGTCACTCCACTGAGACGTCACTGTGACTGCTGCTTTGTGACGAGTCACGATGTGATTTTACAATGTAGTTACATTGTGATTCTCATGTGACTGTCATCTGCAGACACAATTTCAAAGTAATCGTGAAAGCTACGTTGTGAAAAGTATCCAAATAATGCCACATTAATGTCACATGATGACTTTCAGGTGACAGAGAGACTACTGTGAAGTCACCATTCTGCTCTTTTGTGAAAAGTCCCCATGTGACTATAATGTGATATTATTTGGTGACTTATCATAATGCCACGTTCATGATGACTTTGAAATTGAGTCTAAAAATGACAGTCACATCAGAGTCACAATGTAACTACATTGTAAAGTCACCTGGTGACTCGTCACAAAGCAGCAGTCACATTGACGTCTCAGTGAAGTCACATATAGGGATCATTTGAAACTCATAATGGGGCTTGTGGAATTTCGTATTTTTTGTTTCACCGTAGTGACTGTGACATTTGTGATCATGTGTGACATGAATGAGATGCTATATGGACTACTTGTGCTGTAGAGACAGTAATTATTTAAATTATATTATTTCTTTTTGAGTATTCGCTTACTTAAAAATTAGCATTTTGTGACTGGTCCTTAATTTTGGACACCAGTGTATATTGAGTTATAATTTAAAAACTGAAGTATAGCCTACAAATAATCATGCGGCTTTTTTTCCCACAGAAATACCTGTACATCATTGCACAGAAACTTAAATGTGTATCCCTCCCGCGGTCGTGCTCCTAGCACTATATGCATAAGCGCAACAAAATGTGTGTGTGTAGTGTGTTCTAATCTCCCCACCCCGATCGGTTTGGAATTATATGTATATATTTTCTTGATATGAGGGAGAAAAATGAGATTTTAAAACAGGCATTTTCTAATTGAATTTTATATCAATTATAATTCAATTGAATTTTAGTTTTAATTTATTAATTCAATTTTCATAATTTTACTCCAGTAAAATGCAGGAGGAAGTATATTCCATACATCCAGGACCCTCGCTAAGGGGGTAGGAGTATGCGGGATATTCGCCCCTCTCCCCCCCCCCCGCCCCCCGAAAAAAAAACTTTTAAAAATCGTTAAACTTTTAAAAATCGTCTCAGAAAAATATTTCCTTTGCTTATTTCACTGCTAACAGAAACTTACCTCTTTAGCAGAATTCGTTCTTTGAAAAGGGATTAGTTCAGGAGTAGGGGTGGTAATCAATCATGAATGTGGGAAGGCCTATCCTTTGGAAGTACACACAAAGGCTTTCAGTAGGTTATTGTTTGCTAGGAAATACTGGAGGGGGAAAGCAGTTTTCGCAGATACATTGCTAAACGTTTTGAAAACTAAATCTTTAACCATTTATAAACACACAAAGCTTCTCCCTGTGAAACCATCTCCGAACCAAAAAAATGGACACAGCTTAACCGCGAATGGGTTAATTCAAAATGTATTCAAAATATAAATCAAAGTTATCATTAATTAAAAATAGAAAATATGGAACTGATTGCCAGTTACTTGAATATAACGTAATGTGTGACGCAAAATTTACATATGAATTTCGATTTTTTTTTCAGCGCGCACAACATGGAACCGCATTTGGCAATCATTTATGATATTTTATTTTTCTTACAAATTATGCAAAACCAATCATCGCTGATTAGATTTTTCTTTTTAGTTTCCTTAATATTAGACATTTTCTTGGAATAGAAGTTTTCTTTACATTATGTTTGTAGTTCTTCCCTTCCATAATTTTCTTTCCAATTGCATTTCCAATTGGAAACAATCCATAAATTATAATTTCTGGAAATGTGATTTCAGCAGTTTTAAGAGTGTCTTAGTTTGAATTACATTTTAACTATATAGTGGCGTGTAATAAAGGTTCTAGGTAAACTACAGGGTTGTACAAAAGTATTCAAGAGAATTTCAACCTGTTAGGCGTTTTCTTGCTAAACTAAATTTTCCTATTATACAGTATATATACACTGAAAAAAATGGGTACTCAAAATTGAGTAAAAAGGACACAGTTTTAAATACGTCACATACTCAAAATTGCTCCGATCCAAATGTACTCAAAGTTGAGAAACACATGTACTAATTTTTTATTCCATGGTTGTGATCAAATATGAATCGTTATGTACTGCCCCTCCCCCTAAAAATTAAAGTAAAAATGTACTGACATTTACTTCCCGTTCAAAGTTATTAACAAGAAACGTTTAATTGATTATTTATTAAGAAAAATAGCAAAATTCTTAACAAGATACTGAAATCGGATATTTTTATGACAAGAGAAATATTTCCAAGCAGTTTTAAATCATTTTAAAGTACTGTGCATAATTTAATATTTACATTAAAAACATCATTTATGCCGCCAAAATGAAATAAACCATTACAGGGTACAAAATTATTCCTTTGTTTGGGTTTGATAACATGTGATGTTTCAAAATAGAGAAAGCATAGGTTCATTTTTGATCAAAAAATATTCAATTCGATATGAGTACATTGGTTTACTCATTTTTGAGTACCTGATTTTTTTCAGTGTATCAACCTACAGATGAAATACAAGGCTGTTCAAAAGAATTGGAAAACATATTTTGCTATGGACGGTAACTGTTGAAATCAGTTTCTCAAATGTTTTATGCGTTTTCTAAACTGTTTACTTAGTTATCTTCTTTAGGTTATTTCCCTAAATTACGATATCTTGTTAAAGCATTCAGGAAGTGTTGGAAAGTATTTTATAATCTATGCTTAACGCATGATTTTTCTTACTTGTTTTTTTTCTATTTCCCAGATCAGTCTTTTCCTATAAAACATACCAAATCTATTTAGCTCATATTCACAAAATACAATGTACGCGCGAATAAAAAATTTAAATAAATATTGCTTATCATACCGTTATATAAATAATAGTTGTATTAATATCCGTTAGACTCCATGTTCGTATTTAATAAAACAATAAAAAATCACAACACATTAAAAAACTTACACATTCTAAATATCAAGCTTGAACTCAATATCAAGTTTAGAACTTAATAAAAAAATATGTCAGTTGATAAGTATTGTTTTTTTAACCTTCAGACTACCAAAAAAAAGTATATGCAAGAACTACCATTCGGGTCCATTGGACCCATATGTAAAATATATAGGATTTCAAAATATACAAAACACCCATTTATCTACAATGAATATATTTGTTATTAATGCACCTTATACAATATATAAAAGTGATATATATAGTAATAAAGTAAGAAAGTAACACATACAGTAAGAAAGTAATATATATAGTATATTATAATGACTACAAAACGTTTTTCATCATAATAAAATTATTCTGTACATGAAGTACAAATAACGACGGAATGTTCTCCGCAAACATTTTTCGTACACTTCTTGCATAATGTTCGTGTTTTTCGATCTTTTTTAGAGGAACAAATATGACATCTTGATTTTTTTCGTGGCGGTTCAAACCTATTTGCGTAAACTTGTTCTGAAGTAGATGTTGAGACGGCGATACCTCCTTCACCTACTAATTCTTCTGCAAGTTGAATAATGAAATTCCGCCTTTTTTTCATTTTCGGATCACATTCAGCATTCAGTGACAACCATATTATGTATGCATTCATCGCACTTATATCGATCATATTATAAAATACAATCAAAGGCCACCGACGTGTCATGCGTTTCACACTATATGCTCTTACCATTTTGTCCATCGTATCTACTCCGCTTTTGGTTTTATTATAATCTAGGATTATTTGTGGCTTTTTTTCTAAGCTGTTGTCAATATCATAAGTGTTATGCATTGTGCTTAGCAAAGTAACAATTCTACCTTTTCTGGGACAGTAAGAGATGATGGTCGCCTTCTCTTGAAACCCAAATAAAGTAGAATATACAGAACGATGTTTTGGATTTGTGAACACAGCGGGTAATTCAGGTTTATTTTTTCGAATTGTTCCAATAAGAGATAATTTTTTTGAAGTAAGATGTGTTGCTAATGCATATGACGTAAAAAAGTTATCACATGTAATATTACGACCAGAATTTTCAATTTCCTTCGTCAATCTTTTAACTATATTTTCTCCCTGATGAGATTCTCTTACTTCATTTTTGCCTGTATATAGTTCCAGTTTCCAAGCATACGATGTTACGCTGTCACAAATAACCCAGAACTTAAATCCATACTTTCCAGGTTTAGATGGCATATACTGACGGAAAGGACATTTTCCACGAAAAGAAACTAATTGCTCATCGACAGTCATAGACCAATTAGGAATATAAGGGTCTTGTAAATAGCTATTCCACAATTCAAAGCATTCTCTTATTGGCTCTAATTTATCAGTTGATCTTCTTTTACGCCTCTCAGCAGCATCATCAAATCTTATGACACGTAATATACTTGTGAATCTATTGCGACTCATAATGTCCCGAAATATTTGTCTTCCATTTTTTATGCTCCAAAGTTCGCTTACTGTTTCATTTTTCGATTTATATACTCCAATAAGTAATAAAAGTCCGATGAATTTTTTAAGTTCTATAATATCTATAGGTTTCCACTCTTTATCGAATACTCTATTGCCTTCCGCGTTTGTCCATTTTACTATAATTTCCAAAAGTCTTTTTCGGAAATAGATAAGAAATGAGGATGATATGGAATCCACTTCACGATTTGCAAATCTTGAAGGTCCAGATTTTTCACGTAAAATATTGATTTCAGTACGTCTTCCTTGTGGTCTGGCAACTTCATTCTTATACCAGATCTGTGAATTATTTTTGGAAACAAAAGTAGAATTTGAAGTACTTGTGGTTGCTACATTTACTTCATTGGAATCATTATCAGATTCTGAGTAGGAATCAGAAATTTCATTATGTATTTCAACATAATCTACTTCACCTTCATCAGACGACAGATTTTCATCATCGGTGTCGAATTCTATATCGTCCGGATTTTCCATAATTTTTTGAATTTCCTCTTGAGTCAATACTTTTTTTCTGTTCATCTTCAATTCAGTTTTTAACAAAAAATAAGTTAGGAAATAAGAAAATGATGAATATTTGTAAAATAACAAAGCACGTACAAACTACTCTTATTACTTGTCTTCAAATATCAAGTCCTATTTTCAATGAAAAGACTCAAAAACATCAATAGACACCATTCGCTCACTAACTGTGTCTGTTGATAAATGACTCTCTGAACCAGAAGTAACCTTTTATATATAGAGCACGAAGTTTACTAGATCAGTCTAGAATGTTCTCAAAACTTCATTATAAAGTTGCCAAATTTGGCGAGATTGGCGCTAAAAATCCATCGCCAAATGGGCGATAAACAGCCAATTATGGTAACCCTGTTCCTCCTCATGATTTATGGCAACCCTAGAAAAAGAAAGCAACATTATATTACGTTTGTTTTAATGTTGGGTCCAATGGACCCGCGTGGTAAACAATGAAACAAATTAAAAATAGGTAAAAAATTTCGAACAAAATTTTAATCGCAATTGCATATACATAGAGGAGACAATTGCAGGAAAAGTCATGTAATCGCGAAACTTTGAATGCTATTTTTCATGAGAAAAATTTACATTAAATATTGCTGTCGGGTCCAATGGACCCGTCTGGTAGACGGAAGGTTAAGTGGAGAAATTTAAAATGTTTTAGAAGAAAAGGGCTTCAAAATAGCGATATTTTGCTAAAAAATACGGTAAAAAATAATTTTTTTTATTTACAACAAAACTTTAAAATTCATCGCAACATTAATACTTAGACATTTTTCCCGAGAGAAACATTCACCTTAGATACAATATTTCAAATGAAAATCAAATTTCAAATTAATTGCTTAAAAGGCGCAAAGGCCAACATAGTGAAAAAGATTCCATACCGGGACACGAACCCGGGCCGTCAGCATAGCACACTGCCATTCTACCGAATAAACCACATGGAACGACATCCAGCCTGTAAATTTCCTCACTATTACATGTTGGCAAGGCTACAAACGCAGCACAAGATGGAATATTTATCGTGAGCCACCGACATGGGTTAAACACGAAACTTAATTAAATCCTGCATCGATTGAAACTATATTAATAATTGGAAATATTTCCAGGAAGAAACATTCGCCTTGCATACAATATTTCAAATTAAAATTGCCTTTTAAGCAATTAATTTGAAATTTGATTTTCATTTGAAATATTGTATGCAAGGCGAATGGTTCTCTCCGGAAAATTTTCCGAGTATTAATATATTTTCAATCGATGTTGGATTTATATAAGTTTCGTGTTTACCCAATGTCGGTGGCTCACGATAAATATTCCATCTTGTGCTGCGTTTGTAGCCTTGCCAACATGTAATAGTGAGAAATTTTCCAGGCTGGGTATCGTTCCATGTGGTTTAGTCGGTAGAATGTCAGTGCGCTGTACTGATGGCCCGGGTTCGAGTCCCAGCATGGAATCTTTTCACTATGTTCGCCTTTGCACCTTTTAAGCAATTAATTTGAAATTTGATTTTCATTTGAAATCATCACAGTGTTTATGACATGTTCGTCACAAATGACACATATTTCACAAATTGGTCACTGTGTGACTTCAAAGCATTGTCGCTTTCGTCACAGGTTCGTCACAAAGTTAATGCCAAAATAGTCACAAATGACACACTTTTAAAAAAAAGTCTCACCGTGACTTCACAGAGTGGTCACAATGTGACGTCACAAACGACCTCTAAAACGGCCATAACGACTGCGCATTCCAGTCACTGTGACGTCACATCGACATCACGTAACAATGAATTGAATTTGTGCTGAATCACATCGACGGTCACAAAATCACAGTGTGACTTCACAACGACGTCACCTTACGGGCATCTTATTTTAATAATTGCTTGTTTAGTAATAAAATTATTTAAAATGAGGCTCTTATTTTATTTATTTTTTTTATTGAATATAAATTTCAACTTCATCGTAAACGCCACTTACGATCTTAAGTTTAAAAATAAAATACCATAACCACCAGATTATTCTTTTATATACAGAATGCTTTAGAAAACATTATTCCTGTGTATCTTGCATAAATAGTTGCTTTTGGAACGATGGCGGCATGTTAAAAAAAATAGAAAAAAAATTCTTTCACCTGTAAAATTTACTGTTTTGGCGGTTACGATATATTGGCATCCACGTAATTGCACTCTAAATGCTGTGACAAAAGAACTCCTAAATAGACTCCTATCTCTAAGCAAAATCAGTATTAGGCTGATTTGAGAGTAGAACAGTGTAGCTAATCTGTTAGCAGAGATACCTCATAAAAAGTAATCGAGTGATAATAAATTTTGAATAGGATGAAAGAATTTATTTAAATGGAAAAACACTTTGTACGCCAACAATCCACGTCGTCTGGTGAAGTTTCAAAATGCAGTGTGCAAAATACCGCAATGGTTGAAAATTAAATGCCATTATTTTTCTATAAATATTTTGTAGAAGTGTGAAAGATGCTATTTATTTTAAACGAGTTTTTAAAAATTTACAAAGAATAAGATGCCCTGGAGATCACGGAATTCAATTCTTTAATGGGCTAAACTTACTAGAATATAAGCTGTACTGAAATTCATTGATTTATAAAAAACGCTTTCTAAATAAGGTTTAACCAGTATTACGAAATGGAAACTCACTGTTTATTATTTATGGGACAATATTCAATAAGAGACAAGTCTATTTGTTTTATCTAATTCTTCAACAAAACAATAAAACTTTGTTATAATAAACGTTGTCCGAGCAAAGTTATATTTTTCATAAATTGTTCATTATTTTTTGCTCCCTACTGTATACTATGTTAATATTTATAATCACGACCTATATTAGTAGTCACCCAATTTTGGAATTAGAGATTAAGGTATGATGCTGGAGAGAAGATATCCCAGACTGCTGAGTAAGGTATTTAGAAGAGCAACAGGCTTCTTGTCGCCTGTTACAATGTTCATGATTCATCGAAATTATTTACTCTGTTTTCTCTTGTTAGAGAAAAGAATTATTCTTTGAATTTATATTCGGTAACTATTATCACGTAAAAAAAGAGAATGCTTAAGGTCCATTGGAAATAACATTTTTTTCATAACGTAATTTTTTATGAAGATGCTTCATTATTTTCATATTTTCTAGATTATCGTTTTTGAAAATTCAATTAAAAAGGTACTACTTAATGTATTGTATGCATAATCTTTTTTGAATTTCCAATTTTTGTTTATAATTCTAAAGAATATAAAGCTATTTCAGAATCCATTCAAGAATTCAAATTTCTTGTTTTCGTGCATCATTTTAAACACGCTTTTAAAGATATGCAGATGTAAAATACAGTAAATATGTAAAATACAGTTAATAAATGTTCTAAGCGAACAATTGAATTAATATTGCTGCGCGAATAAACCTGCATTCAACAAAAGAAAATTTATTTAGACGTAAAAGATGTTTTGAATCTGCATTACATAACGAAATAAATTGATTTATGTAATTTTATCAAATTACAATATTTCCGTGACTACTTATTATAGTACCTTTTAGACATTGAATTAGCTGCAGTACATAGGGTACCATTTAAATATGTAATTGATAAGATATAGTGATTGTAATCTTGAAGTTAATATTTTATCAATAAAACTGCATTTAACCAAACAAATTTATTTAGCCGTAAAAGGTTATCCAGATCTGCATTACGTAATGAAAAAGCTGTATTACCTTATGTTGTTAAATTTTAAAAGATACCGTTACTGAATGTAATTTTAACGAATTTATTTGATATAAATAGTTTTATTAACCATATTGTATTCGACGTTACTCAAATCTTCACATTTATATAAAATAACTAAGAAATAATACCGATTTTGTTTTCAAATGAAACGTGAAACATATTTTTTATGTAATTTTAATTTTCTTCTATCTTCAACAGAAGAAGGTATTTTTATCGAATTTTTTTCGACTTCCGGTTTTCAGCTTTATGTTTTTGGCTATGACAAGCAGTTCCTCCAATGAATGTCATGATCGAAATTAACTCGTTTTTACTCCGATTAATTAACTGAAGCAGAAATTTCAGATGAAAATTAATGTTGGTAAAGTATTGAACTAATAATATTGAAGTATTAAAACTTGTAACTACTTTTTGAAATATTAAGATGTATGAGATAGAAGAAAGTTTTGAGATTGGCATAGTCAACTAGTTTTAAATCTTTTGAAGTCGAAGGATCATAACTTTTTGTTATCACAAAAATGTTTATTAATTTAGTGCTTACATACATTAGAACTAACTACCTATATTTTCTGGAATTAAAATGAACAAAATTTTTCAAATTAATACATCAACTGTCATAAAAAAAACAGTAAATTGTTTATTACTTAACGAACTTCAACCAGTTTGGCAGTGTAATATTTCCAAATCCTTTTTATACACGGGAGATAAGTTGGAGTAAAGTGAATCTCTGCAACGCAATATAAGTATAGAAGAGAGGACTCAATAATGGCCAAAATTTATAAAAACATTTCGCACTCCTCATATTCTTTTCTGCTTTGAATACAATTCTGTTATAATAATGTTTAATGTCATCTGACACTTAAGTAACATTAGAAAGGACAACATATTTAAAATTTTTAATTTCTAGATCTCATTTGATAATTGTGGAAATTTTCTTCCACTCCACTTTCTTGGGTGGGAAGAGAGGGAAATAAATATAAAGTGGAACACAAGTATAAGGAATTTACATTTGAATGAATATTATAGTTTCAAAAGTCTGATATAAAAGAAAACGTGATTTGCCTTTATTTATTGTAGTATATGCAATAAAATTTACAACTTCAAGATTAAAAACACTTGTAGCTTAGTAATCTTATTTTATAGATCAAAAGTAAGTAGTATATTCTACTTTAAAATTGATTTTGACTTTTATTGTAAAATAAATATTTCAAAAATTGTTCATTATTATGAAAAATGTAAAACAATGAAATTAAATTTTTAGAGCTACTTGGAAACAGAAGAGATAGAAAATCTATGGATGTCACATACCTGCCTTTCTCTGAGTGCCTCATTCTATGATTCAAGAAATATGTTCCGTATATGACTTACCACATTAGCCTTTCTGCTATCAGGCATAATTTCATTAGTAATTGATAAACAAAGCATTAAAGGAATTTCTTATATTCCTTATTGTAGATTTAATACATTTATTTTCAGATTTCCCATGTGTCACAGTCTATTTCAAAGTATAACTTATTATTTTTATTTGATATGTAAAAAATAGGAGTTTTCTACTGAAAAGTTTTGAAGTTGCGAAGGTAAAATATGTAGCATATACAGTAAAACCTGTGAAAAGAGAACCTGTCTAAATTAGAAAGCTTTCTTAGTCTCGGCTGAAGGTGACCATACAATTATACTCTCTAAAATGAAAACATGTATAAAACAGCATTTCTTTTTCATATCTAGTGATTCCCTTTTCAAACGATTTACTACATAATTTTTTTTACTGTTTCTAGAGTAAAAACTATAGAATAATATTATGTGTTTAAGAATAAGTGATGTTATAATACTCCGCACACATTCTCATATCTGCGTCTCCTCTCCCACAGAATCGCAACAACATTTTGTGTCCAGAATCAATTCTACAACTGGACTATTATTCAAAGTATCTTATAAAGTTATATCTAAATACACTAAGTAACATTTCGTAAATCGTTCTCAAATATGGCACTGAAACTATCGGAGAATCACTATTATCCCTTAAATAAACTTTTACATGAAGATGAAAACGGATTCTACTGATTTCCAATACAGATTAGTATGTCTTTGATAAATTTGCTTCACAAGGACGACGTAGCAAGTACATATATAAATTATTTCATGTTTTCAAATTTTATTTCTGTTATGTTAAAACCGGTATACGTTATACTGAATTATTATTTTGCTTTACAATTTGAACCGAATCATATTTAATATATCTTTTACCATTATGACATACACATTTAAGATATGGTAACATATTTATTATATATCTGACGACTATTCAAAAGAATCGGCTGAAGTTTATATATATATATATATATGAGGTAAAAGTACAAAATTACATAAAAAACAACTCAAAGAGATCAAAAGTGAAAAAGCTATCTATTGTTATAATTATTTTCGTTATAGCAAAGCTTGTTAAAATATTGAAAAAGAGGAGACGCTTTTTGAGTGTTGGAAAGAACGGAAATTTTTTATAGGGTAACTTGGGTTGAGATGACTGATTTAAAAAAAATAATTGATAAATATAATAAATTTACTAAATGTTTAAAACGACATAAAGAATTATTAAAATCTAAGGTGAACATAATTTGGAAGATTATCATGCATGTTTTGCCATATAAATAAACCTTATATGGTTTATATATTCTCAAAAATTATTAAGTTTAATCACTGATGAAAATTCTATGTTAAATGCAGTTATTTTAATTAATGTAAATATCGGTAGTATATAGTATAGTTTTAGATAACTAGGGGTATCTACCCCCTACGAGCTACGCTCGTCATCTCCCGTCCAGACACCGCAGACTGTAAAAACATGCTAATTTGATCTGCTTTAAAAATATTACGGAACATTTAATCGTAATTAAAAAACCAGTGGCAAGCTCTAGTAATTGGGTTTTTATTCATTTCCCTTACGTACCAAATATTACTTGACTAATTACTTACCCAATACTTGGGTAAGATGCCGAAATGCAAGCGTTTACAAAAGTAAAATTTTCGATGATTTCCATAATATCTGTAAAATAAAATATATTTTTAAATCATACATAAAAATATAAACTTTAATAAGAAATCAATGCATAACGAATAAAAACAACTGGCGATAAAAAAAAAAACAATAAGTCAAAAGCTACGACATCTTCATCAATTTTACCCTACATTTTAATTGTTGTTGTTGTTGTTAAAGTGTGCACTACAACGTCTTAAAGAATGAAAATTTTTTAATACATCTGTCGCTGTAAGATGCTGAAAATAAAAATAATTATAGAAAAATAGAGATAAACGGAATAAAAATATCATTTCACAATTCATTTTTATAAAATTAACGGCAGCTTACGTTATAATAAAGGTAAAAAATAAAAAGTCACAGATCTTTTCAACTGTTTTAGAACAAGAAACGCAAATATAATATCTTTGACGTACCGAGTCCCCTTAACTAATCTCGATTATATATTTTTCTCTGAAGGCTTTACCACAGCTCCTATTGACTTACAGTTTTATCGTTTCCTGCATCTATAACATATTTATATGAAAAAAACGTTATGTCTTGATATTTTTAGGGTGGAATTGTACACTGGGAGCTCTTTATAACGTCAAAAGAGAAGCAAAAGTAAAACTATTTCATAAATAAATCTTATACTGTAATGCGAGCAAAAATTGCGTGTGTGTATGTAAATTTTATCTTGAAAACGGCTCTAACGATTTTGATTAATTTTTGCACCCTGCCGTTTTCGGGCACGGAAAAGCCATTGGGATGGGTCATGTGTTCGAGAAAATTCGATTAGTGGGTCATTTTGGGTCATAATGGGCCAGGGTCAAGCTAATTATATCTAAAGAACGGCTCAATCGATTTCGACTAAATTTTGTAACCAACCATTTTCGGGTACGAGAAGACTATTGTACCAGGTCACATGTTCGAGAAATTTCGATTTGTGGGTCATTTTGGGGTTATTGTGGGCCAAGCTATTTTTATCTAAAAAAACGGCTCTAACGATTTTCACTAAACTCTATATTCTAGAGTTTTGGAGTGTGGAAAGATCATTCGGCTGAGTCACATGTTCGAGAAAATGGGTCGGTTTTGGGTCACCGTGGGTCAAACTAAGTTTATCTAGATAACGCCTATAACGATTTGACTAAATTTTGCAATCTATCATTTTCGGGCACGAAAAGACCATCGGGATGGGTCACGTGTTCGAGAAAATTCGATTAGTGGGTCATTATGGGTCAGAGTCAAGCTAAGTTTATCTAGATAACGGCTCAAGATATTTTCACAAAATTTTGCAATATACCGTTTCCGGGCATGAGATGACCATTAGGCTAAGTCACATGTTCGAGAAAATTCGATTAGCGGGTCATTTTGGGTCACAATGGGTCAGGGTCAAGCTAATTGTATCTTAAAATCGGCTTAAACGATTTTGACTAAATTTTGTATTTTATCGTTTTCGGGCTAGAGAAGACAATTGGGCTAGGTCGTATGTTCAAGAAAATTCGATTAGTGGGTCATTTTGGGTCACAATGGGTCAGGGTCAAGCTAATTCTATTTAAAAGTCGGTACAAAACATTTTGACAAAATTTTGTATAACACCGTTTCTAGGCATGATAAGACCATTGGGCAGGGTCGCACGTTCAATAAAATTCGATTAGTGGGTCATTATGGGTGACAATGGGTCAGGGTCAAGCTAATTGAATCTTAAAAACTGCTCAAGACGTTTTCACAAAATTTTATAATATGCCGTTTCTGGGCATGAGAAGAGAATTGGGCTAGGTCACGTCTTCGAGAAAATTCGATTAGTGGGTCATTTTTGGTCACAATGGGTCAGGGTCAAGCTAATTGAATCTAGGAAAATGCTCAAAACATTTTGACCAAATTTATTATTATACCGTTTCTGGGCGGTAGAAGAGAATTGGGCTAAGTCACATGTTCGAGAAAATTCGATTAGTGGGTCATTTTGGGTCACAGTGGGTCAGGGTCAAGCTAATTGTATCTAAAAAACGGCTAAAAAGATTTTGACTAAATTTTTGTATTCTATCATTTTCGGGCTCGAGAAGACCATTGGGTTAGGGTCGCATGTTCAAGAAAATTCGATTAGTGGGTCACAATGGGTCAGGGTCAAGCTAATTGTATGTAAAAAGCAGTACAAAACATTTTGACAAAATTTTGTATAATTCCATTTCCGGGAATCATAAGACCATTGGGCAGGGTCGCATGTTCAAGAAAATTCAGTCATGGATCATTTTGGGTCCTAATGGATCAGGATCAAGCTAACTGTATCTAAAAAACGGCTCAAACGATTTTGACAAAACTTTGTCTTACACAGTTTCTCGACTAGATAAAACCATTGGGCTGGATCAAATGCTCAAGAAAATTCTCATAATGGGTCATTTTTGTTATAATGGGTCGGGGTCAAGCTAATTGTATCTCAAAAAGGTTCAAACGATTATGACAAAATTTTGTTTTATAAAGTTTCACAGTAGAAAAAGACCATTGGAATAGGTTACATGTTCGATAAATTTCGGTTAGTGGGTCATTTTTGAATAACGTGGATCAAGCTTATTTTATCTAGAAAACGACTAACGATTTTCACTAAATTCTGTACTCCATCGTTTTCAGGCTCGAGAAAAGCATTGTGTTAGGTCGCATGTTCGAAAAAATTCGATTAATGGGTCAATATGGGTCAATATGGATCAGGGTCAAGCTAATTGCATCTAAAACAGCAAGAATGATTCAGTGGGAATAATATATCGAGATAAACACAAAGCTAATTTTGACCGAGCTTAGCTCGGTCATTCCTGCTAGTAAGACTTATAAGCATAACACCCTCAGTCAAATAACAAATTGCACTTTTTCTTAAATGTCGCATTATTTTTCAAACGATTATTTGTCTTTCTCAACGTGTATGATACGTTATATTTTTTGTTTTTTTGATTGAATGTTCTAGTGATAATGCAATTTTTCAGTACGTTTAAACAAGTGAAATCCTACGCAGCACCATTTATTAGTTGCAAGATTTCACTTCGTTTATCATGGAATTTTTATTGTCATAAGAAATATGTTGCCCACTTAATACTATAAAGATATCCTAAAATGTAGTACAGTAAGCCGATGTCAGAACGATGGTTGCACCAACCCGCACTGTAGTTTTTTTGCTCGTACTTTTTTTTCAAAATACGCATAAAATAAATTTTTTCATCATCGAATAGAAAATTGAATTTTAAATGAAAACTGTAGCTCAATTTGTTGATTTTTCATGGCGTTTTAAATAATTTTCAATCTTGAATTTGAAAAATCTATATCAGCAATGAATATTTGTTTGCTAATCAGAGGTACCAAACTGGCAATTTATTGAGAAAAACAACGTTAAAACAAAGGCCTGAATCATTTGTACGAATTTTAATACATAAGCTAAAATCTTTAACAACGATATAACACACAAATACTTACAAACATGACACAAAAAATCACATACGATTGTTTCGAGGATTCCCGGATCCCATTCCTCAGTGCGAAAAAAAAAATGAAAAAAAGGGAGGATTAAAATGGTTTCCCATTTTCCTCAAAACGATCGTATGTGATTTTTTGTGTCACGTTTCTATGTACTTGTGCGTTAAATCGTTGTTAAAGATTTTAGCTTATGTATTTAAAACAAAGTATTTTCTCTATTTTCACATTCGATTAAACTTTCAAAGTTCAATCCATTTACATGCACTAGATGTAAATTTCTGAAAAATGTCCAGACCAGGATTCTAGTGTAATTACATATTCAGCGATTTCTGGAGTTCCATTACCTGCGATTTATGCTGTTGAGCTGAACCAGATTTCAGACCAGATGCTATAATCAATAAGGTTAGCTGGGTGGAAAAGTTCGTCACTAGATTCGTCCATGGTAGCTCAGATGGAAGAGCATTGAAGGCTTCAGCGAAGAGATCCCTGGTTCGAATCCTGGCCTGGATATTTTTCGCCCAGTTGGAAATTTACATCTAACATTTCCATGCGTTGTCACCACGGATAAAACATCCTTTAAAATGAATGTGAATGCAATTCAAATTAAAATAAACACTTTTTCGAAAAATCACATTCTCTCAAATACGCCTTTTGGCTATGGACATCATTACGGGTGATTAACCATAACATACCGCACTTTCGTGCTACATCAAAATTTGTCAAAAGAAGAAAGATTTTCATTTTAGGATAAACATACTGATTAAAATCAAGTTAAGTTGAATTGATTAAAAAAGTACATTGCATCGGAATGTGATTGAATGTTTTCACTCTTATTTATTTATGTAATCTTTTTAATCACATTTCCGAATATTGCACTAGGCTGTAGGATCTAATTTTCTTTTTCTCTGCTTATGTTATCAGTATCATATCAGATTCATCAAATAATCACATCAAAACTAGCTCTAAAAAATTTTCATTTAAAACACATTTATCAATTTTCCAATTTTTTAGATGCTTTATTTATTTATTTTTTTAATCAAAGAGTCAAAATACGTTATGTTTTCCTTTAAAGTTTCTAGTATATTTACTTTATTGAATTCAGAGTTTTCGACACTTCTAAATTTCAATCATTCAGTAACTTTCTTAGACTTTTGTATTAACTGGAATTTTCATTTAAATTGTGTAGTATATATTTTCAGACTTTATGGTTGAAATATTTTTCATTGGAGATAAAAAAGCAAAGCAAAAATAAATTCCTGTAAACGTCTGATAAAAATATTCATCAGAAAATCCTCAAATAAGATCAGGATTAAGATGTTTATAGAAAATTCCACGATATCTTGTAAATGGATAATTTACAAAACTTAAACTATATTTATGTCTCAGATATTGCACTTTTTATGACAAAAGTAGTGAATGAAATATTTTCTTATCTTGAGATACATTTTCTTCCGAAGCAATCAATAGTTTAAATAAAATAGTTTAAGCGATAAAAATATTGATTTATAGGTTTGTATCGTCTAAAAATTATCAAAGCTTTAACAGTAGTAATGATAAAAACGTATTTAAGAGTGTGTAAAAATAAATTATTAAAATTGCAAGGAATATCTATTAATTTCCATATTTAAGCTGCAGATCATACTTCTTTAAAGTACGATTGAATAATACGTGTAAAGTTTGGATATACGAAAAAGCACTTATTTTACGTTTGGTAACCTCAATCAATACTCGAAGAGTAAACACGTTTCAGTAATCTCTTGTCTAAAAATCAGAGCAAATCGTAATCTCTATCATGAAATGCCACAAACTAAAATGTAAATATTGGTTTTCACATTTCCCGAAAATAAATAAATGATACTTTTGACACTAAATAATCAAAATTAATCTAAAACTGTCAAAACTAAAAGCACATAATTACTCTATACCGTCTGATCTTTTAGTTTTCACATATCACGCATATATGTAAAGAAATGGATATTATCGTCACTGAATATTTAAAATGCTTAGCTTATTGAATGTAAAAATGTAAAATTTGATAACTAACTTTTGGTTACCTTTCCCTATTCGCACACATCTTTTAAACTAGTCTTCCGCTAAAAACCTCTTTTAATAATGGCTCAAAAACTGTATTGGGAGAATTTAGTTATACCGTTAGGAATATAGATTCCTAATTGAATTGCAAGCAATTTATGGCTACATTTTAGAAGTCTTTTTAAATATAATTATTTTTTTTCACTGATTATAAAGCAAGGATAATAATAATTATATTTTTTACAATACTTGTTGCCGCTTTGAATTTATTTACGTCTAGTTTGCGTTAGAAAAATACGATAATTGAACAAAATTTTGAATAATGAAAATTAAAAATATATTTTTCTATTTTTCACATCCGTGTAGCGTTACTTATAGTGACGCCGCTCTAATTTCTTAGTTTACACTAGTATATAGTTATATAATAATTTTATATTAGGTACCTATCGGTTATCTTGGATCACATTTTTTAAGTCTGCCATTTTGTATCGCTACGAAACTAAAAATCCCTGCCGGCCCGGCCTACAGGTGGAGGTAGATTTCGAAGTTAAGTATACTAATTTCACAAACAAAAACTAAATCATGATTAGAGATAAACCCACATTAACAATTTTATCTGGCCGCTTTTGACGCGTTTTTATTTCTTTTTTATATAATAGTTGGTTTTATCAGAATCGTGTTAGGGCGGTATTCAAAAAGTACTTTTCCATGCTCAACAACTCGAAATTTTCTGGCATAACTCCAGATTCATTTTTAATAATAATAATAAAAAAAAATTGACGTGATTTTTGAAGAGATTTATAAGCAACCTGTGTTTTTATTTTTCGTTCAATTAATTGAAACTTGATTAATAAACAATTATTTTCTCAGAAGGACAATATTTTTCGTTTCTAACACAATCGACCGGGAAATTCCGTTCAAAATGCCCACTTTGACGTCATTTGTTGAAATATATTCTGCCTCTATCAAAAAATCGATCATTACGGTACGTTATATAGTTTCTGAATAAGCGAATGTACCAATTAAATGCGTTTGAGAGCAAAAATGAATTTAAAAATGAGTCAGAAAATAAACAGTTTGGATTTGAGTGCACCCTTAATACAATGATTTTTCCAACACAATCTGATTCGGGAAATTCGGTTGAAAATGCCCACTTTAACACCAACTTTTAAAATATATTCTGCCTCTATCCAAAAATCGATCATTACGGTACATTATATAGTTTCAGAGTAAGAAAACCTACCAATTTAAAGCTTTTGAGAGCAAAAATGAATTGTAAAATGAGTCTGAAAATAAGCAGTTTGGATTTGAATATACCCTTACTAAGATGATTTTTTTCTTCAACCGGTATGTATTTTTAATTTGTTTTTGCTGTAAGAATTGGTCCTATCCAAAACTTATCTATATAGATGTTGTAGACAATATTAAGAAGATATATGATAAATTCATGGGAATTTTATATCTTTTGAATTGACGGAGTTATAGACTATTTTCTTCTTTAACCCCCCTTTTTGTTTTTGTTTTTAATTTTATTTGCGGTACGAGTTGGTCCTATCAAAAACTTGTGAATATAAAAGTTGTAGAAAACATTAAGGAGATTTATAATAAAATTAATTGAATTTGATATCTTGAGAATTGACGAAGTTATGAATTTTTTTCTCCCAAAAACCCTATTTTTTTTCACCCCTTGAGCCCATTTTTAATTTTATCAAAAATCTGTGATACATAAATTTTTGGTCCTATTTTTAGAAGTAATAAAAACTTTAAACTGATTTGATATGTACAAAAATTAAGAAGTTATGCGGGTGTTTCGGTTTTCACAAAACCCCTCCCTATTTCCATCCCCTTGGTCCGATTTTCCCCATTAACGAACTTGACAGAGATTTTATGCCCATTGATTTTACGTATCAGAAGAGATTGATGCAGAATTACTAAAGTTATCCTTTCCAGAAGAAAGTGATATATAGTTTTTTACTGGGGGTAGTTTTGGGTTCTAGGGGTCATGATCGGTGTAGATCTGCAAAAAGTTTTCAGAAATTCCAACATAGGGGAGAATGTAATAGGTAGTATTTCATACGAAATCTACCTAAAAATCAAACTAAGCATCAAACTAAACGTAAAAAACGAAACTAAATCAGAGAGTTCCAATTCTCGAATTTACTTCGACAATTATTATGCCGTTAAAAACACGAAATAGGAGATAAAATATTCCACGATGTTTAAGTTTTTGCATTGCATGTTATTTTAAATTAAAATAAATAAAATTGTACTAATTTTTTTTTAATTTTACTTAAAAATTGTTTTACTGTTTGAACGAAAAGAAGAAATTTTTCTGTTTCGGAAGGAAGACACATTCGAATCATTCCTACATTGTTAAAAAAAAAATCTGTAATTCTACAGATGTAAAGTTACAGAAGTCTGTATTCTTACTAAAATTTTTATCTGTACACTATACAAAAAAAGATGTAAATCTTAAAAAATAGTTTGTGTAAAGCCACAGAAATCTGTAGCTTTATGAAAGGCTCTACTAAAATTACAGTGATCTTACTAAAATTTTATCTGTAACCCGGGTTGCAGTTACATAAAAAGTTCTAGGCATCACAGTTTTCTAAAAAAATCTTAATAACCTTACAGATTTTTTGATTTACGGCGCAAAAGTGTGCCTGTTAAATGAATTTTTGTTGATACCATTACAAAAAAAAATATATAGGGATACAAGTTTCCTAGAAAAAAAAATAGTAACTTAACAGATTTTTTTTCACAGTGCACATATGGATTAAAAGAATTCAAATCTGAATATTTTATTTCGCAGATCGAAGACCCATTGTTAAACGTGTGTCTAAATGGTGTCGTTGTTCTTATTTATGGGGCCATTCGGTGTAGCCTCATTAACTTTCAATGTTTTAGACATGACGTTGAACATGCGAAAGCAGAAAAAGCAGTGAAGGTAAATTAAATGTCACCATAAAAATGTCATCCGAATTAACCAATAAGTACTGTACACTACTTGTCTAAGCGTCGGAAAATATATGAGAATTCATACAAAGAAAGGATGTTTCCTCAGATTTAATTTGCACAGATTACGCTCATATACAAGTTTATCGAATCAGGTTTTATAAGTTCAGTCATGTGAAAAAAAGTAAACACCATTATTACCTCTGCAACAAAATATAATAAAAAAAAATTGCAGGTACCAAACGATTGGAAATAAATCCTACTTTTAAATGGTGTATGTAAAATTTGCCTAGGGGATATCTATTAATCAAAACCAGACCATTTTTTTATAGCAATACCCAATTTTGACGTATTTTAAATCTTCCATCCAAACTATGCCTAGAAATGAAATTTCAAGTAATTTGGCTGATAAGTTTTTGAATTATAAACATTCAAAATTGAGAGTTTGTAATGTTAAATTACATTTTCATATTTTTATTAATATCTCTTGAATCCTAATGTGATATATATTTTTTTTAATATAGTATTAAAATACTCAAACATAAATACAATGAATTTGCAATTTTAAAAGTTTTATAATATGAATTATGAAATTGATATTCGAAAAAAAAATATGAATTGCAACCTACAACTTTTTTTATAGATTTATATTTATTGTGTCGAGCTTTATGCAAATTCTCAATTTCAAATTTTTTATCCAAGTAGTTTTAGAATTATGAGTAAAAAACATTAAACTGACGGTTTAAAGGACAGTCTAGGATGTCCAGATAAACAAAACTTGAAGAAAACATATTTTACTTATTTTAATGAAACATTTTGGCAATAGTCGGAACACATAAAACGAGTGAGATGTTCATATTGGCAAGAAATAATACATTAATAGAAGTCACATAATCATTCTGCAGTATTTCAACAAACGTGTACCGAACTGCAATTTGGATACAGTCCCTAAAATATGCTTATTTTAAAATAATTGTTTTCTCGGAAACTAATCATAGGAATTTCATACAAATTTGGGTTTAGGCGAATTGAAGGGTGTAGAATCTATTTATGATGTCAAACTTGAGTCTTGCTATAGAAAAAAACAAAGTTTGGGTTCATTTTCATATGTAGATGGTCCCATGTCCCATAAAAAATGTTATATACATAATTTAAAAATATACTTTATTTCCAATCGTTTGGTACCAGTAACTTTCTGATAGTATTATTTGTTGCAGATTTAGTAGGGGGTATTTACATTTTTTCCCACGACTGTACAGTAGAGGCCTAAATTCTGTAAACATTTTAGAACAAAGCCTTTTTGGAGTTTGGTGGCTAATAATGCCACCTCTTTTAAACACTTTTCAACATACTTAAAAGGTGTTTGATTTCGATTTCTCTGGCTATCTATCTGCCTGTCTGTCTATTCCGTCAGTCTTCCAACTCGCTTAAATATACTTGGATTGCCATGTAATTGATGCATGTTATTTAGGTTTACTATGACATGCTATACATTGAACAGGAAGTGTGACTTGATAGAGTTATCACTTGAATATTTCACTAGAAATAGTTTTTTTACATTATGGTTTTTTGGGAAAATAGTCGGCAATGTATTTTAATGATGTCACACAATTTCAGTCATTAAAATTGATAAAAAGCATTGAGATGAATTATAAGATACTTACTGTAAAACATGATGTGCATAGAAGTTAATGTTCATTTACAACGACACACACACACACAAAAAAAAATCATTTAATTACAGCTCTGTATGTGAGTAATAATTACTGGATTTGTGTTTTCAGGTATATGTGTTTTCATGGTATACCTTTTAAAATTTAATTAATTTTTTGCTTATTACTTGGTGCGTGAATAAATTCTACAGGTCATATACAGAGCTGCATAAAAGAATTCAAATACATTCCCGTTTATTGACGAAAATTGCAGAAAAGGAATTTTCAACTGTGTTATGAATTTCGTTACTGGTCTAAATTTTAACATAATATGTAATAGATAAAACTCTACAGGTCATCTTTAAGGTTGGGCAAAAGAATGCGGATTATTTTCCGACTATAGATTTAATTCCTGAAGTTGGGATTGCAAATGAGTCATGCGTTTGCCAAATTGTTTTCTTAGATATCTTCTTTCATCTTAAAAAGCGGTGACGTGTTGTTACAGTATTCGGAATGTGTTATAAAGTGTTTCATAATTCATGCTTCATGCATGATTTTTTTTGTTTGAGTAATTTCATAATAGTGCGTATTAATGAAAAGAACGTGTAATAAAAATTATAAAGCTGTACAGCGTGATCACTCTCAACGGTGTCCAATTGCTAATTTCTAAACCGTTAGTCATAGATATACAGGGTGCAATATGTTATCGATCGCCGACCTTTAATTTCGCAACCGTTGGCCGTAGACATATAGTTCCAATTGCAAAAAAACGTTTCAAGTAAGCTAATTATTCATGTTGTGGCATTATTTAAAGTAAAAAGTTAATTTTATAAAAATTTCGAAATCTAACTTTTTATACGGTCCCCCAGTCCCTATAGTTATATTTAGTAAAAGTTTACACATATCATAACAGATATAACAGAAAAAGTTTGACATGTGCATTGCAAAAATTGACACAGTTATTAAATTTCAAAGTCTGAGATTTTTGCACATGATTTTGTCTTTCATTGAGGGATCAGTTAAAAGATGAATTAAAGTAATTCGAGATCAAATTTAGGGTGCAATGTCCTTTTTACGGCAAAACCACTTTTAGCCGGTATCTAAAAATTTGAACTAACTTTTATGGGTCGAACAACATTCAAACGTCAATATAGGTAGAATCGACAACCGGAAAATAAAACATACTCACTGATGACTAGATAAATGGCAGCGGAATTAACATATTGCACCCTGTATAGCTCCAATTACAAAAAGTGCGGTTAAAAACATTTTAAAAGACACTTTGATCAATAAGAACATTTCATAAAAAATTAAGAAATTTAAATTTTTATTCGGTCTGGGTCCTATAAGTGATATTTAGTAAAATTTTTCCATTACACAAACAATTAAGACAAAAAAGTCCCACACGTCTAAAAATAAAATTGCGCGAGTTCTAAAACTTTTAATTTCATGACGTATTCCAATTTCCTGCATCTGAACGCAGATGACTTGGACCATGATTCGAGGGATCCTACACAAAGTGCTCAAGGATTTACTTTGCGTGTACATTTCTATGTTGCAGCCGCAAAAAGTCACTTTGAGAAAGTTTTAAAATAACATTAATTTTCATTAAGTCGTTGATTAGATAATCCAATAGCATTTTAAAATATGTATTATTTTGTAAAGAATTCCGGCTATTGCTTTGCATCATTTCATTTAACAAACATTTTGTAATTTTTTAACTTATATTTTTGGTACAATTTGTATATTTTTCCAACATGTCAAAATGAAAATAGATTTCCAATTTATAGTGTAATGCTAATTTTACTCTCAATTATTATTTTTCTTATGTATGACGATTATTTATATTTATGTTAAATTTGGGAAAGACGCCTATTTCGCATCCAAACAGATGCTGCAACTTTAAACAGCTCTTATTCGGTCTGTTAGTAGTTTTGATTTACTTCTTACAAGGACAGGGCCAACCTTGTTAATCACAGATTTTGATTATTTTAATATATGTTGTAGGGTAGAGGCCCCTTAGTGTCAGGTTCAACGGATTTTATCCAATGCTCCTTAGTTCTTGAGAAACAGGGGGGTCTAATATTAGTACACAACTTAAATACTTACTTTGCTACAACGGTGATAGGTCAGTCGCAGCTCAGTTGGTATGGTGTTAACCGGCTGATTGGCGGGCCCGGGTTCGATACCTGAGTGCGCTACATTTGTTTTTCTCATTTTTTGTTTTATAAATTTACTTGTAAGTGTAACTTAATAATCTCACTGTCAATTAAAATTTTTAATATTGTATATCAATTATAATTTTAACCTATTTCATTTTTTACTTTTAACTGAATAGTTGTAATAAAACATCATAAAACTGTTATTTTTTTTTAAATAAAAAATCACTTTTAAAATGTATTTCATCTATTCTTTATCGATGCAATGATATTGAGCAATTGTGTCAATTCGTGATTGTAAAGAAACATCATTTACGCATTGCTTTAACAAAGGAAGTCAATGAGATAATACTATTATTCTGTTTTTAAAGTAACAAGCATAATCATATTAAAAATTAGCATCAGAATTAAATTACAACCGATTTTTTGCATATTAAAGATTTTTAAATTTGTAATAAGTATGCTTGCACTTTCAATTATTTTGCTTTCCCCTTTATCTTTTTTCTGCTTTTATTTTATTTGAATATTCCTTTTTTTTATCATAACTAGATGGCACCACAACAGAATTTGTCACGATTTTGGAATTTTTATCATTCAATAATAGATCCAATTTCTTTTTATACCTCTTTAATGGATGAGAAATAATAGTTTACAAATAAGAAATGATAAATTTAAGTTTGTTAACATTATAATTAATGTTTGGTGTTAAAATTTTCAATTGAAATTATTAAATTATAATTACAACTATATTTATAAAACAAAAAATGAGAAAAACAAATGTAGCGCATTCAGGTATCGAACCCGGGCCCTCGGATCAGCCCGCAAATGCCATGCCAACTGAGCTACAACTAACCTGCCATTTTTGCTGCGAAGTAAGTATTTAAGTTGTCTACTAATATTAGACCCCCTGGTTTTTCAAGAACTAAGGGGCATTGGATAAAATCCGTTGAACCTGACACTAAGGGGTGTCTACCCTAGAACATATATTAAAATAATCAAAATCTGTGATTAACAAGGTTGGCCCTCTCCTTGTTAGTCTAATAGGATATTTTTCTAAATATATCTTATAGGAACGGTGGGCCGTATAAAAATTAAAATTTCGTGGTGTTTTAAGAAATATTTTTATTGTCCCAAATTGCATTTAAAATACTTCTTTGCCTCATTAAAATATTTTTGGAATTGTATCTATACACTGTTAAAAATTTGTAACAAACTGTACAGTCATTCGACGGTTTTTATGGAAAACTGTTATGTAATTGTAATTTAACCATATTCTGACCATAAATTAGTGAATAACATGGTATTTATAGAGTTAAATTATTGTTATGGAGCCGTTTACTATAAAAATGGTCAAAGGACTGGGCAGTTTACTGCAAATTTATAACAAAGTATATCTATCCCTACCGATATAGGAATTAGCCATTGGATACCGCTAAGAGTGGACATCCTGTATAGTATGCTCAGTTATTAGTTTTTTATCAAAAGTTATAGCTAATTTATGTGAGAAAGTAAAGAATAACTATTTAGGTTGATGTGAAATAACATTTCTCTAATTTAATGCATCTGATTTTCTTGGTTGTTATTAATTGTCTTATTAATTCGAAAGTTGACAGCAAAACTACAAAAGAAATGAATGACAATTCATCATAGCTAAAACTATAGCATTTTATTACACCACTTTCGTAATCTTTCGAGAAAGTGCTAAACATAATGAAAACGTAATTTCTTTTTTGGTCTTTAACAAACATACTGTGACATAAATAAATTACAGAGAATTTCAGAGTTAGGAAGTTCAAAAAACAAAGAATCTCCGGTCCATACTATTTTCCATTGAAGATAATATATTTTGAACGGTGTATAAAAACTGCATCCAAGCAGTAGTTTCATAAATCAAAAAAGAATAAACTTATCGACAGTCATCCAATATGAAAAATCTGTAGAAGGAAAAAAAAACAAAGTTGGCTAAAAGAGACTTTTTTTAATGTTGCATCACTATGCATCACCATGCTCTTTTGCATCACCTTCAAATTAAAATTTAAAGGCTTAAGATCCATGATGTCATATGAAGGTGTGTTGTATTTTAGTACAGAATTTTAAGAAAATTCCGAATCAAAATTAAATATAACAAATTTTATAGCTAAAAGACCGCAAAATTTAATAAATTTTTGGTTTTATATATTTTTTAAGAATATAGTATTTCAAATATAGCCATGGGGATTTTTATCAAATGTACTTAAGAAATCATATATAATGAAAACTTAACTCTTCTTTACCAAAACACTGTAACATTATTTTATATGCGAAAGCTTGAAAAAAAAAAAATCAGTGCAAAGACTTGCATCTTGAAAACACATTGCTTAAAGAATTGCTTTTAGAAGCTTTTGAGGTCTTTATAGTTATCACAGATATATTAAGAGATTTTATGTCTTTTGCATTATAAACCGGTATGGTGAGATATAGAAAATTAATCAAACGTAGATGAAAGAAAGGATACGCATTTTATTGCGTAAGGTTAGTTGGGGTAACTGGACCCACGAGGTAACTGGGCCATAGGCTATTTTATAAAAAACCGTTGAGGTATTTTAAGTTTTATCTTTTGTGAACAATGCCTTTTAACCTCTACTTCCTAAAACAACGTGTGTCAACTCAATCATAACCCTCTCTTTGCTGTGATAGGTTGTGGAAAATTAACGTTTCTTTTTTTAAAAACAACGTCCATTTTTTGAACTTCCTCGGCTTTTTATTAAAATACTGTAAGTACTTTTATTAAACAATCATTTTTTTAAAGTTCACGCATATAACTACGTTAATATTGTTAGGTATCTATACATATTTACTTCATGTTTCAAATGTAATCCCGGTGTCCCTGTTACCCCATAATTTTTTCAAGAATGAGGTAACTGGGACATGTATCCGGGGTAACTGGGCCATGCTGGATCCAGTTACCCCATTTTTGAGTTTCTCTTACAACGGGAAGTAAATTTCTCCATTGTGTTTTGCTCACAATAAAGAAAATTATAGAACACCTTATTAAAATTACGTAATAAAATTTTAAAAAATGCATATTGAGAGGTATCAACCAAATTTCTTGACCCCTTGAGAGGAGGTGATACCGTTATGGCATCACATAATTTTAATTCCTAATTGCCACATCGGCACCGGAATTTTATAATGAAAATTTCATGTTTACTAAGTACGCGAAAATATACTTTTACTTGTTTACAAATAGTTTCTCTTGTAAATACTGGTGTCATTAAATTATTTCAACATTTTACGAATGCAAGTTCCTTGCCCCTGAAAGTGAGATAGCCAAACCTTGAAATTGCACGATACACATGGGTTGCATTCTATAGGGAAGCTTTTATTGTCTCTACTACTATTTTGAAAAGAATATCTTCATCGCACCTTTCTTTGGAACATGTTAAATAAAATGATCATGAAGGTAACTCATTGAGGGTTCTGGTAGGAACAATAAAATTTTCCCTATATAATGCGACCCCTAGATACAGAGAAAGTACTTAAGTACTTACGTAGCCGTTTGTTCATAGATTTACCTAGCTATTTTGTTCCTTAAAATACCCATGTGACTTTTATACTTATTACCTATACACTGTAAAAAAAAATCTGTGAAGTTACTAATTCCTAGAACTTTTCATGTATCGGCAACAACAAAATTTCATGTAACAGACACACTTTTGCTCCGAAAATCAAAAAATCTGTAAGGTTACTAAGAATTTTTTTGGAAACTGGGATTCCGAGAACTTTTCATGTAACTGCAGCCAGGGTTACAAATAAAAGTTTAGTAAGATTACTGAAATTTTAGCAGATTCATTTGTAAAGTTACAGATTTTTGTAGCTTTACAAAAACTAATTTTGTAGATTTGCAGCTTTTTTCGTACAGTTACAGGTGAAAGTTTAGTAAGCATGTAACTTTACATCTGTAGAACTACAGATTTTTTTTTACAGTGTACAAAAGTACATAAGTACTTACTTAATTTTTATGTTTTTGGTATAAATAAATCTAATATTTTAACTTTTATTGCTTTTTTTAGACACATTGACAGCAAAGGTTTCCCTTACAACACTCTTTATTGAAACATAATTTACATGATCTGCCTGGTTTAAATTTTTTAAAGTTGTTTACACTTTTTCAAACAGGACCTGATGTCCGATATGAAAAAAAAAAATAAACGCGTGTGGAACATAGGCCCTCCTGGTCCACTTACCCCATTTTTATAGGGCAACTAGAACCATGAGGAAAGAAAGATGAAATATGCATATTTTTATATTTTTAAATATTAACCCTTAAATGCCAGACTTTTTAAAAATCAATTTAAAAATGTTTATCGGCTTTCATTTCTTAAATAAATCATGGGAAAAATACTTTTAAAAAATCGTATTTTGTTTTAAGTATGGTTTACGGCTAAAAAACGGTTTGTTGCCAAACGGCAACATTCGGCTTTAATTGAAAAAATAATTCTCCTTGATAAAATTCCACAATATTAAACACACATGAATTTTAAGAACTGTGATGAGGAATTTTCACAAAGCGCTTTATAAAAGTAATTAATTCTTATTACAAATACAAAAATTTATGGTAAAACATTATAAAAATCAATGTGGAATACAAAATAAGTTGTTTATTTTATGATATTTGATAATATGAGTACAAAGTATTTAGTTAGGCAATTGTATGGAAATTTTTGAAATAATTATTATTTCTATTAAAACACTGTCAAACACCACATTTTTCCTATTTTTTTACAATGTATCCTTTCCAATTTGGGAATTTGCACCTCATCTTTTTCTCTGCATATAGAGGAATATGTCCTGTTTGGTCGAATCGACATGTTTATGTGAGTACTGTGATGGAATTCTATGACTTTTTTTTCCCGAATTTCTTCTTCAACCATCGACGAGTGTCTTCCACTCTTAGGGATGTATTTAATTCCCACCGTGTATAATGATCTTGCAAATTCTGCTCTGATCTTTGATTGAGGAATTATCTCCGATTCATGATCATTAGCATTCAAAACTCTTTTGTAGAGAAGCCATGCGTTTACTGTAGTGAATCGCAAATGGGAAAATATCCGTAGATACTATTTGCGACTACGATTTTGTAACGGGCCGTTAAGTTATCCAAATCGGTCAACTCCTCCGATATGTCACTTTTATTCCTTAATTACGTATGGACTATCTATTTTAATGATCTTCTTTTGAATCCTGTCAACACAATTGACGTTTTTTACAGGATCTGTTCCGGCGAAAGTAGATACAGCATCGTGACGAATTTATTGTCTTTCCAGACTAGTGGTGAAATTTCGATGCCATCTACAGTTGTAGTATATCCGATCAAGAACCCCGATCGAAAACTTTTAAGGGTTTTTCATCGGGTAGTTTGCATCAAGGAATTCTATTTCTTCTGACTGTATACCCAATGTATGGATGCCAGTGTTTGCCAAATGTACAATCAGTGGCAAAGCCGTATAATAGTTGTCAAAATGGAACTTATGGTTTACTGATCTTGGTATTATTCTTCACAGTCTATTGAATACATTGCTTGGAGGGCCAAAGTCGGGTCCAGTAATTGGTCTCGTTAGCATATTTTCTTTACTTTAACATACTTCTAAGTTACAAGCACTCTCAGAAATACCGGCAAGTACAAAAAGTTTAAATCCCCATTTATGGGTTTTATTTGACATATATTGCTTCATGTAATGTCGAACATTCATGTTACACCTTTGCTCATCAATTGGGAGATTTTGCTTAAAAGGGTTAGAAGCAAAATGATGGTTTAAAATATCAATGATAGGTCGAAATTTGTGTTACTCTATCATGTTTCGTATCATCTCGAGGTAGATGTTTTTGGTTGTCATAGAAATGAATAGATTTTCAGACTTTCTCAAACTGATCTCTATTCATTGTGTCCTGAGTTAAAAGAAAACCAAGTTCATGACTCCAATACAATCGAAAACTGGGCAAATGATCTAAAGACATGTATAATATTATCCCCATAAATTGCCTTAAGTCTTGTGATGTGAAATTTGTAAGTTTATAAGGATCTGTATTGCAGGCATATTTAACTGCGTTCACTGACAATTTTTTCTATAACCTCATCGGAAGAGAAATATTTGAAAAAAGCTAGTGATGTATCCAACTCATTCACGTTTGGTGAATAATCTCATTTCCGCTAATCTTTATCTGGTTTTAATTTACCTTTATGTTCCATTTTTTCAAACAATCTACCTGTTTGGCAGTTTACGTTACTATGAAATCTCTTTACTGCATTTCGGAATAGCCATTTCAATATCATTATGAGAGTAATTATGAACCAATTCTTTTATTTTGTTTTTGAATCAAATACTTTTTTGGGGGGTATTCTAAAAATGATAGAGTAAAATTTGCATAAAATAAAATGTAGAAAAAATCTTGCATACATTTAAAAAAAGGTGAACTACAATTATAAACAACTAGAAAAATGAACTACTTCTATTGAATATAGAAGAATGTAAAACTAAAACTGCTCATTGTTCTCCAGGCTTAGTGGAACACATAATGCCTGTTGTTGCCAATTGGCAACACACTCAAAAATCTGCTTACAACAAATATATTACAGTTAAATATCCAAAAGTAATGATAAATACGAGCTACATACCTTACTTTTCCATGTAATAAATTTTATTTAATCACTACAGAACAAAATAGTGTATTTCACAAGCTTCCAAACAAAACAAAAAGATCATGTAGCAACAATTCAAAAAATAAATCTATGTTTATTCTTAAACAACACTAGTGCTGTCATCGGCATGTTGAAAGTTGATTTAATAATATTTTCTATATGTATTTTATTGGCAACATTAGCCATTAGAGCTTCAATATTATTCTAATAGTATTTTAGAAGGCTAAATTGAGTATGTTGCTGAAAGGCAACACCAGGCATTTAAGGGTTAAAATGTAACTTTGAACATTTCTGTCTGATAGAGGGAACCTAACTGAACACATTTACCGAAGTTCCGACTTTAATTCAAATGAAAATTAGCTTTTTGAAGCTGAATTGTCAGAAGCTCCAGAGTCACATTGTAAAATGATGGCCCAGTTGCCCCAACTAACCTTATTTGTTAAAAATTGAAAACAATCGATATCTGTAGCTTAGATAAACAACTAAAAATTATATTTCCTTCAGAGAAAATCCATTTCAATGGGGCTATTTTTTCCGCTTATGGACAGAAATAGCGACCGTATGTGAGACTTAGAGCCTGTCTATAATGAAGGAATGGCAATGCGTCCCATGCCTCCAAAGGCGCTCATTCCAACAGTCGAAACATTCTTGTGGCAATTGACGGGAATAAATTTGTCTGCCTAGCGTGTGACTAATATTCACTGGATTTATGTCCGAAAAACATTTCAACTAAACCAACAGTACTGTTCTTTTTTGTTAATGAAAGCGTTCATCAACAAAGTGTCATGTGGCCTGCAATTGTGCAATTAACTTTCACTCCCCTGTCAGACCATTGAGTTTTGGGTGATCCATTTATAATGATGTGTCAATTCATGCGATCATTAACAGAGGTACCATCTCAGACCATCCCTTCACCTAGCCTAGATTGCGCACTTTCTTCCACGAATTCAGTATTGTTTCAACTCCCACGTTCCTTTTAGGTAACAATGCGTTTTTTACTAAGGTGGCCTGTAAAACAGGACTCGTTGCAGAAGAGGACACCACCACTCCAACCTCCTTCAACTGAAGGCCCAGGCCCCTTTTCATTTCTCCCTTTCATTGCCCTTTCCCTTCTCATTGTTTCTTTTCTTGTATCCTTCCCAGGCCCACTATCAACGAGCAGAATGGTGATGTTCTGTTAGTGAAACCACATACCATAAGTCTACCACCATACAGATCTATAGAGTGGAATCGTTTTAGAAAAGATTGTTACGGAATCCGAGCGAAGTTGTTGTTGGAGATGTGTGGCATACATATTTCTGTTTCTGCTGGCTATAAATACTAAATATAGATTTGAATTCAGCGTTCTTTTTCGTCTATGACCATCGCATGGTCTTTTGATACGTTTCTTGTCTTCACAATCAAATCAAAGATCCTCGAAATCATCCTGTGTAACCTCCATCATCCTGTGTATGGAATGCTGTGTAACTCCCATGGCTTCTTCAATTGCAATTTGTATTTCTATTCTATTGTATTTCTAAATATCAAATACTTCTCCAGATTTCTCATTCAGGTAAAAGACTTAATTTAGGAATCGCCCGCACAGACACAAAGTAGAGAACGAATAAAGATAATTCTTTTTTCACAGTTTTCTTTTAATAATCTTAAAGTAAAATTTAATTTGCTACCTGCTAACGTGCGATTTTTGACGTCAAAATAGATAATTTGTTTACTACAGTGTTTGATAATTCAGAACATTTGTATTTTCGCCCTGCTTTTTCCACGTACCTAATAAATGTGGATTACACCATATTTTTGTAAAAACTTACAACATCTTTTAATTTTTTGAGGAGTTTAGATGAAATAAACAAACATTCCATAAACAGAAATATAAAAATTCGAATTCATTCTAGTTTATTAGTACATAAATGGATAATTTTACTTTTTCGTTCTTCATCGACAGTAAGTGTAACGTATTTAGTGTAGTTACGGTGTCAATAAAGACAAGTTAAATAAATATAAGTTTTAAAAAAAAGTGTAATAGCTGATAAATGTTTGGATAGAATACTTGAAATTTCAACCGCGCGTGTAAAAAATGTGTTCCTATATATTGAGATAATTAATTGTTTCACACTTTAGCCGTATGTAGAGAACTTTCTGATGATCATTAAAATATTTATCTGCAAATGGATATAATTTTAAGCATTTACAAATGCAAAAAAATCATTTGCTGAAACTTGTCGTTTTTCGCAAGTCTATTCTACTTTTTCTTAAGATGGCATATTTTCGTTATCCAATGTACCGTAAATTATTCAAGAACAAATTAAATTGTTTAAACAAACTAATAAAATTAATAAATTGTCTGAAAATTAAGCAGCCCATGTGAATCAATTATTTTAATTTATACAATGATTTGACAAAATATATGCAACAGTTTTATAATTTATCTATTACAAGTACATTTTTTAACAATGTTCTTTCTTAAAAATATATAAACTTGCACTCTGAAATTATTTTTATTATAATATATTGTAAGCATTTCGGGTAAAAATAGACTTTTGTTTTATTATAAAACGAGATCGAATTGTGCAATACACATGACGCATCATGACGATAAAAGTATTTTTACATTATTTTTTTATATAATATTAGAAATTTTCATATTTCGTCTGAAAAAAAATGTTTAAATTGGAAAATGTAAATTTTAATATTTGCTGGAAAAATCAAGCTTAATATATTTGGAGAACTTATTTTTTCTTAAGAAGGTAAAATATTTCAATAAAAAATGGACGACAATATGTTTTTTAAAGGGTAAACATGATAAGAAGAAATTCCATATTAAATAACGCTGAAAAAATTTTGATCTAAGCTATAACATTTTTCTCTCTAAATTAAGTTTCGCCGAAAATTTTACTAGACATTTTTCGGTGATGTAAAACAAATATTATTTTTTTGTTCATATATTTTTATACATAATTTTATCAAATTACTGTGCGGAAACTGCAGGAATATTTGGACAAATTGACAGGAAACTACTTATGAAGTTCTTTGTTTTCTCTTGTGTCCCTTAACATGTCACATACGATTTTATTTATTATATTAACACACAGTATAATTATACAATAATATTTATTAAAAGAGTTTCTAAACAAATCTTGTTTTATATTTATGAATATCGAAATATGGATATATATATATATAAGGGAAAAATACAGAATATTTCCATGGCTACTTCATTTTCAATTTGCAAGTGCTTTCCATTTTTCTGATAAATTCTGTTGCGATTTCGGATATAATATAGAATTCAAAATTAAAGCAGATATGCCATATCATATTTTTAAACGTATTGTCTTTGAACAATAAAACTAATTAGTTGCATTTTAAATATTTTATTCTTCTGCACTATGTATACATTTACTTTTTCCTTATGTCAAAAGAAGACAATTTTCAACTTTATAAAAGAAAGCTGAATTTAAACTAACCTGCCTGCTAAATAAATTGACAAATGTTTTTTTTTAAATTGTTGATAAAGATTTTGAAAAAAAAAAAGGAATAAAAATATTTAATATGACTCAAAACCCTAAATTTCATTAGATCAAAGAATTTGCATTTTTCTTTAGCACCCACGTATTTCGCTATAAAATAGACTGTACGTTTTATGTTAAATTATTTTATCATGGAGGGAAACATGGAATGTAAAACAGAGAAATATTATAATTTATTTAAATAAAAAAATCGCAAAATAGAATATTGATTCAGGTGAAATGTTGAAATTTATTTTTTGCTTGTCTTTCATAAGAGACCAAAGCAAAAATCAAAACACAGTGTGATTTTAGATTGATCAGTTGTCATGTAACTAAGAAACGTGGATATGAATTGTTCGATATTTCTAGAAAACTTTAATTTTTTTTAAGAAAACTAAATTTTGCAACGATAAAGAAAATTTTGATCGAGATTGCCGTCGAAGCGCGAGGATTACATGCTGTATTAACAAACCAAACATATAAATTTAACTCAAAGATCGAATTAAAATATGAGTATCAAGCTACAGTCACTGTGATAATAAAATATGTATAATGTGCATAGCAGGCAACATAAATACAAGGTTGATTGCGCGTTAAATCCACGGAAAAATGCTTTTAAGGGAATAACAACGACTAAAATGAAATGTTGGGACGAATGAATTTAATAAAACCTACTGCTAAAGACTGCACAAGTGTGATATTTAATAACAAAACAACTTTAATTTTTTCTTTAATAATAAAAATAATTATGTATCAAGTCTTTATGTTTACTGCACAAATCTGTGCGTAATGAAGACATCATAAAGCAGCCTGCTGAAGCAATGCTGGGGTCGCATATTTCAGACAGTGATGTTCACCATTCACAACTTTTGACAACATACTGTTCTGACATAAATAAGTAAATTACCCCTACCTCTGCAAAACATGCAAGGGTCGCATTACATAGAGAAAATTTTATCGTTCCTACCAGAACCCTTAATGAGTTACCTTCATGATCATTTTATTTAACATATTCTAAAGAAACGTGTGATAAAGATATTATTTTCAAAATAGTGGACGATAAAAGTTTCCCTATAGAATGCGACCCCTGAACATGAGTTACATGTGTTTCACATTTAAACATATGAGTTTTCTGTCATGAATGTAAATTGGTAGCCGTCTGTCTTCATGAGACATTTAAAAATAAATCATCGACATTTAACTTGGTGGCCCTGGTTTAGAGTTTCTACATGAGTTGCAAAATTTCGTTTTATTTACTATTTTTCGTAAGGCAATTTTCACAGCAGTGTTCTTTGAATGAAAATTACTGTAATCTCTAAAATAAAATCTCAGTATAAATTAAACAAACGAGAGAGACTACAATATAGGAACCAGTGATAAGTTACAAACGTAATGATTTAGGAGTTAACACCATTTTGATACCCTGAAATTGAAGGCGTCTTCTGGTATTTTTTTTATGAAATGGGACGTTTTCATAAAACTCCACCTGCACTAATTTATCATGTGGGTGAATATCACAAAATGTGGGATTTTAAAAACAAGAATTTAGAAAATTTAAATCGTTTCAAAGCTTCTGATTTTTTTTTAAATATTGGTTGAACAGCTGAATAAAGGAATTTATATGTAAAATTTTTAAAGTTTGAAGAGCTTATGTTCATTTTTATGTAATTATATTTATGTGTCATTTTCTTGGCAAATCTATGCCATGCTAATGACCAGGATAATGACAATTTCATTTTAAGACATTTTTCACATTCTAGGTTTTTATTTATTTATTTATTTATTTATTTATTTATTTATTTATTTTAGATCTAACATTTTAATTTTGTCTAACACTAGAACCGCCATAGCGGTCATTTTGACCGGTAAAAAATGAAAATATTTCGATTCGAACCAGAATTTTTTTTCTAAAATAAATTAAATATGTAACACGGAGAAATAAGTTAAATAAATGTTAAACAGTTTTAAATAAAAATTCTGGTGTAAAATAGTTTTATAACACTTGAGTAAAATTTTTGGTGGTTTTAGTGGTAAAGGAACATGTTTCCTCTATAGTACCTCAAATTCAGCGTATTGTTCAGTTTTATTTGTAATTTATAGAAGCCAGGAAAATAACATAATAAAAGTCTATTCAATTTTTACAAAGCCTTTAAACACATTATTTTCAACGAAATATCTAAAAGATCTTGCTGGTAGCAATGATTTTACTACTTCTGACTTGAACTATATCAAAAACAAGCAGAGTTACTCTGCACCGCCGTCTTTATACCCCAAAAAGAACTAAAATGAGCAGGCCAGAACAATGACATTCGTTTTCAGTGATAATCATATTTTAATTATGAAAAATTATTTGTAAAATACAGAACATGTTACTTTCCCCATATATGTGTTATATAAGGTATAATTAGAAATTAGAAATAAAAAAAAAACTAGAAAAAGATATTTGTACATGATAGCAGAAAGCCTTTTACTTTTGCACACCCCACAGTGTGACATGCCAGGAAAATGACAATATGAAATTTTAAGTCTTTTAATTGCTTTATTTTTGTGTTATTATGAATATAATATCTCTTTAAAATACTTCTAAGAATATCTTTGATTAGAATGTAAAAATGAAAATTGCATTATATAAAATTCAATAGAAATTTTATTGTGCGGACTACAATTCCCGTATTTTTTTTATATTGACCCATGTATATGTTAATTTAGAAAAGTATTTTTGTTTGGTTCGTATGTTTAAAAAAAAAAAAAAAAATACAGGTTGGTAGCTAATGGGCGGGAGCATTTACACTCTAAGTGTTTGGGGCGTATTATTCCGTTCACTAAGCTCCAGGTTTCACTGCAATACAAGCAATATTTAAGTTAATATAATTCTATAGATTTAATGAATTTTAAATACATTGAAGAATGATTAGTACTCTCAAGAATTACATTCATATTTGTAATTTTGTTTTTTTATAATGTTGAAAGAATCATATTTTCTTAACATTTAAAACAAAATGCAAAGAAAACAACATTACAATTTTACACTTTTGCAAGACGCTCGGAGGGTTAAAAAAAGAGAGTCTAGCGATAAACACAGAATCTCGCTGCATATTTGACCAAAAAAGATGTAAGAAAAGAATTAGTTGTCCAAGTTCAAAAGATAGTGAAATATGTAGCCGTTTTTAAAAATAGGCAGTTTTCGTGATTGTCATTAATTCAAAGTAAAACGTAAATTTTCAACAACAAATTTCGTTACTTAAAGTTACACGGAACAGCGGGATATCAATACTTCAATACAAATCCTACGTATTTCACTAGAAAAAGATGTTCCAATTAATTTTTGCAACTACAGAATATAATTGTTTGAAAATTGGTGAATGTAGACTATCCACTAATTTTGAAATTGCTATTATGAAAAAAAAAACGCGCTTGAAGTATAAATTTGTAACAACTGAAATATGATCTACATGTGAATAAATAGTACACGAAGAATGTACTTTTTTATGAAAAATAAATAAGTTCATAATCAAAAACTAATTAATAATTTTTAACTGGTCAAGGGGGTGCTATCTGTTTCAGAAGGAAGACACGTAAATAATGATTCAAAATGTCGTGCTGAGGTATCTTACATCATGATAGCATTTTTTTCAAAAGGACAGAGCATAAAAAATAATTAAATTTAATGCAAAGTACATTAACTATTTTTCAGAAATGCGTAATATAATTAAAAAACTATTTAAACGAATATTTTAAAATAATTTGAATTAATGAATTTGGTTTGTATAGTTCCATTGATGGTGATAGGTCGTTTTTCACCCTCAAAAAATTCCACTAAATTATAACATCTAAGCCTAAATCATGAAACTGGACTTTTTCCACTACTGAACAGCGCCGTAATTATTAGAAAAAAATCCCTGCCGGCCCGGCCTACAGGCAGAGGTAAATTTCGAAGTTAAGTATACTAATTTCACCAACAAAAACTAAATCATTATTAGATATAAATCCACTTTAACAGTTTTGTCTGTATGCTTTTGACGAGTTTTTATTTCCTTTTTATATAATATCTGGTTTCATCAGAATCATGTTAAGGCGGTATTAAAAAAATTACTTTTCCATGCTCAACAACTCGAAATTTTCTGGCACATTTTCAGATTCATTTTTAATAATAATTAAAAAAAAAAAAAATAATAAAAAAAAAAAATAGAAATGAAACATGCTGACGTGATTTTTTAAAAGATTTATAAGCGACCTGTGTTTTTATTTTTCTTTCAATTAATTAAAACTTGATTAATAAACAATTATTTTATCAGTAGGGCAATATTTTTCGTTTTTAACACAATCGCTTCGGGAAATTCTGTTCAAAACGCCCACTTTGACATCATTTTTTGAAATATATTCTGCCTCTGTCAAAAAATCGATCATTACGGTACATTATATAGTTTCTGAATAAGCGAATCTACCAAGTGGATGCGTTTGAGAGCAAAAATGAATTTAAAAATGAGTCAGAAAATAAGCAGTTTGGATTTGAATACTTCCTTTTCCAACACAATCCGCTTCGGGAAATTCGGTTCAAAAGGCCCACTTTGACAGCATGTTTTAAAATATATTCTGCCTCTATCAAAAAATCGATCATTACTGTACATTATATAGTATCTGACTAAGAGAATCTAGCAATTGGATGCGTTTGAGAGCAAAAATGAATTTAAAAATGAGTAAGAAAATACACAGTTTGGATTTGAATGCACCCTTAATAAGATGATTTTTTTCTTCAACCGCTATGTATTTTAATTTGTTTTTGCTGTAAGAATAGGCCCTATCAAGAACTTGTCTATATAAATGTTGAAGAAAATATTAAGAAGATATATGATAAATTCATGGAGATTTTATATCTTGTTAATTGACGGAGTTATGAAAATTTTTCTTCTTCAACTTGAAGAAGACAACTCTTTTTTGTTTTCGTTTTTAATTTTTTTTTTTTTTTTTTTTTTTTTTTGCGGTACGAATTGGTCCTATCAAAAACTTGTGAATATAAAAGTTGTAGATAATATTAAGGAGATGTACAAGAAAATTAATTGGATTTGATATCTTGAGAATTGACGAAGTAAGGAATTTTTTTCTCCCAAAAACCCTATTTTTGCGCCCCTTGAGCCTATTTTAAATTTTATCAAAAATCTGTGATGCATGAATTTTTGGCGCTATTTTTAGAAGTAATAAGAACTTTAAACTGATTTGATATGTACAAAAATTAAGAAGTTATGTGTTTTTTTCGGTTTTCACAAAACCCCTCCCTATTTCCATCCCCTTTGTCCGCTTTTGCCCATTAACGAACTTGACCGATATTTTATGTCCCTTGATTTTATGTATCAATTTGGAAGAGATTTGTGCAGAATTGCGGAAGTTATTGTGTCCAGAAGAAAGTGATAACACAATTCCTTCGGGAAATTCCATTCAAAATGCCCACTTTGAGATCATTTTTTGAAATATATTCTGCCTCTATCAAAAAATCGATCATTGCGGTACATTATATAGTTTCTGAATAAGCGAATCTACCAATTAAATGCTTTTGAGAGCAAAAATGAATTTAAAAATGAGTCAGAAAATAAGCAGTTTGGATTTGAGTGCATCCTTAATGCAATGATTTTTCCAACACAATCCGCTTCGGGAAATTCGGTTCAAAATGCCCACTTTAACTGCATTTTTTAAAATATATTCTGCCTCTATCAAAAACTCGACCATTACGGTACATTATATAGTTTCTGAGTAAGAAAACGTACCAATTGAAAGCCTTTGAGAGCAAAAGTGAATTGTAAAATGAGTCAGAAAATAAGCAGTTTGGATTTGAATACACCCTTACTTAGATGATTTTTTTTTTCAACCGCTATGTATTTTTAATTTGTTTTTGCTATAAGAATTGGTCCTATCCAAAACTTGTCTATATAGATGTTGTAGACAATATTAAGAAGATATATGATAAATTCATGGGGATTTTATATCTTTTGAATTGACGGAGTTATGGATTTTTTACTTCTTCAAACACTCTTTTTGTTTTCGTTTTTAATTTTTTTGCGGTACGAATTGGTCCTATCAAAAACTTGTGAATATAAAAGTTGTAGATAATATCAAGGAGATTTATAATTAAATTAATTGGAATTGATGTCTTAAGAATTGACGAAGTTATGAATTTTTTTCTCCCAAAAACCCTATTTTTTGCGCCCCTTGAGCCCATTTTTAACTTTATCAAAAATCTGTGACACATAAAATTTTGGCCCTATTTTTAGAAGTAATAAAAACTTTAAACTGATTTGATATGTACAAAAATTAAGAAGTTATGGGGTGTTTTCTGTTTTCACAAAACCCCTCCCTATTTCCATCCCCGTAGTCCGATTTTGCCCATTAACGAACTTGACCGAGATTTTATGCCCTTTGATTTTATGTATCAGTTTGGAAGAGATTGGTGCAGAATTACGAAAGTTATCGTGTCCAGAAGAAAGTGATATAGATAGATAGATAGATAGATACACTGCTTAAAACAATTAAAGGATATTGCAGTTTTAGGTGGATTTTGTATCTGCTAAACTGTTTAGCTGATTGATACATGGTCGACAGACATAGTAGGTTATATGAGAATAAATTACACATGTTTGGCAGAAAAAAATGCATTTTATTGCGCATTTGTGTACTAAAGGAAAAAAACACAATTTTTGCATATGAGAAAAAAAGAATAAGAAAAGGTGTTTTCTTCAAAGAAAATAGTTTTCCGTAGGGGGTATGGTTTCCATGGGCGGCCAGCAACGTTGAACACCTTTGAGGCATGGACTCAATGAGGCTATTAATGACGAGTTGGGGTATTCTGCCCCACTCTTCCAGAAGAGCTCTTTCCAGTTCTTGGAGAGTTTGTGGGGGTTGTTGGCGGCCAGAAACTCGTCTTCCTAGAGCGTCTCAAACGTGCTCGATTGGATTCATGTCTGGAGAACACGCTGGCCATTCCATTCGAACGATTCCTTCCTCCAAAAGGAAATCCTCCACCTGGTTTGCACGATGTGGCCTGCAGTTATCGTCCATTAAAATGAAATTATCTCCGATTGCTGCAGCGTAAGGGACTACAATAGGTCTGAGGATCTCATCCCTATATCGGCGACCAGTCAGAGCTCCATCTCGAATGATGTAGAGGTCAGTGCGCCCGTCAATGGAGATGCCACCATACACCAACACTCCTCCACCGCCAAATCTGACACTTTCGTGCACGAACGCAGGATTATTCCTACTGCCACGGTCCCTCCAGATGAAAATACGCCTATTATCCGGATGCACAGAAAAACGGGACTCGTCAGAAAACAGAATATTGCTCCATTCATTTCTCCTTCAGTTGACATGCTCGGTTGCCCACTCCCTGCGGTCGCGACGATGCCTTGATGTTAATCTAACACATACCATCGGTCGGCGAGCATACAGACCTACAGCATGGAGCCGGTTTCGGACAGTCTGAGTTGAAATCGTGGTGCCTGTAGCCGAGCGAAGGTGTTGTTGGAGAAGAGTAGCGTTCATGGTTCGGTGTCTCCGAGCTGTTAATGCTAAATACCGATCTTCATTGGGCGTTGTTCCCCGTCTAAGACCTTGCCCTGGTCTTCGGCCTGCACATCCACTCTCCAAAAATCGGTTCCAGATCCTGGTAATGACCCTTTGTGACACTCCAATGTCTTGCGCTACTTCGGCTTGAGTTTGGCCCCCTTCTAACGTACCAACAATTCTCAAAGCTTCTGAATCTGTCAAATGTCTTCGCTGAGACATCGTACTCATCGAAACAAAGCAATCACTGAATGCCGATCATCCTTGTCTTCATTCTCTTTTATCCAGTTGAAAGTCAAATTTCATTCGCTGCCGCTGAAGCGACGTTTTTGACGTCGAACTCAAAATTTGCATACTCCACAGTTTGAAAACCAGAAAAATTTGCATTTGTGATTCTCTTCTTCTATTTTCGGCAAAAAAAATTCGTTTATATCTTTATTTTATATAAAACTTCAAATACCCTTTAATTGTTTTGAGCAGTGTAGATAGATAGATAGATAGATAGATAGATAGATAGATAGATAGATAGATAAAGTTTTTTTTACTGAGGGTGGTTTTGGGTTCTAGGGGTCATGATCGGTGTAGATCTGCAAAAATTTTTCAGAAATTTCAACAAAGGAACGATCCCAATAGGTAGTATTTCATACGAAATCTACCTAAAAATGGACAACTAACTTATATTGAAAAGAACACCTTCGATCGTCTAATTACATAAAACTTTTCATTATTGTGTAAGTTTTGTAAAGAAAATTTCTGTTAAACCTTTGTTATTACTACTTCATAAGCCACAAGGAATGTTGCGTCTATTAACACTTTCAGTAATATTAATATAATGGTGTAATATTAATATACAATCCCGCTGATATGATAAATGTGATGAACTTTACATATTGCCCGACTAATTGGACTGGTCATAGTTTAATTTCTTTTAGGGGAAGGAAGAGTAAAGTTGCCACTCTAAACCAAGGCACACATTGAGACGCAGCCAACACGCGCGGGGCAGGTTCTCACGTCACGCGATTTTGTGAAGCATTGACATGAACGTGCATATTGACTCACGCGCGGTTTTTCTGACGCAGGTCCTGTCTGCCACTTGTATTTCGTACACAGTTTTCAGCATTTCGAGTGCGAGTGTCTCACGTGTTTTCCTATGAAAATGGAAGAAAAAATTATCGAAGCTCTTCGCGCTTATCCAATATTATATGATACCATTTAATCTGTAATAATTCCTAAATCTGGAATCGCTGTATTTTTTCGTTGCGGTAAATTGTCCGAATTTTTTACGATCTTCCATATAATTACTCTTCCAAAATGATTTATTTTTTGATTCCAGACATATAGCCCAGTGTTTAGGGAGTTGAATTCGAAAATAATTAGTGGAAAGCTGGAAATTGCTTTAATCCCTTCAGTTTAGATCTAAAATGAATATTCTATGTTTTCCTCCTAAGTGCGCGATAGGAAATATGTACATATTTACATTTGAAAAACATGTTTTTCCTTAATTTTTTTAACAATATCTCAAAATAGCTAATTCTATCAAAAAAATTGTCAATACAAAATTGTCGATGCAATTTCAAAATTTTGCCTTAATCAGTAATCAAGAGCTTCAAGCTAGGAGAGACCAGATTACCTTAACAATATCTCAAAACAATTAACTGTATCAAAAAATTGCCAATACTTAAAATTCAGAATAAAATAAAAACTCACATTAATATTTTTGTTCAAAATTAAAGTCGCAATTTTAGATATTGTTGAAAATATTAAAGAAATATGTGTTTTTCGAATGTAAATGTGTACGTACATATTTCCTAACGCTCACTTAGTACGAAGGGGAAAACAGAATATTCATTTTAGACCTAATCTGAAGGGATTAAAACGATTTCCAGTTTTCCCCTATTTAATTCTGAGTTCAACAATCTGACCACGGTGCTAAAATTTTAAAGTAGAATTGTGACCTTAATATTCAACAAAAGTATTAAGTGTAGGTACTAATTTTATTCAGAATTTTAAGCTGTACATCATTTGTATTGACGATGTTTTTGAACAAGTTGGTGATTTCGAGATAGTGTTATGGTATTTTTAAAAAAAACGTGTTTTTTGACTATAAATCTGTGTATAATTCCTAACGCTCACATAGTACGAGGGGGGAAACGTAGCATATTCATTCTAGACGTAAACTGAAGGGATTAAAACAATCTCCAGCCCTCCCCTAATTATTTCCTAATTGATCCTTTGTTTGCTTCCCTACCACTGGGCTAATAACAATAAGCATGCATCCATTTCAAAATCAGAATCGGATTCGGAATTTAAATCTATGTATGCAGCCATGGTAAAATATATATATATATATATATATCTAAAAATCCTAAAAAAGAACTAGTTGTTTCTTATATGTAAAATGCAAAACGGAACTTGTTACACACGTGTACGTCAGCTCAAAAGTATGAGTTTTCTGATAAACCCTTTTCTTATACCGAATTGACAGTAGGGATTTCCAAGCTTTTATTTAAAAATATGTCTATCTTTGTTATAATTTTTAATTTATAATACACACTTTTCAAATTTATTTACAATTTCATTAGAAATGTTAAAGAAGAAAATTTAGTTTAAAAATTGTTTTATTAGAAATTAGAATATTTAAGAAAGGGAAAATTCATGTCTGCTGTTAGCGATCTTCCGTCGCTGATCCATAAATGTGTCATTTGGAAGCAGCTGGTAACAGCTCTTATAGCACAGTCAGTACAATACTGATCTCACACCTATAGGACACAGGTTCAAATCACGGGGCAATACATACACAAAATTTCAAGAATTAAAATAGTAAATTCGTTGTTCTTTACTCCAAAATTTGTAGTTCTTCGCAATTCAAAATTAACCGTAATTAAAAATGGTGATTTGCCGGTTCTCTGTAATTTCGATTTTTTTTCTTATAGTGAATGTGTGTTTCTATACATACTTATTTTCGAGTCCCTATATGTACTAAAAAAATGAGTACATGCGTTTTTCAAATTTAAGTACTCGGTTTAAGTACGAGGTAAGTCGGTTTAAGTCGGAGTTAAGTACTCGGAGCTATTTTAAGATCGGGAATTGCTCAATAATTAGTACAATTTACTTATTTTTAAGAATAGTGTTTTAACAGTGTAAAGTTAAGAGTAACGAGTGGAGCAATGCAAGTACCCCCAACACGCATGCAGAGTGCAAATATCCAGTGTAAGCCTTTCTCTGCAGACGTTTTTGCCGAGACTGTCTTTTTCCCTTCAAAGACTTTTCTTCCAACATTTTAGTAGTTTTTTGTTATGAACAGTGAATAAAAAATTTTTTACAGGTAAAGTATTCATCTGGCCATTTTTTCTGAACTCTTTGTGGCCGCTTTGCTCTAAATGACGCCATTACAAAAATTGTGGCCTACCATCTAATCTACATTAGATGGTGTGTTTTAAAACACACATCAGGTTATTAGGGTTATTTCACACTGATCATAAATTATAAGAGAAAATAATTATAACAGTACATATTATTAGCTATAATTAAGAAATTGTACCACTTGCTTAAAATCAAAAATGTGAAGAAACAATGAAATGAGTTCAGACCTAGAAAAATGTAGTGTACCGCTTCAAAGTCGCAGGCATTCTTGCAAAAAACTCAAATGGCCAATTTGCCATCACTGGCCGTCCTTCCCATACTTTAACTTTTTATATTTATTTATACACAACTAATTAATTGGGCATTTAAAATCAATAATTTTTAACGACATTTAATCAAATTATTTTGCGATGTGATTTCCAAGTTCAAGTAGCAGAATGTCCTTAGACACAAAGAATACAGACTTAAAGAAATAATAGCAGTAATAACATTAATAATTTATTATTAAATCTAACAACGACGGAGGCAGTAACAACATGCTTCTTATTTTTATTTCGATACGATATAAAATATTAATATTAATAAACTCATTTAATTGAATATATAAATTATAGAGTAAATAATCCTGGGCATACTATGGTACTAAGAATGCCTAACTCATGATCCTGCAAATGAACTTTCATACTTCAATTCTGACTGCACGAAACTTTACTAAAATATACCCACACATCTTTAAAAATCCTTTGACTAGTAGCATATCCAAAAAAGCGGCACAGTCTATTTGACGTTCATTATGCGTATCCAACAAATGCGCGGAGTCCATGTAAAGTATATTATGTAATTTAATACAATGAAAGAAACACTACACTTTCAAAATTAACATGTTATTGGAGTTATGCTGCCGCATAGAAGCTATTACAATTCAGCTTCCGTATGGATATTTCCAATTCTTCCCTGATCTCAGAAAATAATCTTTCTAGAGGAAAATCGTAATCTGAATTTCCTCCCTTCTTCTTCTTTCCAAATTCTTTTTAAATTCTGGACTGCAAGCTCCGCCGGTTTGTCCTCTAAAGATTTTAATGGGGCTATTTCTTCCCCTCACCACCTACTTGTGTGTTGTTAGGCTTTTTATCGCCCTTCATATGATTATAATTTTATAGTAACGCTAAACTGCTCCCCACAATGATACAAACTGGGTCTCTCACAAACTAACGTTTCATTCCTAGTTGGTTCCCTATGAATGTACAAAAATTGGGAAAGTCCCCTTGGGATTATATGCAGAAGCGGAGACATATGTTCGCAGAATTATTGCACCAACTTTAATTTTAGTGAATTCAATTAATAAAATTTTCAATAAAAAGTTTAGAATTCATTATATAAGAACTTATTAAAATATTTTATTAAATTCAATTATTTTTAATGCCATATAATTATTAAAATCAAAATGCATATATTTAAAAAAATAATTTTGTACTTTTTATTTATTTTTTATATTTATAAATGACGGCATAGTATTTTTGTATCATTGTTTATACCTGAATTATTATGAATAAAAAATTTATTTTGTTCTTTTTATTTACATTTCTAAATCACGGCATAACATTTTGGTTGTAGCGTAAACATTACAACACGTATTTTTTTTTCTCTGTAAACGAAGTTCCAGGACAGAAATTATGCATTAAATTATTTCATTTTTTAAAACAAATTGATGATAAGTCATATCATCAACGTCGAAGGAAAAGTATTTTGGAGGCTGCACTCTTTTCCAAAACTTCAGATCATACCGCTAGAATCTAGAGTCTGCGTCATACTTCTGTGCTCAATGAAAAAACAAAATGAGTTTTTAAAATTAAAATGATTTTTTTAACTTAATTAATTTAAAAAAAAATAGAAACAATGTATTTTTTTTTCATACGAACTATTTTTTACAATTTAAATAAATGATTTGCAAATCATTATTATAAATGCTCAATGATTAAAAAAATGATTTCTTTAATTAAATTAAATTTTAAAAGTAGAAACTTTGGATTATTCATTCAAACTTTTTTTTTACAATTTATACTTGAATTAAATATTGAAAAATAAAAATGTCCATTTTTTTTTACATTTTCCACCACTCGGATTCGATCTCACGATCTACTGAATAGTAGAGAAAATACATACCACAGCGATACTGGCATTCAGTCCGAAATTGGTTATAACAAAACTTGAAAGAAATCTCAATTCTGTAAACACATATCTCCGCTTCTGCAAATCACTCCAACTAAGAAGCTGATTTTTCCACTTTTCATCCTTCCAAAGGGAACCATCTAGGAATGAGACGCTAGTTTCTCGCACCAATACAAACTTTCATAATCCCTTTTAATGGGAAATCTGATGGGGATCGTCATAAGACAGTTTAACCAGTAACTGAACTCTGGGTTTCCTGCGTAAAGGAAGCTTTATAGATTTATTTTGTATCACTCTCAACGGAAAATGGTTTCATAATCCTTTTCCTGTGAAATTCGACATTTCCTGTATAGAGCAAGACATGTTTTTTACAATTTCGGTATTCCATGTCTTTTCCGATGAAAGGTATCAGAAACCAGGTAGCCTGTGGGATCCACTTATTCTGTAATTCAATCTCTTACACGACTTACCACATAATATATTTATGAAACGCCGTGCTTTCTGCTTATCTTTTTCACCTTCGCTCCCCTGTAAAATGCTTACATCCAAACACATCTAATGCATCCTGTTTAAACAGTAAAAAAAATAGTTTTTTAACAAATTTGTGCCTGACTCTCGCTATTTATTTACACATTTTTGCTGGTGTGTTAGCCCAGCAATATGGTTTCTTCGTCTTCTGTTAAAAAACTGTTCTTCTGTTACAAAACTTCTGTTAAATTATGTTTCAGGAGAAAAATCATGTATAACTTCAGTATTACACATTTTTCACAACAAGGATGGACATCAATGTTACACTGGCAATGGAAGCGTTCATGCACTTATTAACCCCATTCAAGGGCGGCGGTTCATTTTTGGACCACTTAATTTTAATCCTCAAATGCAACATTGGAACCAGAATATTGTAATGAAAACTTTCATTTTATTAAGTACACGAGAAAGGCTTTCGTTTATTTCGAAATGAATTTGTTTGTAAATTCTGGTGTCATTCACTCATTTCAGAATTTTGCGAATAGAAGTATGAATGAATTAAGCACATTTCATAAATACACACAAAAAAAAAAAAAAAAAAAAAAAATTACAACATGCGTTTCTCAATTAAATATTACCTGGTCTTCCGAAATAAAACAACACGTAGCAGAAAAAACTCATGAATGAGACAGAGACTGTGGTAATTGCGTATTTGTCATTTATTTTCTCTAACATGTGATTGTTTTACTTACAAGGAACTTTATTACTGCGAAATGTAAGTCGGGTGTAAAAAACTTCGTATGAGCACTAATTTATACGAAGTGCATTTATTTTGCATTCATGTGTTGTTACATTCATTTTTAAGTATTTTAATTACATATTAATTGAAAATAATTTGTGTCATGCACAATTATGTTAAGGAATAAATAACAATGTAATGTTCTTTAATACAGAGAACAATTAATCTTCCTTTATATATGAATTTTTTGGAATCTTTTTTTGTCAGTGTATACCTGTTGTCTCAGTGTCAGAGTCTACTGACTGTGAAAACGGAAATACATGGAATATTTTAAAATAATATTCTCAGCTGCACGTAAATATTTTACGTTGTTGAAAACTTACTAATAGTGAGTTCAGGTTTAGAATATGATTACTTTACAGAAAAATGACTTTTCTTTAAAAACAACTAAATATTTATATTTAACAGCTTAAAAAATATCACAAAAAACACACACAAAATATAAACTAACACGCATATATTTTTGTTTAATTGAAAACAAGAATCTTTTAATTGATACAACGAATATTTTCTCATTTTAAGTAACTTATAACTTAATTATTTTGGAGTAGAAATTTTGTTTTTTCAAGCCTTTGTATATATACAGAGATCGGCTTAAATAGATAATATATTTTTCTGTATATTAGTATTCTTTTTACTTTATTTGAGATACTGCAGCCCAAAATGAGAAGAGAAGATTATTATGAAAACGTTCAGAACTAGTGAGAGAACTAGTGAGACCTTTACTTGGGAAATAAAAATGTTTATTAGAAAAAAAAATGTTTTCAGACGTAATGTGCCTGATGGTTATTGTCGCATATTAAAGGAATAACAGCCTTTGTTTTCTCTTTTTTTTGTAGTTGTCATACTAAAAGATTAGTGTTCAGAAGGAAAACTCTGACTATTCAGATGTTTGAGTACTACATCAAGTGACACTAAGACGCTAACCTTTGAAAATAATGTAGAAAAAGCCGCCTGTGAAAATTAAAGGAATGAGTATCATTTAAAAGACGTAACTTATTGTACAATCTTAGAAAAAAATGGCCATCAAAACTAATTCCGCTACAAATAATCGCGTGAAAATCTATCCGTACCAATCGATTTAAATTAATAAACACTATTTCAATTATATAAATAAATAATTCTTCAATGGTCTTCTCAATATTAAAATTTGCAATATTTATCAAATGGTAATAACCATTTTTGACTCTTTATTTGAATTCTAGGGATCAAATGAGTTTCGATAACTATATACTTTATTTCCTTTAAAAAAAATCTTCGTAGAGTGAGAAGTATTCAAATTTGAAGATGCTAATTTAAAATCTATGCGACAAAATTTAATTTACATGTTCCCAAACAGTGATCCGATTTTATTCTTTTTTTTTTTTTAAATGAAATAAAATTAATGGACCTAAACAGGCTATTTTTCGATTCAAAAACGCATTTTTAATGCAAATTATTAATAAAGCCATATTAAAAAATTATGATTTAAGTATAACGTACATTAAGTTTCACATAAAAATAATAAGCGTCGTTTAAAACATGCCTATGTGTTTTGCAAATCCTTTTTTTCGTTAGCGTTGGAGAAATTTAAAACAATTACTTTTTGACGGTATCCCGTTATCATTTGTATCCATGGACACGAAGATAAAAAAAAATAACTGGAACTGTTTCACAAAATTTACATTTGTTTAAGTTTATTTTATTTTATATTTATATTTTTTATAAGATTGTTCAGCTTACCAATTGACTAATCCTGGCATTTCCCCCTGAAAGGTGAAATTTTATTTTATCTAACTTTATGAATAAACCCCGATATATTTTCCTTTATAACTACAGTGGTGGAAAATTGGCGCAGAGGAGGAGCCTATTGACACCACTAATATTTTATGGTATTCTTCATATTAATAAAAACTGTCATTAGATAAAACGAAAAATTCTACTAAAATTTAGTGGTGTCAATAGGCTCCTCCTCTGCGCCAATTTTCCACCACTGTAACTATGATTAATTAAGAAAAACACGTAATCTGTATAATTATCCCTGTTGACTTCATCAATGGCACTAAAGTAAAGTCAAAACTGGGTGTTATGGGTGATACCGTTTTAAAAAAATTGGTACAATTTTGTATATGTCGATGTACCGGGTGTCCCAAAAATGACTGATGAATTTTAAAATTGCATAACTTCCAAACGGTGACAGATATTTAAACAAATTCTTGCAGGAGGATTATGTATGATGTCAGGTGTTTTTGTACTGTGATTCTTGATTTTAGTTCGAATTTCAAACAATAGATGATGCTGAGAGTAATCGGCGCTCAGTCAAGACCCAATTTTTTGTACTTCGGGAGCCATTCAATACATTTTAATCTCCTTTTTCGAATGGAAGAAGAGAGAGGCCGAAAAACCGAGCCTGTATTTAGCGGTTATTGATCGCAGCACCATCTATCGATGCTATTTGTAACTAAAACTGAGAATCACAGCATAAAAACTTCTGACATCTTACATAACACTCCTGCAAGAATTTTTTTAATATCTGTCACCGTTTGCAAGTTATGGAATTTTAAAATCCATCAGTCATTTTTGGGACACCCGGTAAAAGAACGATTAAACGTGATGAGTCTTCTTTCATGACTGTATATTGTGTAAACTAATTAGACTCCCAAAGAAATATTTAACTAAATTGTTGCTACTTCTTAAATTTCTGCCGTTGACTAAACATTTTAATCTCAACATAGAAAAAAATGGTTTTATTTAAAAGCAACAAAAAATTGAAGCACAAGTTAAAATTTTCATACAATTTTATAAGCGTTGAAATCATGAAAAACTTATTTTTAAATGGATAATATTTTTACTTCACTTAATGCACGCACACAAACATACACCTCACAATCACAAAATACGTATTTGAGTGGCATGTATAATTATGTAGATTCTATAAACAAATAAATCAATATATTTATTTACGTACATTTCTGAGAGTTATTTTTTTATTACTCTCATCTAAAAACGTGACACGGGGTAACATCTGACATTTGTAATGACGAGGTATACATCAGTCACTTTCTTTCGAATGTTTCTATCACTATAATGCGGAAATCAGAAATGTTGTAAATGTCATTTACGCCAAAATAAGGTGAAATTTGCAACTAAAGTCCATGAAAGAAAGAAACTGCTCACTATCCTTTATATAATATTTTCGAAAATATAATATTTCTCCCAGTCTGTCATAAACATTTATTACTGTATAAAAGAGAATAACAAAAGATTATTTAAGCTGTTCTAAGATGATTTTTGTAATCTCTGGAAATCTCTTAAAATCAACTAGCTATTTTAGATTTATCTAATTTTCTATCTTACATTTGTTTAACAGTACGTATGACATTAAAAGTATAACAACATTAAAGAATGGTGTTGTAATTTTTGGATGAATTATATAGAGATATATATTTTCGGTGCATTCATTTTAAAACTTCATGCATTATTGCCTATAAGATTATTATAAAGAAACATCGCCTTTGAGAAAAAAATAGAACATTTAAACGAATACACAATTTTAAACGAATCAACATTAAAATTTTTCAATACTTGGAGAGTTCTGTATCCAGGATTTAGGTAAGATCACTTGATAAGTCATTAGATTTCGACACAGAATATGAAGCAGCAATTTTAATAATGTTCTCATAATTTAAAACAGGAACATCTCTCTTCATTTAGATTCAAAGCATATCGATTGCATTCTCCTGGCATCCAATCGAACATAGTTTTATCTCTGGTAGTTACACACAATTAACAGCATCTACTAACAGCATAGAGAGTTTACAAGCTAATGTTAAACCGATGAAAGCTTTGTTTACAAATTGCTAAGTTTCATTACAATAATTATAAACCATTATTTTTGCATAGGATATTTGGGTTCGATGGAATACGTGAACGTTTTGTACTTTTAGGAAGATTTCATTACAAAAAGCTACCTATTGCAGCCGTTTGGAGGAAAACGATTTCGAAAAATTTTGGTATATTTTCACCGATCATGACCCCTAGACCCCGAAACAACCCTCCGTTCAAATTATATATATATATATATATATATGATCTTTGTCATACTGTAACTCTCGTATTTATGAACCGATTTGGATAAAATTTCGTGTGTACATAGTACATACCAATGTCTCGACCGAGTTCGTTGGCCAGCTTCATCCGCCATCTTGTTTCAAAATGGCGGCCATTTAAATTATTTAAAATTTAAAATGAGGCAGAAAAAAATTAGACATTGAAAAAGATTTATTTCTTATGTGTTTGGGCATGACACAAAGAATCTGGACCATTTTTAGTTTCATCTATATCTTAAAAAATGGCTGAGTTATAGCACTTTGAATTTCTAGCATGCCTGACATTTTGAAACGATCTGATTTTCGTCACGCGATAATACACGTATTTATGAACCGATTTCGATGTGACAAGGAATGTGCATAGTACATAGCAATGTCTCGACTGAGTTCGTTGTCCAGCCTCATCCGCCATCTTGTTTCAAAATGGCGGCCATTTAAAAATTTAAAAAAATTTAAAATTTAAAATGAAGTACAAAAAAATTGTAAATCGAAAAAGATTTTTTTAATATGTGTTTCAGCTTGATACGAAGATTCCAGAGCATTTTTTGTTTCGTCTATATCTTAAAAAACGGTTGAATTATATCACTTTGAAATTCTAGTGTGGCTGACATTTTGAAACGATCCGATTTTTGTCACGCGATAACATGCGTATTTGTGAATGGATTTGGATATAACTTGTTTTGTACATAGTACATATCAATGTCTCGACCGAGTTCGTTGGCCAGCCTCATCCGCCATTTTGTTTTAAAATGGCGGGCATTTAAAAATTTAAAAAAAAATAAAATTTAAAATTGAAGTACAAAATAATGGGTAATTGTAAATGATTTTTTCCTTATGTGTTTGAGCTTGATACAAAGATTCCGGAGCATTTTTTGTTTCGTCTATGTCTTAAAAAATGGCTGATTTATAGCACTTTGAATTTCTAGCATGGCTGACATTTTGAAACGATCTGATATTTGTCACGCGATAATATGCGTTTTTATGAACCGATTTAGATGTGACAAGGCATGTGCATAGTACATAGCAATGTCTCGACCAAGTTCGTTGTGCAGCTTTATACGCCATATTGTTTCAAAATGTCGGCCATTTAAAATGTAAAAAAAAAATTAAAATTTAAAATTAAGTACAAAAAATTATAAATCGAATTTTTTTTCTTATGTGTTTAAGCTTGATACGAAGATTCCGGAGCATTTTTTGTTTCGTCTATATCTTAAAAAACGGTTGAGTTATAGCACTTTGAAATTCTAGTGTGGCTGACATTTTGAAACGATCTGATATTTGTCACGCGATGACACACGTGTTTATGAACGGATTTGGATATAACTTGGTGTGTAGATAGTACATACCAATGTCTCGACCGAGTACGTTGGCCAACATCATCCGCCATCTTGTTTCAAAATGGCTTCCATTAATTTTTTAGGTAGCTTTCTTTACAAAATGCTACCTATTGCAGCCGTTCGGAGGAAAGCGATTTCAAAAAATTTTGGTATATTTTCATCGATCATGACCCACAGACCCCGAAACCGCCCTCCGTTCAAAATATGTATATATATATATATATATATATATATATATATATATATATCTGACCTATGTCACACTGTAACTCTCGTATTTATGAACCGATTTGGATGTAATTCGGTGTGTAAATAGTACATACCAATGTCTCGACCGAGTTCGTTAGCCAAATTCATCCGCCATTTTGTTTCGAAATGGCGGCAATTTTAAAATTTTAAAAAAATTTTAAATTTGAAATGTGGTACCAAAAAATTGAAAATGGAAAAATATTTTTTTCTTATGTATTTGACCTTTATACAAAGACTCCGTAGCAGTTTTTGTTTCGTCTATATCTTAAAAAAATGACTGCGTTATAGCATTTTGAATTTCTAGCGAAGCTGACATTTTGAAACGTCCTGAATTTTGTCACGCGATAAAAGGCGTATTTATGAACCGATTTGGATGGAACTTCGTTTATACATAGTACAGACTAATGTCTCGACCGGGTTCGTTGACCAGCTTCATCCGCCATTTTGTTTAAAAATTGCGGCCATTTAAAATTTTAAGAAAAATTTAAATTTGAAATGTGGTACCAAAAAATTGAAAATTGAAAAAATATTTTTTTCTTATGTGTTTGACCTCGATAAAAAGATTCGGGAGCAGTTTTTGTTTCGACTATACCTTAAAAAATGGCTGAGTTATAGCATTTTGAATTTCTAGTGTGGCTGACATTTTGAAACGCCCTGATATTTGCCACGAGATAACAGACGTATTTATGAACCGATTTGGATGTACCTTAGTGTGTACATAGTACATACAAATAACTCAACCGAGTTCGTTGGCCAGCTTCATCCGCCATCTTGTTTCAAAATGGCGGCCATTTAAAATTTTTTTTTAAAAATTAAATTTAAAATGAGATACCAAAAAATTGGAAAATGAAAAAGAGTTATTTCGTATGTGTTTGACCTTAATACAAAGATTCCGGAACAGGTTTTGTTTTGTCTATATCTAAAAAAATGGCTGAGTTATAACATTTTGAATTTCTATTGTGGCTCACATTTTAAAACGACCTGATTTTTGTCACGCGATAGCAGGCGTATTTATGAACAGATTTGAATGTAAATTGGTCTGTACATAGTACATACCAATGTCTCGACTATGTTCGTTGGCCAGCTTCATTCGCCATCTTGTTTCAAAAGGGTTGCCATTTTTTTAAAAAAATGTAATTTAAAATTTAAAATGAGGTATTAAAAAATGGGAAAATGAAAAAGATTTTTTTTATGTGTTTGGCCTTGATACAAAGATTCTGGAGCAGTTTTTGTATCTGAAAATTTGTTCTTTTGTTTATATGTAGACCCAACTTTATATTCGACCCCTGAAAGCATGGCCAAAATCATCTGTTTTGATATTAAAAAAAGTGGTATAAGTCATGCATTTCAAAATTTCATAACTCGTTCAGTTTTAATGTTAGATGAATGGGACTTTTTTTTTTGTCTTACTTGTTAGTGTCACAGTAAATTTTTACTAAATATCACTCATAGGACCGGGGGACTGTATAAAAATTTAAATCTCGTAATTTTTTAATAAATGTTTTTCTTGACACAAATCGCTTTAAAAATAATTCTTTACCTTATTTAAACCATTTTTGGAATTGGAAGTATGCATCTAGGACCAACGGTTGCGAAAATAAAGGTCGGTCAGGTTATACGTGGACACACTATATATTTCTTCGCCATCAACTTTCAAGATGAATTAATGATTTAGGAAAAGCTTATTAACAGTCCGTAAGAAAATGACTGATTCAGCATAAACTGGCACAAAGCGAGAAAAACGGGGCGCCAATTCCTTATTTTGAAAGTACTATAAAATCATTCTTTTACGGCTTGAAATTTTGGCACATTAAAGCTACTGATTAGTAAAATACAAAAATTCCTGTCTGCCTCGTCATATCTTGGTAGAAGCTGAACAGAGCGGTGAGCCAATTCTTAATTTTGACGGTATTATCACGTATTCGAGTAAAAGCTTAAACTTTTGGCACATTACAGGCACATGTCAGTACATTAAGAATATTTAAGTCTGCCTTGTCATATCTTGGTACAAGACGAGCAGAGCGGGGAGCCAATTCTTAAATTTGGCGGTATCACCACGTCATCCAGTTACGGCTTGAAAATTTTGCACATTAAATGTACATATCAGTACAATAAGAATATTTCAGTCTGCTTCGTCATATCTTGGTACGAGACGAGCAGAGCGGGATGCCAATTCTTAAATTTGACGTTTTTTAACACGTCATCGAGTTACGACATGAAATCTTGATGAAGGACAAGATCATTAAAAGTAGATTAATGAATGACTGGTCTGCCTCGGCATTTCTTGATACTATACGAGCAGCAGCGGGCGCCAACTCGTCATTTTTGAGTCAGTTTCACATCATAGACCAAGCAATGCAGAGGCAGGCCAGTCATTCCTTAGTCTTCTCCTAATAATCTTGTCTTACATCAGGATTTCATGTTGTAACCCGATGACGTGTTAAAACCGCCAAAATTAAGAATTGGCGTCCTAGTTTGCTCGTCTCGTACCAAGATATGACAAGGCAGACTTAAACAGTCTTGTTGTACTGATATGTTCCGTTAATGTGCCAAAATTTCAAGTTGTTTCTAGATGACGTGATAATACTGTCAAAATTGTACTAATCGGTATCTTTAATGTGCCAAAATTTCAAGCTGTAAAAGAATGATTTTATAGTACTATCAAAATATGGAATTAGCACCACGATCTTCTCGCTTTGTACCAAGTTATGCCGAATCAGTCATTTTTTCAAGGGCTGTTAATAAGCTTTTCCTAAACCATTAATTCATCTTGAAAGTCGATGGTGAAGTAATATATATGGCAATTTAATGTAATATATTGTTTTCATGGTGTTTGAATTGTCCATTATGACGTCTTTTTTGTTAGAAATTTAAGTGTGCAGAAGGTTTCTACCAAAATATGCGTAGGCAGACCAGAATATTCTTAAAATACTTTACTTTACCTTTAATTTGGCACCAGTGTCTTCCCGTAATTCGATGACGTGATAGTGACGCTTTAGCGTCACTATCACGTCATGACGAGTTGGCGCTCGCTTCTGCTCATACCGTACCAAGAAATGCCGACGGACACCAATCATTCCATAATCTACTCCTAATAATCTTGTCCTACCATCAAGATTTCATGTCGTAACTCGATGACGTGTTAAAACCGACAAAATTAAGAAATGGCGCCCCGCTCTGCTCGTGTCGTACCAAGATATGACGAGGTGGACTAAAATATTCTTACTTTACTTATATGTGCAGTTAATTTGCCAAATTCGCATGCAGTAATTCCATGACGGTGTCATACAGCCAAAATATAGATTTGGCACCCCGCTCTCCTCATTTCCCACCAAGATATGACTAGGAGGACTGAAATATTGTTATTGTACTGATATGTGCTTTTAACGTGCCAAAATTTTCAAGCTGTGCAATTTATTAATGACGTGATAATACAGCCAAAATTAAGAATTGGCGCCCCGCTCTGCCCGTCTCTTACCAAAATATGACGAGGCTCCAGTTTCATCCCGTAACTCGTTGACGTGATAGTGACACCAAAATAACTAGTTGGCGCCCGCTGCTGCTCATATCGTACGAAGAAATGTCGATGCAGACCAGTCATTCCTTAATCTACACCTAATAATCTTGTCCTACATCATGCGTTCCTGACGTAACTCGAAGACGTAGTCATTTGTGTCGCCACCACCCGGTCTAAATGTTTTGTGTAAACTAAACAAATCCGCTACTGAGATGCTTGTCAGTACTGAGATGTTACAAGAAGCCTACAAGAAGTATTCTTTGGCGAATGGTTAAGTAGTTCAGTGGCACAAAGCCTTCAAAGACAGAAGAGAGGACTTTGATGACAACCAACGCTCTGAGTGTCCATCGTGTTCTCGAACTTCAGACAATGTGACTAAAATTAAAGCGCGTTTGGACTCTGAACGTCGGATGAGTGTTCGAATGATTGCTAAGACATTGGGACTTACAAAATCGATTCTGCATCATATCGTCACGGAAGAACTTCAAATGTGACAAATTTGTCCAACTTTTGAATCCAACTCATCTTTCGAAGTGACTCAGTTCTTTGCAAAACACAGAGTCGCAACGCTGCACCAACCACCGTACAACCCGATCTGTGATAGACTTTTTCAATTCCCTCGGTTAAAATCCAGCTTGAAAGGTCAACATTTTGACAATCTGCAGAACATTCAGAAAAACGTCTCGCGCGTTCAAATTGAGTTCCACATTTTGGCAAATAGCTGAGATAGAAAAATACACATATAAAGTAAATATCTTCCATTAACTTCATAGGTGTTTAACAAAAGAGATGAGGAAAACACGGAAATATTTTCGTGACCATTTAATTAACCACTGCAGTCATCAGATAGAAAAGATAGTAATAGTACTATAAGAGGAAAATAATTATTCTTGATAAACGAAGTATCATTCTTTAGACTGAAAATTGATCTTTATTTAGTATCACATTTTCAGAACATTTTCTTCAGTTTTGCGAAATCAGATGTATTCTTTGCCATTTATAAGTGAAATAAAAAAAAAAGCTGAGAAGCACACAATTTTGAATGAAATAATATCGTTATACACAAATAATTCTTCATTTTCATTAATATTTTCGTACAAGGACAGACTATGCAAAAAAAGTTAGATTAATTATTTATGCTCGTCCATGCAAACTTTTCTTAGATACTTTGGTAGCTGTAGTGTACCAAGACTATGGGAACAACTTAAGTTCTTCAATTAAATAATTTTTTTTTAATTTTCTGACAGATTTAATCCTAGATCGAATGAAGATTAGAAATTAAATTATTTTCCTGTAATATTTTCGGATTAATTCAGATTTCATTTCAAAGAGGATAAGTTCTATCTACTTTGTTTTATAGTCCTAGCAAGAAGCTAAGATCATCGTATTCCCACATTAAAAGCTGTGACGCACCGAATATCCCTATAGAAAGAAGTTAGTAGTCAGTATAATGAAAATGCTGAGATAAGACAGATTTTATATTGGAGCAACTAACATCTTTGACCGGAGTAGATGGCTCTAGAAGAGATCTCGCGATCATAATATCCGGCTAAAATTCTTAGTATTTTTCTATATGTATTTTGTATGTATGTTTGTATTTAAATATCAGTATGTAATTTTTATATTAGCCTAGGTTCTATTAAATATTTTAAAAGTGTAAGAGGATCATTATAGAACTGCTTAAATTACATGGATGCTGGCAGCTCGATTCCCTTCCTCCACATTTCTGTTTTTTATTTTACGGTTCGATTACTCTTTTTGACTTCCAGAGAGTAAGGTTTTCGTTTTACAGATTTATAATCCCCATGCTGTTATTCCTTATTTTGACGGTGTGTATACAAGGTGCATCAGGAATGATCGTTCAAATGGTGGGGAGGTAGAAAATAGCAAAAAAAGACAATTTCACATAGGAAAGTATAGGCGCAAACGAGGGCATGAATCTGTAGAGGGCGCTTTGTATCCACAATTTCAGCTTACGCGCAAACTCTCTGACAGGTCCAGCCAGAAGTCATTCAACAAGGCTACTTTTTAAAAGTAACATGAGTAATTATATAATAAATGAATATGCATATATGCGTTACGGTGCGATAGGGGAATTTGTTCGGAGTTCCCTTTGCAAATAGAAGGACATTTATCTCATTTGGAATACTGTAAAAACATACTTTTCCTCCAATATTTGATACTTTCTAATTCCAATGTTGTTTTACGTTGGATTGAATGATGTATGCCACTGCTATCAATCTTCCAGTCTTAATCATAACTCATGAAAAGGGAAGATAATTCTTCTAAGGGCACTTAAAGATACTGGTTAATATACAAATTTTCGTTGTATAAAAATTCTTGTTCTCACAATTCCTGAGAATGCTGAAAAGAGCAATACCACATGGGAAGTATATGAAGTCATACGGCTGTCCTTTTTTCAACGTGGAATGTGAAAGAATACCCCTGGATGTACAGTTATGAGTAGCTGTTTTGTATGTTTTTCTGATGCAAATTGGTGTGGATTTTATTGCTTTATATTTTCCATATGTATGCTTTGAAAAATATATTTGATGTTTAAATTATTTATAATTTCTTACTTTTTCCTACGTAATATTTTTGCGTAAATATTCGACGCGAAGCAATTATGAAAAAGAAAATTTCGAGTATTTGTCATTTCGTATATATAGTAAAGCGAGGAGAGTCTGCGCACATTTCAAAAGAATAATAATAAAAAATCTAGATATTAATATTTTGCTAAACTATGCATGAATAATTTTGACTTCATTCGTTTTTTATGCATTTCCACTATTATTTTGTTGTTATACTGTAAATTAATAGAACAGCAGTAATAAAACCAAGAAAACTATTTTGCGCAATCTCTTCTTACAGGGTAGGAGAGAACGCGCACATGGGTAGGAGAGATTGCGCACATAGGTAGAAGAGATTGTTATTAATAATAACTACAATTAAATTGTTAACAATAATAATTACACTTAATTGACATTTTGTGAGTAAATATATATTGTATTAGGAGTGAATGTTTCAACCAAATTTTTAAATAGTAAATAAAAGAAAGAATTTTAACAACAGTTAAAATTTTTAATTTAAGAAGATTAAAATATCAGAAAAAGCAAGCCCTACTAAGATTACAAAATAACATTAACCTAGTAGATAACATGTTTAACTAGAAAATTACTTCATTTCGATTTCCACAGTTTCATTCTATTTTGTTTGCTAACCGAATTTGTCGTCGTCCACAATCGATGCACTTATTATTGTAAAACGTGCATCTTTCGTGCAATCACCTGCAACAAGCAATACATTGAATCCAGTCAGTTGTCGAAATTGTCTCCTGGTACAGTTCCAGACACTCAGTGCACTCATCCTCATTGACCTTCTTTTTTTTCCCTTTTTTTATGTGAAAGCACCTTGTCTTCAGTTTTTTTTTTTTTTTTTTTTTTTTTTTTTTTTTTTGTAGCGGCATCCTTCTTAAATCTTTTTTCATATATATTTTGTGGATCAGTAACATTAGTTGCACTCTGTTTCATTTTGATTTCGATGGCATTACACTACTTGGAATGGGTGAAAGCTTTTCCAAAACATTGTATTAGAAAATTTATTTTAGTTAACAAAATTAATTTATTAGCAAATTAATTGCTCATAAATTAAATATATATATATATATATATATATATATATATATATATATATATATATAATTAAATTATTAACAAATATATTATTAATTTATTAACAAAAATAATTACATAAAATTTATTTAATAACAACTGTTTTATTAATAAAATTTTTATCTGCAAATGTATTTTTTTTGCAAATTAATTTGTTGCCAAATTTAGTTTTGATAATTATGTGTTTTTCCGAAATTATTTCAAAATTGATTCATTCATATGTTTTACGCGTAATTTGCAATTCATACAAATTTATCAATAAGCTGTGTTATCTCTCCTAGCACTTAAACTTATGGGGAAATGCGCCATCTCTCCTAAGTAGCTGATGCGCAAACTCTCCTATTTTGGTAGGAGAGATTGCGCGGCCTTTTATTTAAATATGGCCACTTCTAAAATGCATTTTTGGCGTTCACATACTTAGTCCAGGTTAGTAGTTTATAAGAAATCGTTTAAGTTCAAAATATTTTGTATTACTGACGTTGTATAAAAATTCTGACGAACAGCTTTGAAAATTCAAGCACTTACTTTGAAAAAAAAAATATCACTGCTTTATCCAAGACGCTTGGAACAATAAATACGCACATTCATGTAGACACTGCACTAATGCTGCTGTACAACTACCTGAAGTCGCTGGGCGCGCACTCCTCTCCTTCCCGTCGAATCTCTTTGTGCGCAATCTCTCCTACCGCGCGAACTCTCCTCGCTTTACTATATACACTGATTACATAAACACTGGAAAATTCTACATGAATCAAGAAGATTAAAATTATAATAGGTTCTTCTTTGAAAAAACTATAGAAACTCTGAACATATTAGAGATTTCTTATTTCAGTGGATACGATTAGATCTTAATAATAATAGAAATTAAGCTAATTACTTTGAGTAAACCGATTTCAGTTTCACTCTGGTAATCAAATTTCTTATGTTGGAAATTCATTAACACAGAAAATAACTGTTATGCTTTCTTTCTAATATTACGCTATGACAGGCAATTATAGAGTACTATCATAAAATCTACTTTTATTTTATAAGGTTTCGTATTTTCTATTATTGAATTAGTCTTAAAAACTAACTTAAATCAATTTAGAAATATCAATATACTTCTGTATACTACTTCCTTTTACACATAACGGAAGATAATTATTTTCTTTGCATAAAAATAACATGTGATAAAATCACGTCATATGCCTATTAGAAGGAAGCTAAAAGCTACAGAGAATAAAAAATATTCTGGAAGACGAGAGAGGAATCTAAGTGTTACTATTAGGATAAAGTAATCTGATTTCTCCTAAAGAAATCTGAAAGCAAATGCTTTCGAAAGAGAACTTCGGGTTCAACGAAAAATAGATTAAGAATATGACAGAAAATTCTCTAGTAAAAATGCCTTCAACGTAGTTCTTATAGATGCAAGCATTTCTTTCTTTTCCTAAATCCAATTTAAAACAAAAGTTTGGTAAAAGAAAATATTCAAAATTTCGGAAAAAATATTAGAGGTATATTTATATTTACAATATCTAAACTTTTAGGGCTTTGAAAATGTACATTTATTGCGAGGATTTTTTAAAAATTTTGAACATATATGTTATGTCAAGTTTAATGATCAAACGCCCTAATTTTATGCACTTGTTTAAAACTATGCTTATACAGACTTCTTTAAAAGCATGAAAAGCCTGAAATCAAATGTTTAAAAACTGGTCTTGAAAATTAATAGATTTTGTATTTTTGGCCAATCATAACCTGAATTTATTGATAGTTTAAACCTTTAAAGGACGTATCCATCCAATATAAACCAGGATGCATAACTTCTTAAAAAACTCTGCACGTACTGCCTTCCGCGAGAGTTATTGTTCACTTGTATTTTGGCGCGAGGCAGTGGAAAGTATTCTAAGGATAATTCTCCAGTACAAGAAGTTTTTTACTACACTGGTTCAAAAGATAAACCTCTTACCGATTTCTGAACACCGGAACACTTTGAGCTGAATGAAAAAGAAAATGCGTTAATAAACTTCGTCTAATATGAGTCAGGAGCCTTTTAACAACCGTACAACAGTCAAATTGTGAGTTCATATTGGAAATGGGGTAAGTTTATGAGTCTTCGTCCCAGATCGGTATCACACATTTAGCAACATTGTTTTCAAAATCACAGGTGGTTTTGGGAAAGAGACAACAAAATGCAACTATCATTCGAAGAGCGTCCAACTTATGCCCTATACAGTTTAACACTTATCATAAATATTCTGAATTTAAAGAAATTCATTCGTGAGATAAGCTCCATCTGCACCAGTGCGCTGTTGTTGATAAATATATTTGAGACTCAACAGCACTTCTAAAAAAATCCCTGCCGGCCCGGCCTACAGACGGAGGTAGATTTCGAAGTTAAATATATTAATTGCGCCAAGGAAAACTAAATCATGAGTAGATATAAATCAACTTTAACATTTCTATCTGACCGCTTTTGACGAGTTTTTATTTCATTTTTATATAATAGCTGGTTTTATCAGAATCATGTTAAGGCGGTATTAAAAAAAATACTTTTCATGCTCAACAACTCGAAGTTTTCTGGCACATTTTCAGATTAATTTTTAATAGAAAAAATACGAAACTTGCTGACTTGATTTTTGAAAAGATTTATAAGCGACATGTGTTTCTATTTTTCTTTCAATTAATTGAAACTTGATTAATAAACAATTATTTTCTCAGTTAGGCAATATTTTTCGTTTCTAGCACAATCACTTCGGGAAATTCTGTTCAAAATGCCCACTTTGACATCATTTTTTGAAGTATATTCTGCCTCTATCAAAAAATCGATCATTACGGTACATTATATAGTTTCTGAAGAAGAGAATCCATCAGCTGGACGCCTTTGAGAGCAAAAATTAATTTAAAAATGAGTCAGAAAATAAGCAGTTTGGATTTGAATACATTCTTAATAAGTTGATTTTTTTCTTCAACCGCTATGTATTTTTAATTTGTTTTTGCTGTAAGAATTGGTCATATCAAAAACTTGTCTATATAAATATTATCTGAAGACAATATTAAGAAGATATATGATAAATTTTTTATCTTGTGATGATTTTATATCTTGTGAATTGACGGAGTTATGGAAATTTTTCTTCCTTACCCCCCCCCCCCTTTATTTTGTCTTCGTTTTTAATTTTTTTGCGGTACGAATTGGTCCTATAAAAAACTTGTGAATATAAAAGTTGTAGATAATATTAAGGAGATGTATAATAAAATTAATTGGATTTGATATCTTGAGAATTGACGAAGTTATGAATTTTTTTCTCCCAAAAACCCTATTTTTGCGCCAGTTGAGCCCAATTTTAACTTTATCAAAAATCTGTGATACATAAATTTTTGGCCCTATTTTTTCCACCAAGATATGACTTGACAGACCGAATGCGTTTTACTATGCGAATCAAGATTTAAGTAATCCTAGAATTTCATCCGTGAACTTGATAAAGTGATTGTCTGTGCTGCCGTCTCCCGGTCAATAGAATTTTTGTCTGTCGATTCTTAATTTTTTTTCCGTTGTGTCACACTCTGCTACGCAATCAGAAAAAATGAATCATTGGACGAAATTGGGACGAGTGTCCTAATGGAGTATTTACTCGTTATCCTCCATCAACCTTCTCGTAAGCTTCAAACAAGCAAGGGATTAAAATTTCGGCGTTTTAAATAAATGTAGTGATTTTTGGTTTGGGGAAATGTATATAAATTCCATCTTAGGGATCTAAAACGTTTTATTTTTTATATTATTTAAACAAACCATGCAGGAGGTAACTAAAGAGGTTGTGGAATGTGTACTTAAGATTATACATCCGTAAATATTTAAACCAATAAAATATGCAATCGCAACCAAATGAATGCAGACAAGTCAATATTTTTTCAGATTTTGATGTTGCCTGTAAAAGATTAACTAACTAATCTGTGATAAAAATGAGCATATTTTATAAATATTAAGAGCAATGTCCATAATATCGCACCACTTTTTAAAATTTATATATTTTTGTTTTCGTAGGTGCGTCATTGATTCTTCATACGACATACAATCCGTTCAACAGCTCAAATAATAAAAATATAAAAGACATAAAACCACAAATGTACATTTAGGACGTTTGGAAAAACGTTTTCCTAATATCGCATCATGTGCATTCCTAATATCGCACAGACCTATATTTGGAATGCTTTTTTGTAGTAGTCATAAAAATGGAATATGGAAGGCAAATAAATTTAAAGGACATTTTATATTGTTATTATATTTAATAAAGAAATCATTTTTGTCAGATTATGATATTTTACAAAGAATTGAGGCTATAAATTGTCATTTGTATATTTGAATGGAAATTAGCTATTTAAACAGAAAACACAAATGTAGGTTTTGTAATCAGTAGCTACAGACATTTTTCATAACACCGAATGCGACATTTAATATAAATAATCCATATTTTCTCCACATCTGTGAGTTGAGTGAAGCTAGTTGCAGAAAAGACATTCACAATCATTTTTGCTGTCTTCGTCGTCAGTAGACCCTCTCAACGATTAATAAGGATCTTCGTCTCATTCTGACAGTAGTCTCCAATAATGGCGGACGTTTCATCATTTTTTTCTTCTTTGCAATAGCTTTCTCCGTAGGTATGATTTATTTTTATTATATATATATATTTTTTGCATTTATGGGGGCAAAAATATATTTGCAACCTTATGCTTTTTTTAGCAAACTCTTCACCAAGTTCAACTTTATATGGAGTACTTTTTCAGAACCATTGCTGAGTGACTTGGACGTCCTCTTTTGTTTACTTGAACGTTTTTCTCATTCAGATGTGTCAAAAGGCTTATAGCCATCAGAAAAACTTTGCTACCATTTCGTGATGGCGACTACGATACACAGCTGGACTGTTTTCCATGAAACTTGTCATTCTTGTTTACAAGTGGTTCGAGGGCACTGGATACAGGTGGAGGCTCAGATTGTTTCTGTCTAATTTGACATGTTTCAGCTGGACGACTTGTCAGTGATGGACAGACAGAGTCTTTTGGATTTTCATGTTGGTAATAAGTCTCATCAGAGTCAACCCCTGTAAATTCATGGTTTTTGAATTTGTTTCTATTCCAAAGGAAAATAAATTGTGGTAGAAATTCCTTAATAAATAAAAAAGTTTACATTTCGACCCTTAAATAAAGTATTTTACGTAATATCGCACTGTGTGATTTTAGGAAAATAGTATGGGTGCGATATTAGGGAGAACAAATCATTGCAATACAGCCGACTCTACAGGTGAAACTAAGAATAGAAAGAACCTTAGAGATATATATTGTTAAACTATCTGATTATGTGGTAATATTTACGTTACAATAATTAAGAAGAGCACTCATTTCGAAAATGATTTTTCACTGTATGAGGAAGTTGACAAAAACTTTTGGTGTGCACAAAACTTTAAAATGTAACAGAGACTAAACACAACTGCGTATACTGCCAAGGCGCTTATAGGATTGCCGCCTTACCATTAGACACTAGTTAAACCAGTTTTAGCCAGGCGGCAACACCTACTAAACGATATCATTATGGTGTGCGATATAAGGTAATGGTGCCATATTAGGGACATTTCCCCTATTATAATCAAAATATTATAAGCTACAAGTAATGGTAAAAAAAGCTGCTGTGATACGATAAGGTCATAAAGAACTTCTTAAAACACCATAAAATTTAGAAATGCGCAATGCCCGCTTTCAAAGTAGAAGCACGTTTTTTTTTGTTGTTTTTTTTTGCGCCTGATGAAGGAAGTCTAAGTTCTTTCAAAAGGCCTTGCACATATCTAAATGTTATGATGTTTTAAGAAGTTATTTTTGACCTTATTGTAAGCTAATCTATTACTATTATGTAAAGGATATTAAAACTCATTTATACAGTAAACAAATATTTCTAACATAGCAATTGGTATAAAAGTGTAATATTTTATATTGTGAAACATAATATTTTAAATAGTATAAAATCCAATCACTCAGTGCTTAAGAAAATCCAAGGTTGGAAATAATTAATAATAAAAAATTGCAGCATAAAATGAGCACAATTTAAAAACAAAAATGTTAAAAGAGTACATACATCCATATTAGTTTATGCTCTTATAATTATTCTACTCGGTCCCTTGCTCATACACACCCTTAACTTTACATAAACTGCTGCAAGGATGAAATTTAACTTATAATACAAAAATCTCCTAGATACACAGAGCATTCAAAATTAAAATATTTCAATTAAAATCCTTTTTATGTATTGAAACTAATTTATTAGATTTTAACTGCCGGTACATTGAAAGAGTATAATCTATCGTTAAATTCAGAGCACATAATCACGGAACTCAAATTTACAATGTTTGTAGATATATCGCTTATTTGCAAGAAAAGTGACACATCTCGCAAAAATTCATATTGCGTTTTATTCCACTAATAGGTCTGTCATAGCTGTGTCTTGCTACACAAAATGTTTCATAAGTGTAGTTATATGGAAAATCACTTTGTTACGCTATTTATCCATTCGTGACCACAGAAGAGAGGTGGATTGTGTGGGGAGGTAAATTTATCCAACCCTCCAAACTTCATCATATATCTTCATTCTTAAGGGTTTTACACTTTTATGCACGTTTTTACTTCTGCATGCAGAGCTAAGTGCTATAATTTCATGACACATAAAAATCATGCAAATTTTCTTTTGCCTCTCCTGTGAAATTTACTTTTGTCGAGATGTGTCACTTTTCTTGCAAGTGAACGATATGTTCTTTCACTTAAATCATAGTTTTTCATACTAACCACATTTTTACACCAAGAGCTAACGTTAAAATTTTAATGAATAATTTATTGTCTATAACCCCAAATTACTATAAAAATATATTGTTTATTTAAAAGAAAACAAGTTTTGTTTAGACCAGTGTTATTAGTTTTGCTTGAAATAGTCGCTTAAAATATTGTTCTATGAAAATGATATTGGGAATTAATAATAGCATTTCTCACGTAATTTAGCTACTCCTATTCTAAATTTCAAAAAATATTTACATTACAGAAAAAAAATTAACTTACATCGGACGAGATTTTTATTCATACGAAACAAGCATTAAAACGCTTTCAAAATATTTATATACAGCTGCCAAGTCTCCGGCTTTTTGGATACCAGTATTTTAATACAGAATTTTTTTTTATTTAATTGGAACATTTAGGCGATTTAAAAGAACAAGATTTTCTCTAAGATAATAGTGGTGTGCAAAAAGTCGGAGACTTGGCAACTCTGCTTATAGAAGCATTGAACCTTGTGACCAAGAAAGTGATTTCAAAATATCAATATATCGTCTTTAAGACATCGATGGTTTAAAAAAATATCGATATGTCCAAAATATTGGCCTACTGATATAACCGGAAATATTAACAAAATTATTTAATACCTTAATACGTAACATTATTTAATAAGTATACTATTTTACTTAAAGCTATAAAATTTCATTTAAAGCGTTTGCCACATATATTTTTACTTTCTTCCATCTTTACAAGAAGAAAGTATTGGATTCGTGAAAACTTCGAGTTACGTTTTTCGAGGGATTTACACGTTTTAAAGGTCTGAGATCCCCAAAAACATATTTTTACAAAATGTCTGCCTGTAAATCAGTCTGTCTGTCTTTCTCTATGAGACACAAATTTTGTGGGCACTCTATCTCAAGAACAAATGAACGGAATTTAATGAAAATGTATATTTAGGTAGTCCCTTATATAAATTAGTACTGATTAGTTTTTGGGATAAATCGCTTGACAGGTGGCGCTGCTATGTTGCATTTTCACGTTTTCTTCAATAGCTCTATCTCAAGAACTAATGCACGGAGTTTCATCAAACTTCAGATTCAGTAAGTCCGTCATGTGAGTTGGTGCCGATTATGTTTTGGTGTGAATCTCCCAACAGGTGGCGCTGCTATGCTGCATTTTTCATGATTTCCGCAATAGCTCTATCTCAAGAACTAATTTTCATCAAACTTCACATTCAGTTAGATATTGACACAAGTTGTTGCTGATAAGGGTTTCATGTTAATCGCCCAATAGAGGGCGCTGCACTGCTGGATATTTAACGATTTACGCCATAGCTCTATCTCATAACTAATGCACTGATTTTCATCAAACTTCAGATTCAGTTAGACTTTGACGTAAGTTGTTGCTGATTAGGTTTTAGGGTAAATCAACGAACAGGTGGCGCTTTTGTGCCGCATTTTGCAGTATCTACATGATTTTAGCGATAGTCATATCTCAAGAATTAATGAACGGATTTTCATATCTTTAGAATTCTCATGATGGGTATTGATTGCCATTTATTTTTGGCACTCTGATAGCGAATTTTGAAGTATAAATATGTATGAGATAGAAGAAAGTTTTGGGATTGGCACATTCGACTGGTTTTCATTGACTTTTATAAAATGGATTAAATTATTTTCAGAATGTTTTGGGTATTCTTTTTTAAACTTTGATAATATCTTATGACTAAGACGATTTTCTATCCTTGTATTTTTATTTACAGTCTCATAAAAACGTCTCTCAGCTTGGACACATGACACAAGAACACCTAAGTATTGTCTCATTGAAACATAAAGTTTTGTAAAAGCATGGGTTAGGTCTTTCCAAATTTCCAGAGGATTTCATGTGTACTTTATGGCTATTAGTTAGGTGTATTACCCAAAACTGTTAGCCGTATTAAACCAATAAAAAGTTTTATAATAATTTTTTTCTGAAAGTATATTTCACATGAAAAATATTAATTTCTAAGAAGCTTCATAGTCTGAGATGTAAATTATCAATATATCGCAATATATCTTATGGTAGTATCGAAGTTAAAATCGCATCAAAAAAAATTTCGCTGCCTAAATGTATTTTTAGACCAATATATCAACCCTTTCGATATAAGGATATATTTCCGTCATTTTTAACTGCAATTACACTTGTGAATATAAATATAGAGCGAACAATTTTCAGCATCTATCTTTTTATGTTTGTACAGGACGCTAATTACTTGACTAATCATTGTTTACGATCAAATATGACGCATTCTACCTTTGAAAAATGTTTCTCTACATTTTACTGTGTTTAGCAACACCAAGTTAAATATTTTTTATATAATATTATTTAAGTTTCTGGTTAAGTTCGCATTGAATATCAATTAACGGAATCTTAAAGCATTAGGAAAATATTCTGTAAAATTTTTGTCGACTTTGCAAAAGTAACTGTACATGCAAGTCTGGAAAGAAAGTAGTGAAAACACACACATATGTTATAAATTATTAAAAATAATACCATCAGCTCTTAAGTCAATCTTTTAATGCAATCACTATCATGTAATTCATTGTAATTACAATGTAATCTTTCTATACAATAATGACATAAATATTTCTGATTTGTAATAATTCTTCAGGAACATACTGGCCACAACTCTCATTGGGTTATTCCTATAAAAGAGCAGTAATTGTTAAATTTAATGTTTTATTTAGGCATCACCACAAAGTTCCACGTTGTAACGTGCCAAATATTTATTTTCAAGTCTGATCTATATAAAAATTTTAATTATTTGTATGAGGAAAACGTACACATCGACAAGGAAATTTGCGAAACAGAAGTACAAAAGTATTGCATGAAACATGTGCGATACTTTTTCATACGTATTTTCCATATGAGGGATTATCTCTTTCACTGTCTAGCATAAGTTTACAATCAGCAAGGATTGGAATAAATCGATGAAATGCAACTGGTGATCAATGTGTGCTGCACACCGTTCACCGAGTTGCGTCTTGTTCCTAAAAAGTTTTGCGAAACAAAAGTACAATTGTATTTGATGAAACATGTGGAATACATTGTCATACGTATTTCCCATCTGTTGAAGTATCTCTTTCACTGTCTAGTATAAAGTTACTTTCAGAAATGATTGGAATAAATCGATAAAATGCAACTCGTGATCAATGTGTACAGCACACCTTTCGCTGAGTCGCGCCTTCTTCCTAACACGCCACTGATATGTCACAGATCAATTACCACATGTTCCTCGGGAACGCACAACGCATTTATTCAAGATCCTTTGGTTGTTCATCTTGTCATCGATCCAAACAAAATGACCATTTTTCAAAACTTTCTCTAGATCTTACGAATTTAACATTGTCCATTTACACCTTTAAATCAAACTGTCAACGCACACATACTTTTAATTGAACACGTCAGATAGTTATAGATTACAGTAACCGTAATAGCGACTAAAAAGGACCTGTTATAATCCTGTGCACTATGTTTTCAGTGTTCTACCTCTCTTCCGCACTCTAATATTTTGTACTATGTCTAGAAGAAGAAGAGGCGTTTTAGAAATAAGAGAGTGAATGAAGATTGAGTGAGTTACTGTAACAAAAGTCACGTATTATTATATACTAATCCATTTATATTATTACTTTCTTCTATCTTCAGTAGAAATATTTTTGTAATCAAACTTTTTTTAGATGGATTTACACGTTTTAGGGGACAGAGATCCCCGAAAGCATGTTTATAGGAAATTTCTGTCTGTCCGTGTGTTCGCATGTCCACGTGTCGCCATTGTACAATCAAAAAGTGTATGTAGTTATGCATAGAATTGCAGCAATTTTTTGTGTTTTTCGCTATGGCAAACAGGTTCTACCATAATTTCCAAAATTTCAGACGGAAGGGGGCGCTGTAATATCGATTTTTGCGCCATTTACATTATTGTACCAATGAAAAGTGTATGAGGTTATGTAAAGAATTGAACCACATTTTTGTGTATGTTTTTGGTCAAGACAAGAAGATCCTCGCTTACTTTCGAAAAATTCCGATAGATGGGGTCGCTGCAATAGCGATTTTTGTGCCATTTTTATTTTTGTACCATTGAAAAGTGTATGGAGTTACGTATAGAATTGAACCAAATATTTTCTGTATGTTTTTGGCTATGCCAAGCAGGTCTTCCTTGAATTTGGAAATATTCTGCCGAAGTAGAGTACTGCAATTGCAATTTTTGTATATCTTTTATCGTTTTTCGTAGTTCTATTGTACACCGGCGACTACTAAAGCGACGGGAATTTCGCATCATGATAAGCCGCCCATTTGCGAACAGCTGGTGAACAACAGAATAACGGAAAATATTGATTTTAATAAATATCATGATCGAGATTAACTCGTTTTTACTCCGATTAATTGACTGAAACATAAATTTAAGATGAAAGTCAAAGTTGGCATAGCATTGAAATAATAATATTAAAGTATTGCCATTTGTAACTACATTTCCAAATACAGGGTTATTACAAATGATCGTCGGGATTTGATACGTTACTACGTGTGAACTAGGAAACGTATATGCTTCCATGACAACTCAAACGAGAGGGCGACAGTTTCGCGCTGCGTATGTGTCATGGGCGTGTGGTTTCCATGGTTGCTGTGCGAACGTCATATTCAAAATGGCGACTCGACATCTCTAAGCGTTTTGTGTACTAGAATTTTCAAAGTATGAATCGCTTATAGCCGTTCAGAGAAAATTCCGGAAGGCATACAAATGCAAACAACAAACAAAGTATGCAAAATTTCACGCCTCTAACCTAATTAGGGGCTTACTTTGAAAGAATTGTTTAAAATACACATGGGGTAGCCCAAAGGGTTAAATGTACGACTTTTTGAAAAATTTATGATTTGTTGTTTGATCTGAGCAGTTCAGCTATGAGTATGCAAAATTTCACGCCTCTAACTTAATTAGGGGCTCACTTTGAAAGAATTGTTTAAAATACACATGGGAGAGAACATAAGGTTAAATATACAACTTTTCAAAATTTTATGATTTTTCGCCTGGCCTCAGGTGTTCTGTTATAAGTATGCAAAATTTCAAATCTCCAATTTAAAAAGGGGGTTAGTTAGAAAGAATTGCTTAAAATACGCATGTGGGAGCCCAAAGGGTTAAATGTACGACTTTTTGAAAATTTTATGATTTGTTGTTTGATGTGAGTTGTTCAGCTATGAGTATGCAAAATTTCACGCCTCTAACTTAATTAGGGGCTCACTTTGAAAGAATTGTTTAAAATACACATGGGGGCGCCCGAAGGGTTAAATGTACAACTTTTCAAAATTTTATGATTTTTCGCCTGGCCTCAGGTGTTCTGTTATAAGTATGCAAAATTTCAAATCTCCAATTTAATAAGGGGCTTAGTTAGAAAGAATTGCTTAAAATACGCATGTGGGAGCCCAAAGGGTTAAATGTACGACTTTTTGAAAATTTTATCATTTGTCGTTTATGTGAGGTGTTCAGCTATAAGTATGCAAAATTTCACTCCTCCAACCTAAATAGGGGCTCACTTAGAAAGCATTGTTTAAAATACAAATGTGGGAGCCCAAAGGGTTAAATGTACGACTTTTTGAAAAATTTATGATTTGTCGTTTGATCTGAGATGTTCAGCTATAAGTATGCAAAATTCCACGCCTCTAACCTAATTAAGGGCTCACTTTGAAAGAATTGTTTAAAATATACATGGGGGAGCCCAAAGGGTTAAATGTACGACTTTTTGAAAAATTTATGATTTGTCGTTTGATGTGAAGTGTTCAGCTATAAGTATGCAAAATTTCACGACTCCAACCTAATTAGGGGCTCACTTAGAAAGAATTGTTTAGAATACACATGTGGGAGCCCAAAGGGTTAAATGTACGATTTTTTTCAAAATTGTATGGTTTGTAATTTGATGTGAGGTGTTCAACTATAAGTACGCAAAATTTTACGCCTCGAACCTAAATAGGGCCTCACTTAGGAAGAATTGTTTAAAATACACATGGGGGAGCCCAAAGGGTTAAATGTACGACTTCTTGAAAAATTTATGATTTGTCGTTTGATGTGAAGTGTTCAGCTATAAGTATGCAAAATTTCACGCCTCTAACCTAATTAGGGGCTCAGTTTGAAAGAATTGTTTAAAATACACATAGGGGAGCCCAAAGAGTTAAATGTATGACTTTTTGAAAAATTTATGATTTGTCGTTTGATGTGAGTTGTTCAGCTATAAGTATGCAAAATTTCACTCCTCTAACCTAATTAGGGCTCACTTTGAAAGAATTGTTTAAAATACACATGGGGGAGCCCAAAGGGTTAAATGTACGACTTTTTGAAAAATTTATGATTTGTTGTTTGATGTGAGTTGTTCAGCTATGAGTATGCAAAATTTCACGCCTCTAACTTAATTAGGGGCTCACTTTGAAAGAATTGTTTAAAATACACATGGGGGCGCCCGAAGGGTTAAATGTACAACTTTTCAAAATTTTATGATTTTTCGCCTGGCCTCAGGTGTTCTGTTATAAGTATGCAAAATTTCAAATCTCCAATTTAATAAGGGGCTTAGTTAGAAAGAATTGCTTAAAATACGCATGTGGGAGCCCAAAGGGTTAAATGTACGACTTTTTGAAAATTTTATCATTTGTCGTTTATGTGAGGTGTTCAGCTATAAGTATGCAAAATTTCACTCCTCCAACCTAAATAGGGGCTCACTTAGAAAGCATTGTTTAAAATACAAATGTGTGAGCCCAAAGGTTTAAATGTATTACTTTTTGAAAATTTTATAGTTTGTCGTTTTATGTGAGGTGTTCAGCTGTAAGTATGTAAAATTTCAGGCTTTCAACATAATTAGGGGTTCACTTAGAAAGGATAGTTTAAAATACACATGTGAGGCCCCAAAGGGTTAAATTTACAACTTTTACCAACTTTTATGTTTTGTCGTTTGATGTGAGGTGTTCGGCTATAAGTATGCAAAATTTCACGCCTCCTACCTAATTAGAGGCTCACATAGATAGAATTGTTTAAAATACACATGTAGGAGCCTAAAGGGTTAAATGTACAAATTTTTCCAAAATTTTATGATTTGTCGTTTGATCTGAGATGCCCAGCTATAAGTATGCAAAATTTCAAGTCTCCAATATATATAGTTTCTGAGAACGGGCTCTGTGACAGACAGACAGGCGGACAGACGGACGGACAGACAGAGAAGCGAGACGAATAGGGTTTCGTCAGGTGAACGAAACCCTAAAAATTAAATGCAATTGATATCCCATGATATTAGTCTGGAATTAAACAGTTTTAGGTAACATGTGAAACAAATTTCTTGTTTCGAATTTCTTTAAAAATTTCATTTGTCAGAATTTCCTGGGAAATAAAAAATAAAAATAAAACCAGATCAATTTAAAACTAGTTGGATTAAAATTTTGCATACTTATAGCTGAACACTTCACATCAGACGGCAAATCATAAATTTTTCAAACAGTCGTACATTTAACCCTTTGGGCTCCCCCATGTGTATTTTAAACAATTCTTTCAAAGTGAGTCCCTATTTAGGTTGGAGGCGTAAAATTTTGCGTACTTATAGTTGAACACCTCACATCAAATTACAAACCATACAATTTCGAAAAAATCGTACATTTAACCCTTTGGGCTTCCACATGTGTATTTTAAACAATTCTTTCTAAGTGAGGCCTTATTTAGGTTGGAGGCGTAAAATTTTGCGTACTCATAGTTGAACACTTCACATCAAATTACAAACCATACAATTTTGAAAAAATCGCACATTTAAACCTTTGGGCTCCCACATGTGTATTCTAAACAATTCTTTCTAAGTGAGCCCCTAATTAGGTTGGAGTCGTGAAATTTTGCATACTTATAGCTGAACACTTCACATCAAATGACAAATCATAAATTTTTCAAAAAGTCGTACATTTAACCCTTTGGGCTCCCCCATGTGTATTTTAAACAATTCTTTCAAAGTGAGCCCCTGATTAGTTTTGAGGCGTGAAATTTTGCATACTTATAGCTGATCAACTCAGATCAAACGACAAATCATAAATTTTTCAAATAGTCGTACATTTAAACCTTTGGGCTCCCACATGTGTATTTTAAACAATTCTTTCTAAGTGAGGCCCTATTTAGGTTGGAGGCGTAAAATTTTGCATACTTATAGTTGAACACCTCACATCAAATTACAAACCATACAATTTTGAAAAAATCGTACATTTAACCCTTTGGGCTCCCACATGTGTATTTTAAACAATTCTTTCTAAATGAGCCCCTAATTAGGTTGGAGGCGTGAAATTTTGCATACTTATAGCTGAACACTTCACATCAAATGACAAACCATAAAATTTTGAAAAATTCGTACATTTAACCGTTTGGGCTCCCACATGTGTGTTTTAAACAATTCTTTCTAAGTGAGCCCCTAATTAGGTTGGAGGCGTGAAATTTTGCATACTTATAGCTGAACACCATCATGCGACAAATCATAAAATCTTGAAAAAGTCTTACGTTTAACCCTTTGAGCTAGCACTAACCTCCGCCCTTTTCACCGGGGAGCACCTTTTCAACTTTTGCCGACAACCCTTTGAACATTCTTTCATATTATGCACCATAGCCTTACATATTTTAGTTCCACTTTTTACCGCCAGTGGCGCCTACTTATCTCGGGTGCTATGGACCTAATCCCCTCGACTAATATATCTACGGATAGTATGTAAAACGGAGTTTTGTTCGGATAGAGGTTTGTTTAGAATAGGGTGCGCCCCTGGTTGCGAAATATGGAACTAACAGATTTTTCAAAAGGATAAAGTGTTTTGAAAGAAATATTAAACGAAACACTCTGTGCGATCTGTGATCACACTTACCCACTTGTTCTTTTTCTTTGATTGAAATAATTTTTAGGGATAATAAAATTTAATGAAGAACTTTTAAAAATAGAATGTACTCACTATTTGTTTGCGTTTTCAGAACATGTCTCTTTAAGTTGAAATAGTCAAATTAACCAAAGTGATTAATTCTCTACCATATAATTTTTTAGGATGCCACTAAAAACCGGTTTAACGTTAATAATTTAGTGCAGCGTAATAATGTCCATTTGCATGGTTGAAATGATAACAAACATACCTATTTTCATATTAAAATATTTAAAATATATTCTTCAAGTAAATGAAAGTTAATACGATATGTTTTGAGCTTATTTCTATACACCCAGCATTCCAGTCAGCCTCCATCGTCTTTATAGCCGTAGAGTAGTTTTAGTGTTTTGTGTTTCTGTTTAAAAAAGTAAGCTCGCAAGTGTTGATTTCAATATTAAATTCTAAATTCCTATGTCGTATAACAGCATCGAAATTACGGCAGGCAAGAAATAAAATGTTGTAAACCTTATAGGTAAAATTAATTTTTATGTCTTATTTTCTGATTGTTAGCTACCATAAAACAATATAAGCCTAAAATTATATATTTTGCATTAAAAAAAAAAAAACTTAGGATGAATAAAATATGCTGAAAAATATTTTCATATATTTATATCATAAATATTTCCATACACCAGCAAATTGGATACAAATAACTGTGTTAACTTTAGCAACTTATATAAGGTATTTTAAATAATCTCAAGGTTCAAAAACATATCAATTAAAACTACTACTTTGACATGCAATAAAACATCATAGAACCCCATGATATATATAAATATATCTGACTTCAGTTTGTTCTCAGATGTACGATAATGGCCAAAAGGAATAATGTATATTCATCAATCAACAGTTCTAAAGTAAAAATGTCGTCGATCTTTCATCTTTTCTTTCTCCTCTCTTGGTAAATTTCGAAATCGGTTATTTTTTCATTTATAATCATTAAATGATCAGAAACGAGAAAACATATATTCTCCAACAGTACCAGTTTTTATAAAAAGTTTTCCAACATGTTATTTTACCTTAATGTTAGAAATTAAGCACAAAAGAGTATACTACTTTACTTGTTACGTTAAATGTATACATATATAGGATGACCCGCCAGTAGTTGATACCCTTCCAGTAGTTGATCAAATTTTTGAAATATGGAGCCATTTCAGGCAGAAATGAGTTTTATACGTGGCACTAGACATAATATTTTTGTTTTAATGCTGGAGCACCTGCTGTCGCATAGTTCTCAGCTGCCTGCTGTAAGAGAAGCCATTATATGACAGAAGCAACGAGGAAGCCTAAATATGGAATGTAACATATAAAAAATTATCATTCGCAAAATTAGAACTTTAAAACAGATTCCTTATATCTAATGCACGTTGAACTCGACTTTAATGTACCTAAATCTGACCCGCAAGAAACGGTCTAGCGTGTACCCGGCGTACAGAAAGAAGATTGTAGTCACTCTCACTAAAAAAGGTAAATTAGGGACAGCCCGACCCGATGCATGACACTATTCAATAATCCCGAGGAGTCCGTTATTCAGAAATGTTACTACATTTGAATATTAAGGAATACAGATATGTCCATTTTACAATGTAAAATATATATTAGATATATAATTGTAGATTAGTTTTCATACTTCATGAAAAGATGGATTTATTTCCTTTCATTTAGTGTCCCGGTTGAACCAGAGATATAATTGTAGATTAGTTTTCATACTTCCATAAAAAAGATGAATTAATTTCCTTTCATTTAGTGTTCCGGTTGAACCATTTCGTGTTCTGTTTGAAATATGTCTGGTTCGAGTCAGGTTGGGGGTTAACTGAAATTATTTTGTCGGTTTCGGATCGGGTTGCAGATTCATGGACCTACTTTTTCGAGTTCAGGTTGAGTCGCGTGTCGACGGACACTATTTTGTAGGATCGAGTTGTGATTCGATGGATTTTTTTAGTGTGTGTGTGTGTGTGGGGGGGGGTCGAGTCAGACTGCTGGTAGACTTCATATGGAATTTTCAGTTTCGGTGTCGGTTTACGAGTTGATGAAAATTATTTTGTCTGGCTTAGATCGGGTTGCTGTTCAGAGAAATCTTTATGTCGGACTCAGGTTGGGTGGTGAATTGACTTCAAATGGAATTGTCAGCTTTGTATTAGGTTGCATGTCGACGAAAATTATTTTCTCGGATTTTAATCGGGTTTCGGTTCGATGGATATTTTTTTGTCGAGCTCGAGTCGGATTGCGTGTTGACTTCAAATGGAAGGGCCGGGTTCAACGCGACACTTGCAGGACTGTATACCTGGACAAAGAGCTGGCCATTTTCTAATTACCCTAAAACTGCATGGGTTCATTGCAATAAGCCTGCAAAAATAATGCTCACTGATAAAAAGTGGTCATTTTCAACTATTCAAATGCTATCTAATCTCTTTGTACTAAGATTAAAAAATTATCAGGCTGATTTAGAAATAACTGGTCATATTCCATTTATGCGGCATATGTTCTTTGCAATAAGACTGAAAAATATCAGGCTAATTGGAAATCATTTTTCAATCAGCTCGACTCAAAGAGCCGGATTTCTCTATTAGCCAACGTTATATACATTTGCAGAAACAATATACTTTATAAAGAGAAAAGTATCGATATTTTAAATATGGCATGTACAGAGCTTGCTGTATGTATATATTTATTCATGAAAGATACATACTTCCTTTTAATGGTTAATACTTAGGGTTTTCTTTTTTTAGGAGGGGGATTTTATATTTTGCTGAAAATATGAATTCATGCTGTCTCCAAAATTTTAATTTATGTTCATCTGAATTTGAAATATCGCTTAGGAAGTTAAAACTTATAGTAAATTATAATAAACCGATTTAAAAAGTTGCAATATTTTAAAAATGTATGTATAGTTAAGAAATGGCAAAAATCTCTTTAGTGTTTAAGCAAACATATTTCTAATGTTAGATAAGAAAATCAAATAAAAAAAAACTTTAATATTATGTATCATATCTCCAAATTCGACAAAAATTCAGTAGATTTCCTTAAAAACATAATTTAACGTACTTTATTGCATTTTACAAACTTTTGAAAAACAAAAATAGAGAATTAAAAATTTTATCCATAAAAATTAACACTAAAACAATTGATTTTGCAAAGCGCTTGCACACTGATACAATATGCAATGCAATATACCTTATGTAGTAATTACCATCAACAAATTACAATGTATTCGATTTTCTTATCTACTTTAGTATATGGACTATGAATTCAATACACACCATATTCTAATGCCTATTCAAGAACGGGCTACAAAGAACCACAAAAAATTATAATCATTTCAATGAATTTCATATATTTTATCGTTATTAAAATGTAATTTACACAATGCCCATCCAGAGACAGAAATGTATCTGAATTCTTTTCTATGGCCCTGCAATATAACCCTTTAAGACCTGAAGATTTTTAGTAGAAATTTAAAGTGTTGATTTTAACCATAATTAATGGGATAACATTTGATTGAAACAAAATATTTTTCGAAAATTCCGATTTCAGGCTATAGTCCCCGAGCCAGGTGCAAATTTCGTCAGTTATTTCCTCTCGGCCGATAATTTGTAAAATGCTTCAGAGGGTTGTATCATAAAGCTATTTGAACTTCAGCTATGCAGTTCCATGGGTGGGTTGAGCAGCGGTAGCCTCCCAAACACGTAACAAAACAAAACAAAAAAAATTGTCATTTCCTCCCGGTCGAAAATTGGTCAAATTATAGCTAACCCAATATCTTGAAGTAAAAAAAAAAGTCAGCTGATTATAAAGTGGTGGGTAATGCGTCAGCTGGTCACATGAACATGAACAAAATATACAGGTTGAAAAGGAAAGTTCCTTTAACCTAAAAATACTTGCGAACGGAGAGAGCTACAGCTATGTAAGTGAGGTAACGGTATAGTAAAGTGACTACGCCAGATTTAATGCAAACTACGGCAGCGCTCCCTAGTGGCGAAATTTGGAAGATAGCTATTACAAATCGTAAACAAAAAGAGATAGAGATAAATTTTCAATTAGAAAGATTTAGAGCATGAATTAATTAGTACGAAACGAAATTTGGTTCACACGGATAAGATAAATCGTCGCCTGTATATTCAAAAATGTCCGAAATCGATGAGCGACGATTCTACTTTGCATATTCACATTCCGTAAATGTAGAAGTGAACAACTTCAGATTGTGACGTAGATGGAAATCCTCCATTTTAATTCCAAAACTGACAAATGGCAGCAAGAATATTTAAAAAAAAATTTGCTTTTGTAATGAAAGTTAAAATTAGAGGGGTTTTATTTTGTAAGAAACTCGTTTGAATATTCTGGTGTCAGTAAATTATTTCATCAGTTTACGAACAGAATTCGTCTGCCCCTGAAAGGGTTAATCTAAAATTTTAAATTCATTGGAAATTAAATTTTTACAGACATTACAGCACAGTACAACGTCACAATCTGAAATTGTGCATTGCTACATTTACGGAATGTGAACAGGCAAATTAGAATCTCGCTCATCGATTTCGGACATCTTTGGGTATACAGGAGACGGTTTATCTTATCCGTGTGAACCAAATTTCGTTTCGTACTAATTAATTCATGCTCTAAAACTTTCTAATTGAAAATTTATCTCTATCTCTTTTTGTTTACGATTTTTAATAGCTATCTTCCAAATTTCGCCGCTAGGGGGCGCCTTTTTTGCTTGCATTAGGTCGGGCGTAGTCGCTTTACTATACCGTTACCTCACTTCCATAGCTGTAGCTCTCTCCGTTCGCAAGTATTTTCAGGTTAAAGGGACTTTCCTTTGCAACCTGTATATTTTTTTCATGTTCATGTGACCAGCTGACGCATTACCCACCACTTTATAATCAGCTGACTGTTTTTTTTTTCAATATATTGGGTTACCTATAATTTGACAAATTTTCAACCAGGAGGAAGTGACTAATTTTTTTTTTTTTTTTTTTTTTTTTTTTTTTTTTTTTTTTTTTTTTTACGTGTTTGGGAGGCTACCGCTGCACAACCCACCTACGGAACCGCAGCTGAAGTTCACATAGCTTCATGATACATCTCTCTGAAGCATTTTACAAATTATCGGCCGAGAGGAACTTGATCATCAAAATCTGTTGCTGCCTCGCGAACTACTATTTCAAGGGAATATCCACACAATTTTGTGTGTTCGGGCTCGGATTTAAGTCGCACAAAGAGAGGAATTTTTTTTAAATTTTACCTTCGGATCACCTACACAATTATGTAGGTTAGGTCTTAAAGGGATATATATACATATATATATATATATATACATATATTCTTCATGCTTTATTTTTTCAATCAGTTTTCTTTGAAAAATATTCATCAGTATTTTGTAAAATTTAAAATATATCAAATGAAAAATAAGGCAACAGTTTAAAATAAACTAATCAAGCTCCTAATAATATATGCAACGACATATAAAAATGTTGCTGCTTGCTACACAGTAATTAAAAAAAATCGGCATCTGAATACAGTTCTACTAAGAGCCCTGGTTTATAAGAGTTTCATGAGGTGTTGTTTATGCATCATAATAATGTCGAGGCTTATAAGACTTTCAGCATTGCTTACTAAATTTTGTACCAAAATATTTCATGATTTTCATCACCTCAATTGAAGTAGAATGATGGAAAGCATTTTATGAGAAAGTTCCCAGCTGTCGTTGGTGTTTATAAAAAAATTACAAATTTTGTTGTATAGATTTTACAAAACTATAAAGATGAAAAATTTCTATCCAAACTCAATCCTAAATTGGGAAGGTCTTTATTATGAACTACAATTGAAATTGAAAAAAAAAAAATATATATATATATATACCCGGATTGAATCGATTCCGAAATCTTAAGCAAAAATATCGTTCTAAAAGTACTGAAATCTCAAAGTATAATTTGAAACGAACGCTGCCAAGGACTTAACATTAGCATATTTCGCGTGATAAGAGTGGGCTCAGTTAGAAAGTCCAGTTTAAATATGTACAATCTAAAACTTGAACATTTACACGGAAGTAATTTTGTATTACGTGAGTTGTAGGAGCGTTGCTATGCTTAAATCTTGTATGAGATCGCTAATCTCAAGCAAATATTTTTCTAGCATTTCTTAATACATGGTTATTACAAATGAATCATCGGGTTTTGATACGTTACTACGTGCGAACTAGGAAACATATATATTTCCATGACAACTCAAAACAGAGGGCGTTAACTACAGTTTCGAGCTGCGTATGTGTCATGCGCGTGTGGTTGCCATGGTTGCTGCGCGAACGTCCTATACAATATGGCGACTGGACAGCAGAAAGCGGTTTGTGCACCAGAATTTTCAAAGTGTGAATCGCTTATAACCGGTCAAAGAGCGTTCCGGAAAGCATACAAATGCAAACCAACAAAGCATTCTGCGCTGGTATCGACAGTTCAAAGAAACCGGTAGTTTATATAAAGGCAAAAGTTCCGGGAGACCAAGCGTTACTGAAGAAACAGTGAACCGAGTTAGAGAGAGTTTCATCCGTATTCCCAAGAAGTTTCCACTCCACAGCCAACTGTGTGGAAAATTTCTGCTGTTTAGTCGCCATTTTTAATATGACGTTCGCGCAGCAACCAAGGCAACCACACGCGCATGACACATACGCAGCGCGAAACTGTAGTTAACGCCTCTCGTTTGAGTTGTCATGGAAACATATACGTTTCCTCGTTCGCACGTAATAACGTATCAAAACCCGGTGATTAATTTGTAATAATCCCGTACTTTGCTGAATTTTGTTTCTCTCTGGAAAACTCTTGGAAGATTTGGCGATTGAATTTAATCACCTCCTAAACCACTAGAAGCTTACCGCCTTGGCGTCTGCTACAAAAATTATGCGGCATTTTCTTAGGGTCATACCAACAACAATCTAACACATTAGAGTTATTCAGACTCCTTTTTTTTTATCATTGTCGAATAATACAATGCGCTGCTTGCCCCTGTACTTCATATCTTTTGATCCCATTTGATTCTACCTGTTTCTGGTGTGATTTTAGGGTCAATTTGCTGCATATTTTTTTAAACAATGTTCTTGCATTCCTGAAACGTCTGTGCTTTGTGTCTTTTGGCAGATTTACATGGAAATTATTTTTAGTTTCCTTTATGTACACATTTTTACAGCAATTTTCTAATTTCAGACGGATTTACAAAATTGAAACATTGGTACACCTAGCAGTCTCCGCCTTTGTTTGTGATCGAAATTGTTAATTTTACCATGTACTTGGTATGTACATTGATTAAACATTCTGTAAGCAAGTTTACATTTATATGTTTAAACTTAATAATTTTTAAACTTTCCTTTCCTTTGAATCTTACAGGTTTTAGCATTTAAAATAACGAATGAGACTTAAATATCTGCTTTTTGTTATTCAGAATAAACTGTAATTCAACCAAACAGTCCGTGAATAACTAAATTTTTGCATAATGTCCTAAAACTTTTCAGACAGTTTTCTAAACTTAAAGATTAAGAAAGCGTACTTTGATAAAGAGTGTTATTTTAGACAATAATTTTCATTTTTTATCATTCATTTCAATTAATTATGGAATATATTTTTTTATGTTGTTTTATACAAGCACAACTTTCTCGGCTTCGTTAATCGGTTTTCCAAGACGAGCTTCGAATTAAGCGAATCTGGGGTATGAGGCTCATATAGAGTAGAGCTACGCCCGCCTAAATAAGTCTTGAATTATTCTGATTTTTTTTTTTTTTTTTTTTTTACGAGCAAATTCTAATTATCGACATCTTTGTTCACGTCGTTATAGGAACAAGTTTGGAGCAAAATTTACCAAAAAGTACTTTCCAATTCATAAAAATAACGTTAAAAAACCGCCACAGAAAAGAAAACATGCTAAAAATTACATACAAAGGCTGGGAAAATAAAATAAAAAGAGTAAAGAACAAAATTTTCTGTATTTGTATAAAATATTGATACTGATTCATTTCAAGAATGCCAAAAAATGACTGCGAAGCTTGAATAAACGCTAAAATTCTCATAAACATTTCGCATAAAATTAAAAAATCATAGAGGGAAAAATGTTCCATATTGAGAAAAAATATTGAAAGCAGATTTCTTTTACAAATGTCAAAAGATACCTCAAAAGTAAAAAAAAAAAAAAAAAAAAAAAAAAATGCTTACAATCCTATAAAAAATTAAGAACAATTAAAAAGTCGGACGGGTAAACAGTTACTACATTGAACTAAAATATTGAGACTGGATTCTTTAACGAATATGAGACAATTGCCATGAAAAGGGAAGTAACACTAAAAATATATTAAGATATTCGTGAAAAATTCCAAAAATGCAGAGCACAAAATTTACTATATTCGGCTAAAAGATTGATTCAGGATTCGTTTGACGAATGTCAAAATATACCCGTGGAAAGCAAAATAATAATAATAATAATAATAACGCTAAATTCATATGAAAAATCACGAAAAAAGTAAAAAATCACTGTAAAATTTCAGCATTAAAACAAGGCAAAATTTACTTTGGGCTATAAGATTGAAAAAAAAATTATCACCTAAAAACTGAAAAAAATAACATTAAAATTTCGTATTAAAATTCGCATAACATTAAAGTGTAAAACAATCGTCGCGAAACTCGAAAAAACACTAAAAATCGCATAAAGAATTCGTGAAAAAATCAAAATCGCCGCATTATTCTGCATAAACTTTAATATGAATTTTTTTATGAAAATTATTACAAAATTTATTAAATGGATCTAAAATATTGAAACTGGAATTAACTGCGAACTGGTACGAATGTTAATAAAAAAATCGCCGGGGGTGAGTAAAAACGCTAAAAAATACATAATACAGTGCAAACAATTACAAAACTGCTGTACAAATTCTGAATAAAATTTATTGAAAAGAGGACAAATTTTACTATCATTGAGCAAAAGTATTGAAACCGGATTTCATTTACGAATATCAAAAAATCGAAGCGGAACGCCAAAACACGAAAGAATTCGCATTAAAATTACCCCACTATTTTAAAAGTTGCAAAGAACAAAATTTACTTCGTTGAGTTAAAAGTTTGAAACCGAATTCCCTTTTGTAAAAAAAAAAATGACGCAGAACACAAATATAAACTCTAAAAAGCACAAAAACCGTATATACAATAAAAATTTGCAGGAGAAAGAAAATATTATTTTTTTGTTAAAAACCTGATATAGACTCATTTATGACTGTAAAAAAAGTCTGTGAAACTTGAAAAAGTGGCAAAATCGCATTAAAAAATTATGAAAAAAATGAAGAATCGCAGAGAATAAAATTTACTATATTCATCTAAAAGATCGAAACTTAATCCTTTTTATGAATGTTAAAAGATCGCGAAAAAGTAAGCTGAAAAAAAGCGAAAAAAAAATAAAAACAACATAACCATTTTGCGAGAAATAGAAAAATAACTCCACGAATTCCAATAATCTTCACTGAAAAGCGAACAAAATTTATTATACAGTTAAAATAATGAAACCGTATTGCTCTTACAAATGTCAAAAAATTGTCTGTGAAAGCGAAAAAATCATCTAAAAACAGCATAAATATTTCGAGAAAAATTCCAACATCACCGTACGATTTCTGAATACATTTTATTGAAGAGAGGACAAAATTTACCTTTTTGGGTTAAAATATTGAAACCGGAGGTCTTTGACTAACGTAAAAAAAATTGCCGCAAAAGTGCGGAAAAACGCCAAAATAGCATAAAAAATTCATGATAAATGAAAAAGTCTCAGATGACAAAGATTTTTATTTTGAAAAAGGAGTAATTGTTTTATTAACGTATGAAAAGCGCCTAGTATGAATGCCAAAAATAATATAAAAAATTAATAAATCTGTTAAATATTTTTAAAACTCAGGATGTCATCAGATATACATACATGTAACTTCCTGCCAAATCTTTGTGCTCAGCAGGCTTTTTAAAACTCTGAACAGAGAGAAATACACAAACATCTAGCTTTATAGTTATAGTTATTTAATGTTTCAATTTTATTATCATTTTTGGTGTACTTAAACTATTGAGAAATGTTTAAAATGTCCGCGGAACTCGATTAAAGGCTAAAATCGCATAACAAAATTCCGAAAAAATTAAGAATCGCAGAGAATAAAATTTACTATATTAATCTAAAAGGATAGTAGAATAATGATTTGAGCTTAGAAATGATAATAATAGATAAAATTAATTATTTTATAAATTTAAAAAATCAAAAAACAAGACTGCGTAAAAAGCGATCTAATTAATTATTTATCATGAATGTGAAACCTAATTTTACTTACCTAATTTTTTAGTTACTTGTATTGATGACTTTTAAGTTGTGTTTAATTGTTAGTTCCTATCTATAAAAACTGTTTTCATGAGGTCTATAGATGTCTATGAAGGTTAGAGTTGCCGTAAATCTGGAGGTCCTACCTACACAACTTCCAGGTTGTATAATATTTAAACGGAGCTTCTGACTGTAAAACAGTCAAAGAAACATCGTCTTCATTCTGAAAGACCTATCCAATGAAATGCCACTCAATAGGGTGCGTAAATTTTTTTTTCGTCTCTACCGCCAAAACCTAGACTATAACCATCGGACAGTTAAGACGAATAGAGAGAGACCTCATTCATTAAAATCCATCCATTTGTTGGGATGTTTTGAGGGTATAAAGAAATCCACATACCGAGATACGCGTGAATCACGTAACCCTTCTTGGCAGTGGGGTAATAAGCGTATAAAATAGCATAGCATAATGCATAAAAAATTATTTAAAAAAAACCATAAATTCAGTTTCTTTAAAGGAACTTTTCTTTAATAACATATAATTAATGTCTGATTACAGATATTATTGCAAAGTCGTCGTAAAATGAATATAGCTTTTCTCGTACTATGGATATATTTTTTAGCGCATTTCAAAATTTTTTAGTAAGAAAGTCTATAAAAAAGTTATCATATGTGTTGAAAATTTTAATACAATTTAATTCAATGAATTATTAATGTCGAGGCTAAAATGCAAATATTTCTTTAAATACGTTAAAAGACCTGATACTATATTAAATATAAAACTATATTTCTTACATTAAGAAATCTAGATATGATTATAAATAGTTTATCAAGAAAATATCGATATTTCCAAGAAAGTTGAACGTCAAAACTGTTTTCCAGTAATTCTATAAATGTTTTTTTTTTTTTTTTTTTTTTTTTTTTTTTACTTAGTTCATCATAATTTTAAACATGTACCAGATTAAGCAACCTTATTCCTTAAAAAATAATAAATAACAATCGTTCATTATACGAAATCATAAGCTATAATTACCAGCCGAAAGAATTTTCCATTACCGCATTCAAAACAAAGAACAATTTCTGACTCCTGAGGCGTTTATTGATCTAAAACTTCTTCCGATCAAAGTTATTAATTCAATACTAATTAAATTTTAAGCCTAACATGTACATTTCTAATTATATGTTATTAACTTAATCTTCAATGTTGGATACAAATTGTATTTTCGTTTACCATGCATTAACAGAAATTTATTGGGGAATATTCGGTAATGGATTTATCTTCTATCTTTTCAGTTGTTTCTCTGACATGCTTTTACACTTATCTGAAAGAAAATTTTTAATAAAGAAAATATTTAATAACTCGCAATTCTATTATATATTTAAAAAAATCAATCGTCCATAAAATTTGATATTTGTACATAAAGTACAAAATATTCAATTAGAAATACAATGCTGTTTTATAAAAGTTACAATATTATCACTAAATATAATATTGATCCTATTCAAAAAATCGCTTATTTTGAAAATGTTTTTGTAAATAAATTAAAAAGCAGCTGTTTTGTTATTTATCTTGTTTAGTGAAAGGAATAAATGAGTTATTTGATTAAAAACTATTTATGTTCATGATAAAAATCTAGAAATTCGATGCGATAGGGCATGCGCTCCTAATATACATGGAGATTCCGAATTCATGGTACAAACTTAGACGGAGGATACTGTAACAACCATTTCTTGTATAAGAATATATGAGCGCAAGTGACACGTTGAGGCACAGACACGGGACAGAGAAACGAAAAGAATGTTTACTGGCATAATCATTGCAAATAAAGTATGTGTTTAAAATTGCGCCAACCAACGGTAATACATCCTTGTCTAAGTCGATGATACGATTGTCGTACAGATTCAAACATGCCAGATATTTGCCTCATACGTAGGTCAGCAAAGTATATTCAAGCGACCAGCACATCAGCAAAGTCAACTGAAGTTCCATAAATAAACACTTCAGATGCCCCCATAAGAAGTAATCGAGGTTGGATAAATCGGGAGATCGGAGTGGCCAAGGTCCAGTACGCCAAGGCAGCCCAGTTATTATCGTATTTTTCAGAAAGGAATTATACCGAAATACTTAAAGATGTTCCGAGCTCCATTAGTATGCGACTGTGATTTCAGCATAATGGGATACAAGCCCAAATCAGCACTGTTGTGCGGAATTGCCTGGATGCGAGTTTTGTGGCGTGCTGTTTTAGGGTTGAGCATGTCTGCGACTCAAGAAGGATCTCGTCGCTGGAAAATCCGTTGCCTGATGCACATGTATGTGGAATACCTGACATTTTTTAATCTTTACGCAAATCGCTTCACTGACGCTGCCAGACATGTATTACTGTTGGTTGACGCAATTTCGAATACTTATTGTAAACATAGTGCTTGTCAATGACGCATTCAATAAACATTCCTTCCATGTCTCTTCTCTCTGTTGCGCCTCAACGCGCTACTTGCGCCCATACATTCCTATACAATAAATGAAAACCTCCGATGAAAAAGGTGGTATGTGTAATTAAAGCATTAATTATATGATTGAAAAAAATCAATGGTCATCTACAATCTGTTTACTATTTGAAAAAAAATACCTAATACTCACAGAGATTTTAATTGACAAAAGAGGCATTTGAAAATAAACACAAATAGATATTTGGAACTTTTGAGAAATTTTTCTCAAAATTATGTTTTTGTCATTTACCACCTATATCATCTGTGCGTTCTTCAAATGATTCTTGTAGTGTCTTCTGTCAACTCTTATATCGTGAGTTTTGAGTCAATCTGTATAGGAATAGATAAAAATGCATGTGCATATCTTTTTTTTTTTTTTCAATAAAAGTAATTTAGGAATTGATTAAATTAACATATCATATTTCATTAGCATCATATTTCAAATACCTCCATCACTAATAACATTTAGTATTTACATAAGAAATTCCACAAAGTTTATTTGAAAGTATTAAGGGAAATAGAATAACGTTGCTAATAATATTATCGCTATTTTTCTAGAAAATGTTTTGTTAAATATTTTCGTGTTAATGGAGTAAAATACCAATACTTTCATTATTAATCTGACTTTATGAATATATTAATAGATTTTTTTATGTGATGTAACTTTGATGAGATGATGAAGTAAATATAAAATGTCGATTCACAAAATAATAATTGAGTATGTATTAGTGAAGTAAACAAATAACTAAAAAAAATCAAGTTACTGTAGCAGACTGTTTTAGGTAGCTTTCATTACAAAAAGCTACCTATTGCAGCCGTTCGGAGGAAAGCGATTTCAAAAAATTTTGGTATATTTTCAATATATATATATATATATATATATATATATATATATCTGATCTTTGTCACAATGTAACTCTCGTATTTATGAACCTATTTAGTTGTAACTTCGCGTATACATAGTGCATATCAATACCTCGACCGAGTTCGTTGGCCAGCTTCATCCGCCATCATGTTTCAAAATGGCGGCCATTTTTTTTTTTTAATGTGGTACCAAAGAATGGGAAATTGAAAAATATTTTTTTCTTATGTGTTTGACCTTCATACAAAGATTTCGGAGCAGTTTTTGTTTCGTCTATATCTTCAAAAATGTCTGAGTTATAGCACGTTGAATTTCTAGCTTGGCTGACATTTTGAAACGACCTGATATTTGTCACGCGATAACAGGCGTATTTATGAATCGATTTGGATGTACCTCGGTGTATACATAATACGTACCAATGTCTGGACCGAGTTCGTTCGACAGCTTCATCCGCCATCTTGTTTCAAAATGGCGGCCATTTAAAATTTTTAAAAAATTTTTAAATTTAAAATGAGGTACCAAAAAATTGGGAAATGAAAAAGATTTTTTTGCATGTGTTTTACTCTAATACAAAGATTCCGGAGCAGTATTTGTTTCCTCTATATCTTAAAAAATGGCTGAGTTTTAGCATTTTGAATTTCCATTGTGGCTCACATTTTGAAACGACCTGATTTTTGTCACGCGATAACAGGCGTATTTATGAACCGATTTGGATGTAACCTGGTGTGTACATAGTACATACCAATGTTTCGACCGAGTTCGTTAGCCAGCTTCATTCACCATCTTGTTTCAAAAAGGCTATCATTTTAAAAAAATAAATTTAAAATTTAAAATGAGTTATCAAAAAATTCGAAAATGAAAAAGATTTTTTTATGTGTTTGACCTTAATACAAAGATTCCGGAGCGGTTTTTGTTTCGTATATATCTTTAAAAGTGGTTGAATTATAGCACTTTGAATTTCTAGCATGACTGACATTTTGAAACGATCTGATATTTGCCACGTGATAACACGCGTATTTATTAACCTATTTCGATGTAAGAAGTCATGTGGATAGTATATTGTAATATCTCGACCAAGTTCGCTGGCCAGCTTCATCCGCCATCTTGTTTCAAAATGGCGGCCATTAAATTAATAAAAATATATTTCAAGTGAGGTGCAAAAAAAAAATTAGAAATTGAAAAAGGTTTCTTTCTTAAGTATTTGTCTTTCGTATAAAGATTCCGGAGCATTTTTTGTTTTGTCTTTATCTTAAAAAACGGCTCAGATATAGCAGTTTCAATTTCTAATGTGAGTGACATTTTAAAAAATCTGATTTTTTTGCCTGCGACAGCACTATCAACCGATTCCGATGTGAGTGAGCATGTGCACAGAATTTACTAATATCTCGACCAAGTTCACTCGTTAACCCCATCCACCATGTTGTCTTAAAATGGCAGGAATTTCAATATATCGCCGAATTTGGCAACCAAATATAAGTTACTTTAAATAAAAGCAGCTTGGATTCGCGAAATTCTCATTCATAATGATTTAGTATTGATAAAAATTAGTATTGAATCTCCTCTAATAGCTTTCCCCTAAATTGAGCTTCGTGTGTTTGAATAATATAAGCTTGCTTTTTAAAATTAAGGAATATGAAAGCTACCTTTTCCTCCCGGCACTGGCCGGAAGGACTTTTTACTTATTGCACAGATATTTACTTTTTGCATGCTAGTGGGCACAGTTTAGTAACAGGCCACAACAGTGTATTTTTGTAGCAAACTTTTTTGTTATTCACATGTATTTTAAATCCCATTGTTTTCAATATATCCTTCATTTTGAAAATCAGTAACCGATCATGTACTACATTTTATGACGCTTTCCTTTAAAAATTCTATATATGATAAGGCGACTATTTTAAAATCAGAAAGTATTATTGAGTACCTTAATAACATAATAAACTTTCAAGACGGCTAGCCAATTTCTAAGAAAGTTACTGTCTAGAATGTAAAAATAAAAAAAAAAAAAAAAAAAAAGACAAGAAAACAAACAGGCAGACAAGCTCACAGTTTTTGCATCCTGAATTTATACAGAATTTTTGCATCCTGACCACAACCGAAAGGAGCTTTCTCCCCACCAAAATTATGGAAATCGGTCAACAGTTGTGTGGACATACATAAAAAATATAAACAATGGAGTTTATAACCTCTATTTTTATATATACCTTCCTTTACATTTATCCCTTCCATTGTCTGTTAAAGGAGAGGGGTTAGAAGGTCAATGTCCATATTTCTGAATTAAAACGAATTCTGAGTTCCTAAATGTGGCAGTTTATAAATTTCTTTCAGCATTATTCCTAAATACTAAGAATTTACAAATATGAAAACAATGTGGGAAATTTTTCAAAAGAATGAAAAGGGGAATTCAAAATATAGAATTCTACTCGCAATCCTCAACAATCGCGATACTTCTTGTGAGGTATTTTAAAAGAAAAATTATGCAATAGATTTTTTGAAATTTGTTTTTTACCATCTAAATGTTGAGAATTGATATAAACATAGTCTGCTCCTAATAGCTAATTTTATAAATTTAAAGTACGTCTAAAAAGCAATAAACTTAAAGTAAAAAGGCAAACCACTTTTTAATAAGGCATACCTTATTTAAAAAAGAGATAATTTTCCAGAAAATAGTACATAAACATCATAATTTAAACTTTCGGATGGTAGAATCAGAAACCAATTTTTCACTAACGTAGAAGGTACCACATAATCCAATGTTGAAATGTATCCAAAAATATACATGTTCTCCTCAAAATTGTTATATTTACTTTCCGCAAGCAAAGCCTTCTTTCTCTGTTTTATTTTCCTTTTATAGTATTACTGCTTAAAGTCCAGTAATAGGGGATTTTACCTGGCAAAATTAATTGTAGTTCTGAAAATCGGCTTACTTTATGTTTTTCGGGTCGCTGAATCCGAATTTATAACTTCCCACCAAAATTTCCCCCGGTAACTTCTAGAAATTTTGATAAAATGCCCCCCCCAAAAAAAGTTTTTATTAAAAAAATCAATTTTTTTATTGTTTTAGGGAAAAAGTACTGAATTTCTCTTCAGAAAGTAGAAAAAAATTGCAACAAATATGTATGACATTATGACGTATGATGAATGGGAATGGGGGGGGGGGGATCTGCCTCGGAACATGCGCCGCGGTGCTGCGTGCACTAAGTTGCGCAATTTCACTTAACCACTCACATCGTTTACATTCGCCCTCCCGTCTCCCCTCCGAACTTTCCCTATAAGGTTTACTTTAAGTTTTTTGGGTAACTGAATCCGAATTTTTAACTTTCCCCCAAAATTCCCCCACGCAACCCCCCAAAATAGCTGTTTTTAAAATAAATGTTTTATTGTTTTAGGGGATAAGTATGTACAAATTCAGATAGTTGACAAAATTTTCAACAAATAGGATATATGAAATTATCACGTAGGATAAACGTTGAGAGAGGGGGGGGGGGGGGGTTGCCTCGGAACATTCCCCGCGCGCTGTTCTCAAAAACCAAATTTTTTCAAAAAATCAATTTTTTGGGGGGAGTTGCCGGGTGAAATTTTGGTAGCAAGTTACAAATTCGGATTCAGCGAACCAAAAAATATAAAGTGAGTCGAAATCCAGAACTGGTATTAATTTTAAAAGGTAAAATCCCCTATTGCTGGACTTGCATAACTTAGCACACGTAGCGCCGCAGCGCATATTCAGAGGCACCCCCCCCCCTTCCCCGTTCATCCTACGTCATAACGTCATATATCCTATTTGTTGCAAATTTTGTCTACTTTCAGAATTTCTACATACTTTTCCCCTAAAACAATAACAATTTTAATTTAAAAACAACTTTTTTTTTGGGGGGGGGGGTTGCGAGGGGAAATTTTGGCGAGAAGTTAAAAATTCGGATTCAGAAAACCCAAAAAATTAAAATAAACCTTATAGGGAAAGTTCGGAGGGGAGACGGAAGGGCGAATGTAAACGATGTGAGTGGTTAAGTGAAATTGCGCAACTTTGTCCACGCAGCACCGTGGCGCATGTTCCGAGGCAGATCCCCCCTCCCCATTCATCCTACATTATAATGTCACATATCTTATTTGTTTCAAATTTTGTCTACTTTCTGAATTTCTAGATATTTTTCCTCTAAAACATCAAAAAAATTAATTTTTTAATAAAAACCTTTTTTGGGGGCATTTTACCAAAATTGGGGGGGGGGGGTTGCCGGGGGAAAATTTTGGTGAGAAGTTAAAAATTCGGATTCAGCCACCCAAAAAACATACAGTAAGCCTTTTTCCTGAACTACCATGAATTTTGCTAGATAGATTCCCTATACGGTCTCCATTGCCTGGACTATTGTGCTAATATGGTTATAAAAATCTAAATAAATTATGTAAGACCCATAGTTTATAATAGATTCCTAGCAAATTATAGTAATAGGCTAAAATCTTTACGTATTATTGAAATTGATAAATCCTTACAATAATCTTACGTTCCCAACACTTAAAAAAATGAAATGTAAAAAAAATATTGTAAATGAAAAATTTTTAATTACACGACTTAAATATTTTTTAATAACTTTCGCCTGGAAAAAAGAGTTAAAACTCTAAATATCTAAGCAGTAGCAAAAAAATATTTTTCTATGCTCAAATCGCTCCTAGAAAATTAATATTTTATTCAACTTCAACAAAAAATGCTACTTACGAAACATTTATATATTTTTAATAGGCATACGTCTAAGTCTTTATATAAAAATGTTTCATATATACAGAGGATAAGTCAAATAATCCAGGTTATAAGTTTCCAAGTGCAATGAAATAATTTTAAACATTATTTATTAATGCATAAAATTATCTCATACCTGTATATGTTGCAGATAAATGTTCTTGAATTATTTTATAAAGACATTATTGTAATATTCTTCAGACTCTTTCAGTTGTAAAATTTCTTAAAAATGAGATTAAAAGACATATTTGAAAATTTGATAGTTTAGTCAAGAAGTATCACCACATCAATTTTCTTTATTTTAGAGGTTTTTTATTGTAATTTAATAATGTACTTACTAATTTGAAACATCATTTTTATTAATTTAAGAACGCATATTCTGAGATCAAGATGATTTACATTATTGCATTTTAGTATTCGACTTGCTTTTATATCACAAAGTTAACATATATTAACAATCTATTCATAATGAAAAGTCACCCTACTTTATAAAATCTTTTTATCGTATATCGAATAAGTAAAATCTTATTTCGTTTGTTAGAATTTTTTTTAAATAATTTTTAGAACTTGAATGTTTTGATAAATTGAATAAAAAATATTTTTGAAGAATTTGCAGCACAATATCAATGTATCAATTCTTTATATTCTTCTTTTTTATCAAAGTGAATATACGGATTACGTTTGTACTCAGAGACTTTGCTATGTAGAAAGAAAATTTCACATAAAAGTAATTGTTTAACACAGGGATTTTAGAAGGAAATAACATATTTTATTTTAATTTATACCCGAGTGATCCAAATGTTACAAAAAATAAAAATTCAATAACACAAAAAGTATGCACAATAGCACAAAACTATTTTTATTGCTTCGGAAAGATATGTTGTTGTTTTTTACATGACGAAAATTTTGAAGCCAGAGTAATTCAATTTGCACAAACAAGAGTCGTTACAGTTGTGTCAGCAGTTGTACAATGAGAAGCACAGTTCAAAATGCATGTAAGATTACCGATGTTACATTTAACGGAAGGCGTTAAGTAAGACTAGCTGTCAGATATGTCACGTTTCTCTTCACAAAATGAAAAATGATAGCTTCTGTAATTCCTCTGGGATTCCTTAGAAAGACCATCACGAAGGACATTCTCCTTTAGTCTACATCTTTCGTAAACATAACAGGCCATATCAAAAACACAACTAATACTTTAGACAAAGTGACGTTTTATCTGAGATCACGCAAAGACCAGATGGCCATAACGTAATAAACATTTTTAATTGGGACCTCCAGATGCCTATCTATAAAATTCACATGTCAATGTTTCACAAAATCCAGATGGAACGTGTAAACAGATTTAATGCTGTAAATATCTTGAGAAGTGCTGCGTAGCATTCTGAATTTGTAAGAACTGAAACTTTTTTGACAAAAATGACTTAATGTAAACCACGTGGTTTGGCTATGCGATTGACTGGACTCTCTCGAAAAGGGCCCCGTGGATGAGATGCTGCTGTGACACGACCCAAGGCGGTCAGTTATCGGTTCTGCTGGAGGAGCGATTCGCTCCTAAAGGATCAAATTTTTTATGTTAAGACTGTGTGTGTTTGCTGATGTGAGTGTCCGTGTTTCGTCAATAAAAAAACTGTAGAAAATGAACTCAAAGTTCTTTTTATTTTAGTTAAGAGAAATTCCGTAAGTTAGATTTTTATTGACGTTACAGGTGGTGTCAGAATTCGGGATTCGAGTTGTTCAAAGAAAGCTTGGACACACACGCACACAAAAAAACTTAGCTAGCTTAAGTGTCACTTTTACCCACGGAATGATCAGTGAAGATTATTCTTTCAAGAAGTAGAGAAGTCGCTGTCCTGATTGGAAGATTGTGGAGAAGACTGCTGCTTGCATCGTTCAGAAGAGAAGGGTGTTGCTTCCCCCTCCCCCCCCTGCTGAAGGAAAGAAGAGAGACTCATCAGCTGGTTGGTGAGAAAAGGGTTATGTTTTGACTTATTTTTGTGAGAAAAGAAGAACTCGTGGTTTGTGTAGTGCAGTGCGGTTCTGTGAATTGTTTTCCCGGTGTTTATATGTCGTTTAAGTGGACCTTAGGGTCAGAAAGAAAGTGATTCTTGTGTTCGGTGGGCCACCCGGCTGAAGAAATCAGTGAAAGATCTGGATTTCCGTTCGTTAGTGTCTGAGAGCTTCAAGTGGGGTAAGTCACAATTTTGAGTTTGGAGTTAATGTATGGTGATTTATTTTGTTTAATTAAATTTAAAATTGTTGATCTTTTGAAAATTTTAAAACTTTGATAACAAAATTTGAAGGTGGGTCTAGACATGGGAGTGAGTCAGCATTTTACATATGTTATTGTAATAAATGTTTGATTATATTGTATGAAAAACAGTATATATTTCTTTTTGTTTGTTGCATTGAAGTAGAGTAGTACCTTTTATATAGAGAAATTTGGGTTGAAAAAAAAGGTAGAAATGGCTTTCCTGGGTTAAAGAGAAAATGAAAATTTGAAGAAATTAGTTGATGAACTGGAACTTGCCCGGACGGGAAACGAAACCCGGATTCAATTAAAGCATTTAGTGCTGGAATCTCTACATTATGAAGAATACGTTCAGGCTCTTTAATAAACTATACTAGAGACAGCCCAGGAAGAATTAGTAAAGCAAGAAAGTGAGCGCGTCCGGTTACAGGGAATCGAACGTGAGGACATGTTGCGTCAACAGCAATGGGATCGCGATGAGGCCATTCGTAAACAGAAATTAGAGCAAGAAAGGGAATTAAAAGAACAAGAATTAAAAAATAAATTTGAGCTAGAGAAACTAAGAATCGACAAAGGAATTCCCCAGGCCCCGGAAAATGCAAATAGTATACCTTCGCGTTCCTCGGAACAGAATTTTAAAAAATTAATCCCGGATTTTAACACTGAAAAAACAGACATTAGCCTGTATTTGGTTTTGTTTGAACGCCAAGCTAAACAGGTTAGAATACCGAAAGAAAATTGGGTCTCTAATTTAATTGGGCTGTGGATATCATTTCAATTATTGCTAGACAACCCGAGACAGATTCAGAGGATTATGATAACATTAAAAGTATCTTGTTAAAAATTTTTTAATTAAACCAGGAGAGTTTTCGACAAAAATTTATGAGCCATCAAAAATCACAATCTTTGAATTGGCAAGATTTCGGTTTCGAAATCCGAAATTACTTAAACGAATGGTTAGCGGGCTTATCTATAACTTCCTTTGACGAATTAAAAGACCTTTTGGTCGCCGATCAAATTAAAAGGCGTGCAAAGTTTGAAATGCCTGAACATTTTATTGACAAATGGCCACTGCTTAAGACGGAAGCAGATATACTTGAATTGTTAGATGGGTATGAGAGTGTCAGAGCGTCGTTTAAGAAAAATCGGTAGGCAGAGGATGGAAATACGCGTCTGAAATCGGGTGAAAAACAGGCGGAAACGAAGAATGAAACTCCCCTCCCTAGTGCGTCAGCCCAACGCGGTACCATGAGTCGGGAGAAGGCATTCGAAAAAAGAGTGGAGCGTAGATGCTTCCATTGCAACTCAAGGATGCATTTACGGAATTTCTGTCCAGAATTGAATAAAAATTCCGGATCTAGGAATTTGGGTGAAGAGATTGAAACGGGAGCGAAAGCTAGAGTAAGCTATGTAGGAGTGGAGAGATTAAATTCTAGATGTGTCCGGGATAAACAACGGAAGGCCGTAGGCAAACGTAAATTACCAGTCATTGATATAAATATTTTGGGCAGAAAAGTAAAAGGAATAAGTGATTCGGGTACGGAATTATCCATTTTCCGAAGCGAATTAATTCCAGAGAAGTATAAAACGGGTGAAGAGATCGATTTAGTTTCGGCCATCGGAAAAATTCGCAGAGCGGTCCTGACAAAGGTTCCTTGTTTCTTTGTGGAACGGGAACCAGGAAAATTCACCCAGGATTTTTATAACTGCTGCGGTTGTACCAGAATTAAATTGTGAAGCTTTGCTGACACCTTGTATTTGTAGGCGTTTGTTTAAATTGAGAAAGTCGGATCGCAGGTACGCGAGCTGGAGTAATTCAAATATCCGGGTGCAAGAAAAGAGTAAAGTTGAGGAGGCAGGATTATGTAAAATTAAAACTGGAGAGAGTTTTAAAGGCAGTGAGACATTTGAACCCGAAGTGATAAATAAGACGTTAGAAAATCGCGGGCAGGGCAAAAAAATAAACGCAAATTCCGACATTAAAGCGTTGGAAGACATTGTTCAAAAAAGTGTAAGTGAAATCCCCATTGTACAGATAAATAACTTAGAGGTTATTTCCGATGTAATTGTTGAAGGAAAACAAACTTTAAAATTTCCTGTACGGGATAAATCGAGTAGCAGATTACCCGAAAACACCCGTTAGATCTCTAAATAGGATAAAATGAAGGAGAAATCCAGTATCTGTTTTCAGTTTTTCGGAAAACAACTTTGCTTATCAGAGCTGTAAGAGATAAACAGAGATCGGAGATTAGGGATGTTTTGTTTTATTTTGTTTTGCTAAGAGTGAATTGCATATTGCGTTATTTAGTTTTATAGTGTGTGAATATGTGTTTATTTGAAAAGTGATTTTTTTTATATACACAAAGTTAAATAAATTATTCATTGTATGAAACTTATTAAGTAAAAGTGAAAGGATTTGATATATTAACCAGCAGAGTTAAGTGGAGTTAAAGTGTTTTTATGAAAGACTATTGAGTCAGTATTAAGAAGTAAGAGAATTTAAAAATATAACTATTCTTGGATGTTTTAGACATTTAATTATAAATGCTTTTCTTATTTTGGCTTGATAAAAAGGAAAAAAAAATAATTTGAGAAAGCAAATAAGTTGAAATTTAGAAATTGTAATTTGAATTAGAACTTGTAATTTGAGTTAGAAATTGTATATTGTACAGAATAGTTAGAACATTCATTTTGGTTCTGAATGTAAATATTGTAAATATTATTCTTTTAAATTACTTTAAATTGAGAAAACAAAAAACCTTGTGTTTTGAAACAAGTAAAGGTTAAGAAGAACCTTTTGATAGAAGTACTGAAAATTTTGGTTTACTGATTTTTGTTAAAAAAAGGTTTTAAATCGGTTAGGAGGACTGAATTGCTATATGTCTGTCTAGAATACAGATGCTATATATTATTAAGAATAGTTTGAGTGTTTGTTTTATTATTGTGTTAAAATTCTTTTAGGTAACTTATCGTATATAAAAAGTTTAAACGTGTTTGGTTTTATTAGTGTATTGGAATTCTTTCTGAAGAAATTATCTCTATATAAAGAATATATATATATATATATTATTATTGTTAGTTATCCATGTGAACGTGAGAGAGCGAATTTTTATTGGAGGTACCTGTGATGTTTAAAATTTTTATCTATTCTGATTGTGTTAAAAGAAAATTCGTAATGAAGGTACTGGTTTGTTATAAAATTGTTGGAGTGCTTATCATTAATCTTAGAATTATTATATAACTGTTTGCAATTGTATTGTGTTTGTTATGTTTATTATGTTTATTGTGTGTTATGCTGAATCCCTTCCATGGTAACGGAGTACCTTTTGATAAATGTTTTGATTTTGAAATTTTACATTTTATTAATTTTGGAGTAGATAGAATTGTTAGGGATAGCATTAACTCCGAATTTCACTGTGATTGTGCGTCCTAGTGTGAAAAATTTTCCCTTAAAGGAAAATTTATATGGGGCATGGAGGGGGTGTGACGTTTTATCTGAGATCACGCAGAGACCAGATGGCCATAACGTAATAAACATTTTTAATTGGGACCTCCAGATGCCTGTCTATAGAATTCACATGTCAATATTTCACAAAATCCAGATAGAACGTGTAAACAGATTTAATGCTGTAAATATCTTGAGAAGTGCTGCGTAGCATTCTGAATTTGTAAGAACTGAAACTATTTTGACAAAAATGACTCAATGTAAACCACGTGGTTTGGCTATGAGATTGACTGGAATCTCTCGAAAAGGGCCCCGTGGATGAGGTGCTGCTGTGACACGACCCAAGGCGGTCAGTTATCGGTTCTGCTGGAGGAGCGATTCGCTCCTAAAGGATCAAATTTTTTACGTTAAGACTGTGTGTGTTTGCTTATATGTGTGTCCGTGTTTCGTCAATAAAAAAAACTGCAGAAAATGAACTCAAAGTTCTTTTTTATTTTAGTTAAGAGAAATTCCTTAAGTTAGATTTTTATTGGCGTTACAACAAGTTGTTTGACATAACTGGATCATTGATTGACAAATAATAAAAACAACGTATTTTAAGACAACCTAAATGTCTGCGGACTCTAAGCCATATTTCTTGTGCGTAAAGAAAAATCATGTTATATATGTGTCGTTCAATGCACTGATCGATTAACTCCATTAAATGAAAATGTTCAGTATAAACAGTTAAAGTTATTGTAACTAGAAAAATATTGTATCTATATAAGATTTTTTTCTCGGGATATTTAGATTGAACTCATTAATTTTCTTTTAATTTATAGTAACTTTTTATCACTGTATAAATATATAGAAACTTTTTAATATTCCTTTATTTAAAAAAAACAATGCCACTTAAAATGGAGTAAGTCGGATTGTCTTCTGAACACCTCATATAATGGGGGACTGCTAAAATAAATGAAATAAACATTTGCTTGTGGTTGATGTATGGTATTTTATAAATTGATAAAATTAAGCATGAGAACAAGACATTTCACACAGTTTTAGTATAAAGCATAATGTTGGGTATTGAAATAAAATATTTTATTTTTTCAAACTTTTAATTAAAAAACTTCTGTATCGGAATATATACTTTATCCCATTTAAGGTGGTTTTGAAAAAATATTTTTCCTTGTCCATTTTCCCTTGTCCTGTAGATTTCGAAGTTAAGTACAAATTTCAACAAAAAAACTAAATCATGATTAGAGATAAACCCACTTTAACAATTTTATCTGGCCGCTTTTGACGAGCTTTTAATTTCATTTTTATAGAAGAGCTGGTTTTATCAGAATCATGTTAAGGCGGTACTCAAAAATTATTTTTCTATGCTCAACAACTCGAAACTTTCTGGCACATTTTTAGATTCATTTTTAATAGAAAAATTATGAAACTTGCTGACGTGATTTTTGAAGAGATTTTTAAAACACCTCTGTTTTTATTTTTCGTCCAATTTATTAAAGCTTGATTTATGAACAATTCTTTTCTCAGTAGGACAATATTTTTCATTTCTGACACAATCGCTTCGGGAAATTTCTGTTCAAAATGCCCACTTTGACATCATTTTTTGAAATATATTCTGCTCTATCAAAAAATCGATCATTACGCTACATTATATAGTTTCTGAATAAGAGAATCTACCAAATGGATGCTCTTGAGAGCAAAAATGAATTTAAAAATGAGTCAGAAAATAAGTAGTTTGGATTTGAATACACCCTTAATAAGATTATTTTTTCTTCAACCACTATGGATTTTCAATTTGTTTTTGCTGTAAGAATTCGTCCTATCAAAAGCTTTTCTATATAAATGTTGTAGACAATATTAAGAAGATATATGCTAAATTCATGGGAATTTTATATCTTGTAAATTGATGGAGTTATGGATTTTTTCTTCTTCACCCCCCCCCCCCTTTTTTTCATTTTTATTTTTTTTTTTGCGGTAAGAATTGGTCTTATCAAAAACTTGTGAATAGAAAAGTTGTAGATAACATTAAGGAGATTTGTAATAAAATTAATTGGATTTGATATCTTTAGAATTGACGAAGTTATGAATTTTTTTTCTCCCAAAAACACTATTTTTGCGCCCCTTGAGCCCATTTTTAACTTTATCAAAAATCTGTGATACATAAATTTTTGGCCCTATTTTTAGAAGTAATAAAAACTTTAAACTGATTTGATATGTACAAAAATTAAGAAGTTATGGGGTTTTTTCAGTTTTCCCAAAACCCCTCCATATTTCCATCCCCTTAGCCCGATTTTGCCCATTAACGAACTTGGTCGTGATTTTGTGTCCCTTGATTTTATGTATCAGTTTGGAAGAGATTTGTTCAAAATTGGGGAAGTTATCGTGTCCAGAAGAAAGTGATATGTATACACACACACACACACACACACACACACACACACATATATATATATATATAGATAGATAGATAGATATAAATTTTTTCTGAGAGAGGTTTTGGGTTCTAGGGGTCATGATCGATGTAGATCTGCAAAAATTTTCTGAAATTCCAACATAGGGGAGAATGTAATAGGTAGTATTTCATCTGAAATCTACCTAATTATGATATTTACAAGTATGATTATTAAAATGATTTCAAATCAAACAGTTTTTCGTAATAAATGAATCACATCTTGAGTTATAAGCGATTGTTGTTACAGAACAGCAGTTTTTTTTTTTTAATTCGCTGTCGTATCCGGAAATTCAGTTTAAAACGCTAAATTTTGCAGCATTTTCTGAAAAATAATCTGTCTTCTTGTTGACTTCGTAAAACAGAAGTTTTGCTGCAGTGACACGTAAAGTCCTTATCCGTCCTCCCAATGCGATAAACATGTCCAGCAATTACATACTGATTGCATTTTGCTTTCGAAAATAGCCCGAGAACGGCACGTTTTCTAAATTCATCTGGATTTCTTTCTTTTAAGTTATGATTTCATTATAATGCAAACAGACATTAAAGGAAGATGTTATTGAGAAAAGAAGAATGAACGTGCAAACATTTTATACGTTTAAGAAAATGCTGAAAATTTCATTAAAATATTGTGAAAAAAAGTAAAAAGATAAAAAAATCCAAATATTGGCTTTAAAGTGTCTGCCTTGAGGCGTAGAGGCTGCAAACATCCGTTTCAGAGAAAACTGTCTGATTCTAACATTGATGTATGCTGTGCTGACAAATAAACTGATGGGGAGTGTAATAAAAGTGTGTGTAACGAAACATGTTTTGAAATTTATATGTCACCCCTCAATCCCTTTACGAAAGAGTAAGTATAAAATTAAGGCAGTTGCTCTCAATTGCTGTGTCATGAAAGTATCTCAGATGTACACTTTGTTGATTGTTATACATTTATTATCTTATTCCTCTCAGTTGTACCTTTTAAATATTTCTATTAATTTCCATGAACATTGTTTTAATAATTTTCTTTACATTTCATAGAACAGACTAAAGTTTATATTTAAATATGGTTCAATTTTTTAGTTAATCTGAATAAATCTCATATATCTGGCTTTTTGTATAGCGCAAATACAAACTTTAGATTGTGTTATATTAGAACTATATTAGTGTAGTTATGTAAAAATCATATATGCATAAGTATATAATAATATAGTTTTTTAATATAGTTCTTTGTAGATCATCTCTTAGCAAATGTTTACATTTTCGAAACTCATAATATAATAAATTTGTGCAATACTTAATGTCTGTTAACGCTTAAAAAATAGAGCTTTACCGAATACTTGGAATTAGGCAAAATTTGTCGAGTATTCTGTATTTCGTACACTATGCTGACTATGTACCACTATTTATAAACTAAACAAATTCTAAAATTAAGAGTACAGTAGTGTACATAAGGTACAATTTCAAAACATGAGATATTCAATAAACTTTACATTCTAATATAAATAGCTATAGCGAGCAGTATTCTTTTACAATAAACAGAATTAATATCAGAAACAGCGATAACAGATTGAAGAATCATGTTAATTTTTTTTTTGTTAGTTTTCATTTTCTTTATCATTCTCTTTTTACAACTTTTCAAATAATACAGCTTCATTAACATAAAAGCTTTTTTTTATGAAGCATATTATTTATTAAATTTAGAATTAAACTAAATTTTAAAAATACACTTGCATTTTGAAAATTATGTTCTCAAACTTTGAAGAAATTTTAAATTTAACAGGGTTGCTACTCATATAGGCGAATGAAATTCCCTGTCTTTCCCAGATATATTTTAGGAAATTTCCAGTTTAGCATTGTAGTGTTAACTGCATATGCTGAGAGTAAAACTGATATTGTACCACTCAAAGATAATCAAAACTTTAGATAACATTGATTAACATTTTCACTTATGCAGCCTCCCAACCCCACCCCACACCAAAAAGAATTGCTTTTAGGACTATAATAGAAATTGCTGTCTATAACAATTTCTGTGTTTAAAAAATAATTTTCCACCAAACTGAAGAAAAAGGCATTGCAATATTTTTGTATTGAATCATAATTTACTTCAGCAACTATCACAGTCTCATTTAAATTCCAACATTAGGCAAAGGGGGTTGAGAAGCAGACCTTTCAGAGTGGGGGTTAAGGAGATTTGATAGGATTCATTAATTATATTAACTGTATCCTCAATATATATATATATATATATATATATATATATCACAGAAAATTTCAAAGAAGTATATTAATAAGGTAAAAATTTTAAATTGTGTTGAGGAGGAGAGTGACTTAAATGAAGCTTCTAAAAGTCCTAATTTCCAATCTCTTCCGTTATGGGGCAAAGCTTGTACTAATTAAGCAATATCCACGAAATTTTATTAAATTCCCTGACTTTTCCAGATTTTGGATAAAATATCAAAATTCCATGACTTATTGCGCAAATTGCTCAAATCCATGGTTTTTCTAGTTTCTCCAGGTAGTATAGCAACACTGATTTAACATTTGTAACATTTTTCGTAACATTTTTCGTTACTTACGTGCTATCCGAGCATCGTCGAAATCACTGCGGCAAAAGTATCAATCATGGTAACTTTCCTCTGTTTTTCTTCATTTTAACAGCATTGTTAATATTATATTGATGCAGAAGTTTTTATATCTTTACAACTATATAATATCGATATAGCATGTTTATATTGCATAATATTTATATTACATTCATTCTGGTGGGCATAACAAACCACTGAAATTAAAAATACCATCGTTAAGATTGGTTTACTGATATCATTCAATATATCAGGACTTGAAATTAACATTTCGTGTGAGAGGAGTCTCCCTCCCAACATTTAAAAATGAAATTTGTAAAGTAAGAGTCCCACAAATTTGTATAGCTTGGGACCAGGAACTGTGCAGATTTCTGGTTACTGCTTTGTTTACATTTTATAAACTGTAATATTAATGTAATAACTGACTAAAAATCATAATGAATAATTATAATAAAGTGAAATACTATTATATAATTAAGTGAAGTAATAAAGTAAAATAATAAAAATTAAGAAAGTTTAAAACTGATTAAAATATTAAAATTTAAGTTTAAATAAAATAAATGCACAACTTATATCCATATGCTTAATAATCATGAGATATGTTTTTCATCAATTAATAAAACTCGCCATCATAAAAGATACACAAATTAATTTACATCAAAATCGTACAATAAGGAAGTTTTATTTCATGTTTAGCCAGACTTTTTAACTAAAGAAGCTTGATAAATACATAAATGTATTTAGTAAAAAGATCACAATCGGTGTCGCCAAATGAATACTAAAATTTTATTTTGAATACCACTATTTTCGTAGAAAATTAGTCGCCTTAGTTAATTACAGAAATTTTGCTATTGAATAAAGCGAATAATACTGCACTAAAATAGTGGTATTCAAAATAAAATTTTAGTATCCATCTGATAACACAGATCATAATCGCCATTGATATCAGTACTATCTTGAATTTTTTCGGAAGTAAATTTACACTTCCTTCATGAAAAAGCCTGAGTTCAATCTTATTAACTACCATTAGATATTAATATGCATACCAAATGATATAGTTTTTTTTTTTTTTTAAATCTTGAATTTTTCCCCTAAATCTCAATTGTAAGTTTCAATGTTGACATCTGCATCGACATGTGCGCTTTAAGCAATTGCAGATTTTAGGGAGTCTACTGTACATCTGTTTTTCAACTTTCAGCAATGTTATGAACGCAACGGTTAACAATTGAGTTAAATGATTTTCTGAATTTAAGTTTTATTCGATTTTCAGTGCTGAAGCCTCTTTCAGAAGGTGCATTTGTGATAGACAGCATAAAAGCAGCTTTTATAACTTTGGAAATTAATTAGACATTTATAATTATGCTCCCTTAAAAATTTCTGAAAACTTCACAAAATCTGATGTGCCTTCTGTTTTAACTAATTGCATGAATAATGCATATTCGGGTTCATGGCATCATCAGTATCCATTTTTTTTTAATAAAATTGTTTTAGTATATCCTTAATGAAGTACAGCCAAAACTGGAATCCCTGCTATTTTCTTTGATTGAACTAGGTTCTATGCATTGAAATCTTAAATCCATTTTAGTCCAGGCAATAGACACCGTATAGGGACTCTACCTAGCAAAATTAATGGTAGTACTGGAAATCGGCTTTGTAGATGTTTTTTGGGTCACTGAATCCGAATTTTCAACTTCCCACCAAAATTTCCCCCGGCAACCCCCCCTAAATTTTGGTAAAAAGCCCCCCAAAAAAGGTTTTTATTAAAAAAATCAATTTTTTATTGTTTTAGGGGAAAAGTGTCTAGAAATTTAGAAAGTAGACAAAATTTGCAACAAATTAGATATATGGCATTATGACTTAGGATGAAGGGGAAGGGGGATCTGCCTCGGAACATGCACGCGGGGCTGCATGGACTAAGTTGCGCAATTCCACTTAACCACTCACACGTTTACATTCGCCCTCCCATCTCCCCTCCGAAATTTCCTTATAAGGTTTACTTTAAGTTTTTTGGGTTACTGAATCCGAATTTTTAACTTACCCCCAAAATCCCCCCCCCCCCGAAACCCCCCTAAAAGAGTTGTTATTAACTTAAATTTCTTATTGTTTTAGGGAAAAAGCATTATAAAATGAAATTTTTGTGGGAAGTTACAAATTCGGACTTAGCGACGCAAAAAAACATAAAGTGAGTCGAAATCCCACCAAAATTTCACCCGGCAACCCACTAAAAAATTATTTTTTGAAAAAATTTGTTTTTTGAGAAAAGCGCGCGGGGAATGTTCCGAGGCAGCCCCCTCTCTCCCCGTTTATCCTACTTCATAATGTCACATATCCTATTTGTTGCAAATTTTGTCTAGTTTCTGAATTTCATAATGCTTTTTCCCTAAAACAATAAAAAATTTAAGTTAATAACAACTCTTTTAGGGGGTTTCGGGAGGGAAAATTTTGGGGGTAAGTTAAAAATTCGGATTCAGTGACCCAAAAAACTTAAAGTAAACCTTATAAGGAAAGTTCGGAGGGGAGATGGGAGGGCGAATGTAAACGTGTGAGTGGTTAAGTGGAATTGCGCAACTTAGTCCACGCAGCACCGCGCGCATGTTCCGAGGCAGATCCCCCCTTCCCCTTCATCCTAAGTCATAATGTCATATATCTAATTTGTTGCAAATTTTGTCTACTTTCTAAATTTTTAGATACTTTTCCCCTAAAACAATAAAAAATGATTTTTTTTTAATAAAAACCTTTTTGGGGGGGCTTTTTGCCAAAATTTGGGGGGGGGGGGTGCAGGGGGAAATTTTGGTGGGAAGTTACAAATTCGGATTCAGCGACCCAAAAAACATCTAGAAAGCCGATTTCCAGTACTACCATTAATTTTGCTAGGCAAAATTCCCTATTGCCTGGACTATTTCCAAAGTTTGAAACGAAAATCGTCAATTCATTTCTTCTATTACACGAGAAATATAGATTGAGTTTAAATTGTCAAGTCTTAGTGTCTGTGAATTGTGAGGATCAAATAATTTGTTGTTTCGAAACAGCTTACGTATATTCCAAGATGCCGTCATCTTTTTTTTTTTTTTTTTTTTTTTTTTTTACTTGGCACAAAAATTTGTTTTCGCCAAGTAGAATTTGTCATCAAAACAGTGACGTCACGTAACTTCAGAGGAAGGATAATGATTATCTTTCGGACAAATGTGCATCCAAATGTGCATTGCAGCTCACGGTGAGAAGTTTGAACATTTCAAATAAAGGTATATTGTTATATTTATTTGTTTTTAGGGTTCCGTACTTAAAAAGTAAAAACGGAACCATTATATGATTACTCCTGTGTCTGTCTTTCACAGCCATTTTATTCGTAAACTATGGAACGTGGAAAGTTCAATTGGGGGAAGTAATAAAGGCTATTGACCCACATATTTTCATATTATTAAACATTCATAAATATATTTAGTAAGAATGTAGAGGGTCTAATTAAGCTACTTGAAAAAAAAAAAACTCTTTTCTTTGTACATCGTGTGGGGTATCGTGTGAAAGCTTTCCTAACGTTGAATTCAAAAATATATTCCTTTTAGTTTTAGGTGTTATATTTTCAAAGAAATTATCGAAAATGTAGCGCAAAATGTGTTCTCCCCCATCTAATTCCGAATCTACTGAAAATAAAATTAAGAAGAAATTAGAGGTAGTAGCCGTTAATTTAAACCTTGCAGGAAATTTATAGCGATTACCGTAGGCCACATAGTTTTTGAGAAAAGCGCATTTTTCCGTTATGTTTAAATATCGATTTACGGGCATTCAGCAAAAGTGATGAACAGCGCTGGAGGTACCTATCTTAGCAGGAGTATAAAAGCATTATAGGCAATGATTTTCGAAAAAAATCGTCTGTAATTAGCCGAGATATTAAACCTTAAAGATAAGGACGGTTTGGATATATATACTAGAGTGGTGCGAAAAAAGTCAAGTTGATATTTCCGAGTCGCTATAGTGCGGAAAAGTTGCGATTGGTAAATACAAGAAAAACAAAAAAAAATTCTTCAAATCGGACTTTATCTTCCGATCCCGCAAACCGCCTAAAAATTCCAAAAAATTGAAAATTTCCGATTTTTTCAGATTTTATTTTTTACATTTATATATTTTTTATCGCTATAGGGAAAAATATTTGCAGTTTGTACTGTTTAATAATAATAATAATAATAATAATTGTGTTTAGAGAATATCTTCCGATCGCGCAAGCTCAATAAATATCGGCAAAAATTCAATTTTGAGTGATTTTCATGCATTAAGAATATAATCAACTGAGGTCAGTTTGCAGTCTCAGGTTAAGATTTAAATGTTAATTGATACTATTGAGCATATTAAGTTATTTTTAAACAACCTAGAACTTACCACGAAGAGTTCGTTTCAGGTCTGAAAAGTTTAGTAGTGCACCCAACTGCCGTTAGCCACGTAGGAAAATAGCGCTGAAGTCGGCGTGCGCGCTCCCACCTAGTCTCACCTAACTCCATAAAATTTACAGAAAAGTCAACTGGATTCAGATGAAATGCTTGGCATATACTATTTTGATGGAAGAAAGGACGATACCCAAGTTAAAGAAAAGATTGCACCTAAACAGGTTCGTCGAACTATTAAAGAGGAACACTTTCCTGTCATAAAAGAACGTGGCTCAGTTTATTTAAGCCATGTGCCTCCAAACTCCGGGCCTGCTAAGGACATTGTAGCTTTCATAGTATCATGTCTTACTGAACAAAGGGTTTCACTAGAATACTTAGATTTGGTAGGCTGTGATGGTACAAATACCAATACTGGATAGAAAGGTGGTGCTATCAGAAAACTTGAAGTTCATCTCCGACGACCACTGCAGTGGGTTGTTTGTTTATTCCATTTTGTTGAATTACCTTTCCGCCATCTTTTTCAACATTTGAATGTTGAAACAGGTGGCCCAAGATCATTTAGTACACCATTTGGACACAATATCATTGTTGTATAAAGCTCTCGGTGATAAATTTTCAATTGACTGGTTGTGAAATTCCAGAAGTGGACAGGCAACTGTTGAGTAAGGACCAAAGATATCTTCTTGGCATAAGTCAAGCAATTAAAAGTGGCAACTTTCCAAATGACTTATTAAAGTGTGACTCCGGCCCAATTTCACATGCCAGATTGCTCACTTGTGCAAATAGAGCCCTTCGACTTTACGAGAGCGTGGAAAACCCATCGGATGCCTTAAAGCCATATTGACATTTATTTTAAAGTCTTACTTCCCAGTTTGTTTTGAAATAAAATGCTGTAAGTACATTACAAACGGGCCTATTCATCTGTACAGAGCAATTGAAACATCTCGATACTTTTGTGACAACCTGAAGAAAGTGTAGTCCCTGAAACTGAACGAAACTCGTTCTTTGCTCACCCGGAAAACCTACTGATGGCAATGGTCTTTTATAAGAGGAGGCACATAAGAGAGCTAGGGCTAAGAAGAGTATTAAAAGCCAGGTAAAATGTTTCAAAGGGTAAAGGTATCTGAATCTTTATCACTTCTACAATCCAGAATTAATTGATTGTAATGTAGCAAAACTAACATTTCCACCTCTTTTTCGGAGAATAACCCATGAAGAAATACATTTCTTCGTTCAATCAGGTCATATCTCAGTCTGGGATGATAAAAAGTTTCCCAACTACACGTAAGATGTCCAGCGGTGCGTTAAATCGGTAACGTAGGCATCATTTAAGGTATGTGGTCCCCAATCAAGAGAGCATCGGGACCACACTGACATCAATGTCCATAATACCAGACATTACCACCAAATCGCAGTACAAAGTGGCGTCTAAAAGTCAGACTTAAACAGATGACATAACAAATTGTATATCTTATACTGTCAAGACACTAGTTTTTTAATACAGTGTTTTGACTCTATTATAACAAACTATATATTTAAGTAATGTAAATAGCAAATACCCTCATTGGTCGGATGGAGGATAGGGTGCGGTTTGAACTCGAAGTGCAGCTACCTTCCCGTGGTGAGTTCTGGTTTGTTTAAACATTATAAAATATCTAAACAAGCAAAGAGTTGTACATTGTACAATTTATATGCAAATGTTAATATTAGAACGCAAACTGATCTCAGGTGATTATTTTCTTTATTCATCAAAATCACTGAAAATTGAATTTTTGCCGATTTGTATTGAGCTTGCGTGATCGGAAGCTATTCTTTAAACGCAACTGTTTATTTTTATTATTATTAAACATTACAATCTGCAAATATTTTTCACTATAGCGATAAAATATATATATATGTAAAAAAAGAAAAAAATTCTGAAAAAATCGGAAATTTTCAATTTTTTTTTAATTTTTAGGCGGTTTGCGGGATCGGAAGATAAAGTCCGATTTAAATAATTTTGTTTTTGTTTTTCTTGTATTTACCAATCGCAACTTTTCCGCACTATAGCAACTCGGAAATATCAACTTGACTTTTTTCGCACCACCCTAATATCTGACAGGAGAGGCGTACTCTATGTACACTCGGCTTTTAAAGCCTACTTAACAACTTTTAATGATATATATGTGTAATGTAACGTCCAATAGCAGTAAAAAAACAATAAACTTTAAATTGTTAAAAACAGACTAATTTAAGTGTTCTCAGGACTTCAAAATTGGAAATAATGAAAAAAAAAAAAGACTACGTTCAACATTTAATATCTTAAAATGTATATGATTTTAAAACGCAATTTTTTTATTGGGATGAAATATATAAGTATGTTCATTCATTTCATGTATTTAAAAAATTGCAAGATGCAGAATTGGTATTTATAGGGGGCTGGAAACTGTCAGACATTTGTGGAGCTGAAAATTGTTATAACAGATTGCGTGCAGGATTACAAAATAAATATTGTAACTAGAATGAATATTTTGGTACCTTCTTATACTTCAGTTTATAATAATTACCCTGAACCTCAATAAATCTGCTATATTTTTAATGCAAAGTTGTATTCAGCTAATAGAAAATTTTGAAATTTTCAACAGTATAATCACCTAAAAAAATATTTTTTTGAACAAAAAAAATAGTAATTTTAGGTTTCGTTTATACAGTCTAACATGAGACATATGTTTTGAAAATTTCATAAAAAAATATTCAGAACTTTTTGAGGTATGTTGCGCGTTATGACCAAAAACGTCAATGGGAATAAATAATAATAGAATTTCGGAAACGCCGCTTCAGCTATTGAGCGAGTATAATTCTCTGTTCTAATGGGAATTTTAAGGAAACAATTATATCAAAATGTTCAGAAAAGATTGGAGTTTAACGTATAAAAAAAATAAAATTTCTAAATTTTAAAGTTTTAAGAGTTCTGATTCCCCTTAATTAGAATGAATCACATAGTAAATACTATAGGATTCGCGAATAGTTTGCAATGTGTGGATCTGTCAATACGCCTCGAGTGACTTTAAAAGTTAATTAAAAATTATCTGGAAAAACGCGGCATGGACCAAGGCGTTGTTGCAAATTTACGACCACCTTTAGAAGTGCGCTTAGCATAATGCCAAATTTAAACTTTGAACAAAGGTTTTGTTTCTGCTGCACTGTAGAAAGAAAGGTTATTACTACGCTGAATTTAGTTTTGTGACATGCCAAATGAAGTTTAAATATGCACTTCTTTTACTTTCATTACCTAATTAAAACATCACACACAGAGTAGGATAATATTAAAAAATAAGTTATACAGAATAGCTATATTTGTTATTATTTAGGTTCCATATCTCTTTGAACTTGAATGGTATATCCATTTACACTTTTCTAGTATATAAAGTTATACCCGTTCCTACGTTGTACAGATTTTTACAAAGTATTAGTATTTTTTTAGCAATTTTTTTATTAATACAATTACAAATTCATATATTTATTCTACGGAACCCCCTGTATGCCAGTAATACTCGCACCTGACAGTTTATTTTCTTTCTAAGAAGTTTTGTCCCTCACAGTGTAGTAAATCACGAAAAATCAAATGCGATTTTAACTGTTCTATTTTTCGCATTAATGTAAACAAGGTATCTTTTTGTACTAAATCAATGATGCTCTACAACGTTGTAAATTACTTTTTTTCCTATATGTCTTTCAGTTTTCGAGATAGGAATACTAACTCACCAGTTTTTCACAAAGTGGCGCCGTAGGAAGTTTCATTCAGTAGCGCATGGTTACTTTCCTATAACTAGACACCACTTTATGAATTTAACAGCAGCGCATCCTGAGTTAAGAGGGTGTCAAGGGACTTTAGTGGGCATACTGTATATAAATATTTACCGACAAAGTCTGCGCCGATTGTCTATTGCTAATCTAATCGCTCGTACAACGCTGTCAGGTAATATCTTTTCTTTATCAAGTTCAATTTTACAATTTTTGTGGAAATTGTTTGTTTATGAATACTCAAACTCAAAAAAGTCGCAGTTTGTAAACCTGTAAATCTGTTTTTTAAAATATATTCATACGTCTTTAAATGTACTTTCTTTTATTTTTTCGCATGTTATAACTTATAACCTGATCTGTATTTTGATACCTACATTTTTAGTTAAATTTCAAATGATTAAGTTGCATTTCTGTTTCTTCAGTGGCAACCAATTGGATTCAGACAAGCTTCCCTAGTCTAAATTCATGCATTTTGTTCAATTTCATTAAATTTTGATTTAGATTCTAAATTTATGCTATGAAAAAAATAATGCTATTGTGCCAACAGCCATTATAAACTCTGGCAAGTTTGACCTTTGCACATTTCATAATTTTCCAGTAGAAATGTTTGTGACACACCAGTGATCTTATTAAGTGATCTTATTAAGTGATCTTTTAAGTACGAAATCCAAAACTATTTTCCCTGATATTTTCTTTTCTTATTTGCAAACCATAGAGAAAATAACAGTGAGTGGATGGATGAAAAAAGATAGGCACTCTACTTTAAAAAACAAAGCTTACTTAAACTGTATATATATGGAGGTTGCCTGCCTTGGTGAGTAAATTGCCAATTGTCAAAATATTGTCAAATTGGGCACCAAGCACTGGTTAATACTGTAGTTTACACAAAAAATGAAACATTTTTTTGACAGGAGATTGATCCCTTTGACAGGAGGAGGGGGGTTGATCCCCCTAGATAATAACTTTTTTTAGAAAAATTAATATTTAAAAAGCACAAAACAGGGTGATTCAAAAAAAGTTTACAAAATGACATGGTAAATCAGGCATACAATAAGAATAAAAAATCACATAGGAACATAGGGTCTCAAACCACTTATATAGTCACAAATACAGGGTGTCAACTCAATTTGAGTTGACGGTAATAACTTTTAAACAACTTATAATAAAATATTTAACAGACTCACCTTTGTTGTAAATGTGATAAGACCAAAAAAGTGGTATAATTTTGCATTATATGCGCCAGTAGTATGCACTTGACGCCCCACATTTTGGACTGTGATGATCAATTTATACGGTATCAACGATTGCTTGAGCAATATGTTTTAACAGTTTTTCTTTTCGTGATGTTATCACATTTCACGCAAAACAAGGTACATATCGTTGTATTTTCATTACAACGTTTTTATTTTTATCGAAATTATGACCGTCATCCCGGGTTGAGTTAGGATGCAAAAACCTGTATTTGTGACTGAATAAGTGGTTTGCGACCCTATGTTCCTATGGTAATTTTTATCCCTGTTGACTACCTGATTTGCCATGCCATTTTGTAAACGTTTTTTTAACACTCTGTATAAATAAGGTCTGATAGAAAATATAAGTCTTTTATGAAATAAAATTAATAATTTAGCAAAACTAATCATTGATGGTAATATCAAAAATAAAAAAACACTTAATCATAATGCTTAAAAAGCATAATAGCTCCAAGTAAAAAATCTTTAAAACGTAACAAAATAACGTTAAAACTATTCTTATCGCGAAAGAAAATTCTAAGCATACAAACTTTAAAATACAAAATAACTACCTTTAATAAAATAATAACAAATACTTAATAGAAGGGTTTTAAAGAAATATACATACAGCATATTTATACTACAACGATTTAATGCAAAATCTGAAGTTACAAAAGCAATGGCGATTTTCAAGACAATCATGTCCAACTGCCACATCTTAGAACAGATTGTAATGCCCATAAATTAAGCTATGCATTTACAAATAAAATGAAATAAAATAAGAAAACATGAAAGAACAACAATCTAGAGAAATAAAGTCAATTTGTAGAGATAAAAATAAGGAAAAAAGAAGCAAACATGCCAACCTCTCCCTACAGTTGAAACTTTTTTTCAACTATCCTCAGTAAGAGTACACACAGGTATGTTTTAGCACATGTTTCATACTTTATTTAGACTGCTGCTTATGCATAAAACCTCTTAAGAAATAAAATAATTTTAGTCGAAATTTGGCCCTTAAAAAAATACTTCCAAAATCAACAGTAATGCATTCGTCAATTTACGGTTATTCCTCTGAGCATTTATTTATATAAATTCATTTTACAAATACAAATTTTTAGTACATTAGCGAATGATTTCTGTTAAAAATTATTTTTATATTATTTATATTTTTATATATTAAGTTTAATTTTATTTTTATTTGACTTATAATATAAGATTTGGTTTTGATTTGTTTCTAATTTATATTTATCATAATGGAACATTTGCATTAAAAGTTTAAGTTTTTTCAATATGTAGCAGGGAATAATCTATATTTTAAAATCTACGAATAGTTTCAGAGATACTTGGATTTCGTATAGCCTTAAGACAGCAAAGTCTCAAAAGTATAGTACCTTGAAAGATGATAAATATTCCCTGGCGTTCTCTAAATTTCAATTTATTTGAAACGACTTGATGAAATTTTTTTCTGATAATATCAGCTAACTTTTAGTCTGATAAAAAAGCCAGAAATAAATATATCATGTTGCTGAGAGATTTAGAGAGTTTTAGTTTGAAAGGTCAATGGTGAAACTTAAATGAGATAAAGAAAACTGTTTAGTGACACTATGGTTTATGAAACTAAAATTTATTTATGTGCTAAAATAACTTTTTAAAAGTTACAAGTTTTAAAACACATTATATGGAATTAAATTATACATTTAAATTTATAATTAAAAAGACATTTCAAATAACAACGTAATAGAAGAGAATCCATTGTACTAATAATTAGGACACAAATAATAGTTTAAATTTAGTTATGATGTATATTGTTTATAATTGTATTTTGAAAATAATCTGGAACGTATGCAGATATATATTGCTTGTGATTACACAATACTTTAAAAAGAATGCGACATTTTTCGGAAATATGTTCTTACACGTATCACTTGTCTTGTTCTAAATGATAAATAATATTAATAATTTTTAAATAATTTTTCGAATTTCAATTGTTATTTATCCCTTCCATTTCATTAATTTTTTACATGCCTTAATCGGAATTTTTTATATGTTTAATTCACGACATCAAAAATTGAGTAATTTTCAACAAATATTGTTATTTTAATTTTGATTCATGATGAATTAACAAAATTGGTCAAATCTATTGGTCTAAAACTGTTTCAATCTATTACATACAAGAATATATGTAAACTACGTTGAACACTTAAAAAAAGCAGATAATGCAATTAAAAAATGCTTTACAACGGATCATTAGACAACGCTTCAACGAAATTTCCATTCTTGTCAAGACAGTTATTATACTATATGTCCCCGTATCAAGATCAATGCTGCCGTTGATAATAAATATTTGTTGGACGGAATCGTCATCCTGGAAACACTGACGAGCGAGAAAATCATTCATTTTCAAAAAGATACTCAGACCTTCCGTGTTGTCATAACCACATTCGTGATGAAGACGTATGTCTTTGCTCTAGTGACTGTCGCTTTGTTCCCGGTTTCTCATATCAGGTCTCTTCCCCAGTTACGAAGCGATTCATAAAGTCCTCATACTACCATCAGTTGAAAATGGCTCTTTCTGTTGGTGATCTCTTTTCAATTTCATTAGGATCCAAAAAATATGGCCCCACCAGCGGCTGAGAGGTTCTGCTCTCGAATCTGGTAGACGGGAGGTGCTGGGTTCAATCCCAATCGCGCCCGTCGGCCTAATCGTTCGGAGTTTTCGTGGTTTTCTTCGAACCTTGGATTTCCAAGCGTTAATACGGGTTAGGTTCCCTTACAAAGACCCCCACGAAGGGCACTCCCCCCCCCCTGGGCCTATATCCCTCGTGCAGATAATTGGCCGTCATAAATACAACCAACCAACCAACCAAAAAATATGTTTGTCTTTTTGTTTGTTTACTTGTCTTTTTTGACATTACAGAGTCTAACTTTCGTAAAACTTAATCAATCGTTACGAATTATTATGGTGTTAAGCTGCACAGTATTACTTGATATTTAAAACATAGTGCATAGGTTTTTACAACTTCATGTCAAAGGATTTTAATTTATCATCGTCTACTGTGCGTAAAATTGAGCAATATTAGCAACAATGGTATTAATTGGAATAGGGGTTTACAGTAAATGTATATGTATATAAAAAAAATGTTCCCCATAATAATCTATTGTGCTAAATCACTTACATTATAATATGTTGACTGGCGTGCAGTAAATAAATATCAGTTCATTAAGGTAAGGAATACTCCTTTAAAGTCAGTTATATTATTTTATTATTTATTAATAAAAAACAGTACTTTATTTATTGCTTGTTTAATAGCAAAATATTATTTATTTTTATTATTATTTAACGCTATGATTAGTACTCGTACGAAAACATGTTGTGTGTTTTAGGTTCAGTAACAAGGTATTTGGGACAATGAGAACATAATGAACTCTCTAGAACTTTCTGTGATATTTTCTGAAACGTTTGCATTATTACCCGACTGAAAAAAAGGGTTATGTGTTTCACTCGTATCTGTGTATGTGAATTTCTTTATACCCTCGAAACATCCCAACGGCTGGATGGATTTTAATGAATGAGGTCTCTATCAATTCGTCTTAACGGCCCGATTGTTATAGGCTATGTTTTTTTTTAATAAATTCAAAATGGCTGCCGTAAAATACGAAATGGCGGTAGAGACGAAAAAAAATTTACGCACCCTATTGAGTGGCATATCATTGGATAGGTCCTTCAAAATGAAGACGATGTTTCGTTGACTATTTTACAGTCAGAAGCACCGTTAAAATATTATACAACCTGGAAGTTGTGTATGTATTGTGGATCTCTAGCTTTACTGCAACTCTAACCATCATAGATATCTATAGACCTCATAAAAACAGTGTTTATAGATAGGAACTAACAATTAAACACAACTTAACTTAATCAATACAAGTAAATAAAAAAAATAGATAAGTAATATAAACAAGTAATATAAAAAAATATTTTAAGTCAATTCCTACTTAGATCAAGAAGGGATTTTTAGGTAGCTTTCTTTACAAAAAGCTACCTATTGCAGCCGTTCGGAGGAAAGCGATTTCAAAAAATTTTGATATATTTTCATCGATCATGACCCCCAGACCCCGAAACCACCCTCCGTTCAAAATTGATATATATATATATATATATATATATATATATATATATATATATATTAGGGTGGAACTTAAGTATAGGGTAAAAAAAAAAACTTTTTTATTTTAATGTGTAATAGTGAAAACTTTTTTCCTTTTTGGATATCTATACTTTTGGCTGAAAAGGTTTTTTTAAATTAAGTTGTTTTCCGGTTCCTCAAGGAGGTCAAAGTTTTGAAATTTCAGTATAAAGTAACTGAAAGTAAACAACATAGCTGTTAGCTCATATCTACTTTTATTTAGCAAATACTATCCAGAAGTCACCACGAGGAGGTGGTTAAATATCGACTTCCACCCTCCTTACCTCCCTTTGTTATGAATTAATTAAATTGGATATTCAACCTACTGTCTTTTTAGGCAAACTTTGTCATTACATTGTGGGAATTCAACTTTCCCAAGATTAAGCCGTCTTTTGCTTAATATTTAAAGACGGTTGACGCAGCTCGCGGGGCAATTTTGACACACGTTTCCACTGTTTGAGGAAAATCTAAAATTCAGGTGTAACCCCTGTTTGTACTTTTTTTAAGTTCTTCATCCGATCAGATCGTCAAGATAGGATCAATATTTTATAGTCTATAATTTCAATATGTTCGCATTTTTTCAAGTCGCTTTCCTACTGGTCCAGAAAATCCTTTTTTATCCGTAGTTTTTCAGCAAGATGTTGAAATAAGTATCTAAGAAAAAAGTTCATTTGCATGTAATAATCAAATTATCCATTATAAAGTTTTTAGGGTATTGCTTCCGATATTTTAACAACTCCAGATTTGCATCCTGCATTAAAGGCGTTTCTGTTTCACCTAATAACTCTCAAACTTGAAATGTCTGTGTTATTATTTTGAAAATACACCAAAATTGCAGTGGCTATATTAATATAAGAAGAAGATGTCAATGAAATATGACCAATATATTTTTATCCTGGTTTTTGAACTGAGACCAGATGTTCGTCTTTAATGATTCTTTATACGTTTTCCCTCTGCTTCAGTTATCATAGCGTTATCCTTTCTGCCATGAAAATACTAACCTTCTAAAATTAACTCATTTCGTCTTTCCTGTTCTTTCAAATTCTTCCTTTTCTTTTCTCTTTATCGTCTTCAAGTCCTTCTTTCAGTTACCTTTTCTTCATCAGAAATACCCATACCTTCTAAGCTGCCATTTGCAATAATATTTTCAGTTCTGTCTAATACTCCGGTTCTTTCACCGTGTTGATTATCAAATTCAGCTTTAGAAAAACAACCGATTGAACTATTTCCTTCCGAACCGTTTTTTACACTTGACGATCATTCAATCAAAACATCATTTTTTGTTTTAAAATAACTTTTTTCCTTGATATTTCCATTTCCAGTCTTGCTACACATTTTTTGTAGTTTTTATATCTATTGATCCTATTGTCATCACCCCATCTCTCTTTGGTCTTTGAGAAAGTGACGTTCTTGTTCTGATACACGATAATATTTAGTGCTTTTACACAAAGAAATGTTTTTTACAGGATTACCTAACATTTTGCAATTTTATATTGGATGTGGGATTATTCTTTCTAATCTTAATACTTTTCTTCAAATTTTGACATTTCTCGCACTAGTCTCTAATCATTTTTTTATGATTTGTGTATCAGAAACCGTTGGAATTGAAGGTCTCAGCAATACACTTTTAATTGTATCATCAACAGCTTTAGATATTTTAGAAATAGTGTGTATCAGCTGTCAGATTTTAAGTTAAATTGAACCCAAAAACAATGTTTCATAACTTTTTCATATGTTCATCAAAGATGACAGTCTAATGTTAATTGTTTTGGTTCACGAAATACAGGACACTTCAACAATTATCTAGATTTAGGTACGTTAACAGACTTTGTCACTTTTGACACCGAATGTTTATCGAAAAATAATTAAAGAAACTGTTAACACCCGTTAAATCGGACTAACCTGTTATGTGTCGCAGCCAAATAAATCAGAGACAATGAAAGCTGACGCCAACGACGCTGGCTTCTACAAAAGTCAAATAAAGTGGGGCTAACTTTTCTAAGGCACTCAAACTGAATTATTCTCTTTATTACAGGACATTAACGCTTAATTAATTTAATTTTGCAAAATATAAATTTAACAATAAGCTTAAAAAACTTTTCATGCAATTATTGGCTTTTTTTCGTTTTTTATGGAAAATCAGGTGCTTTGAGGAACCGGAAAATATCATTTTAAAATTAAAAGAAAAATATTTTCTTTTTATGGAGTTTAAAAGGAAAAAAATAATCACTATTAGAATATAAAATTCGAAACTTCGTTTTTTAGTTCCACCCTAATATATATATATCTGACCTATGTCACACTGTAACTCTCGTATTTATGAACCGATTTGGATGTAATTCGGTGTGTCCATAGTACATACCAATGTCTCGACCGAGTTCGTTGGCCAGCTTCATCCGCCATTTTGTTTCAAAATGGCGGCCATTTAAATTTTTTTTTTAATTTTAAAATTTGAAATGTGGTACCAAAAAATTGAAAATGGAAAAATATTTTTTTTTATGTATTTGACCTTTATACAAAGACTCCGGAGCAGTTTTTGTTTCGTCTATATCTTAAAAAATGGCTGAGTTATAGCATTTTGAATTTCTAGCGAAGCTGACATTTTGAAACGTCCTGAATTTTGTCAAGCGATAAAAGGCGTATTTATGAACCGATTTGGATGTAACTTCGTTTATACATAGCACAGACCAATGTCTCGACTGAGTTCGTTGGCCAGCCTCATCCGCCTTTTTCTTTAAAAATGGCGGCCATTTAAAATTTTAAGAAAAATTTAAATATGAAATGTGGTACCAAAAAATTGAAAATTGAAAAAATATTTTTTCTTATGTGTTTTACCTTAATAAAAAGATTCGGGAGCAGTTTTTGTTTCGTCTATATCTTAAAAAATGGTTGAGTTATAGCATTTTGAATTTCTAGCGTGGCTGACATTTTGAAACGCCCTAATTTTTGTCCCGTGATAACAGACGTATTTATCAACCGATTTGGATGTACCTTGGTGTGTACATAGTACATACAAATAACTCAACCGAGTTCGTTGGCCAGCTTCATCCGCCATCTTGTTTCAAAATGGCGGCCATTTAAAGAAATTTAAAAAAAATAAATTTAAAATGAGATACCAAAAAATTAGAAAATGAAAAAGATTTTTTTTTTCGTATGTGTTTGACCTTAATACAAAGGTTCCGGAATAGGTTTTGTTTCATCTATATCTAAAAAAATGGCTGAGTTATAACATTTTGAATTTCTCTTGTGGCTGACATTTTAAAACTACCTGATTTTTGTCACGCGATGACAGGCGTATTTATGAACCGATTTGAATGTAACTTGGTCTGTACATAGTACATACCAATGTCTCGACCGAGTTCGTTGGTCAGCTTCATTCGCCATCTTGTTTCAAAAGGGTTGCCATTTTTTTAAAAAAATGTAATTTAAAATTTAAAATGAGATATTAAAAAATTGGAAAATGAAAAAGATTTTTTCGTGTGTGTTTGGCCTTGATACAAAGATTTTGGAGCAGTTTTTGTTTCTGAAAATTTGTTCTTTTGTTTATATCTTAAAAAGTGGTTGAATTATAGCACTTTGAATTTCTATCATGGCTAACACATTGAAACGATCTTGTATTTTTCCCGCGATACCACACGTATTCGCCTATTTCGATGGAAGAAGGCATGTGGATAGTATACATCAATATCTCGACCAAGTTCGCTGGCCAGCTTCATCAGCCATCTTGTTTCAAAATGGCGGCCATTAAATTAAAAAAAATTATATTTAAAGTGAGGTGCAAAAAAATTAGAAATTGAAAAAGGTTTGTTTCTTAAGCATTTGACCTTGATATAAGGATTCAGGAGCATTTTTTGTTTGTCTTCACCTTAAAAAATGGTCCAGATATAGCAGTTTCAATTTTTAACGTGAGTGACATTTTGAAAAATCTGATTGCCTGCAGCACTCGTATATATCAACCGATTCCGATGCGAGTGAGCATGTGCACAGCAATTACTAAGGTCTCGACCAAGTTCACTGGTTAGCCTCATCCACCATGTTGTCTTAAAATGGCAGGCACTTTAAGAAATTGCCGAATTTAGCAGCCAAATATAAGTTACTTTAAATAAAAGCAGCTTGGATAAAGCTGACTAATTTCGCGAAATTCTCATTCATAATGATTTAGTATTGATAAAAGTTAAAATTGAATCTCCTACATTCGGTTTCCACTTAATTGAGCTTCGTGTGTTTGAATAATATAAGTTGGCTTTTTTAAAATAAGGAATATGAAAGCTACCTCTTCCTCCCGGCACTGGCCGGAAGGACTTTTTTCCTTCCATTCTTCTTTCGTCTTGAGTTGTGCTTAAAATGCCTTGATCAAGAAGAGGGCTCTCTCGGTGTTAAAATACCTTGATCCAGAAGAGGGCTCTCTCGATTATTGAAAATTAATTAATTTAATTTAATTAATGAAATAATATTTGAAAAAAAAACTGGATTAACATCAAGCGTCATCCACTACAAGTTTAAAAATTTTTATTTGAACTTGATTGGATGAATAATAAGTATTTTATTAACGATTGAAAATTTGAACAAGATATATATAGCGAGAGTGTGAGCTAATACTAAGAATTGAAAAAAAAATAGTTTCACATTGATGAGAAATAATTAATTAGTTCGCTTTTTACACAGTCGTGTTTTTTGATTTTTTAAATTTAATTGTTTATTTATTTTGAGTTATGGCAATAAATTTACAAATTACTAGACAGCTACATTTGTAATATGCAGGCGCTTAACGTGCAATAATTTTTAGTTTAAAACGACCTTATCGCTTTATCATTAATACATGGGAAGATTCTTTGTTACTTTCACATATATTCACGTCTGAAATTAGTAAAATGTTTGGTTAAGTTCATATTAATATTATGTAAGTTGAAGATTGTAGAAGAAAGTTAGTTATGCGTTTACGTAAATAAAATTATTACATGGTTTTCTCATACGTTTTTGTAATTAAATTTTACTGTTATTTGAAAATTTCTAAACATTGTTTAGGTCAAACCCACAGCGAGAATTCTTCAGAATTTTAGATAATTGAAAGATTCATCAAATTTTTTTAGAGCATAATATACGCTGTTGTAACTTTTTCAAATATTAATTATTATTTTTATGAAACATCATTCTGATTTTCAATATTTTACAGAAGGAACTCTGTCCATCAAAGCTTCTTACCTGAAGCAACTGGCAAAATTATCACTGCCAATGCGACATTTGATAACATCTTTTAAACGTTAAAAAGCATTAAAATTTAGTTTTATTTTTTCAATTATGACAAAGGAATTTATGATTGATTAAACACTTTATTAAATATCGAAAAAAAACTATAGCAGAGCTCATATTTAGCATGTGCTTCACTGTCCATACGATCCATGCTTTTTCGAGGATTCCCTTGTGATTTAGTAGTGGATTCGATAAAACATAGAGAACAATTGGATGAAATCCGCATAAGTATAGAAAATTATCAGACGGATGAAAAGGAAAAAAAAATTACATAGAATATCTAAAACAAATTGAGAACAAATATTCTTATTATTCAAAAAAAAATTCAAAACTATATCATTGACGGACGGATCGATACTTAATGAGATTTTGAACTACTGCCGAACTGATACTAATTTAAATCAAGTCGCATCCTGAAACATTTTTTTTTTATATATTTTTTTTTAGAAATACATTTAAATAAAAATAAGTGAAATAAGAATGTGAGCTACAACAGGGACGAAATTAGTTTTTTATAACTTCCTTTATAAATAGCACACATATTATAATATTGTACTTGTTTAAACTCATTCAAATAAAGAATGAAACAGAGAAAAGGAAGAAAGTTGTGCAACTTACAATACATACATATCATAAAGAAATTATGATATAAATCATAAGTACTTCTAATTTCATACATCTGAGCATAAAGTTAACTAATATTACAAATTTTGAATTTAACATTAACGTGTTGTTACAAAACAATTAATACCATAATTCGATTCTTTATTTGACTGTAAATAAACGTTGCATGAGAACTTTCATAAGATTTTCATTTCTTCTAACTGGCCTAGAATAGTTAATTTTTTGCTTTGTCGTTATCAACATGAAAAAAAAAAATTAATAGGGTAAAAAGATCCGTGAACTATACTAAATGAATAAAAATAATATTTTTTTCTTTTATCTCAGAATAACTTTCATATGCGCCAATAAATAAATAAATAAATAAATAAATAAAAATTAATAATCACTTATGAAAAGCAAACTGTATTTTATTTTGATTGATAGATTTTTCAAATAGGTATTAATTTTACATTTGTGAAGTAATGATTACATTACAAAATTTACGTCATAAATTATGAGTAATTTTACGTTTAATATATTTTTCTAAAAAAAGAAAAGATTCTTGTTTTTAGAATTCATTTATTTCAACACAGTACAACTTTGAAAATTTTGAAGGATAAATACAGAACAGCAGCTGGCAAGCTATACAAATATGGAACAATGACTACAGTGTCACCCCAGAAAAGAAACAATGATATTTTCAGTATAATGGGCGAAAAGGAAGGAACGATGACTAGGAAGTTTCATTCCGTGTAAAATCAGCAGATTAAGGGAAAACGTCGTTGCACACTATTTCTCATTTTAATGAAATATGGTGGGTGATATCTATCAAATCTTGTGTTGTATCAAAATTATTTCTTGTATATTTCTTTTAAAGATTGCTCACAAGATATAATCCTTAGTTTAGGTAGATAAAAGAAAAAAAAGAAGTTTTTTTTTAAAAAAAAGCTGTAGAATTTTTTGTATAAGTTAGTAGAATAATCAGGTGGGGCTAATTTCGAAGGTCAAGTAAAACACCTTTTTTAGGCTTAATTTTAACGACTAAAGTGAGAGTTTAGAAACGCAAACATACGTTCAAAATTGTCTTTTTTTGTCATTTCAAACATTTCAAAACAAGGTATAACCCCATAATTTTATAGATATATAGAAATGCATTGTGGAGTAAAAAAGGAAGGTTCTTCCTAATAATCTTTTGCTTCAGAAAAACTGTCAAAATGAATAAAACTTCAACCATTGGATACTTTGTAAAATCAATAAAACTCTGTAGGACCGGTGTTGGAAATTTAAATATTACAAACAAACAACATACAAGATGTGTAATGCAACTATTCGTACTTAACCCATTTATGACTGATTTTTTTTTTCAAATTTGCTGGTAAAATCCCTTTAAAATGTTGCAACATAAACTAAAAAAATACTGAAAAAAAAAAAAATACGCTAAAATATTTTACTATTTATCTGATAAATTGTAAACGCACTAAATATGGGAATTTCCATATGTGGAAAAATGCATAATTATATGTTTAGTCTAAATTTATGTAAATTAAGCTTTTAAATTATATATTATTTTCTACAATTAGTATTTTATGAACTATTATAAACTATATTTATTTCTTTACAGAGAATAATACTTATAATTACATTATAAGTATTTTTAATAATAAATTAAGAATAATCGTTATTTGAGGCTAAAAAACAACTCATTTCAAAATCATCTTAAAAAGGACTTTATATAAATAACTGCCTCCTAAACGGCTGATAGAAATATGTACCGATTTGCGCCTAGCGGTCTATATTTTGTACGTTACAAACATGCATAAAAATAGGCTTGAACATATAATTTCGCAATAATAATAAAAAAAAAAATACGTATTTCAATGAAGTCTAAGAGCTAGCAACGCCAAAAAACACGTCATTTTATCAAGGCTCATTTTTCTACATGTTTTTTCGATTTATGGTGTAGTACGTTTGCGGACAGTCTGGCAGTCAAGAGACGTTGCGTTTACCAGAGGGAAGAGGGGTTATGCAGGTCAAAAAACTTCAAAATTACGTCATTTTAATAAGGCTCATTTTTCTATATGTTTTTCCAATTTATGGTGTAGTACGTTTGCTGGTGGTCTGGCAGTCGGGAGACGTTGCGTTTACTTTCAGGAAAAGGGTTTATGCAGGTAAAAAAACTTCAAAATTACGTCATTTTATCAAGGCTCATTTTTCTATATGTTTTTCCGACTTATGGTGTAGTACGTTTGCTGGCGGTCTGGCAGTCGAGAGGCGTTACATTTACCTGCGGGAGAAGGGGTTATGCAGGTCAAAAAACTTCAAAATTACATCCTTTTAGCATGATTTTTGTTCATAACATCTGTTTCTACTAACTATTTGTGATATTAATCCATTATTACCAGACGTTACCAATGTCGCTAAGACCCTGCCAGATCCATAATTATAGGTAACATATTATTCTTTGATTAACAGACAACCTATAATTAATTTTCCAGACACAAATTCGGTTGCAAAGTTAATGCCAGACGTCTTTAAATATGGCAACGAAAGTGCCTGTTTCAAGAGTGTTTTATAGTTTAAAAATTACAACTATATAAATTTACATTAATTACACAAAATTAAACTTTTTTCGACATACACTATATATATATATATATTTACAAAGAATCGATTGTGGCTATGGTAACAATTAAGGTTTGACTATCATTAAATGAAGCTAAATCCTTACAAAAGATGCCATTTGAAACATGTACTTTCGTTGCCATATTTAAAGCCGTCTGGCATTAGCTTTGCAACTAAATTTGTGTCTGGCAAATTAATTATAGGTTGTCTGCTAGCCAAAGAGTAATATCTTGTTATTTTTAAGCTTGATAAAATGACGTAAAGATGACTTATAATTTTTAAACTATAAAACACTCTTAAAACAGGCCCTTTCGTTGCCATATTTAACCCTTAAATGCCTAATTTTTCAAAAATCATTGTAATAATGTTTTTCGGCTTTCATTTTTTAAATAAATCATGGGAAAAATACTTAAAAAAATCATATTTTGTTTTAAGTATAGTTTACGGCTAAAAAACAGTTTGTTAGTAATCAGCAATACTGGTGTTTAATTGAAAAAATAATTTCCCTTGATAAAATTCTATAATATTAAACACACAAGAATTTTAGGAACTATAATAAGAAATAAATTTTACTTGCTCACTGCAGGTCAAAATAGGGTATTTCGCAAGCTTCCAAACAAAACAAAAGAACAAGTAGCAACAATTGAAAAAATAAATTTATATTTATTCTTAAACGGCACAATTGTTGCCATCTACATGTTGAAAATCGATTTAATAATATTTTCAGAATGTATTTTATTGGCAACATTAGGCATTATAGCTTCAATATCATTCCAATAGTATTTTAGAGCGTAAATTGGGTATGTTGCCGAAAAGCAACACCAGGATTTTAAGGGTTAAATCCGTCTGGCATTAACTTTGCAACCGAATTTGTCTCTGGCAAATTAATTATAAGTTGTCTGCTAGCCAAGGAGTAATATCTTGTAATTTTTAAGCTTGATAAAATGACGTAAAGATGACTTATAATTTTTAAACTATAAAACACTTTTGAAACAGGCACTTTCGTCGCCATATTTAAAGCAGTCTGGCATTAACTTTGCAACCAAATTTGTGTCTGGCAAATTAATTATAGGTTTCTGATAGACTAAGTTTAATATCTTGTTATTTTTAAACTTGATAAAATGACGTATGACTTTTATTATTTAAACTGTAAAACACTTCTCAAACAGGCACTTTCGTTGCCGTATTTAAAGCCGTTCGCCATTAACTTTGCAACCGAATTTGTGTCTGGAAAATTAATTATAGGTTGTCTGTTAGCCAAAGAGTAATATGTTACCTATAAATGTGGATCTGGCAGGGTCTTAGTGACATTGGTAACGTCTGGTAATAATGGATTAATATCACAAATAGTTAGTAGAAACAGATGTTATGAACAAAAACCATGCTAAAAGGACGTAATTTTGAAGTTTTCTGACCTGCATAACCCCATTAATAATTGGGGCTTTAAATAATGCCCCAAATGAATATTTACCTCATTTGAAACGTTTTTGTAATTGGAACTATATGTCTACGACCAACGGTTGAGAAATTAAAGGTCGGCGGTAGATAACATATTGCACCCTGTATATGTCGCTATAGCAAACTTCAAACACATGTTGTTCAAAACGACATTTGTTTACCTGGCCGCTTAGATTTCTCGGAAAACGATCAACCAATTATCTTTAACTTTTAATGCGAAAGTTAAATGAAATTCGCTACGGCGCTATCTATTTCTTAAAATATATTTTCCCTTTTTTGATTTTTTGCGAGCATTTAAAGCCTAATTTACATTTATATTCCGGGTGAGCCAAAATTTCATTACAACTTTAAAAACGTATGAAAGGGAAGAAATTATGATAAAGGAGTGCGGTTTGAAAAAAAAGGGCTCACAAGGTAGTCAGATAATTTTAGCAGAAAAAAAAAAAAAAAAAAAAAAAAAAAAAAAAAAAAAAAAAACGAAATTAGTTAAAAAATCACATGTAAAGGGCGCTGACAATCCGAACACAATGAACAGGGCAACAATAGTGTCACAGAATGTCCCAGAGATCATATTGAACATTTGTTATTTGAAAAACAAATGAATGGAGCGTATTTTTGTTCTGTTCTTTGTGTTTCGGGTCGTCAGCGCCCTCTACATGTGATTTTTTAACGAATTTTTTTTTCTGCTAAAGAAAATCCGACTACTTTGAGAGCCCTTTCTTGCAAACCACACTCCTTTATCATAATTTCTTTCTTTTTTATGAGTTTTTAAAGTTGTAACGAACTTTTGGATCACTCGGTATAGTGAAAATAGTGCTATTTTCACGAATAGTTAAATTAAAAAAACACCTATGCTACTCCATAGCCAAACGCCAAAGATTATTTGCATTAAAGCATTTTTTTTATGTTTCAGGAATGCAAGCGGTCAACTGATACAACATTTCCAGAACACTAATTTTTATTTGGATGCCAAAGGCAAAATATGATTTTTTTTTTTTAATTAACAAATTGCGAAACAAACTTTAAACATTTCAGGGGCAAAGTACTTCTCTTGCTAGAATGTTAAAATGACTGATTGATACCTTTATTTATGAGCAAATTTATATGAAACTAAGTAAAAGCTTTGTTTCGCGTACATTATATAACGCAAAATTTAATTCCTAAATTCTGGTGCCGATGTGGCCTTTGGAAATTAAAATTAAGTGGTATATATAATATACCGGTGCCGTCCAAGGGGTTAAACATAATTTAATATATTTCAAAAAACACAAACGTTTTAGGTTCTTACTGAAAACCGCAAAAAAATCGTAAAATAGATTTTTTATTTCGACGTTCAAAAGGGTGTCGCCATCTTAAGATAATGATAATTTAATTAATTGATCTAAATTTATAAATTATATATTTTTTTATTTTGCTAGAAACGAAATATTGAAGAGGTTCTGCAGCAGTTACAGACAAGATATACCAATTTACAATTAAAGTGCCACAAATAAAATCGTTACATTTTTTTAGTGTATGTTTTCTTGAAATCATTATAAAACTCTGAAGATATTAAGACGTACTCTCAATAAGGGAGTTCAAATTTAATGTCGCGTCAGGCTGAACAACAGAAAAAGCAAAAAAATTGTGACTGCTGGGTGCATGAAAAAGATTAATGGTTAAGGTAATTTAATAAAATTAAGTTCTATGATGATTTGATCTTCAAAGTTCTGGTACATCTAAGAAAATAGCCAAAGATAATGAAACATGCGTTTAGAAGTAAAATATGGTAAAGTTACTCAGCAGAGTTGAATTTTTCTTGACTACAAATAGAAAATATCACAACATTTCACAACAGATGAATCAATTTCTCTCAACTCTGATCTATGAAAAATCAAGATGCACTGAAATAAAGGATAAGATACATCTCATCCGGCTACGAACTTTATTATTTCGATTATTTTTTCCAAAATAACTCGGCTAGATAAATTTTCTTGGAGGGAGGGAGATGTTGACCGAAAATTTGTATTTCTTTATCTGTTTAACCCCTTAACGGTCGAATTAAATTACGGTTTAAAAATTCAATTTGCTTATTGGCACCACTTTTTTGAAAAAGAAATATTCACTTTATTTAATGACAGGTAAAATGATACCGTAATAAAGCTAATTACAATAGTTTATTCAACTGGTGAGAAACAAGCAAATCTGAATAAATCTCAAAAAAGACACAGCCCGTGAATATGACGGGAGCGAGAATTAAGGGGTTAAATAACTATGTATACTTGCCATTAAACAATGAGCACCGTAAACTGTGTGTGGAGGAGATTCCCCCTACTTACATGATCGATACCAAAATAAACAATAACACAGGGCCGTAAAATATGCCCAAAAACCCCAATATAATGTCCTAAATAACTTTTAAGTATAAAGAATACGTAAAGGGGAAGAGGTACACAAAGGAAAAAAGGCAAAGACCTGAGCCTCTTCAAGTAGCCAGATTAGTAGCAGAGACAAGAGCGAAGTGAATACCTTCGCAGTTAGATTTCACATACTTGGCGAGACACAATATCGTCAATATACAAATAGTTTTGCGCCTGCACAAAAGTAGACAAAACATTGGCCAAACATATACAGTCAATTGCTTATACATTTTGCTTGAACATGAAATATAAATGGTGTATATTTTGAGGTTAATACGTTCTTGTCTCACTAGAAATGTTGAAGAACATCTGCACTTTGTGCGTTTTAAGTTTTAACTGAACTGTCCTGTCTACAGACAAAAGCTGGGAACTGAGACTGCGGATGTTAGGCATATCATGCATAAGATAGTGTATGTTATTCGGTAGCCGACAAAAATGTGAACTCATAAAGTTCACAAGAAAAAAAAAAAAAAAAAAAAAAAAGATATATTGCCCCTATCTGAACACGTTATCAACTCTACTGCAGATCTAGTTAAGATACTAAAAGATTATAAATTAGAAGATAACAGCATACTAGTAAGTTTTGATATAAAATCTTTATATCCCTCCATTAATGTTCAAGAAGTTAAAATTGTTATTGAAGATTTCATTTCAAGTAACCCATTATATAACGACGGTATTAAAAATACACTTATTTCAAGCTTAAATTTAATTACAAACAATAATGTCTTCCTTTTTAATGGAAAGTAAGTATTACAAGCAAACAGAAGGGGCCCCAATGGGCTCACCAATCTCTGGATTATTGGCCGAACTTAAATTACGACCTCTGGAAAATCATATAATTTCTTCTTCCACCCTTAAACCCGCATTATGGATTAGGTATGTCGATGACAATCTAATAATTTGGAATCACGGAAACTCTACATTAACTGAGTTTTTGAATCATGCTAACAGTATAGATAACAATATAAAGTTCACTTGTGAAATAGAAGAAAATGGTTCGTTACCTTTTTTAGATGTAGAACTGGTTAAAAACATTTTAACAAAAAGCATCGATATGAAAGTCTATAGAAAACCTTGCAGGTCAAACAATACAATATCCTATGACAGTAATGTTCCATTCAACTACAAAACTGCTGCATATCGTTTTTATGTTAAAAGGGCTTTTCAAGTTTGTTCGGAAGTTTACCTAAATGATGAATTAAATAAAATTAAAGAGATAGCTTGTGAAAATGGATTTTCGAATAAATTTATCAACAAATTAATTTATAAATATAATAGTAACAAAATATCTACAAACGTTAGCAAAAATAAAGAAAAACCTAAATTTTGCAGTATGAAATATATTCCACATCTTTTTGAAAGAATTAAGTATGCATTAAAGAAATATAATGTTACACTTATCGCTAAACCACCGACAAAATTAGAGCAACTGGTATACAGAAAGGTCGATCCTATAGATAATTTTGATAAATCCGGAGTTTATATTATCCCTTTTAGGATTGGAGGCAGTTCAAAAAAGTATACTTATATAGGAATGACCACTCGGAAATTATTGGAACGGATTAAGGAGCATATGACAGATTTAAAAAAGGGTAGGCCATCCACAGCTCTATCCCGGCTGAGTCAAGTTAAAGACATTGATATCTTATTCAAAGAAGTTAAAATCATCGCACACGCTTCATTTTATAATATTTGTATAATTAGAGAGTCGTTGGAAATTTTAGCAAAAGGCAAGAGTACCTGTAATGATGTTCTATCCTATAACATACCAAGAATCTGGTTTAAAATTCTAGGGGTTACAGGGGAATTTGGTTTTGATTAACCATTTTCCCTCCTCCCTGTCCCCCCCTCCCCCCCCTCTCTCTCTTTTTCTGATTGGCTGCTCCTCTCTGTTTTACCATCCTTCCCACCCTCCTATTTTGTGGTTCGTTTGGTTTCGCCCTTTGATATTTAACCAGCTGTTTGTCTTTCATTCGGCAGTGCTCTTTTCCCTGATGACGACTGATGGTTCAGTCGAAAGCGCTCGGATTTTAAACATCATGTGATTCAATGTTCTCAACATCTGCATTGTTTTTAAAATGTTTTTAACATTTGTATTTTTAGCACCTATTAAGTAAAGATGTATTGTGAATTTGATATTCATATTTTTCATTTATATTATTAAGGTGAATCTGTCGTTCTTTGAAAATATAGTTTTTCTATATTTATTTAACTCATAAAGTTCGTTGTGAAAAGGAGAGATATTGTAGCTGTCAGAAAAATAATATGTAGTATTATATTACATATGCTTTTAACGATCAGAATTTTAGAGTGTAGCACGAGACAGAGGCATGGATACAGACAGGGGCAAGTTAAGTAATTTTGATACTAGACAATGAAGCAATAATGCCGAATATGTGCATTTGGGAAATTCAAATGTTTTTGAATTACTAGATTAATTTTAACACAATTATTCTAATTGGTAAATATCTAATCATCTACATCTAATATGTTTTTGTATTAACCGAAAGCTGTAACGTCTTCTAAAGAATGAATGCATGTGAGAAAAGGATCTCAAAGTTGAATGGGAAGACCGAATTACTGATTTTATATTATTAGAGCTAATGCGTGATTGAAAAAGTTAATTTAAATAAATGTGAGGGGGTAATTAGTACAATCGATACACTTTTTTAAATATAGATTTAATTTAGAAACCGCACTGGGGAACGTGCTACTTTAAGATAACGTATTAAATTGAATTTTTAAATGAATGCGCTGGGGGGGGGGGGACTTCAAAGATAATATAAATAACAGAATAACTGTTATATATTTAAGCCAGAACACTGGAATAAATACTTTGTCGATCCGTGTGCACAGCAGATGCAGACAAGATCACTTACACATGTGAGTATGTAAAAATACTTTGCAACATAATTTCTTTTTCTTTTAGAAATTTGCTATAACGAAAAATCTCTTGAATCAATAGTTCAACAGTCCTAAAATATTTATGTATACTTTATCATAATTTGTAAGTCGTGGTATCCACATTTTAATTTTTTGGACTATTTTTTTCTCTTTGTATCAAGTCAAATCTGACAGTAAAACGTTCATAAACAAACTAAAGATATTTTGCTAACTGCTTTTCTTCAAAATACTGATCCTGATTGGGATAATTTTAAGGTATAAACACAAGTACAAACAGCAAGAAAATATAAGTTATAAACACAAATGCAACAGTTAAAATGTAAATCTGTATGGTAACAAATGAAATACGTATAACTGTAAAATTAAATGTGAATGTAATATAGTGGAGAAAAGTGGAAAAATGAATATAAAAACAAAAATATAAAGTTTATGCTCACTCCATAGGGTGACAAAATAAGAGGTGCATGGTGCATGCACAAAAAAATACAATATATCAACCCTTAACTTGTGTTCTACACAAGAATGATGGCGTCGGCTTAGGATGTCGGCCTTAGGTGAGGAGAGATATTTCAGACCCATACACCGTCCGCAAATATGGGTCCTTTATCCCACAAAGACACTATACCCAGCAAAGAAAAAAAACAGTGGGCCATCAGCTGGAAAAAGATGGCAGCCAGCAATGCTATCAGCGGTAAAGCGCAAGGGTGCCATTGCTTAAACCTGTCGAAAAGTGTCCAAGCCGAATGCAGCTGGCCCATCAGTGATGGCCAACAGCAGGCCAGCATTGGTATGCCACCACATTACTTCAATCCGGAACTTTTCCTGCAGTGCTAGCACATATCCCACTGCTATTTCTTTGTTGGCCCAGCACTTTCAGTTACAAAAATTTCTTATAGAATTCTATAAAAAAGGAAAGTACTATATAATTATGGCTCTTTTTTCTATAAGCTAGTTTCACCAAGAGCTATAGAAACATCTGTAGAAGTGTCTATAATAGAAATGTCTATAGAAATATTTGAACTGCATGCGGTCACCCTCCGAAATACTGACCGCGCTCGATGCTGCTTGGTTTTCGTGACCGTACATGAACAAGTGCTTTCACCATACGCTACGATTGCTTGCAGTTTACACGCTCTCATTACACTATTTCAAGTTTGTTTCTTTTGTGATTTACGTTCCCAATCATTAAACTGGTATAGAAATTATTCTATTGTATATAAATCCCATGTATTTTATACGCTTTTTTTATTATTGATCCTGAACTGCGTAAATTATATAAACCGAAATCCTTTGTAACCTAGTAAAAAAGTGCGTTGAAATGAAGAATTTATTTATTTATTCATTTACTTATTTATTTTGTTGGTGGCAGTGGTGCTATATTTTTTACAGTTAAAAAAAATTAGCTTCACAGCTTAAATTGTGTTAAAATATTCATTTCAGATTTGTGTTCAAATACTCAATGTCTTCAATATTCGCAGCGCCACCTAGCGTAAGGGTTCCCAGCAATAATACTGCAAAAGTTCGTGCACTTCCATGTAGTGGTGGGCCAGCGCATGAGATAAAATGGACGCCCACCAGAATTTTATCTGATGATTTCCAACAGCAAAGATGACTGAAGCTGTCCAGCAGTGGTCATGCAGTGGTAAATCATCAGCCAGCACTTCTCCATCATTGCCAGCACGTATCTTTCTGCTGGCCAGCAATTTCCTCTTTGCTGGGTAGGTCCTCAAAAGGAGCACACGTCGATTTACTGTCTAAAGTTGTTTTGGTTATGTGAATTATGATACCAATTTAAAGGGTTGTCTCTTAATACAATGAACTTTGGACCCTTAGGGCAATAATTTTGAACAGGAACAAAGGTTCGATGGGTTAAATTATAAAACAAAAAAAATGGATATATATTATATACCAGGTGAGCCAAAAGATCAAAAACTCAAAATGTGCGGTTTACAAGAAAAAGCTCACAAGGTAGTCGGATTTAACAATAAAAAAATTGCTAAAAAATCACATGTAGAGGGCGCTGACGACCCGAAACACGCTGAACAGGACAAATAGGCTCCATTCATTTTTTTTCCAATAACAAATGTACAACATGACCTCCAGAACGTTCTACGACACAACTGTTGTCCTGTTCATTGTGTTTCGGGTCGTCAGCCCCCTCCCCATGTGATTTTTTAACTAAATGTTTTTTTGCTGCTAAAATAAAATCCGACTACCTTGTGAGCCCCTTCTTTCAGACCGCACTCCTTTATCATAATTTCTTTCTTTTTTATAATTTTTAAAACTTTTAACGAACTTTTGGTCACGTGGTATAAACTAGCTCCTGCAGCGAAACTGCAAGCCTTCGTCCGGTGACATAGGCCACTGGGGACCCAAATTTGCGAGTAGCTGGCGCGGAGAGAGCCCTCCCTTAAGAAGTTTTCTCGCCGTGCACCCACCGCCAACACGCCATCGATCAAGGGCTTCGCGCCCAAGAGTTAGACATCCGGTCAATGCGACAGAACCTCCCACCCAGCTAGAAGAGCCAGATGGTTCCTTCTCTTGGTCTACCCGCAGTTCACCCAGACGACCCGCAGAGTGCGGAATCCTACAAAGGATCCGAGCCCACGAGCCAATGCCGAGGATTCCTACGAAGGAGTTAATTTACGGCAAAGACATTTATGGGGAACAACCGATATAGGGTGGAAGAGGCCCTAGCGGAAGACCCTGAAGGGGCGGGGAACCCCCCCCCTTCGGACGTAAAGCGTCCCTGCTCCGGGCTTTTCGCCCGGTCCTCCCACCTCAACCGGCGGAACCCCTCGTGGATCTCGCCGGGAGTCAGTAGGACCAGACCAGGTGCCATTAGCGACCCCAGGTGGTCACGGAAAATTCCACCTTGACGAGATAGACCCCGCCTCGCTAGAGGGTTGGATGGTCCGGAGTCCTGCCCGCCCTCACGACTGGACTCCACCCGAGGGCTGAGAAGCCGCGGAAGGCGACAGAAGCCCGGCCCACCTCTACCTTACCGCACGGTCGCCGAGGTTTCCTGAGCACGAATGCCCTTGACGCCGTGCAATAGCGAGAATGAGGATGGCCACACATGGAAACCCAGCAAATGCTTTAGAGTTTTAGTGCAATCCCTGGGGGAAGACACCAGAACCGAACCTTCCCGCCTTCCGATGACGAAAATTTATTTTCATTGAACATTATGTACATTTCCAATCACAATTGGTTACCCAATTATTGTGGGCAAACTGGATATTTACACTTTTAATACTTTTAAAAACACAATAATGAGATAATAAAATATAAATGATGAGAGAAGTATGATAATAAATGTACTAATATTAAATATCTAAAGATATATGAGTTATGTGAATATTTACAGATGACACCTAGATCTACAATGCCAGGGAAAGAAATACACATATGAATTGGGTTACACTTATTAGCAATTATGCAATTCGCAAAAAAAACAACAACTTTAGGAATCAATACAGTTTTATTTAGAGTGAGGTTCCTGCCTGGTACATCACAGAGCAGTCCTCCCCTCAGTAGGGGAGTGGATTAGAGAAAATTGTTCGTTATTTTCTAGGAACTTCATGCATTCGCAAATCCGATTTAGTAGTACCGGCCTATCCAACAGGTAGATCAGCCAATCTTTTAGTGACATGTTTTGCGGCTTTTTAAAATGATAGTGTGACGTGAGTGTGCAGTCTAATATGTAATGTAATGAATTTGCCAGCGAACCACAGATGCATAATAGTGAGTCCCTTTTGTTTATTGTATATAATTGTTCTTGAAATGGTCCGTGGTTTGTCAAGAATATATACAAGTATCTATTATGAATAAAAAAGTGGGATGAGACTTCTGGGACAAAGTCTATTGTATAGCGACCCACCGCTGCTGTGATCCAACGCTATTGCCACTTTTCTTGTAGTCTTCTCTGTAATACCCGTTTCAGTGTGGATGGTGGCAGTGGCAAAAATGTTGTTGGTATTGTATCATCCTCTGTTGCTGATCTAGACAGTTGGTCGGCCAGTTCATTCCCCTGTATTCCCGAGTGGCCCCTTACCCAATTAAAAAAGTAGTTTTTATTGGAGTGTGTCAATTGTTCTAATATTTCTAGAACGAGATAATTGTCCACATGAAATTTTGACAAAGTCATCAGGCTCGACAGACTATCCGTAGAAATTAGGAAATCTGTGGCAGCATCCCCCACTGCCCAGTGGACCACTCTCAGGATTACAAACAGCTCGGCCTGGAATACCGAATTGCCCGGGTCCAATCTTGCCTGCCATGAGTGAATATGCTGATTTTCCCTGAAAACACAAAAAGCCGATGCAGTACCGAATTCCGTTTTTGAACCATCTGTGAAGATGTGGGTTTTCCCCAAAACATTTTGAGTTGGACAGACCGTGATAGGGTCAAGTAACGAGGAAAGACGATACTTTGAACATTTGGAAGAATATAGGGGAGCAAAATAGTTGGGTGTTGAGACACCCAAGCGAGAAACCCGAGGAAACTCCGATTTCGCCTCCAGCTGCAAGTCTAACGGCGAGAGGCCGGAATTGGAGAGCCACAGTGGAAGTATTTCTATATGCACGTGAAATTACCAGTAAAGCCCACCTCTGAGCAGCCAGGAGATGTCGAGCACCGTGTGTGAATGACATACACGTGTACCACACCCACACGCATAAGCCAGTTGACGCTGCAGAATTGATGTGTACCAGATTTTGAAGAAATATAATGGTAGGCGACCCGAAGAGGAAGCGAATTTGTAGATGTGTTGTGTTATTTTCGTTATTTCTTGTCTCTTGTTTACTAAGTGTTGTAAAAATTTCAAGTGTTGATCAATTAATACCCCTAAGTATTTCATAACCTTTACCGTTTTAATGTTTTTCCCCTTTAATTTGTATAGTGGGCCTCTTCGGTTTCCCGAATGTGACTGTTGTTGATTTTTCTTGGGATATAGTTATGTGATTAGTGTCTGCCTAATTTTGTATGAAGTTTAATGCTAGTGAGCCCCAGTGTTCTAAGTGTTCACGCGATTGTTCCCAAATGACTACTAACACATCATCTGCATACGCCACCAACTGACAGAACTCGAAAACAAATGAGACCAGTAGTGTCTCCAGAAGGACCAGCCAAAGGAAGGGACCAAGGCAGGAACCCTGGGGACAACCTTTAGAAAAATAATATAACATTGTTGGGACTAGCCAGTCAACAAGAGTTCGTCTACCTGAATGAAAGGAGGCTATGGTTTTTATAAACTGTAGAGGAATTCTTAAGTGCTGCAGAGCCAGAATTACCAGATCCCATGGAAGATTGTCAAATGCCCCTATGAAAACTAGTGAGATAAAAGAGGTATAATTATTTTTACTTTTATTTAAGTGTATGATAGGGCGGTTTGAAGTGCGGTCTCCGTTGATTTTGTTTGGAGAAAGCCGTGTTGCTTGCCTGAGAGTGAGTTATTTGTTGTTAAGTGATGAATTCAACGTAATAGTAATTTTTCAAATACCTTGCCTAAAATAGGTAATAATGTTATGGAACGGAATGAAGTATGCTGATCTATGGGCTTACCCGCCTTCCTGAAGAAGACAAGCTCGCCCACCTTCCAAGCCTCCAAAAAGTAATTGAATTCAAACGCTTTGTTAAAGAGATTTAAAAATAAGTCTGGCAAACCATGAAAGAGGGCCCTGATCATCCGATGGTCTATACCATCGGGGCTAGGGGCCTTATTCGGATTGAAACTATAAATTGCGTTACGTAATTCACTTTGTGTGAATGGCGTTTGATCATTGGAGATATTTAATCTATTTGCCAGAACCGGGAACGTTGGCGCTTCCGAGGAAGCACCAAAAAGATTTTCTGTTAGGGTGAAAAGGGTGGAAGACCTGGAAGCCAGGAAAGCCGTGTCCGGGAGGTAGCTGATGTGCCTGTCCTGGAAATCTTGGAAAGCCAGTTTTTTTTTAAATACCGTATTGATTCGTCTGTTTCTTACAGAAGTTGTCCCATGTCAAGCTTTTTTTCCTTTTGTAATTGTCGCTGGTATAATGCTCGTTCTTTTTTGTAAGTTTGATAAAATTGCTGGATCAAGGTCCGAAGACTTAAACTTTCGGTACAACGCTCGGACCTTATTCCCCTGCGCACGAAGACTCGGCGACCACCAAGAGAACTTTACCTTCTTAAAGGGGGTATCAATTTAAGTGTGGCCTTAGCTGAAATTTGTACTGATCCTTCAAATTTTTTATAAGTATCGTCTAGATCTTGTGGTGATTGTGCTGCGGCGAAGTTCAAATTAATTTTTTAAAGTGATGTTTTAACTTGTGATAAACATTTTGAAAGAGGAACATTTTTAGTTTTATATCTTCTATTTGGCAAGGGAGGATTTCCATAAGGAGTTCCGAAATGATAGGCCTGTGGTCGCCAAAAAGTTCGGGGACAATGTCCCAGCTGCCAATTTTGCTGAAGAGTGGCTGTGAACAAACGGAGAGATCTGGACGGCCACTTCTAGCTCCTGCCTCAAATGTTGACAGGCAATCCGGGGAATTCAGGATTATTAAATTGTTTGCAAGCAAAAAGTCGACGAGGAGCCTCCATCTGGCATCATCTTTCTCATAACCCCAGAGACCGTTGTGGGCGTTAAAATCGCCAAGAACCAGAGTCATATCGTTTAGTTTAATCGAGGACCGCCAGTCCTGTAGGTTCACATCTATATCAGCTTTCGGAGGACAGTACAGGTTGCCTGCTGATAGAATTAATTGTGGGAGTTCTAAATTTACAAATACGGAATGATTATTTTTAGAGTATAAGCAATATTTTAAATTTTGATCTTGTTTATAAGACGGGCAACGACTGTCACATGTACAAGACAATGACGCTAGCGCCTCTTGTTTCTTTCGCAGGTACACGCTGCAGGATGCATCGTAAGATGGATGTTTTTCATATAGTCCAGCTTTCCTATGGTCCCCTTGTAGTAGTCGAGCACTATTTTGCAGTTAACACAGTCTTCTTTTCTTGAAATACAATCCTTGATGTTGTGGCCTTTGGCCACATTTAGCGAGGCCTCTGCATTCTGGAACACTCTTGCCGTATGCCCTATTTGCTGACAGTTAAGACACCTTTGGATGAACACGTACCGTCTAACCGTGCACCGGTTAAATCCTATGCGCAATTTTCCAACCATTAGTTGCAGTGCGTCTCTCTCCAATAGCTGCAACACCAAGTGCGAGGTTCCCTCGCCCTCTCTTCCTTTCAATACTCTTATCAGCTTATATTGCACCTTCTTCCTCAGAGCCCTTTCCAAAGCCTGATAGAGTACTTGTTTTTCATATAATTCTTGTTGCTCTTTCAAGTTGTCCTGTGAACTGTCTGCTTCTCTTTCGACGTTTCTCCGTGTGACTACTGGGGCCTCTGGGGCTCCAAAGACTATCACTCAGGCTGTTTTCGGGTTTGGTTCTTTAATATCCAGTTTTTCCGCCGTATCTTCTGTAGTGCGGATTTTAACTTTCACCTATTCTAGGTCAAAATTTTTTTACATGTTATCATTATTTTATTTTGTTTAGTTGTTTGGCAGTCTACTGGTGGTAATTCAGCCATATTCATAGAATTGAGAACTTTCTTTATTATTGGCATTTGTGTTTCCTTGTCTTTTGGTGTTAGTATTAGTGTCGGTCTTTCTTGTGGGAGCGGTGGAAAATTTGTCATTTCTGCATATGTTGGTTGATCATTTTCTATTGTTGTTTCACCCTCTCGATGGTCAATTGAGTCCTTTCGGTTTTCAACCTGAAGAGTGGTAACATGTTCGACGAGTCTTTTTTTTCCATTTGTTCATGGTTCTGTTGTATGATTTTGTTCATACCGTTGATCAATTGATCTTCTCTTTCGATTTTATCTTGTTTTGTTTGTTTGATTATCTCTTCTTGGAATTTAATTCTTTCGCTGAGTTTCGTTATTAAGTGATATTTTTCTTCTGTCTGTTGTTTGAGCTGCTTAAAGTTTTTGATTACTGACGCCATGGTATTCTTTATCTTTACTTCTTTGTTTGTCCCTAACTGATTTTGTAGTTGGTGCATGAGTTCTAGTACCTGGTCAACCATTTTCGACAACGTGTCTCGTTCTTGGTGATCTTCCTTCTCAGCCTTGTCGTGTTTTCTTGCGGCTTCTTTCTCTAATTCCACCGCTTTCTCCTCCAAAAACTTTCTGTATTTTTGTGCGTTTTCATTACTTCATTTTTCATGTTTCTTTAGATGTCTCAGCATCTGATCCATTAAAACAAGTATCGTCATTCGTGATACTGTTTCGGCGTCAAATGGCAGCAGTTCATCTCCCGACTGGTGTTTTTTTGTTTGCTCGCTGTGGCAGCTGTGTTTCTTTTTCGTTCGAATTCATCCCATCTCCAACTCACTCAGTTATGACAGGGGAATCATTCCTTTGTGACTGCAACTCTTTTTCATTTCGCGGATCGCCCGGCTTCATTATGAATATTTTTAAAATATCGGTAGATAAAAATACTTCTGATTTTCTCTATCCGCTTATGTCTTCTAGCAAATAGTAATATTCCTATATTGTGACTTTTTTAGTCCTGATTATACTATTTGTACAGCGTTTTCACTTATTGTAATTAATTCACTATTTCAATTATGGCCCAGGCATCATCAGGACCCAATCATGCTTTTTGAAGGAAAGGGAAAATAGAAGAGTTTAAAGTAAAAATTAGTGACCTAGATCACCGTAAATAACTAAGATAAAAATTTAGTGTTCGGACAGTGGGGGGTTATTAGTAATCTTGAGAGAAAAAAAAAGAAAGAGGCTTTTGAAGATAAGTTACATAAACTAAAGGACATAATTTTGAAGAAAACTGACAAAAAAACCCCAAAGAATTTCAATGCTCATATACCTCATTGCTCTCAATGTGTCATTTACAAAAAATTTTCTCTTGGTTACATTCAAGTATTATACATTTAAGCTTTATATACATTTATGTACACATTGTTGACAAGTTTATTCAAGTTTCCTGTTTCTCTCCGCCATACCTTACCAATGATATGTGCTATGTCATGTGAATGTTTTTCACATTTGATAGTTACGCCTTTCGCCATAGGTAGTTGCACAAAATGTCTAATATTAACTTTAGACCAGTCTTGCAGTTTTTCACTGAAGTGAAACCAGACAGAGAATATTAACAAGTAAATGAACTTTTTGAGGCTTGCCTGTGATTGAAAGAAGTTCATGCTGCACTTGGAATGATTAAAAAAGAAAAAAAGTGGGGGGATTTAAAAGTAGTAGAATAAAGAATTGGGGGGGAGGCGGGGGGAGGAAATAACGTCAGTTATCAAGAGTGCCCAACGAGACTTATAATTTGATATATTACTTGCCATGTTTCAAAGCTTATTTAAAAGAAGTTGAAAAGTTAACCCTTTAAGAATCTCCTTACAAAACCAAAATGGCATATAACATATGCAATAGTGAATTTAATCGATGAAGGTTAAAATGCTGGCTTCCTGTACGACTCTCCATAAGAATTTTGAGAAATGACCGAAAATGCGCCTTAAAGAACTTTCTACTATCTAAAATGTGAGTTAAATTAGGGGATGAGATCATAGATGAAGAGCTTATGTAATGACCTTTCAGTGGAAATCAAACTTGGGGATTTTCAAGCACTTTCTAAAAAACGCCTAAAAACGCCCCCTGGAGGGTAAAAAAAGAACTAAAAAATGAAACCCCCGTGCAATAGCGACCGCTACCATGTTAGTTCGCCGAAACACAGCTTCTGTTGAGGGCTACGAACACAAATATGCCGACGAAGCTGACTCACGATTCGCGGACATAGCCAACGACTTTCACTGTGTACCGAGACCCCAAGACGAACCCGGGAAAGACCAGGAGGCGATAGGCTGACAATCCGAAGTAGGCGGACGAACAGCACAGGATCCCCTTCTTCTGCATCTACCTCCCGACCAAAACCAGACCCGCCCGGAGGCCCGGGGCTTCCGTTCGAAGGCTATGGTTAGAAACCGCTATGACCACACCTCCGGGCGCGGTAACCTCCGGAAGCATCTAGACACGCTGGACATGAGTCGCACCAATCGTTTGCCTGCGGATCGAAGCGCAGCCGCATTATACGGCGAGCCTCCGGTCCGGTTCCCTGCGGGGATGGAGCGAGATGGCGGACCTGCCGGCCGACCCCCTCCCAAGGGATACGGCATGGCTTCAGGCAACCACTGCCATACTGGCATGTGCCATACACTGCCATACTGGCCTCCCTCCGCGACCACTCCTTGGTCGACGGAGGCACCACGGAGCCCCACCCACTTTGGGGTCAACTAACAAACTACCTCCGCTACCGGAGCCTTGGCGGGATGAGCCACATGACGCAAAAAGCACATCAGGCGCTGTCCGAGCCTCGCCCTTCGGTCGCTCCGGGAGTTCCTGCATGGCGTTCCCGCGAGCGCCGTCGTAACCAACGAGCGCCAAGGACCGAGGTTCGCAATCTCCTCTCAGGCTCCCTCTTGGTCAAAATGTGGACAAGGCCCTACCACATTTGCTTACCCTTTGCCCAGAGTCACTACCCGGTTAAAACCGGCCCTGGGATCGAGCTATGGATCGTCGCTACCGGGCTCCCCTCGAGAACCGAGCACATGTGGGCAACAGAAATGACCCTCCAACCTCATACGCAACGTCCGTTACCCGTGGCCGCCGGACCCGTCTCCTCTCGGTTCTGAGTCTCTCGAGGAGGCTGTGGATCGTCCTTGTCCTGCCCCGTCTGGCTTGACACTACAAGCGCACACTACATGTCAATTAATAGATGTTGCAAATTATAGTGAATTATATTCTTAAATTATATGTGTGTAGTTGATAAAAATTAGAAAAGTTTTTGTTGTTGTTTACATGACTTGACGCATAAATAAATGTCTATATCGAGGCGGTGCAAGGAGTAATATATCAATATGCACCCGAAATGGTGTATCATCAGCATCATATAACCTCTTGATCGAGAATGACACGTGTGAGTGTTTGTAAGTTGCAATATATGGTCCAATATGTCTAGTTTTGAATTTGTCAACAGATTATAAATATACAATATGTTTTACACAGATGGTTCTTAATTTAGCTTTTGGACCATATTGTCTGTATCTTTTTTTCTAAGCCTGTTTTAAGGTTAGCATACGCTTTGTCGTAGATTTTCTGTAAATCTTCAAGTAATTTATGTATTTCAACATGTTTATCTAGAAAATCAAAAGTGTCAAAAATTAATAAAATTTCACATCCAGAGTGAAGTAGATTAGGAGAAAATATCGGAGTAGAGTATTTCGAACCGTTGTACAGTGACTTCTGTATAAATATTGCATTTTCAAATGAATGACCTTCCTGTAAGAATATGTTAACATAGTATTTGATTGAGATATTTATTCGCTCCGAGATGCTATTAGATTTTTACCTCGAGACAGATCTGTGAAGTACTTTAATGCCAAGTGTATCATTAAAAATGTTGTATACATGAGAGGTGTACTGGGGCCCTAAGTCTGAGAAGACAACAGAAGGTCTCCCAAAGGTGGTTATGTAACTAAAAATACATTTAACGACTTTAGTTGCACAGATATCATTAACCCTCTGTCTACCAGAAGGGTAAAATGGACCCGACATGTACATTCAAAATATTTATTCAAACCAGAAATTTCTTCAAAACAAACTAAATGTATAAATCAGACAATAATAAGTTAAATAAACAAATTAAATAGTTTTAAGTAAAATTTCTGGTGTAGAATGTTTTTATAAAACTTGAGTAAAATTTCCGGTAGTTCTAGGGTTAAGTGGAAAAAGTTCAACGTCTTGAAAAGTGATCAGTAACAGTTAATACATGTTTACCGTTTGAAAAAGGTCCAACAAGATCTGTAATTATAGTATGACAGGGTATCTGGGCGTGTAGGTGAGCTGTAAAGGTGCAGAAGGAGTGTGATGATGTTTAGATTGTAGGAATTTGATACATAAAGCAACAAAGTTTCAAGTTTCAACGTACATGCCTTTCCAAAGTTATCTAGTCGACAGGAATTCAAAAGTCTTATTAAATCCAAAATGGGATAAAAGTGAAATTTTTAATACTTTGCTTTTAAGAGAATAAGGAAATACAATGTGATACGAGAAAGTGTTGTTGTTATCGTTTTCCTTCTTTAACATAAAGACTTTTGAATCTGGGTGTATGAAATAATTAGGAAAATTTTGGGAAGGTCCTTTACTTAGAATCTCTTTGTAAACATTGGACAATGTGGAGTCATTTTTTTTTTGTTCAGTGCAGAATGTTTCATTCGAAATTTCCAATAAAGGATCAGGATTTGTTTGTTTACCAAATACAAGGTAGTTTACATATTTATTAGTGGCATTTGAACACGAATTATTAATGTCTGATGTATTAAAGTGAACAATATGTACTGGTAGAGGATCCTGGAAAAGTTCAGGATTAGTAAAAAGTGTTTGTTGATTGCTTTCAAAATTACAGCGAGATAAATAGTCAGCGAGACTATTTTTCTTACCAGGAATACGGTGAAATATGTATGAATACTCTGAAAGCTCCATGAGCCAACAACAGATAATATCAACTGGGATTGTAGTCTTGTTACATTTCTCTAAAGATTTACTGTCTGGAAGAATTACACATTCTGTGTTGTATAAATAATATATGAAGGCTGTAACAGGTTTATAAATTGCCATGGGCTCTAATTTGAGAGCAGTGTATTTTTCTGAATCCTTTAGAGATTTTGAAAAGTAAGCAAACGGTAAAAGCTATTGATTATGTTCTTGTAATAAGACACCAGAAATCGAAACATTTGACGCGTCTGTATTTAGATAAAACTTTTTGTTGCAATCTGGCAACCTAACCATGCGAGAATTAAAGAAAATTTTCTGTATAGTGTCCATAATTTCCTGATGTTTAATAGTCCATTTAAACTTAGCTTTTGATGTGATTAGGTTTATCAATGACTGAACTAACTCTGAAAAGGATGGAATTAGAGACTTATAAAACTTAATGATACCTATGAGTCTCTTTAACTGGCATTTAGTTGTATGCGTGAGAAAGGATGTTATTTTTATGTTTGACTGAATCTGAGAAACACACTGATTTTCTGCTGAAATCCTAAATAGTCAATGACAGTTTTATGAAATGTGCATTTATTAGGGAACAGAGTTAAGTTATATTTAGCTAAGATACACAGAATTTTGTCTGATTTATTACACATTTCATCAACGAATTTGCACCTACAATAAAATCATCCTGATAAGTGTAAACACCTTCTAATTTCAATTCATAAAGCAAACAGTCCATTAAGGCTTGAAAAATGGAGGCACTATTTTCTAAACCGAAAACTAGTCTTTTGTATCTGAAAGAACCAAACACAGTGGTAAATGTTAACTTATTTTCGAAATTTTCTGGCAAATAAATTAGATGATAAGCTTGATGAAAGTCAAAAGAATTGAAATACCGATACTGTGAAAGATTAGAAATAATAGTTTGAATTTTTGTAAGCGGGTAAGATGAACTTTTAATGACAGTGTTTACCATTCTGAGGTGTAATGCAAGTCTGAATTTTTGCTTACAAGTACCATCTCGTTTCTTTTTGACAAGTAGCTTTGGGCAAGCCCATTCTGAGCTGTGACTTTCAATAATTTTGGCCTCTAATAATTGTTTAATCTGTCCCAAAGCATCTTTTTGTAATGATTGAGGAAGGGGGAAAGGGAAGTGTCTTAAGGGTAATCATTGATAAACTTCAAATCAGGTAAAATTTTATCAGTATGTCCAAGTGTATTTAACGATTTTGAAAAGGCGGAATAATAATTAAGTAATAAATTAGTCAGTGTATTTGCTTCATTAGGATTTAAATGTGCAAGATTAAAATCATCAGCTGATAAATCCTCTTTCCTTTTTTAACGTTTCATTAGATGCTTGTATGAAATTGAGAAAGGGAGCTGTTCTGAGCTGTGGTGCTTGTCAAAATTATCTGAGGAGTACTCAATAATTTCTTCGACCTCAGACAAATGACCAATTTTGTGCGTTTAGGAAGATGAATGGTACTGTCAGAATTATATTTTAGAGCAATAGAAAAGAAGTGATGTAATTGTGAAATTTTCTTTTTATGTTTTGACTTTTTTTCATTTGAACAATGGCATCATGTCCTAGGAGTTATTTTTGTGTGCCAAACATTCAAATAAATAATTTATGTTATCTTTGTTGTTGTTAGTGTATACAGAGCACCATTTTTGCTCTTGTGGTTCTAAAATGAGTTTACGAGTTAAGAAAACTTCGTGATTTGTCATAACATCACATAGAGTTTTATATTGATCAACAACATTAACTTTTGGTCAAACGTTTCTAATGAAATCGTCAAGCTATTTTTATTGTGAATGCATTTTTTAAAGTGTCAGTGATGATATTAAAATTACTTATGAAGTCTAATCCAAGAATACCTTCAATACAAGAGGATTCCGGAATATCAACAATATAAACGTGATGCGAGAACGATTTCTGTTTTAATATAATGGATTCCCTAGTACATGAAGAAAACGAAATACCTGAATTAACAGTTTTACTGCTTTTAGCTGTAGATAACCTCTTATATTTGAGTATAGGCTTAAGTTCTTGAAATAATTTTTCCGAGGGCAATAAAATGCTGCTTCCAGAATCTGCGAGTAAGGTGATATTATGGTTTGCTACAGTGGCCTTTACAAGTGGAAGTGATGGGGAGTGAGTGTTTACGCTACAAATTATGTGCACTCTGTCATCGACTTCATTTTCTGTTTGAGTAGTGACGTTATTTGCTATTGTAATAATCTCTGAAGTTTGTGAATTAGTTTTAGTAACTAACCTATCTTTAGAAATTTTAGGTAATGAAGGGCAATAGCAAATTTTTCTGATGTTACGTTACACAAGTGAATCAGAATGTCATCAGCAGAACTGTATCTCTGTTTTAGTCTTCCTGTCCTTGTGATTATTATTTTTATGAAAACTTCCCCTTCGTTGTGTGTTAGCTCTCTTCCATTTAAATCACTATTGGGCATCAAGGCCATTTCTGAAGCACAGGTTACTACCTTTTTTGGTAGTTTTTATGAGGTGAAAAACATTTAGGGTGGTTTTTAGTTTTGAAATTTTTTTCTGTAGCGCATAGTGTTCGAGGTATATTTTGGCCTGTTGTGAACATTACTGTTTGAGTTTTCTGTTTTTGGGTTCTGGCGGTAGAATCGATAATGAGTTAATCTTTTCAGAGATTTCACTGAGTTGTTGTTTTAAGGTAGTGTCTGATTTGTTCATGGAGGACAGTGAATGCAATATTTTTTCATTATGCAGAATCTCATCTAATACCTGTTCTCTTTCAACTGCAGCACGGTAATCAGAGAGGCCCTCTTCCTGTAATTTAATTCTTATATTAGCTGGCACTGCCTTCAAAAACTTAATTAATTTAATTGTGTTGCGAGCATTTTCTTCAGTATTGTCTGCACAGTGGCACAATGAACAGTGGCAGATCACATTTAAGCGATGAGCCAAATTCTTTATAGTTTTCGCGGGTATGAGTGATAAATTGGAGAGTTCGACACTCGCAACACAAGTAATAGGAGGGGTGAAAAAGGCAGCACATTTTTTTTCGAGAGTCTCTAAATCACTGAATTTTTGAAGTTCCGGATTTTGAGCCAAAAATTTCTGAGCAGGCCCTGTTAATTTGCTTTTTAGCACCGTAGTGGTTGTTTTCTAACTATACTTATTTATTTCCGAACCTGACCTAATCTCGTCATTTTAGTAATTCAGGATCGCCATCAAATTGTATCACAATGATTGGGATGTGTTCAGCGGACATGGTCAAAGGTTAATGTAAACAAGCTTACTTGCATTCGTTAATGAGGTTCTTCATAAAACACATAAAATATAAAAGCATAAAATCAAAGCAAATGTCAATGAAATATACAGTATGTAATTATCATTCGTTTACAAATAAAAACATATCTAAGAAAATGTCACTCCTAGTAAAAATAGAAAAAAAAATGTCTTATTAAAACCTTTTTTAAAGGAGAAAAAAATATGTATCAGAAATAAAGATATGTTATTTTGGAAATTCAAAGGAGAAAAAATCGTATTTAATCATTTTTAAATAGGGAAAGAAAGAACATTTTTCCTCTTTAAAACCCCATTCTTTTTTTAAAAAAAGATGAGAAAAATAAAGGTATTTCGGAAGTAAATTATTTTGGAGCTTCAAAGCAAAAAGGCAAAAATTTATTTCAACCTTTTATATAATAGCACGAAAGAGGGGGGGGGGGGGGAATATCCTCTATAAACTTTTCTTGGTTTAAAGTTACATTTTAAAAAATGCACATTTTAGTGTCCATTTAATATAGTGTGGAGGTGTGAATTTGGGATAAAAATAAAAAACACTCTACGAGTATCAATATAAAAATGAAGGAAAAATATTATAAATATATTATAACTAAACCAAATGCGCTATAATAAAGCAATAAAAATAATAAAGATGAATAATATCGCTGTGTTTAAGTATCCTAAAATTCTTTATAAAAACTCAACAATATTACTAAATTTAGATTTTAGAAAAAAATATATTTACTATTTAAATAATTAAGTAAACTCGTGTGTAAATGAAATGAGTATGAAAGCAGAAAATGGTTTGTCACAATGCTGGTAATTTTAATTAATATTTCCAGTAATTAACTGAAAATTTAGAAAAGGAGGGGGGGGGATGGATGACAAATCCGATTTCACACTCTAAATTGTGCAAAACTTTTATATTTTTGTTTGAAGCAAATGAATATTCTTTGTAAACTATTTCCTTGTATTGTACTGCGTGGTTGTATTATGTAGTGCATTTTTACTTATTTTGCAAAAGGCCTCTTTTTATTGCAGTCAAGATCTGAACTGCCACATATAAAAATTCACAAGAACGGTTTAGTGATTCTTCACTTTGAATGAATCCTTGCAGAATGATTCACTTAGTGCGATCGGGCAACAAATCTTATTTTTATTTTATCTTTCAGATGAGGATATGCTTTTGTCAAATAGTAAATTGTAAACACGATTTTTTTGCATATTTTCACAGACATTAAAAAGGTTTCACATCACTCTTTTGGAAGTAGTAACTTTGTATATTTTAAAATTATAAGCATGTTATTTTTACTTACAGAAACACTATCAGTAAACATGTAGATGACACTTGGCTTGATTTCACGATTTTTTTATGCTTTCACAAACACTAAAAATTGATGGTCAAGATTTTTATCGGCTTTAGAGAAGTTGGCATCTATCTTTTAAGCACACACCAAATGCGCACACATTAATATTTCACAAACCAAAATTTTGAAACACCGAAACTACACTGGAGCGAAACATCTGTGCGACGACATCCACTGCAGGGGAAACTTTCGAAGAGCCCGAACGTCGAAGCGATTATCAATGTAGATACCAAAGCTATTCCGGACACAGCGTAGAAGAAGAATTTAAGAGATGTCGGCACGAACATAGGCGAGAGTATGAAGCAGAACTATCAAGTCCAATTGGCCAATCGAAGATTCACTTTTAATATTACACAGTCGTAAAACAGTATCGTTGGAGAGCAGGAGTGTAGCCAAACGAAGGGATGAAAATTCCAGAAGCTAGCAAGTATGAGTGTTGATTCTACAAAGGAGTAATGCTGAGGTATTGACAAAAAGGGGCGCTTCGACTGGAGTCTCTTTGCATCGTAGAATATTTCAGATGAAAGTTTCTTTTTTTTTGGATGGGAGCTCGACTACGAACTTCCGGAGTAGGATGGATGTCTTATAATAGCCGATGAAGGGGCCATTAGAAGGCGAACTGGACGATAGCAGAGGCAACGCGGCAGTTAGGTAGTCCAGCCAAGCAGAGAATTTTCTGAAGCGAAGCAAGCACCTCTCACCGAAGACACATTTTTTTATTCAATTGGAGAAAAATTGAACTGGCACCATAAGTTTGTGGAGGAGATTCTGCCCCTACCCCCATGTACATGATAGATAGCAAAAATATATAATAACACAAGGTCATAAAATACGGCCAAAAAACTCCGATATAATGTCCAAAATGACTTTTATTTATGTATAAAGAATACTTGAGGAAAGAGATGTACACAACGTAAAAGGACAAATGTCTGAGCGTCTTCAAGCATACAGATTAGTAGCAGAGACAAGAGCGAAGTGAATAACTGCGCAGTTAGATTTCACGTGCTTGGCGTGACACAATACCGTCAATATACAAGTATTTTTGTGCCTGCAAAAGGGTAGACATAACTTTGGCTGAGAAAAGAATAGCCAAATATATGCGGTCAATTGCTTGTACATTTTGAACATGTAGGTGTATATTTTTAGGTTAATACATTCTTGTGGCATGACAAATGTTGAAGAGCATCTGCACTTTGTATAAGTGCGTTTTAAGATTTAACTAAACTGTCCTGCAAATATAAGTTAAGTGATTTTGCTGTTGGGGGATGAAGCAATAATGCTAATTATATGCATCTGGGAAATTAAAATGTTTTCGTATTAACGGAAAGCTGTAACGTTTTCAAAAGCATGAACGCATGTGAGAAAAGGATCTCAAAGTTGAATGGAAAGACCAAATTACTGATTTTATTTTATTAAAGCTAATGAGTGATTAAAAAATTTTTAATTTAAATAAATGTGAGAGGGTAATTAGTACAAGCTATGCAGTTTTTTAAATGTAAATTTAATTTAGCAACAGCACTAGGGAGAGTGCTACTTTAAGATAAAAAAGTATTAAATTGAATTTTAAAACGAATGTGCGGGCGGGGGGGGGGGGCGGACTTCGAATGTAATATATATAGCAGAATAACTGTTATACTGGGGTTACTTGAAACTTGAGTTAGGGTTTGACCCACATCAAAAAGTTTTAAATAAGATTTGTTCTACTGTGTTTATAGCATAGAAAAGAGAGTGAGCATTCCTTTTGTTTCTCCCCTTGAAATGCGTCACCAACATGACCAGTTCTCCTCATGTAAAGGTTTTGAGATTTGTTGCGTTATCGTTTGCTTGGCAATTTCAGAATTGTTGCCAGTCGTGAAAATAAAATAATGAGAATACTTAATATCCATTTTATGCATGTGAACTAGAGCAAATATATAAACAAAGTAAAAGAAAGCAACTTAAAATCTGTTTTAAATTAGTAAAAGAAGCTTTCCACTTTAATTTAACGACACTTTTGCTTTGGCAAACACGTGCTAGCGCTTGGGTACAAAAATCGCGTGACTATTATGTTTATTTTAATTTAGGATTACCACAGCTTTCAACGCCCCGATTTCTTCTCTATAGTTTATAGTAGTGATAGACAGAATTAATTATCTTTCAAACTTCATATTTCTTTAATCATTTCACTCTAAATTAAAATGTCTGAAATTCAGACACTTAAGTGTCTGAAATGGAGTGTTCAATTTTCAGACATTTTAAAATGTCTGAATTTTTTCAGACACTTTTTGCGTCTGAATTTCAGACACTTCAAACGTCTGAATCGCATCCATTTTTTTGTAAGCATCATACGTAGCCATGTTTGACCACGTTGAATCCTGGAAAAATATTTGGCTGTGGTGCTGCCCCCCCCCCCCCAATACAGCCTGATTTTTTTGGTGCTCTCAGTTTTGGTATACAATTTTCGTTACGTTGATAATTTAAATCTTTTACCACATTGTACTGATTATAATCAATATCTTGAACTTCAGGAGTAGAACAAGATTAAAAAACAAAAAATATTTATCTAAATATTAGATTCTTTTAAATTTATTTTGTTTTTAACCTTATTTTACTTTAAAAGTTCAAAATATTGATTATAATCAGCACAATTTCGAAACAGATTTAAAATATAAGCTTTACAAATATTGCACATCAAATTTGGGGGCACTACAGTCGTAGGGGGACGGGGCACTTCCCAGTTTGCCCTTCCTTTAATCAAGAAGTACTTTTGCAAAAAACGCAACCCTGCATTATAGTTGTCTAAACTGAGATGTCCGGTATTCGGGAGTATCCGTTGTGGAGGTTAATGGACATTCTCGAATAGCGAACACCTCTATTTAACGAATACTTTTTTAATCAGCAGACATACATATTTGTATATTTTTACCTCAAAAAAGTAGACATCTCCAATTATCGGACAAATTCCGCGGTCCCGAAGTGTTCGCTATTAAGGGCTTTTAAGGTACATAGATAAATATATATACATATTTTATAATCTTGTCCTACTCTAAAAGTTCAAAATATTTATTATACTCGGTTGAATGTGGAAAATGATTTAAAATATCAGATGTACGAAAATTGCAAAAATCCCCCCCCCCCAAAAAAAAAAACGAAAATATAAAAAAATATATTGCCACATAGGCAATTTTACATATACATCACTTGATAATCACAACAGCCATTTAACTATGAATAATGAAAATAAATAAATAAATATTCTACTTTAATAACATTGGGGAAAAAATGACTTTGGTATTTTGTTAAATATATTTGCGTTTTTAAACTTGTCCTACTCTAAAAGTTCAAAACTTTCATTATAATCAGTGCAAGATTTAAGATATCAGCTTTACAAAAATTCATGCAAAATCTCTCCCCCCCCCCCCCCCCCAAAAAAAAAAAAAAAATGAAAATACTTATTTAAAAATTATGTTTTTAAAAAATTTATATTTCCACATGGGCAAGTTTTTATGTAGATCAGAGGGTACTCATAAAAGCTATTCAACTATCAATAAAAACAAATAAGTACACATTCTATATTAAAAACATGAGGAAAAAATAACTTATGATTTCCAAACTTCTTTCGTCTTAAATATATACAGTAACATCTGTCATTTTTGTATTTTTCGTATAAGTGCATATAAATAAAGTTACCACAATTTTAAATACGAAATCTAGTTAGAGGTTTTTACTTTTTCCCATTATAAATTTCAAATTACTTTTTTATTAAAAATAATAAAAAAATCAGTATTAGAGTTGATTGCAAATCAAATACATATGTATATTTTTACAGGCAGCTTCATATAATAGACCAGTCTCATTTACTTTATTTATCTTTTTTTAATCTGCGGTTTTATGCCAGGAAGCAAGAAAGAATTAGGTCATCTTTCAAAGTTTTTTTTTTCTTTACTTCCTTGTGGCCGTCATTTACTGCGAGATAAAAATTATCCATTGAAACTAAGAACTGACATTGAATATATAATTCGTAATAAAAAAGAACGTCATAAGTTTAAAAATATATACTTCTAGAATTAGTGGGGTTTTTTGCGAACAGATTCAAAACTAATTAAATTTCATGCAGGATTTTGTTTAGTACAATAAATAAAATCATAAAATACACTAATTTTACTACTATAAAGAAACTTACTTGAGTTGCTGCAAGAGGTAAGAAATATTCCTCGATTTGAAATTTTAAAAACTACCACAACCACAGTGAGGGAGAAAGACTTTCATCAGTTTAAAAGGTAATCCCATAATACATCCGACTAGCCATATTTAAAGAATGAGATGTTTCATCCTAAAAACAGGACCCGCCAGACAAAAGTTTCTTTTTTTTTGCCAGCTTCGGCAGGACGAAGATGAATAACACAATATTATTGATATAAATTGATACGAGTTAACACTAAGCCCATTGCACACGCTTTGTAGAATTTCCGGGTGTAATCTTCAACCGTCGTCTACTTCTGTTCTGTGTCTATCCCGCCCTTGTATCGACGACAGCTTCTAAGAGACATTTGATGTCGAGCACACACGTCAGATGTATGTATTCAATAAATAAATAATCCAACTTAATACGAATTAAAATCACAGTACTTCACATTTCGCAAAAAACGAATTAAAATACACGCGTACATAAAAACAAACTTTGTTTGAATTACAACGTATACCACTTCGAACGAAGACATCTAAAACGCATGCGCAACTGGGAGTGCTAGTGCCCCCTGGTGGTTATTGCGTCGGAAGAATCAAAACGTCTTAAATTAAGACACGTTTAAAGCAATGAAGTGTCTTAAAATAAGACGTTTGCGGATATTTTAGACATTATTCTCAGTTCGTTTACACCATGGTCATAGTAAGACGCTTATGTATCTTAAATTAAGACATCTATAGTGTCTTAATTTTCAGATTAAGACACTTAAGTGTCTAAAATTCTTTTTCAGTCACATATGTGTCTAAATTTAAGACGCTTCTATTTGCAGTGTTTCTACCACAAATTTAAAAAAAATGAACTTCTTTATTTTAAGTACAATTAAATTGAGAGCTACATAAAAATAAGAAATTCTTTTTTTTTTTTTTTACAAAATTAGTTGGGCGTAATAGATTTTAAAAAAATACGAAGGTTGGCTATAGTATTTTAGCTTCTTGCCAGAAAGATTCATTCGAATTGACATGGTCATTCGCTGTGCCCATCACTTTGAGATATTCAAACTGACTGTAACAGTTTTCTTACAGAAATACGTTACTACCGGAGTTCTATAAAGTCAACCTTTAATTGTTTAAAAAAAGTTTTATAAATTCGTCTCATAAAATATTTAAATAAACTATTTTCCTAAAATTGTTGCACAATTTTGTTTGATAAAATCGACACACAAGTTCGTTTTATAAAATCTTTATACCAGGATTTGATATATATAGTGTACATATATAATGAATTTTTGACTTCTTCAGAAAAAAGAATTGTATAAACACTAATGATATTTTTATACGGAAGCAGATGTGTAATTTAAAATAAAGTAAATCTCCAAAAACTTTTTAGGTGTCCTTTAAACATCATTTGGAAAATTACTATTATTATAACTCTAATGTTTATTGGAACAGATTTTCTCTTCATTTTATATTATTCCAAATGTTCTATTGTATAATAGGGTCTTTCTTTTCGAACACCCTAGTTCTCGATCATTTTTATACTCGAACAAGAAACTTAAGCAAAACTTGATTCGTTTCTCCAACAGTGATAGTATTGCCTCAAATTGATCGACTGCAAAAGCATCGCAAAATAATCAAACTTATTTAATTTTCTTGGACGTAAAGCGCACATTTGTGATACCGCGATACCAAGTTTAAACCTTCGTCGCTCGCAATTCTGGGACTCTCGAGTGCCTGCGCAATTCGCCTAACAGGCGCCTGTTAGAAAATCGTCATTATCAATTATTTGACGCAATTCTACCTCTCTTAAAAGGAGCAGTGACCTTCTTTAGGATGTACAAAGAGAGAATATTTCAAATTTGAATGAAAAAAGCTCGTTTATTATATTCAAAGTAAGTAACCCTGCCTGCTCTAGTGGCGGAGAGGAGAACGGAAATAATTGTGCTGTGCCTGTCAGGCCTATTGCGACCAACAGAGGTTTAACGAAATCCATGCATTTAGAGTAGAGTTTCCTGTAAAGCTGAAGACTGAACTGTACAAATTCTTGTACTAACTGCAGACCAAAAAATCTCAATGGCGCCAGAATTTCCAAATGTAATTCCTAATTTAATCGGAATTAAAGCGAATATTACTGATCAACATAAGTAGTGTTATCCAGACAATACGTGGCACAATTTCTGATTCAAAACTGCAAATCTTATTGGTCCTATTGTTCTTAAAATGCAGTCTGCGTTCATGCTAATTCTCCTAACTCTCAAGCAATCCAATTTTTCTCTAAATAAAGATATATAGTCTGTCTCAAAAGATGAAGCATGATCATAAAATGTTGATTTTTGATGAATAATAAAAAGTTAAAATAAATAGCATTTTTATATGTGTATTTCGCTACTTCATTTAAATAAATGATATCAAAAGTAGAAAAATTTAAATTACATATTTGTAAAAAATATAATTAATTTTTTTTAAAAACAAAACTGTCTCAAAAGTTTATGCACAATGGCAAAAACAACTTCATTTATCATTTTTACAAAACTATTACATACAAATTATTCTTCTGTGACTTCGGATTAGTTCAAATAAATGCGCGTATATAGAAATTATTAGTTTTTGTAGAATTTCTGGTGGCAAAGAGTACCATGCTTTCTCTGTGGCCCATTTAAATTCTTCAAGAGAGTCATACTGGTTTCCATTGCTGTAAACATGACGGGTTAAAATGCCATAGACATTGTCAATCGGGATCATGCGAGTATTTAAGTCAAGTACTTAAGAAAAAAAATTTCTGCGAAAGCTACGGATATGTAGTATGTAATGTACATTGAGGCATTAACTCGTTCAAAGATCCACTCAAGCCCCCCCCCCCCCCCAAAAAAAAAAGTCACCGAATGGAAGGAAATATTAGTGCAGCGTCTCTTGATATTTTGGGAATATTTTCTTCCGTTTAATAAATCCAGAGAGGGCAGGCTGTTGAAATCGAATACCCCCAAACCATAACAGGCTTGCCGCCTTGCTGCCTGTAAAATAAAAACTCCTTGGTTCCTTTCGGAGATCATGCCCATACATGTTCCACCAATCAGGGCCATCTAATTTCCATGTTTTATCATTACTGAATAAAACCGTAAGCCAATTGTCCCGCGCAGGACGTGTGTTTTTTAGCCCCGTTCATTCTTGCTTGTTAGTGGTGTAGTTTGAGACATGGTTTGTAAGCCATTTTCTTTAGTATGATGCAATCACATTCTTTAATACGTTTATATACAGTATCTTTGAACACTTGTACAACGAGATTATTTTTAATTTGCAGTATTTACATATATTATCTAAACAGGAATCGCCGTATTCTCCTATCCGTCTCAACAAACATCATACGTGGTCGCCCACATCTTGGTTTCCAGTTGAAATTATCATTTCTAGAGAGTACTTGAAATTGATACATTGCTTTGATAAATTAAAAAATTTTGAAATTTAAGAAACAGTTTTATTTTGTGATTTCAATTTAAATGCTTTTAAAATCTCACCTTTTGTGAATTATTTACCCTTCGGCATTTTTAAAACTACTGGAAATGATTTTTTCACTTTTATATTTTTATAAAATTGGAAAATGACGTCATACAACCTCATTACACGCATCCAATCCCGTGTTTCTAAAAAAAATTGCATAAAGTGCTTAAACTTTTGAGACAGTATTTCTTCCAGAAAAAAGTAAATTAAATAAAAACTAAAATGTAATTTTTATTTTAACCAACAAAAACTGCCTATTTTATTTTATTTTGATTAAATATTGAGTATTTATCGTAAATTGGCTTCATATATTATCTTCTTCAATTATTTTTAACCATATTTGAAAAGTGCATAAACTTTTGAGACGGACTATAGTCATGGTTGAAGGTTTGTTAAAAATATTTATTAAAATATTGTCAAATTGCCATGGTTTCGTATAATGTACAGTACTGAAATGCGTTTTTATATTTTACTGCATTGCATTACACTTGCATACAGTGTGCATTTTTTGAAACCGTTAAATACTTCCAGAGCGAAATTTCGATGTGAGAAACAGTTAATTGTATTTACATTATTTATTATGGTAAAAATTCATTCAAAAGAATTATGTTCGAGAACCGAAGTACCACTGTATTTTTTAAAGACCTTTAATAAAGCCCTGGTTTAAAATAAAAATAAAACTTTTTAAAAGACTATGATGGAAATTTATTAACTTAATATATTTAAATATAATTTTATGTAAAAACTTTCTAAGGTAGATAAGATTTGATTTTGGAAGAAAAGAGTGCATTATAACTTGAAAGAAAAAGGAATAAATGGCGCTAAAATATATGTACTTTTTCTAAGTAAAATTATTCCTTGCTTTAGTATGCAGTCATAAAGCATTCAAAACAACCATTTCAAGCAATGATTAATTTCCTTTTACAAGATCTCATATATTTTCTAAAATATTTTTATAGAATATTGTACTGGTAAGAAAATAGTTTATTGTAATTTTCTTTTAAATAATATATTTGTGTAATCAGTAGGGTTTATTTTCGTAAAAACCAATAACTCTAAAGATCAGATAAAAGATGCAGCAATATCAAATATTCTTTCTCAAAAGAAAACAGGGTGAAACATTTCAATATCAAGAAAAAATACTTATCTTTGTGAAACATTTTCAATTTTTTGGACTGTTACGATTCTGTCTTTTAATACTTAGGCGAAAGAAGGAGTATAGATTTATGGAAACGATTTACATTTGGCCAGGCTGCCTTGAAAGGAAATTCTTCAGGTTTATTAATGTTACTGTAGCAAACGGGGGATACACATTGTTATAAAATAAGAACTCAAATTTATCATAATGGAAACATAACCATTTTTTGACAGATTTGAAGCACGTTGCGATTATAGTTAGCTAAATTTTCCAGCATTCTAAATATCTGTTTCAAATGACAACGTTAATAAATCTGATAAATCTGTTGAAGAAAAGTCACATGGAATGGACTTTTATATTCTCTATTTATTATTGAAACAAGAAGTGAATAGTATGATTTAAAAATTGAAAAAAAATTGAAAGTTATCGTTATGGAATACAATTGACTTAATTCGATGAAATTTGATTAGAAACGTAAATTCATAGCAACGGGGTGAAAAGAACTAGGAAAATACAGGGTGTCCCAAAAGTCTTTCACACATTTAAACTTCAACAAGTAATCAAATAATTGGCCGTATGAAAGTGCGGTTTTGACAAATATGCTTCCGACAATATAAAGTTTTGTTTAGGCAATTAAAAAATAGTTCGAAAATTATCTGTAGTTGGCGCTAATCCCTCAATGTTGCAAAAAAATCTGAAAGCAAAATCAAGATAAGTATATAAGCTAATTTATTTTGTACTATCTGGTACCATATATGAAAGGACTGGATGAAATCGAATGCCGTTTGGTTATGGTTAGAACTATAAAAATAGCACACGTAGTAGATAGTAGAAAACAAATGCTGTTTAACTGTTTTATCTTTAGTTTTTATCCCACTTTGAGACTTTAAATATTAAGCGAAATGGATAGGGATTTTTTTAAACTAATTTTTCAATTCCCTTATACAAAATTTTGATAATAAGAAACATATTCTTGTAAACCACACTCTTGAGTAAGCTGTTAGTTGAATTTTTAAGTTTCCCTTTACGCATTTTCAGCAGTTTGAAATTGCTAAATTTGCTAGGAATGCAGAATTGTACGAGCGGTTTTTGCATAACACACTTTGACCTGAAAAAAAATACGTTTCACGTGCATTCTACAACATCGTTTGTTCTTTGCATGGTTGCTTCCTCCACGGATTTCCAAATTTGTACGAGAACTACATTCATTCAGAATCCAGGTACGATGGTAACTACAAATTTCATTTAACTCAAACGTGGAGCAGCAATTGATCATTTTCGTAAACCTCTTAAGGTTTGTCTTTCATGATTTCAAACAACTGCAGGTTTTGTAGAAAACTCACTCTTTTTAGCTAAAAAATTACATTACGTGCAATGTGAATTTCCATAAATATGAAATTTTGCGTTGTTTCCTCTGTTTTCTATGGATTGGCATTGACAAGCTATCTTTAGTTTGGATAATTTTGCAATTCTTTTCATGTGGTAAGCTGTTTAAAAGCCATTGCAAATTGGCGTAAATACCGGGTTATTCATAATGCTCATCGCCATTTCCAACATATCCGGGCCTTTTAAAATTATTTTTTCTCAGGATAAAAAAAAAAAAAAAAAATCATAGACCTGTTGTAAAATAGCTCCAAATTTTGTAACTTTGTACTAGACTTAGTACTAACATTTTAGTGACATATTGAAGTGAAACTTTAATTATTAGCGAACTATAATTTAAATTGTTTTTGCATGTTTTCGGCGACTGTGTAAAATTAAATGCATTAATTCCGCATGTTACTATCACTATATGGAAATAGAGGTGTGAAAATACTTTTAAGAAAAGTATTGAAAACCACGGCTTCTAATAAAAAAAAATCATGCATATTTATACTAACTAGACATATTTAGATGATATAATATTTACAAAATTCCGTAAAACAAAGGTTATAGAATTATTTAAAAAAATAACGCTTAAAAATATTTTAATAGGTTTTTTATATGTCTTCTTTTATTACGAATTGGCGTGCTGCGCATCTCTAGAAGGTATGGTTTCAATTACTAAATTAAAAGAGCAAAGAGCAAAATGATAGGATCGACACAAAGTGAAAGAAATATGTTGGCGTTTGCTGTGCAAATGCGAAAATCTTTGTGTTAAAATTAAATGCATGAATTCCAATTAATATTAAAGTAATCGTTTACAAAATCTATCAGGCAGAACATAAAGCAATACTAAATTCAATAGAATGGTTTTCGACCTCTAGATTTACATCAGGTTTAATCCTAACAGACAGCAGATCCTCACTAGATGCCCTCAAAATTATCTTCCCAAGAAACAAAATAATAAGACAAATTTATACAGAACTACAAAAAATCCCGCAGAAATCTATAAATATAGCATGGACAAAGGCTCACATAGGAACAGTTGGGAATGAGCGCGCAGACACCTTGGCAAAAAAATGCAATTGAACACGACCACTATGATGAAATTCAACATATACCATTCCCGGATTCAGTAATTAAAAATTATATACGGGAAAAAATTATCCAAGACTGGCAGGATATCTGGAAACATTCAGTAAAAGGACGAGATACATATAAAATTCATAACCAAGTTAACAAAGAATTTATCTGTACTTCAAGATCATCAGTTTATTACATTAGTGGCCATGGCAGTTTTCCTGCATTTCTCTACAAAATAGGCAAATTAAATTCGGACATATGCTCCTGCACTAAAGTCCAAGGAACAGTACAACACTACATTTTTGGGAACTGCTCTCTCCTACCTAATCATTTCAAATTTAATAAAAACAAAACCTTAAGGAAAACTTCCAGAAGATTCTACTGGATCCAGCAAACTTTTCAGCGCTAAATGAAAATTGCAATATTCTTAATAAACACTACTCCTTCATAAAAAAGATTCTATAAACAGTGTCAACCATTAACTATCAAGATCATTCATAAAAGTATTAAACCTCACCTAATTAAATAACACCTTGATTTGTAAAAAGTTTATATTCCTGAACTTTGCACTAAATCTCCAAACTGTGAATTTTATCTTCAAACTAAAATCTACAGTGTTTAGAACTGTAAAAATCATACTATGAACTATGAAAAATAATGACTTTGAACTGCAAAATATAATGACTCAAAAATGTGACATATACTTTACTGAACTGTGAAATACATAGGCTATTCAACATATTAAGCTATCTAGAACTTTAAAATTAATTATAATTAATATCTCAAACTTGTTTAACAGGTCATCACTCAGAATCATAATTAAATTTAACAAGACTTTTATTTCATTTAAAAATCATTCAAAGTTTCGCTCAGATTTCCTTATTTTTTAGATTTCAAACAATTTTGTCTCAACTAACTTTGTTTTATTAAGTCCTATTAGGGCCTAATATGGATTAGTATAAATTTTTAAGAAATCTTTTAGCTAATTTAATTAAATTTAATTAACATTAACAATACTATTTTAATTTTTTATTAAAATTTTAAATTGGCTACTTTCAAGTATTCCTATTTTAATAACTGATTGATGATCTGTAATATCTGTAATATCTTAAAAATCCAAAATATTGTTTTATTTGAGCTCGCCTAGCTTAAGCAACATTGGGTAGCTCTTGTGATATGATAGTACAATTTTAATTGAAATTTCAATGTGGGGGGTGTCTATCTACCTGCTGAGGACTCCGGGCCCATCTGGTGTCTGGGGGTTTCGTGGGAAGATGGATATGGGTTTTTCCCCTCGTGGACATTTAGCTCCTATACCGCAAGGTTGGCTGTCCACGAGTGGGTGTTTCTGTTTCTGTTTCTGTACACATGTTTTAAAAACAAAATTCAAATGTGCATTTTGCTAAATTAAATTTAAACAAAATGGTCAAATGAATCAGTATAACTCCGAAAGCCCAAATAATATTTGTCATTTGTTATGCGTCACAAGTTTTATTACTTCGACAAGTTCGAAACCTTGCAAACATTATCCCAAAACGCTGCATTGAAATTATTAAACACAAACGGAGCAAAATTGATATGCAATTTCTATAATTTAAAATAATCCGTTTTTCGTTCTTATAATTTTGCTCCTATTTCTTATCCAGTGCAAATTCAATTTAATTGTATTTTAATAATAACATTTGTATTATAATAATTTCATAAAGTTTATACTATCTATTTAGTCTGATGAAATTAAATTATATGGTTTATACGTGGGTTAACAAGAACATATTTATTAATTAGTCAATTAAATTATCAGTCCAATCATTATGCACCCCAGTGTATAATAAGATATCGCACAAATCATATTTAAATATATATATTATAAACATTTACGGTATGATGAAATGTAAAATATTGCATTTTAGACCGCAGACTCAGGTTTCTGGCATTGTTTAAACGAATAATAAAATAATTCCGGATCTTTCACCTAATAATTGTTTTGTAGTCCCAAAAATATCCGCCCCACCAGTGGCCGAGAGGTTCTGCTCTCGAAGCTGGTAGACGGGAGGTGCTGGGTTCGATCCCAATCGCGCCCGTCGGCCTAATCGTTCGGAGTTTTCGTGGTTTTCTTCGAGCCGTGGATCTTCCATGCGTTAATACGGATTAGGTTCCCTTAGAAAGACACCCACGGAGGGCACTCCCCCCGGGCCTATATCCCTCGTGTAGATAATTGGCCGTCAAAAATCAACCCAACCCAACCCAAAAATATCCTTAGCATGAAGTTTTAATAATCGTATTTAATTAAAAGCAATGAAAAGGAAAAGATAATAGTACTGTTCGAATACGACCGTATTCGAAAAGCTCATAGTGGAACTTAAATATTATATTCGTTTAATTATTTTAAGTTGAATTTTAAATACATAGTAATTGCTAATATTAATTTTGTTAAATGTATATTACTAATCAGTATATTCCCATTACTTTTATTTTTTTTTATCTAACTATTATTTTGATTACGTTAGATATGGAATTAGATCTAATTATTTATAAACAATATAATTAATATGCCAGTCATCTTTTCTTTAAATTGTGTAAATGTTAAATATTCTGATTATAGTTTAAATATTGTACTTTTGAAAGAAAAGACTATGATTTCTTTTTATAAATAAATATTGAATAAATTATAAAAATGATATATTATACATTTTTTAACCTAAAAAATTATTCTTTAAAAATAAATTAGGGTCATTCCATGTCAGTTCAGGCAGGCATGTAACCCACCATCACAGATTTTGATGAAACTGCTTGTGTTTGTTCCTTTTATTAAGATATGATTCCCAGTATTTTTTTTTTACTCCTTGGTCAAATAGTTTCTGAGAAAAAAATTGTCAAAATTTTGAAAACTGCCATCAGTTGGCATTCTTGACTGCTCGATTTTCAAATGTAGCATGACATAAATATGATCATATTTCAATATCTATTCCACAAATCATCTTCAAATAATTTATGCATAATATATAGGGTACGTATTTTATGAAAAAAAATACTGTTACGCTTATATAACATTTTAAGTGTGTCTAAAAAATGTTTAATCTTTGAAGTCGTGTTTTTTTATGAAAAATAATGCATTACCTAAAATAGCATTATTAACAAAAGGCGGTATTTTTATTAAATTTACTTTTTGTGGGGGATATACTTAAAGGTGTCCTTTACATGATTCTGAAATAAAAGTAGTGGGATTTTGGGTGTTTTTAGTAGTATTTCATATTCAAAAATATTTTGAGGCGTACTTCAAATCAAATCAAGCAGAGTCATTCCATGTCAGTTCGCCTAAGATATTTAATTCACTGTCACAAATTTCAATGAAACTGGGTATGTTTATAGCTCATTTTAAGACAGGATCAAGGAAATTAAAGGTGATTACAAGTAAAATATTTTTTAAGATAAAAAAAAATATCTAAATTTTGAAATTTTTTTAAAAATGTTTTTAATGGCAGATCTATATTCAAAGACTGCATAAAACAAAGTCATTTCAATATAAAATCACTAAATAAGTTTCAAATAATGTATATGTGACAAATAATGTAGGCAGATTATTATTTATTGTTGTTTGTCATGTTTAAATGCTAAGAGTGTGTTTAATCTTGTGAATTCTTAAAATCAAGAATTTTGTGAAAAATAATGTGTTAATCAAAAATTTATTATTAACCGAAGGCAGGCTGTTATTACTTTTTTTAATTGTACGTAAAAATATCTTTTCAATAGTTATAAAATAAAAATAGTGAAAATATGAGCAATTTTAACAAAATTTTCATAAAATGTGAATGTTTAATGATAAATATTGAAGCTTTTCATGCTAAGATGTACTAAAATGACTACGATATCGTGTATTTCTACTCTTGCTTAAATATAATACATACAATAATAAAATAACAAATATTATTTACAGCAATAAAAATTAAATTAAATAGTACCAGTTCCTTTACCAACACTACATTGCTCAACAGCCGACTTAAAATCAACAGCCCGCACTCTTATTGAAAAATACTTTCAACTGTTCAAATAATAAATAAACTGCATTTAAAAATTTTAATATCAACTTATTTTCTTAAGACGATAATAATAACTAAACAACATGATGAATTTATAAATCAGCTTTTAATTGAAAAGTCATGAAATGGTCCCTTTAAATATTGTTGTTCATCGAGTCAATCAAAACAAATTATATATAAAAAAAATAGTGAGCCTAATATGCTGACTGCAATGACACTTCTAACAAAACTAATTAATTCATTACCACCTGAAATCAAACCCGAAAGATCAAAAGAAAAAAAAATCATCTGTAGTGTGAATGTGACATACTCAGTGGTTGTTGAGGTATGTCTTTGTGACATTTTCACCTGTACTTCAATAAAATATAAACATGTAAGCTTTTTTCATTCATCCAAATGAAGTAAAACAATTATAAAATTTTGTTGTCATTACACCAGATGTTAAATTTTTCGTTACATACTATTAGATAAGTTCTTTACTTTTAGACATTATTGACATAATATCATAAAATTTGCTATATGTATTTTCTGTAAGTGTATAAACAATATATATATGCTTTATTAAACATAAATGAATAATTTTTAAATAATTTGTTTGAGAACAGGGATATATATACACACATATATATGTTGAAAATCCATCTTTCAGCAATATTGTGATGAAATAAATCAAATTACCGTAATTTCTGGTGTATAGCTCGCGGATCATACAATCGTGTTTCGACCCAGAAATTTTTAAAAATAAAATGTAACTTTTTAGATCACAGTAAATATTGCTCTTCAAATACTGAATAAAATTTCTGGGTCCAAACTGAATTGTTTGATCTGCGGGCTATACACCCGAAATTACGGTACATATCATTAGAAACTGAATAAAGTTACAAAAGTGCAACTCATTAAGTTTTAAATATTTTTTTAGATATAGTTATTTGAAAGATATAAATATAATGGATTATGCATTTTTTGCATATATTTAAAGTGCAATACGTCAAAATTTTCTTCAACAGAGTGAAATTTGGTTTTTTTTTCAATATTACCAGCTCAATGCTAAATTTTCAATATTACCAGCCAAATATGAGTTTAAAGATTAGGACTGTCATTTTGAAAATTTCTATTGGGCGGTGAGGAGCTAGTGATTTTTCTCTTTTTTGGAAAGGGATAATTGCTCTTCGCCCTAGAAGTTTTACTAAAAAACAATATTGTTTATTTTTTTCCTTAAGAAACGAACATAAAAGATAATTTGAGAAATAAAATAAATGTATAAATAAAAATATTTCCAGGGATGATACATTGGATAGGTTTTACATTTGAAAATATTGATAATTTTAAATATGATTTAAATACTACAAAAACCAACCAAAATCCCACTATTTTTATTTCAGATCCAGTTATAATGTAGTACTATGTACAATTTAAAATTAAAAAATTAGTCATAGAAACTCCGCCTCTGATTGATAAAGATTTTTTAATAATTTCATTATTTTTTGTAAAATATTTTTGATTTCAAAGATTATACAATTTTTTAGACACATTTAAATATTTTTTAACATTACAGCAATATTTTTTTCATAATCTACATACTTTATTTATTTTTCTTAAATTATTCGAAGAAGATTTCTTTATTAGTTAATGAAATATGATTTTATATATAAAATGAGGCCTTTGAAAATTGAACAATCATTAATGACAACTCGTGGCATTTTTTCCAAAATTTTGATAATTTTTTCTCATATGTTCACTATTTTTATTTTATAACCATTTAAAAGATATTTTTACGTACAATTAAAAAAAAGCAATAACACCCTGCCTTCGGTTAATAATAAATTTTTTATTAACACATTATTTTTGACAAAATTCTTGATTTTAAAAATTCATAAGATAAAAGACACTCTTAGTGTTTAAACATGATAAAAAAACAAGAAATAATAATCAGCCTACATTATTTGTCACATATACATTATTTGAAACCTATTTAGTGATTTTATATTGAAATGACTTTTTTTTTTAATGTAGTCTTTGAATATCGAACTGCCATTAAAAAAATTTAAAACATTTTTTCAAAATTTTGATATTTTTTATCTTAAAAAATATTTTACTTAGGATCAAGAAAATTAAAGGTGATTACGTCTTAAAATAAGCTATAAACAAACCCAATTTCATTGAAATTTGTGACAGTGATTAAATGGCTTAGGGGAACTGACATGGTATGACTCTGCTTGATTTAATATGAAATGCACCTCAAAATATTTTAATTGGAAATACTACCAAAAACACCCAAAATCCCACTATTTTTATTTCAGAATCAGGTAAAGGACACCTTTAAGTATATCTCCCATAAAAAATAAATTTAATAAAAATACCGCCTTTTGTTGATAATGCTTTTTTTGTTAATGCATTATTTTTCATAAAAAATTCACGACTTCAAAGTTTAAATATTTTTTTAGACACACTTAAAATGTTATAAGCTTAACAATATATTTTTTTCATAAGCTGCGTACCCTAAATATTGTGCATAAATTATTTGAAGATGATTTGTAGAGTAGACATTGAAATATGATTATATATATGACATGCTACATTTGAAAACCGAGCTATTAAGAATGCCAACTGACGGCAGTTTTTCAAAATTTTGACAATTTTTTTCTCAGAAACTATTTCACCAAGGAGCAAAAAAAATTACTGGTGATCATATCTTAATAGTAAGAACAAACACACGCAGTTTCATTAAAATCTGTGATGGTGGGTTACATATTGATATTTTACTGCCTGATTTGACGTGGAATGCCCCATTATTCTTTTCTAATCAGATAGTACCCTTTTTTGTACCTATTGATTACTTTGTATATCTCATCCTATAGAAGGCAATTTTAAATATCAAGCAGGACGGTAGTTCTGCCAAGCCAAGCTGAAAAAAAAAATGCTAACCTTGCGAAGCAAACCAACGCTAAGAATAAAACGCAAGACACCGTAACTGCTTATTATACTGAAGACAGCTTCTCCATGTTAAATCGACCAAACATGCCAGCGTAAAATTTCCCATATCAAAAGAACCAATCATCGCAGAAAAATAAAACCAAAACCAGAAGGACCTAATGGAAAAGATCTTCAATTTGAGACCAAATGCATCCTCATGAATTAATTATAAACAGAGATATAGATTTTTTAAAATAACGTCGAGATACTGAAAATGACAAATTTATTTTCTTCGTCTCACCTTATGCTTCAATCGAGGTAGAGACTTAAATAATGGACATAAAAAAGTAAGGATTGCATTTTTGGACAGATATTTACTCAATGTACGTGCTTTTATAAAATTCAGCTTTAAAAACACAAATTTTCTATTCTTAATTAGCGAAAAACTGTTAATTAATTCTAAAGTTTATAAATTATGCCAAACAGCGATAAACCCGCCAAACCATTTTAGAAGTCTTATACTATTCTTTTATATTATCCTTTTGCATTGATTTCATCGAATAAAATTATGGCCGAGATCCGGATAGATTTTTCGCTGTTAGCGAAATGAGTTTCACCAATCAGAAGCCAGAATGTTTGAGAATTTTTGCTGTTTCTGGATCCCGCCCTATGTCATAAAAAATTTTGAGTCATTTTCTTAGTGCCATGGTTGAAGTGCAATGTTTACAGAAATCTAGGCTGGGATCCAGATAGATTTTTCGCTGTTAGCGAAACGAGATTCACCAATCTATAGTCTGCATTGCTGCAAACAGCGAAAAGTTCGCAAAAGTGCAAGCTTCTGATTGATGAATCTCGTTTCGCTAACAGCGAAAAATCTATCTAGATTGCGGCCAATTATGGTGAACACAATTTTGCATCTCCACATCCAGGGAGGGTATTGATGTCATAACAACAGTGCATATTCGAAACTATTTAAGGCATTGATTCTGAACTCCTTTGCTAGACATTGCAATATTAAAGAAGTTGTTGTTTCAATAGTTATAGTACTTTTCTCTATTGCTCACTCTAAAGCACAAATATCGAAATTTAACCAACAGCGCTCAGAAACTATAGCGCCTAGAATATATAGTGTTGAAATCGGCTAACAATGTAATACTTAAAAACGAGCTAAAATATTGTATCCCTTAAATGTGCAATGATACTGCTGCAATATGCAGATCGCAGCGACATCTTCAGGATATTTTCTACAACTGCAAGAAATTGCTAGTCTATACAATTTAATAATAGTAATACGAAAATCCCGCTGATATCACTGCGATCAACACTTGAAATTTTAGCAGTATCGTCGTACATTTAAGGGATACAAATTTTTAGAACTGTTTGGATAGCATATTTCCACACTAGGTATTCTAGGCATTTCAAGTTTTTGTCGTTAGTACGGCAATCCGCATTCTTGAATAGAGGATATTCAATCTACGTTATGATCACATGGTCAAGGCAAGAACGTCTAGCGTAAAGAAGGGAAGGCTCTATAACGGCTTTACCGTTATATATTCATTATTCCTCCTTTCCCCTCAGAAAAATTAACTTTTAACCTTACTGGTTTATTATAAATTGTCATTATTCTCCCCCCCCCCCTTCAAATAAAATATTTAGTTTAAATTTGACATTTTAGAGTTAATTTCATATGTCTTTATTCATTCTCTCCCCCCCCCCCCTCTCACTACTGTAAGTTTCGCTTTTACTTTTTAAAGTTCTTTTCAAATGCAGACATCATTTATCTCGGTTCCTTTTTCTGTCTTTCAAATTCACACGATAGAAAAAGATCTTAACCGCAGCTATTTTCCATTGAAATAAAGTAAAAGAATAAAATACAAATGAATGTCTTTTCGCTTTCCAGCCGACGATATCTAATGCATATTTTCCCAGCCTCTGGGCTTGCATTAGTATTCAATTCTCACCCTTCTGTTTGTCGGATAAAAGCCATATGCCCCTTGCTGACTAATTCAGCTGTCGTTAAAATCTATAACGAGCATGTAATATCACGTGTTAGCTATTTCTTTAGCCACTTTCCTTTACCGCAGGAATGTTAAGATACCTGTAACCATTTAGCCGCGCCATGGCATAAGTTTGAGTTCTATGTAATACTTCGGGATGCTTCTGATTCCTTTGTCCACGCCACCAATATTCATCACCAATATAGTACAGATGTTCCTATTCATCTCGCCAATGAGTGAGTGATTGTAATGAATATTTCACCACTATTCCCTCTGATCTTGAACGTGAACGACCTCAGCTCTCTGCCCTTCGGGGACGCCCCGTCGGGCAGTCTCATGTTTGACTTCTCCCGTCTCACTGTACTCTCATGGCCCTCCTTTTAAAAAGTTTCATAATAAAGAAGTAAGTCCTCGAAATCTTCGTGTTGGAGTTTTTTTTATTCATTCACGAATCTGGGAATCTCCTAATATCTCCTCCACATAAAATTGGCGCCGTTGCCCAGAGTTTTTACTCCAACAGTAGTAAAAAAAAAAAAAAAAAAAAAAAAAAAAAAAAATACGGGGAGAAGTTTCGTTCCGTTTCACTCTTTTCTTATCATCGACGTCGATTTATGACAGTTTTTCGTTTCCCACTGGAGTTCCGGCTTCCTCATCCGACTCCGAGCACTCATTCTCCGGCGTCATCTTTACGGGACTTTCCCTTCCCTGCACCCGATGCCCTGATGGACTATTGTGCCTTCGTTATCGGCGATCCCTCATCTCATTCGGATTCTACCTTCTCAGATGCGATCTCCTTTGACTGCCCCCCTACTGGCTGATGTTCTTGGACTCAAAATTCACCTGTTTAATTCCAAAGACTCACCCAAGAAATGCTATTCGCTCAAAAAAGTGACAGCTGAACTATCCGCTGCTCCGTCGGTCCTGTGAGGTGTGTGTTCATCAACAAATTACCACGCCGTGTGCTCTTCCATGCCCTGTGAAACCTTGTGAAATACATGATATCTGTGCAACAAGTCCAGGAAATGTGCGCCGTTTCGCTTTGTTTGTGATCTTGTGATTAATATTTGCAGTGCAAAGTGTCCAGGAATCGCACAGATTTGGTGAAAAGATAATGAAATATGCTAAAAAGAAATATAATTTCGCGAAAGTGTCCTAGTGTTCAAGACAATTGTGAAATTTTCCAATTATTTTTGTGCCTCAGGTGATATCCACAATTTTTCAAAACAATTCTTTGTCAAATTCATTCAGTGTGCCATGATTAAGAGGAATAATATTTTCCCTCCTTTTGGTGGTGTGTTTCAGCAAAATAAGAAAAATTACCTCAGTGATGAGCAAGTGCTTAAGTTAAAAAAAATAAAAACAAAAAAAAAGAGTGTACTAAATCACACTTCACATGTTGTGTCATCTATCATTCAACATTTTTATAGCATTCAGAGTACGAAAATAGGACGTTAATGATATTTTTGTTTTAAATTTTTTTCCGTTGCAAATTGTCACTAAAATCTTTTTATTTTAATTTTTTTTCTTAAAAAAAGAAGCGTTGGTTTCTTCTCGCTCTGTTTTCGTGCTCCAAATGAATGCTCTCTACATAATAAGTGACATACCTACTTGATCGAATTCAATGAAAACACTTGTGTCACAATACTTTTCTGCAAAAAAAAAAAAAAAAAAAAAAAAAAAAAGAAATACAGTTTGCATGTAAGTATGAACAGGGAATGTTTTACATTAAATTAATTACTATAAATTGTTTTGTTATTTTTTCTTTTCAATTTCGGTAAATTACCAGTTTCTTTTCATGTTATTTTTGTTAACTATTCATACTCACACTTTCATAACAATTGCAGTGCCATAAATTTATTTTGTGTCACCTTGAACGGAGAAATTACTTCTAAGCAAATTTTAAAATATAATTAATAGTCATAGCATTTTAGTTTCGTTCTCTCCTTTCGGGCTGTTTTTTTTTTAAAGAAAATAATAATCATAAGTGCATAGGCTACTTGAAATGATATTTTTATTATACTTTTATTAATATTTCAGTTATTATAATTTTGTGTTTAAATTATGACAATATTCGCATTTTTCCATGAAATTGCATATGCATGCTATGTTTTGCTCTGTTTTTCTTCTTAAGGTAGTTTTCTTTATGCATTTAAAAATCTATAATTTAACCCTTTAACCCCACCAGCATACTTTGAAGGTATACTTATTTTACCGATAGGCAACAAATTTTCTCTGCACCAAGTTTTGCAGTATTTGATATAGTTATATAAATATGTGCATATTACAATCACAACGTTTGCACATTTTCACTTGTTTGGGATATCTGCACACTTTCCAGAATATGTTGCTCGACTCTGACCTTGTTTGTTTTTTTGTTTTTTTTTTTTATTTATTTTAAACCAGAATTACAATTACTTACCTGTTTTTTTTAATTTTAGTGAATTTCGGACACTTTAATCCAATTGGATGTTGACAGAAATTTAACTTTCAGAAATCTTGTGATTGATACACTCAGATTACTTTTTTACACTCCCCCCCCCCCCTTCATATTTCCTTTTGTGTATAATTTATTTATGCAACTTCTGTGTTTTATTTTATGTGCATGCATTTCATTTCTGATAACTAGAGTTTTTGCATACTTACACCTTTTTGAAATACTCGTATTATTTATTTTGCTTTACTTGTTGCTCTCTCAAAAAAAAAAAGAATTCCTCTTTTTTTTCCATTTTGGCTGTCAAAAAAATGTAAACAACAGAAATTAAATAAACACGAGATAAAAAAAAAGGTTTTGGAGATAACAGACACTTCACCAGTCTATTTTTAAAATGGCAGCATATGATGAAAATCCTGTTAGTGACTTAAATCACCCCATTTCTGTATCTCCATGGGTAGATTATTTTGAGGAGATATTATTAAGGTATTCGGATTCAATTAATATGGAAGCCACATCTATTCAAAATTCACTTAAGACCGAAAATGCTGCTTCCATGTCTGAAAATATTATGGATTTCTTTCAGATCATTAAATTCAATTTTCATGTGCTTAAACTTAACTTTAATGTTCTAAAAGATGATTTTTCCAAATTAAAACAGGATAAAGATAATTTATTTCTTGTAAATCAGAAACTCGTAGAGAGATTACATGAAATCACAGGCCAACAGAAATGTAAGACGAAGCGTACTAAATGTAGTAAGACTATGGGTGATCAGGTGGTAGATGTCAACAACAAACTCCCTCCATCTGCCCTACATAAATCAACTCAAACTGTCCCCTCTTATATGTGTAAACAAGAAAAGTTACCACAACTGGAAAATGATAAAAAAGACACATATCTTAGCTCCGACCTGCACACTCAAGGTAAGCACAATGAAAAATTTACAGATATTAGCGATTCCTCTCTAAAGTCCTTATCCCCTGCTAAACTTAATGTAACTAAGCCTATTCGTGTCATTATTTTTAACCTCCCTGAAAATTTAAATATTCCTGATATCTTGTTTGGTATTTCAGATTTAATCCGTATACCTGAACCTGATTTACACTTAGTTAAAAAGTACAAACTCCTACATATCAAGTCCTTTAATTGGATCTTTGAGCTTGCACCACAGGATGCTAGGCAATTATTAATGCATAGGGAAATTATCATACAATCAAAACCGTACCCTGTTAAACCATATATAAATGTTAGACGTTGTTTTAAGTGTCAAGTATACAATGATCATGTTGCAATTTCATGTTATAATGACATTAGATGCTCTGTGTGTGCCTTGCCACACATTGACACTCAGTGTAGAAATCCTCCAAAATGCATTAATTGCATTAGAAATAATGATAGAAATAACACCAACGTTGACATTTTCCACAGTGCTTTTGCACCTTATTGTCCATCATTAAAAAAATTCATCAAGCAAATGCGAGAGAAAGTATACAACTGCAATACATTCGCATAAACATCTCATACAGCTTCCTTTTTAGGAAAAAAAAACAATGTAACATACATTTTACATTTTTCGTTTTTATTTAACACACATTACTGTGAAGGAGTTACTATCTACAGCATTCCTTTTAAAATTTCTTATTTTCCTATACATTTACATACATATGTCAGTTTTCGACAGCATTATTTATACTGATTTGAAGTTTGAAATTAACTTAATTCTTTCAAGATTTTTTTTATAAACACAAGTGTACAGTGAGTTGCTTTTTCATTTGATTATTTAGCCGGCAAATAGTTAAATGAATGTCGAATTGGAACAAAAGTGAAATCGTTTCTGATACGCGTTGTCAGACTATATGTTTTTCACTTTTTGGAAGATTGTTACTGAAAGAGTACACATTCATTCAACTTTAAACATTCATCATTACACTAGTTACATTTTTAGATTTATTTTTTTTAGAAATTTGGATATAATTTCACTTGTTAATCTTAGTTAAGTTTATTTAGTTACATTTTATCACACAGGTAGCATTTCCTGGTTACATTTTATCCTTTTCCACTTTCCTTTACTTAAAAGCACAATTTTTTGGGGTTGTTTGTTCTAACTTTAGGCGAAGCGTTTTTGTACTTGTGATAAAATGCTCTTGGTTCCTTATGTACACAATGAGTTTGTGTTCATAGTTCATACAACTGAGTTCATAGTTTAATTAGTTCATAGTTACACAACTGAGTTCATAGTTCATTGAGTTCATAGAAAAAACACTTTACACGAGTTCATAGCATTGTCAATTCTTTGTGTACTTCAGGGACCAATTGCACTAGCATTTTTCTTTCATGACAATACTTAGTTCATAGAATTTTTTTCCTTACACATATTAGTTCATAGTTTGTTTTATTTCTTGTGATTTGTTTTGCAGATTAGTTCATACCAATTTTTGTTTTGGTAGACACTTTAGTTCATTGGAATATTTTTTTTTTGTTAGACACATGAGTTCATTGTATGTTTCATTTTTTTTTCACACATTTGAGTTCATCGTACTTTTACACTTTAAGTCAGTGAAATACTTGCTCATACTTTGTTCATTGAGATACTTCGACTGCTGTGTTCACAAACATACATCTAAGTCGTTGAAATTTTCCTTTTTTTCACTGACATACACTGTTTTAGTTCATAGTGAAATACTTTTTCTTTGCTTCGTTCATTGAAATACACATTTTTTCTTTGGTTCATAGACATACACTTACAATTTAGTTCATTGATATTACAACTTAGTTCATTGTTATTACAATTGAGTTCATTGATATTTTGTTTGGTAAAAAAAAAAACATACATTATACACAATTGAAATATTTTGTTTCTAGCTTTCAACTTCACACATTAGGCTATTTCATTTTTTTGTTCTCATTATACCAGGAACTACTTTTGACCTCACATGATATGCACAAATTAAACATTTATTAAAAAGTTAAGTTTTAACAGATTCTTAATTTTTTCCTTTATTATTATATTTCTTTTATGCAATGACATTTCATGTCACCATCACTTTGTTTCACAACAAAGAATGCCCAGTTTACAGGATGCTACCCCTTCACATGCATTTTCTTCAAATTTCAAACTTATGATGTTTTTATTGTTTTCATCACATTTGTTTTGGTTTTCTACATGTACATAATTACACGTTTTCTTTTAAATTTGGAGATTAAATAAAATCTCTGGTTAAGCTTCATTTAGACAATAAACACGTCTAAGATATTATGTCGTTCTTGTAATAACATAACTTCACAATAACAAAATTTTTTATTTGTTTATAGCATTAGTAACCTAGTGCAGTTACACTAAATGTTTCAAACATTATCTAAGGTTATACAATACACATACAGTTCATATCCTGCTCGATACATTGTAAGGAATATAAAGTTAGAATTTACTTTAAAAAAAATTGTGGTTGTTATACTTACCCGATCATGTCACCAGTCTCTCCACACACTCGGATTGTCCTTTTACCTTTGATATGTGGGATAGTTATCTCAGTTTTTTTTTATTATTTTTAATTTATCCCCTCGGAAGTTTTGTTCCCGTTCAAAATTTTTGCCCTAAGGGTCCAAACTTCATTGTGTAGGGAGACAAAACCCTCGAATTGTTGTTTCAATTCAATAAACATAACTTTTTTATATGATACATTGACGCATGCTCCTTTGAAGATCAATGTGATCTTTGGGGAGCAGGCACCTATGTGTCACTTGGTGTCTGGGTCTCATAACTCCCTCCCCCCCTAGGGCTGATGTTCTAAACTGACGCCATCACACTTGTTTCATAACAAGAAAAAGGGCTACACCCATTCATAGGCATGCTATATGCATCCCGTTCTTTTGTAGTCCTGTGCGGTGTGCACGAAAACCAATTTTCAACCTTTTATTTTTTATATTACTTCATCTAGCTTTTATTCACAGACATGCATATGTCATTTATTTTCTATTTCATTTTAAAGTAGTATCTGTGTCTTTTGTTGCTTGCATTTATATTATATTATTTTTATTTTGAGAAGATATTATAACAAGTTACTAAAAAAAAATTACTTCTCTTATTTTGGTCATGAAAAATGCTGGTACCAACCTCTTAATCAAATACTACAAAGATATTTAAAAAGGATCCTGTTAAATCAAAAAAATTATTATTTGCACTTTCTTGGTGACTGTAAAGACTAATGAATACCAAGAAAAGAATAAAAAAAAGGCGCCATTTATCATGACCTGAAACGTTTTGCTTTATGCAAACATTTAAAGAATTGCAAGCACACAGTTATATGTTATATATATATATATGGAGGCTTATCTTTCTTATTATGTTATATCTGTTTTAAATACTTATATGTATGGGGTGGACAAAGTAATCTTCAAATATAAAAAAAAACTGTTCTACAAGATTCACAGTTTTTTTTTTCTGGTGGTAATGGGTGATATATATAACGGCTTTACCGTTATATATTCATTATTCCTCCTTTCCCCTCAGAAAAATCAACTTTTAGCCTTACTGGGTTATTATAAATTGTCATTATTCTCCCCCCCCCCCTTCAAATAAAATATTTAGTTTAAATTTGACATTTTAGAGTTAATTTCATATGTCTTTATTCATTCTCTTCCCCCCCCCCCCCGCTCTCACTACTGTAAGTTTCGCTTTTACTTTTTAAAGTTCTTTTCAAATGCAGACATCATTTATCTCGGTTCCTTTTTCTGTCTTTCAAATTCACACGATAGAAAAAGATCTTAACCGCAGGTATTTTCTATTGAAATAAAGTAAAAGAATAAAATACAAGTGAATGTCTTTTCGCTTTCCAACCGACGATATCTAATGCATAATTTCCCAGCCTCTGGGCTTGCATTAGTATTCAATTCTCAACCTTCTGTTTGTCGGATAAAAGCCATATGCCCCTTGCTGACTAATTAAGCTGTCGTTAAAATCTATAACGAGCATGTAATATCACGTGTTAGCTATTTCTTTAGCCACTTTCCCTTACCGCAGGAATGTTAAGATACGTGTAACCATTTAGCCGCGCCATGGCATAAGTTTGAGTTCTATGTAATACTTCGGGATGCTTCTGATTCCCTTGTCCACGCCACCAATATTCATCGCCAATACAGTACAGATGTTCCTATTCATCTCGCCAATGAGTGAGTGATTGTAATGAATATTTTACCACTATTCCTTCTGATCTTGAACGTGAACGACCTCAGCTCTCTGCCCTTCGGGGACGCCCCGTCGGGCAGTCTCATGTTTGACTTATCCCGTCCCACTGTACTCTCATGGCCCTCCTTTTAAAAAGTTTCATAATAAAGAAGTAAATCCTCGAAATCTTCGTGTTGGAGTTTTTTTCATTCATTCACGAATCTGGGAATCTCCTAATATCTCCTCCACAGTCTCCGTCTACGTAATGTAAATCCCCGATAGCCAATAAAACAGTTCATGGGGGAAAGCAGTAGTATACTGTTAAAAATATCGTGAAAAATTACCTTTGTTTTTAAAGGCTATCTGTATTATGACCAATGAGAACGCTTCATAGGCTTTTATATAGCTTTCTCATTTGTCAGAAAATAGAGAACCTTTAAGAACAGAGGTAATTTTTCACGATATTTTTAACAGTGTAGATTCCTGATTCCCTTTTTATCAGTTAAAATTTTTTTGGGTAAATTACCGGTACCACGTGAGTTTTTCAGCCTCGAACCCATATTTGGAATATCCTCCATTAGAAGATACGCGCATGGACGATCTCTATTAGACTAGGGAAAAAATTCAACATGCATTAGCCTGAAGATAATGGCATGCTCACAATGTACTTTAACGATTTGTTTTTATCACTTTTACCAATAAACATTTATTGGCCGTATGTCGCTACTCCGTTATAGAGACACACTTGTTCCTAATTAGATCCCGGCCTTAATGTATCAAAATACGGAGTTTGCTTTCTGTACTATTCCTGAGCTCAGTTATAGCGGCTAGAAATATAGGCCGGGATCCAGGTACATTTTTTCAAACAGTGAAAAGTTAGCAAAAATTCTGGCTTCTGATTGGTCAATCTCGTTACGATAACAGAGAAAAATCTACCTAGATCACGGTCACAGTGTGGAAACCGGCTATTCCAGTAATGCTTTAAAAAGTGCTAAAAATTGAATCCCATAAATATTGAAAAATACTGAATGACAAATGTCGATAGGAGCAATATTTTCTAGATCTTCTCTGAGCTAAACGTTTTCTTTTGAAGTAGTTACGTTGGAATTACCATATGTCGCTGTAATCGACATTCGTCGTTCAGCCTCGTTCAACATTTATGGGATACAATTTTTTAGCACCTTTTTAATAAGCTGATTTTTAAACTATATCTTCTAGAAACTATAGCTCCGTTATGGCGTTTAGATTATATGTTGTAGAAATCGACTATCGCAGCAATACTTTAAAAAGCGCGGAAGTATTAAATCCCTTAAATGTACAATAATCTCGAATTCCAAACAGTCATTTGCATCGACATCTGCAGGATATTTTTAAAGAAGAAAGAGACATGTGTAATGCATCGCTACAGCGTCTAGAATACATAGAGCGCGTTCACGGACCGCACACTGGGTTCCTCAGGTTTCCCCGTGGGGAACCCGAAGCGTTCAGAGCCGGCATCACGTGACTTTTTCCGAGTTTCCCGCAGCGTTCAGAGCCGGAGATTACCCAGATTTCGGGGAACCCGCATTACCTGAAAAATTTTGTTGGGTAAAGTGATCACGTGGTTGGGAAATCTGATTTGTTTACCCTTTTATAGCTTAACTGTGACTGTTAATCGGAATCACCGCTTTGATCAGTTTTATCGCACATTGTTTCTGTTTTTTCATATTACAAAAATAATAATTTGACATACAATAATTTTAACACATAATAATTTGAATGTACCATATTTTCCATCGAATTAATGAATCTCCGATTCAGCCTAAAATGGCTAGCAAAACCTGTGATACATATTTGTTGCGATAGTATTCCACATAATAATTAACTTGCACTGTTAAAAATATCGTGAAAAATTACCTCTGTTTTTAAAGACTCTCTATTTTCTGACCAATGAGAACGCTACATTAATACCTATGAAGCGTTCTCATTGGTCAAAAAATAGATAGCCTTTAAAAACAGAGGTAATTTTTCACGATATTTTTAACAGTGATGGAACAGTTTCCCATCTAAAAAAAGTGATAATTGAATCTATTTACACTGTCGAAAGTACAGATGCCGCCATGTTTGTAAATGTAAATAAAAAAATCCCGCAACTTTACCGGAAAGCGTTCAGAGCCGTTTTTACCCAACCTTACACCGAGAAACCAGTTCGACGTCAGTCCCCATTTTTCCGAATTACCCGTGTTTCGGTCTCTGAACGCGCTCATTATGTGGAAATTTTCTATCCAAGAACCGCTAAGAAGTGTATCCCTTAAATGTGCACTGACGCTGAAATCCAGGTAGATGATCGCAGCGACATCTGCGATATATTTTCAAATTTCAAAGTAAACATGGTATTATTACAGCTAGTTTGACGCCAAGCACACAGGTCAGATGTATGTTAATAAAACGTAAAAAAAAAAAAAAAATGTTACAGCGTCTAGACCAAATTGTCTTGGAGTTTTGGGAAATATCCTGCAGATATCGCTGCGATCGACTGATTGGATTTCCACACTATATATTCTACACGCTGTAGCACCGCGGTAGTGTGTCTTTTTCGTTTGCCTCGAAGTAGATACAGATGACGTCATTTGAAGCTGTTCCTAAAGTGTGGACAGCTCATCACGTCACACGGAGTTCATTATTTGTACACGGCATTGGACACAAAAAAATTGGCGCACCGCTTTGTACTAATCATCGTGTAAAGATGATCCAACTCCGTGTGACATTTAAACGTCATGAACTGGCCTATTATGTCATTGGTCACGCTAACACCCCTCCCCCCCCCCTTGCGTCCGCCATATATAGCGGCATCTTGCACTGGAGACTGCTAAATGGTCTGCTGTCGGTCAAAATCAAGAGAGGAAAGGGAAGAAGAGGGGGAAAGAACTCATTTTATTTTATGTAGTTTTTCACACAGGAAGATTGACATGTCTGCTCCTCTCCTTTCATATCTGCATGATGGTGAAATAAACCAACGCCCCCTAGATATTTGAGAAAGTCTTGACACGCGTCACGAAAACATCACACAAAGCAGGCAAATCAAAGGTACAAAATCATTCATTGGCTCGTGGATATGCACGAGCCAATGAATGATTTTTCTTCTTTGTTTTGCCTGCTTTGTGTGATATTTTCCTGACGCGTGTCAAGGCTTTCTCGAATATTTAAAGGGCGTTGAATAGGCCGGGATCAAGATAGATTTTACGCTATTAGCGAGATGAGATTGATCAATTAGAAGTATTTTTGAAAACTTTTTTATGATTGCAGTAAACACCGAAAAGCCTGTAAGGATGGAGGCTACTGATTGGTCAATCTAATTTTACTGACAGAGAAAAATTTTCTGGATCCCGGACATTAACTGTGGTTCGTTGAGACGATTTTGAATAAAATCAAATCAGAAAGATAATGTTTTTTAACTTTTCTGCTTAGTTTAATCGAAATCTTCCACGTCTATTACTGAAAACTGAGTTACTGTACTTTGGACAAAAACTTTAATATGAGTACACGTCTTGTGCATATGTCACCACTCTTACACATAAATGTACTCTGTTATGAGCATAATTATAAGCGCAGCTGATTAAATTTGAGTATCTAAGTATTAGAGAAAGCAATTGTGGCCCACCGAGGCTGAGTGGAAAAGACACCACGCCGCTAATCGCTTGAGAGCGTAGGTGGGGGCGGGTTCAAATCCCGCCGTAATCCCCCAGGTGATCTGATATATATGTGTTCAATAAAACAAACAAACAAACAAACAAGCAATAGTGAAAGGTACAGTTGCCATGGGAATAACGATTTCTTTAATTCGTATAGAAAATGAATGAATAGTTATAAATGACTCAAGTTTAAAATGTAGGCAAATGCTCTGAAAATATCAATGGCTCCCATCTAGTATTTTACAAAAGTAATTTAATATATTCACATGATGTATAAGTTGATGCAACTCTTAAATAATGAAAATTCTGCAACAAGACTTATGTAGGTAGATCTTTTCAATGATTAATTCAGGATTCTAAGAACAAAACGAAGTTCTTAAGCGCTCTTCCTCCCCCCTCCTCCCCCCCCCCTCCCAAAAAAAAGAAATACGATAGAAAGATATAAGTATTTGGATAACTTCAGTATTTCTGTGATCTTTTGTCAGAGTTTAGCAAAGGTGCTTGTGTATTAAAAAAACATAAAACAAATTTGACGAACTATAAGACTATAGATTTCAGGCAATTTTTAACTGGAAAAAATTTAATTCTAATGTTTATGCGGCTTTAATAATAGACTATTAAAGATAATCAATTTACGGGAATTTTTATACGAAATTATATTCTCACATTTATGCAAATAGGTACGGATAAACAGACTTGAGTAAAATTACATATTTATTCTTTCTTCTCTATAACACGATCTAAATGAAGATGAAGTTATACGTGCAGTTTATATCTTTAAATTTTTAGAATTTTTTTTATCAAAAATGTTTCCTCATCATGTCTAGAATTTCTAGATTTACTTCTTTAGTCAGATCTTCGATTCTTTAGATGCCTGCGGGGCTTCATTCTGCGATTATCCGTAGGTATTTGTAAAGGTAAATTTATTTTTCAAAACCGTCAGCAAAAAAAATTAGAACAAACAATTAACTGACAGACTAACTGTAAATATATATTTTATTTTGACTCTATTTGATTTTTACTAAAGTTTCATCCTTCATAGAAAATTTTAAGGCGATATAAATTGAGAAAGACTGATACTTTGAAAGAAGAAATTGACTTTCCTTACATTTAAATTATTAATTACTCTAAAAAATGAATGATAGGTAAACAAAATGTATACTATTGTGTTTGTTCCCTGCTGATGAAGGCTATACAAGGGCTAATTTTAGCGAGTAGAATTATTTCAATTATATATAATCTGTTTAAAAAAAAGGACTGATATCTACTAAAAAACAACTTTCCAAAAGTAAAAAAAAAAAGTCAAGCAAAAAAAAAAAAAAAAAAAAAAAGAAAGAAAAAAGGGGAAAGTTGTGGCTAAAAAATAGTGTGATATCAAATTTCCAAGCTTATATTATGGTACTTATTTAACATTTTTTATTAAACATTTACCATACGTAAGTCGAGTACCTAAGTATGCGTTGATAGAAAGCCTTTCCTCCTTTACTAAATATATCATAACGTGTTTCTGAAAATTAATTTTTTTAAATTATGCATGATGGGCTTGGCGACCATCTTTCCATATTTTACACAAATTTCTAAGCAGACAAGCTCGTAATATGTTTACATTATTAAGAATTTTGAACTTCTAGTTTTGGCTACAGACAGATAAATTAAGATTCTTTTATTTTGAAAAAAAAAAATTGATTTTTACTGCTTTAACTAATTAACACCCTCCGAAAAAAAAGAATCATAAGATGAAACCTGAAGTTACTTTAACTTTATTTTAAGACACAAATTTCTAGGCACTCATTTCCATAAATTAAAAGCATAAAATGATTGCTTTAGCAACACTTTCGAATTTCCGATCTTAACAATGCACTTGTGTGCTTGGAAATTTGTGTAAAATATGGAAAGGTTGCCGCCAAGCCCATCATGCATAATTTTAAAATAATTAATTTTCAGAAACACGTTATGATGTATTTAGTAAAGGAGAAAAGGCTTTCTATCAACGCATACTTAGGTACTCGACTTACGCATGGTAAATTTTTAATAAAAAATGTTAAATAAGTACCATAATATAAGCTTGGAAATTTTATATCACACTATTTTTTAGCCACAACTTTCCCCTTTTTTCTTTTTTTTTTTTTTTTTTTTTTTGCTTGGCTTTTTTTTTTTTTACTTTTGAAAAGTTGTTTTTTAGTAGATAAATACAGGGCTCGCACCGTTCCTAAAATTTTCGCACTTTGCTACCTGTATTTTAAATAAGATTTCTTCGTGATAGATTCCTTTAACATCTATAATAGAATTATACAACAAAGATTATCATTTTAATTTAGTGGTAGGAAACTGCGAAAATTTTAGGAACGCTGCGAGCCCTGTAAATAGTATACACTGCAGAGAAAAATTTAATGGAACAACAGTTAAAAGATGCTTTATCCGAAGTTATATTAAGTTAAGTCCAATACAATTAGTAAGTTTGTAGCTCAAAGTACACATTTTCACGTCAACAAGGTTTCACCTTCGCTACACATAAATATGTACATTTTTGCCACCGTTTTTTTGACATTGATATTAAAGAGTGCAATGGATCCCTTCAAATTCTAATTTCAAGAATTTTAAGAGGACTTAAATAAAAGTTTCGCATGTGGAAGATGGAATATATCGTTATAGTTAACACAATATTCGATGCATTGTGAATAAACGGTCAAGTGCGAGCATTTCTCGCGTACAGAGGATTCCGTAGAATAAATATATGAATTTGTAATTGTACTATTAAAAAAAAAAAAAAAAGTTGCTAAAAGAATACTAAGACTTTTTAAAAAACTATATGACGTAAGGTTGGGTATAACTGTATATATCAGAAAAGTGTAATCGGGTATACCATGAAAGTTCAAAGAGATATATGGAACAATATCAAATACAGCTATTCGTATAACTCTTTTTTTTAATACACTGCTCAAAACAATTAAAGGATATTGCAGTTTTAGGTGGATTTTGTATCTGGTAAACTGTTTAGCTGATTGATACATGGTCGACAGACATAGTAGGTTTTATGAGAATAAATTACACATGTTTGGCAGAAAAAAATGTATTTTATTGTGCATTTGTGTACTAAAGGAAAAAAACACAATTTGTGCATATGAGAAAAAAAAGAATAAGAAAAGGTGTTTTCTTCAAAGAAAATCATTTTCAGTAGGGGGTATGGTTTCCACGGGCAGCTAGCAACGTTGAACACCTTTGAGGCATGGACTCAATGAGGCTATTAATGACGAGTTGGGGTATTCTGCCCCACTCTTCCAGAAGAGCTCTTTCCAGTTCTTGGAGAGTTTGTGGGGGTTGTTGGCGGTCAGAAACTCGTCTTCCTAGAGCGTCCCAAACGTGCTCGATTGGATTCATGTCTGGAGAACACGCTGGCCATTCCATTCGAACGACTCCTTCCTCGAAAACGAAATCCTCCACCAGGTTTGCACGATGTGGCCTGCAGTTATCGTCCATTAAAATGAAGTTATCTCCGATTGCTGCAGCGTAAGGGACTACAATAGGTCTGAGAATCTCATCCCTATATCGGCGACCAGTCAGAGCTCCATCTCGAATGATGTAGAGGTCAGTGCGCCCGTCAATGGAGATGCCACCATACACCAACACTCCTCCACCGCCAAATCTGACACTTTCGTGCTGGAACGCAGGATTATTCCTACTGCCACGGTCCCTCCAGATGAAAATACGCCTATTATCCGGATGCACAGAAAAACGGGACTCGTCAGAAAACAGAATATTGCTCCATTCATTTCTCCTCCAGTTGACATACTCGGTTGTCCACTCCCTGCGGTCGCGACGATGCCTTGATGTTAATCTAACACATACCATCGGTCGGCGAGCATACAGACCTACAGCATGGAGCCGGTTTCGAACAGTCTGAGTTGAAATCGTGGTGCCTGTAGCCGAGCGAAGGTGTTGTTGGAGAAGAGTAGCGTTCATGGTTTGGTGTCTCCGAGCTGTTAACGCTAAATACCGATCTTCATTGGGCGTTGTTGCCCGCCTACGACCTTGCCCTGGTCTTCGGCCTGCACATCCACTCTCCAAAAAACGGTTCCAGATCCTGGAAATGACACTTTGTGACACTCCAATGGCTTGCGCTACGTCGGCTTGAGTTTGGCCCCCTTCTAACCTACCAACAATTCTCAAAGCTTCTGAATCTGTCAAATGACTTCGCTGAGACATCGTACTCATCAAAACAAAGCCATCACTGAATGCCGATCATCCTTGTCTTTATTCTCTTTTATCCAGTTGAAAGTCAAATTTCATTCGCTGCCACTGTAGCGACGTTTTTGACGTCGAACTCAAAAATTGCATACTCAACAGTTTGAAAACCAGAAAAATTTGCATTTGTGATTCTCTTCTTCTATTTTAGGCAAAAAAAAATTCATTTATATCTTTATTTTATATAAAACTTCAAATATCCTTTAATTGTTTTGAGCAGTGTATTATCCTAATCTGTTTATGATGAACTTAATTCGGTACTGACAATAAAGGCAGTGCGTAGTTAAACTTCATTTGGCATTTCATGAAACTAAATTCAGCGTAGTAATAACCTTTATTTCTACAGTGTATCTAAAACAAAACCTTTGTTCAAAGTTTAAATTTGGCATAGTTCTAAGCACGCTTCGAATTGAGGTCTCAAATTTACAACGCCGCCTTGGTCAGTGCCGCGTTTTTTTCAGATAGGTGTTTAATTAACTTTTAAAGTCACTCGAGGCGTATTGAGAGATACAATCAATGCAAACTATCGCAAATCCCACAGTATTTATGCAATACTAATTCTGTATCTTGCAATTTTTTAAATACATGAAACGAAAGAACATACTTATATCTTTCTTTCCAATTAAAATTGTGTTTTAAAATCATATACATTTTAAGACATTAAATGTTGAAAATGGTCTTTTTTTCATTTTTTCCAGTTTTTAGATTCCCGAGACCCCTTGAATTAGTATGTTTTTAACAGTTTGACGTTTATTGCTTTTATACTGTTACTGGACATTACATTACACATATATATCATTAAAAGTTGTTAACTAGGCGTAGAGTACGCCGCCCTGTCCTTGTGTATGTCCAAACTGACCGTACATTTAAGGGTTAATATCTCAGCTAATTACCGATGATTTTTTTCGAAAATCATTATCAACAATGCTTTTGTTCTTGTGCGACGATAGGTATATTCAGCGATGCTCAACAATTTTTCTGAATGCCCGTAAATCGAAATTTGTATATAACAGAAAAATGCTAATTACTCAAAAACTATGTAACCTAGGGTAATCGCTATAATTTTTTGGCAAGATTTATATTAACGTCTACTACCTCTATTTTTTTTCATAATTTTAGTTTCAGTAGATTCGGAATTAGATGGGAGGGACATAGTTTTGCACTACATTTTCAACAATATCTTTGAAAATGTAATACCTAAATTAAAAGGAATGTATTTTTGAGTTCAGCATTACAAAAGCTTTCACAGGATACCCCACATGATATACAAAGAAAATATTTGTTTTCAAGTAGCATAATTAGCCCCTCTACTTTTTTACTAAATATATTTATGAATGTTTATTAATCTGAAAATATGTGGGTCAATGGTCTTTATTACTTCCCCGAATTTGAACTTTCCACGTTCCATAGTTTACGATTAAAATGGCTGTGACAGACAGACAGACAGACAGACGGACAGACACAGGAGTGATCATATAATGGTTCCGTTTTTACTTTTTAAGTACGGAACCCTAAAAATAGCCTTTAATTGGGAGAATTGAAGTAGAACAGACACAAATCGGTAAGAACCTAAATATATCCATGTCAAGAAACTGGAAACTGTTTAAAGACCCTGGTGATGTATGCAGACAATCACGTCAAAGTTGAAAACTTGCCACAATAGACTATACAAACGATTTCTAAAAGAAATAGAGAACTGCTGTCAGCCCAGATTGTATGAGCAATCAGCGCAACTATAGGAATTTGACCTTCCAGATGTGTTGTGAGTGAAGAGTTTTATAAAAGAGGGTTTGCGAAGGAAACCAAAGATTTTCCACGAATTCGGACTGCGAAATGTGCTTGTTTGCACTTGTGCAGTAATCATCATTATTGTACAGTCGTGGAAAAAAAGTAAACACACCCTACTAAATCTACAACTAATTACAATTGAAGAAAGTTACTGGCAACAAACGATTAGAAATAAAGTCTACTTTTAAATGATGTATATGAAATTTGCTTAAGGAGGCAACTACAAATCGAAACCAGATCAATATTTGTTGTTTTTTTCAATGGCAACACCTACTTTTGACATTATATGTAATATCTTAGGTTCAAACTATACCTAGAAACGAAATTTCTAGTGATTTTAGTTTTAAGTTTTTAAATGATAAACATTCGAAATTTAGCGCTTCTAATGTTAAATTACATTTTCATGTTTTTATTAATATCTCCAGAAATTATAATCCTAATAAGATAATTTTGTGTGGAGTTATAATACTAAAAAACCCAAACATAAATACATAGAATTTCTAATTTAAAAAAATTATAATATGAGTTAGGAAATTAATATTCGAAAAAAATATGAATTGAAACCTACAATTTTCTTGATAGATTTATATTTATTCTGTCCTGCATCATGAGATTTCTCAATCTCGAATTGCTCTTTCGAGTAGTTTTCGAATTATCATTAAAAAACGTGAACATGACGGTTTAAAGGGCCATCTATGATATACAGAAAAGTATAATTTGAAAAAATATATTTTACCCATTTTATTGATATATTTGGGCTGGACTCAAATGGTCGTATTGGCAAGAAATAACACATTAATAGAAGTGACACAGTCATTCTGTAGCATTTCAACAATCGAGTACCGAATTTCAATGTGGATACTACCCCTAAAATATACCCATTTTAAAATAATTAATTTCTCGGAAACTAGTCCTATGTTTTTCATGCAAATTTGGATTTAGGCTAATTGAATGGTGTAGAATTTATTTATGGTGTCAAACTTGAGTATTGTTATTGAGAAAAACATGGTTTGGGTTCGTTATGATATGTAGCTGACCCCCTAAGTAAACTTTATATACATCATTTTAAAGTAAACTTTATTTCAAATCGTTTGTACCTGTAACTTTCTTCTACAATAGTTTGTTGCAGAGTTAGCAAGGATTTTACTTTTTTTCACGACTGCACAATAGGGTGGACCGAAAAAAACTTTTTTTCTATTTTCGATGATGGGAAGTGTTGAAAAGTTGCCACTGGTGGCACGAAATTTACACAAAAAATTTGAGATTTTTTGTACTATTCCATCATTTGCCGCAAATGGCTTGAAGTTTTGCTCAAATCCTGATTTTTGAACTTTTTTGCCAAAAATTTTAAAAATGTTAAATTGAATTTATTTTAGCTGAATTTACTTGAAATGTCACGTCTAGTGTACGAAATGTTTAAATAAGCTCTGATTATGTATTATTTAATAGTTATGTGTATTTTGAATTAGGCGATTTTTATAGCCTTTTTCGCGTGCAACTGAGCAAAAATTGTAAGTATTATTTGGTTCGTTAGTTGTTTATTTCTTTTGTCTTTATTATGTTTCTCGCTCTCCCTTCTGTGTTTTGATGCGTTCAGAGTCATATTTGTATGACGTACCACAGCATGTCTTGACAGCAATTCTGGAAGAAGAGGAAAATGTGGAGCTGAAACTAATAAAAACGAAATCAGTCATTATGAGGATGAGAGAAGAAATATGAGATGGGAAAAACTGAGAAATGGTATGTTAATTATTTTTCTGCTCTAAAATAGAGATATTTTCAGTAGATTCAAATAGTGGGAACTTTGAAGCAGGCAATTTGTCTGAATTAGAATTTGAACCAGGGCATTCAAAAGCAGGCACTCCAAACTGCATATACCTTTCTCACACAGCATTCGCTGTATTTATAACTGGTATAACATATAGATAAATTACGTTAAGAGTTTCATCTGTGATTCAGGAAGCAGGAATTGTGACAACAGGAAATAAGGATCTCGTTATCGATAAAGACAAGGTCAGGAGACCGAAAATGATACAGGAGGAGGAAGATATTGGATGAAGAAAAATTACAAGCATATTTCTTTGATAGTAGAAAAAATAAAACGAACTTCATAGAAAAAAAGTGGACAAGCGCACCGTCGAGAGAAATAGAAAACAAATATCCCCATGCTGCCTGAATGTGGTTCGAAATATATTGGCTACTGGACACCCCCTTCTGGTCACTGGGGGGAAATAGCAAAATCATTATATAATTTTCTGAGCCAGAATAAATCCTGGTTTGTAAAAAAATAATAATAAGAGAACTGCAGCATTTGATATGTATTCATCATACGAATGATCTTCCACTCCGACACCGACATAAACTGTCTAAACTAGATGGTAGAAACATTTGACCTAAGACCTTTGCTAACCCAATCGGAGCTAGATTACTAGAGTACTCAAATGTTCAGAGTTTTGCATTTCTGATGTCCGTGAAACAGAAATAGGTTCTTATAAAGCGACACGTACATATTCGCACGCCATTAGTTATATGTGCTTCGTCTTTCTCTCGACGGTGCATCTTGTCCCCATTTTTCTATGAATATCGTTTTACCTGTTCTACCATCAAAGACTATGGTTGTAATTTTTCATCCTCTAAGATATTCCTCCTCCCGTATCTTCTTTCAAAGTTTATTTTTTTGTCACCTAACCTTGTCTTTATCCATAACGAGATTCTTCTCGTCAGCTGTCACAATTGCTGCATCTTGAAGCACGTATGAAGCTCTTAATGCATTTTCCTTTTCTGATATACCAGTTCTAAATGCGGCGAACGCTGTGTGAGAAAGTAATATGTGTTTGGGAGTGTCTTCTTTTGAAGCCCCTGGTTCAAATTGCGATTCAGATGAACTGCCTGCTTGAAAGTTCACACTATTGGAATCTTCTGAGAATATATGTACTTTAGAGCAGAAAAATAATTAACATCCCATCTCGCAGTTTCTCCCATCAACTATTTCCCCATTCGCCCCTCCTTCCAGAATTGCTGTCAAGGCATCATGTGGTCTGTCATCCAAATATGTGACTATGAACGCATCGAAAAACAGAAGGAAGAGCAAGAAATATATATAAAGACAAAAAAGAGAAATCGCCAACCAAACAATACTTACAATTTTTGCTCACTTATACACAAAAAGTCTATAAAAATCGCCTAACTCAAAATACACATAACTATTGAATAATACATAATTAGAGCTTATTTAAACATTTCGTACACTAAAAATGACATTTCAAGTAAATTCAGCTAAAATAATTTTTATTTAACATTTAAAAAAATTTTTGCTAAAAAAGTTAAAAAATCAGCATTTGAGCAAAACTTCAAGCCATTTGCGGCAAATGAAGGAATTGTCAAAAAAACCTCAAATTTTTTGTGTGAACTTAGTTTCACTAGTGGTAACTTTTCCGCACTACCCTTCATCAAAAATCGAAAAAAAGTTTTTTCGGCCCACTCTACTGTACAATGGAGTCCACAGATAAGAGCAAATTTCTCTTTATTAATAAGGTTTGATTTTGTTTGAAGAGTGGTTTTAGATGTGTTACAATCTGGAGAAAAAAAATATACGCAATAAACCAAACAGAATCCGCGAAAGGCTTTGGAACAATTATGTATTAATCATGGTATAAAAGGGCATCAATTTGAATGGCTGCACCGACCTTCACAATTTTATAAATGCAACTATGAATTCTGAAATATCAAATATCCGGTTCTTGATACTTATGTCAAGTTATTGAGGTGTGCAATTGATAACTCCTTCATAATAGATGATATTGCTCACTCACTTCGCTCTGCACTAGTTGACGAATTATCTTGATGGTATAGGATGAATTTGAATATAAATAAAATATAACTTATGTAGGATGCACTAGGATGCTGACTTGTACTCTGCCTGCCTCAATAAAAAACTTCATGATCTACATGGAGGGTATTAATCGTGACTATTCTTTGTTACCGAAGGAACTACTGGACAATTCGCTGTAACGCTTGCAACAGTTGTGGGTAACCACGCATCTCATTTATTAGGTCTCCAAGAAAATTCTGTCATTTTTATGTTCTTTTACGCCTACATTTTTAAGATTCTGATTTCTTCATTAGCACCACTTTTTTGAAATGGTAAAATCCCCATAGTTTTCGCATTAAGGTGAAAACAATGGAAATTTTACAATTTCAAAAAAAGTGGTGCCAATGAAGAAATCAACATTTTAAAAAAGTAGGCGTGAAAGAACATAAAAACGACAGAATGTTCTTGGAGAACTAATATTACCTTTGTATCTATAAAAGTTGTAACATCAACTATTCTATACCGCAATAAATATCTCATTTTCCATTGCTATTTATTTATTTATTTGCAAAAATAGGCTATTTTGGGCTTAGAAGATATGTCAGGCTAAAAAATATAAAAATATTATGCAAAATCCATGTTCTTAGCTTCAAGCATTTACAAGTTATATGCGTTTTACACGCTAATTAAAATGTTTTCGTATTATATTGGCTTGTATTATACAAACTGAGATCGTTTTTTCCAGTACTTTGCTTTTACTCTTTTTACGGTTGTATAAGGAATCGACAGGAAACAATCCGGCGAAATTTTTCTTCAGTAGTAAAACCATTATCCTCTTACGATGTCTTGTCATAGTTGGGGATTCGGAGAGTTAATTTGTCCATAAATATTTGAGTAAACTGTTCAAAGAGACTATTTATTACAGAGATATATAAGGCGCATATGCGTCAGGATCAATACTGCAATAGGATATGGAGAAAGTTAGAAATAAACGTTGGAGACTTTGTTTTACTTAATAAGAATTGACATATCTCATGCGTGAGAAATGAGTGGCTAAGATAAGACCGAAATTCTTAGGTCCTTGAAGATTATTGGAAGGGATTCATTGTAACTTAAACATAGATATTGAGGGGTAAAAAGACAACGGTTAACTTGAATCAGGTTAAAGTGTGTAAATTTGAGAAGTGAGTCCTCTAGAGCACCGAACGTCAAATCGGACATTACCGATTACATAATTCCGCTACTTTTCTTATCTTTCATCGCATCTGCATAGTAATAATTTTTGGTCTGCAAGAAATTTTTGATTGACGTATAGATATCCTGCTTTATCTTGAAAAAACTCCATTAAAAACATAATTAGTTATCGAAAGAGCGATATAGTAGAAAAATTAGTAAAGAAACATCTGAATTAAACGATGACAGAACAAAAAATAAACACACTAGTTAGAACAACGTTTAAAGGAACACGGTCAGATTGATTTATTCTAAGCCTGTGTTGAATAAACTTAAAAAACATAACTATAATACATATAGCACCAAGGCGCCAGAAAATATTCTCAGGAGCTTTATTACATGCAAAATACCTCCTGATACTGAAATGAGACCATCACGTATTCACGAGGAAGACTTCCTCAAGAGGGTACTTCGTGAGTAACACCCTCTCTCCTGTCTTTTCCTACTGAGCAACCTCCTAGGATGATATTCCAGAGGATTTACGTAGGAAGTCATTGTGCCGGTATCATCTCATAGATGATTTTGAAATTATAACAAATTGATAGACTTTTTATCAGAAAAGTTAATTGGATTTGATCTAAAAATTATTTTTAATTAGGTAAGTTTATATTACTAATTATTCGATATATTTTATTTTTAAAATATATAAAATTATTGCTGTTAACTTTTAATTATTTTTCATTAATTAGATATATTTTATTTTTATAAAATGTAATTGAAATGTAATTAATTAAGTTGAATTTATAAAACGAATTAATATTTCTGATTTATTAACTACTAAAATTAATTATATTTTTCATTAATATTTAAATATAAATGTTAGTTATTTGTTAACTATTTCGTCTGATCTTTTAAAAATAATGCTGCATATTATTTATTCTTTCTTATTACATTTTATTAAGTAAGGGACAAATTTATATCTATTTAAATTAGTTACGTAAGGCATTTCTTCAATAATAACTAATTTTTAAATATAAATTTCATCTCTCATTTTTTGCTGATTATTTTAAAATTACCATACAAGTTTTTTTTTGTTTGTTTTTACAATCTCTAAAATAATAGTTGTTATTTACTATGATAAGGAATTACAATAATTTTCTTAAAATACGGAATTTATCAACAGTTTAATACATACACTGGTGGACAAAACTTCAGGACCAAGAAGAAATGTACACGTAAATGAGAATCTTCGTGAGATTGTGCGTCAAGAAGCAAACAATAGTATTAACAGAATGTTACACAGGATTTAATAAAAAAATTTTTGAAAGGATGTGTACAGGGTATTACCAGAGGGTCTTTTTCTGAAACGTGAATATTGTCCGAAAACATAACTATACAAAGAAAGCACTATACTCAGAATTAACAATCGTCAGTGCCATATCAATAAAAGATGTGGCCACCGTGTAATGCGAGACAACTTTCAACACCATGTGGCATACTCAGAACAACATGATTCAGTAGCTGTTGAGACAAGCTGCCCCATCCCTCCATCACTGAACGGATGAGGGTTACCTTGTTTATAGGAGGAAATTGTCGAGAATCAATACATCTCCCCAAGCCATCCCATACATTTTCAATGGGATTCAGGTCAGGGGAACGTGCTGGCCAGCCAATGAGAGTCATATCTTCGGCCTCAAGACAATATTTTACAGACTGTGCGCGATGACAAGTTGCGTTATCGTCCATGAAACGAAACTTTTCGCGACAGCAACTCGATAAAGTCGAACATGTGGAAGCAGGACGTTTTCAAAGTACCGTCTATTGGTCATAGACCCTTGGTCACATAGAGATCCGTGCGGCCATTGAACATGATGCCTGCCCACCACATGATACTTAAAGTCGCACATCGATCTCTTTCTAGAAGATTTTCGCGACAGTAAACACTACCAACCTCGCGCCATATCAGTTTCGTCTACAATCAGACGGTATGCTGAATCTAATCTCATCTGAGAATAGCACTGTAGACCAGTCGTCATCAGTCCGATTGCGATGCATACGACACCACTGTAAACGGGTGCTACGTTGGCGTCTCGAGAGTGGTCCGCACACAACAGGTCTTCGGGTGTATAGCCCACACTTTTTTAAACGTCTTGCAACAGTTTTCCGCGATATTTTAGTTCCTATGGCAGCACAAAGTTGATTTTCTAATTTACCAGCTCTGCTGAGTCGGTTCCTTTTCGCCAAAATAACAATATAGCGATCATTTTGAGACGCCGTGCTGCTAGAACGACCTCCTCCCGTGCGTCTAGTACATATTCCACTCTTTTGGAATGCCGGAAATAGCCGCCTAGAAATAATACTGTGCGCGATGTGAAATTCACGGGTAACATCTCTCATTTTGCGTCCTTCTTCCAACTTTCCGATTATTCTACCACGAGTAATATCATCTAAAATATGCCTCGAAGACATGTTCAAAATTTCAATGTTCAAGTTTTTTACCATCTCCTTCAATTCTTACATCTAATGAGAACTCACAGCACCCGCCGATTGCCTACAATCTCTTATCTCGGCTGTCAGGTGATTGACAAAATCGAAAAAATAAATACAAAATTTGCATAAGTTTCACAAAAAAGAGTACATCCCTCATTCACGCAAATTTACACGTGCTGCTGTGGATTTATTTCTAACTGTAATCGTTGAAAATAATAGTGGTCCTTAAGTTTTGTCCACCAGTGTATATATATATATATATATAATATTTTCAATATTTAACCTATTTAAATTTATTCTAAATTTTCCCCACATACGCACACACTTAATTTTACATCCATAAAACTTCTGTAACATTTTTAAAAGCTCGTATAATGTCATTGTTCTTTTTTTTACATTCCCCTTTTCAAAAATCTGATTGATTTCTATTCGTGAGTCTTTTAGTTTCATTTTGGCACTACACCAGAAACATTCTCCTATCGATATCTTCCAATTCTAACTTTCTTTTTCTCTCATTGTATTGAATATTCTTTTCTAGTCGTTCCTATAACTTTCACGCCCACCAAAATCTTGCTGTTAGTCAGTGTTTGTGCTTCCGAGGTGCTTTTGTGTATCCATACACATCATATTCTAAATATTATTACGCCAGCTCAGTTCTTCTTTTTTATGACAGTTATCTACACTTGGTTTATGGGCCCGAAGTCGGGGGAGGGGTCCTTCCGTGGTGGTCTTTCTAAGATAAGCTAACTCGTATTTACGCAAGGAAATCCAAGGTTCGAAGAAAACCACGGAAAACTCCGAGCGATTAGGCCAACGGGCATGATTGGGTTCGATCCCAGCACCTCTCGCCTACCAGCTTTGAGAGCAGAAATTCTCGGCCGCTGGTGGTGTTACGCCAGCTCGGATCTTAACTTTTTCTCTTTGTTCGACAGCAGTAATTGAATGTGGACATCTCGGAAGATTTTCGACCTGATAAATTTTTCTGAAGCTTCTTTCTTCATTAATTTAATACTATGATGTCGGTACCATTGTTGGACCAGATTCGTTATTTACCGAAAAGCATGCGAGACCTTTGTTGTAATGGAAATAATTGGTAAATAAAGATGATTCTCGCTAAATGATGGATGATTGTTTGTGTCTATGGGAAAAACACATGGATATGTTATTCTCTGCTTTTTCCTGGCCCCTATAACAGATAATGTGGTCTTGCATACGATATCTTTATGAATAAAACATATTGGCTTATACTGAGAATAACATAGTTATATTACAATTTTACAGCCACCTCGTCTTTAATGAAGACTGGCAAATTTTAACGAAATCTAGAAATACTGCAAACATATATTTTCTTTTATTATATTACGTATTTTACTAGGTTAGGAATTATAAATATCTATTGCTTAAATATAAAACAATAATATATATATATATATATATATATATAACCATAATATATAACAAACCGTCATCGATTTTATATATATTGTTGTAATCAGTAAGGACTTAAACTCCAATCGCATTTAGGTTTTCTGAATGAGTAATGAGTTTTTTGTACGCGGATTTGTTATTTATAAATTCAAAATATTAATAAATATACCTCTGAATAAAATTTTAAGCATTTAATTTGATTTCAAATAATTTTTTTTAAAATAATGCTGATTTAAAAAACTCCAATACATACGAAGTTTTTTATCAACGAACAAAGTTCTTTCGTCGGAGGAGAATGAAGATTGATCAATGTTGTAACCAATATCCTATATGCAAAGTGCCGGCTGCAAACAGCTGGCTTAAACCCATGAAAAGAGTGGTAAATTATATGTACTACTTAATTTAAATCCCTAAATTCCACAATGTTATCAGAAGTGTGGCATAAAATTTTGCTTTTGTATTGTACATGAAGAAAAGTTATATCTACTTTCAAATAAATTTGATTTTAATTCTTGGTGTCCTTACATCATACTAATATTTTTGCAACTGGGGTGTTCCACAGAAGGAATCGGAAGGAAGGCCAGAGAAACTCGCTGAACGATGGTAAGAAGCGGAGATTTTACGTTCCTGATGTCCTCCTGATACCTTTTTAGGCACAAGTTAGAAGGTCTGTGGAACGATGGCGTTAGACTCACTATCTTCCTATAAAACTCAGGGAGATGAAATATGCTACATAGGAATACGAGATAACATACTAAACGTTTCTTCCCATTCCATAATAAACCTGTAAAAAATGAACATCAATTAACTAAAAGTAAAAAGAGTAGTAAAACTTCATTAAATCTGAACAAAAATGCTTGCGCTATGATGTGTGCAAACAATAAGGAATCTTTTAAAGATATCTTACAATTGCTTTCCAGTACTTAAGAAAAGTCAAACTATAAATATAAAACGCTCGTTGCCATTTTCATTGAGAGACGTTCCCCGGAAGAGGAAATATCAAGCTTCACCCCTCTTTCTGAAACAGAGACGAGTTCCATATTTCATCACAGAATCAGAGTTGACTGCAGTCATAGACAGTTAATATCTGAACCCCAACATTGACGAACACATACATATACAAAGGGATTTCAAGTCACGAAATCTACCATAGCCTCATCTCTACAGCTCTAATGATGATTTTTTTTTATTTTATCGAACCTTTCTGGGACAAACAACGTAATCCGTAGGGTAGCCATTGCCCCCTGAATGCTAGGCCTGAGCGCTGACACAAAAATGGCGGCGGCCGAAGGCGGATTCTTTTTCAGCGTGTGTAAGGTCCCTTAAATATTCATACCATTAATTTTTTTGAAGTTTTTTTCAGCTTTATTTTTCTGAAATTAAATATGTCATAGTAATCGTTTATAAAATACTGGTGTCTACATTTAAGGGACTCACCTACCTTTTAAAAAATCCGCCTTCAGAAGCCACTATTATTATGTCAGTGCTCAGGCCTAGTATTCAGGGAGTGATGGAAGTAACATGAAACCAGCCGATTCCCAGAACTCTCTTAAACTAGGTAAATACGTTCCTTTATTTTCCTAAAGTAGAAATTTCTACAATGTCAAAGAAACCCAAATGCTGGAGTAGAAGTAGGAGCTGGAATTTTTTTAGGTTCCGTATTTAAAAAATAAAAACGGAACCATTATAAGATCACTTCTGTGTCTATCTGTCCGTCTGCCACAGCCATTTTACTCACTATAGAATTTTACAAACTATGGAATGTCGAAAATTCAAATTGGCTATAATAATAATGGATATTTGCCAACATATTTATAGATTGTTAACCATTCTCAAATATATTTAGGAAAAATTTAGTAGGTTTAATTAAGCTACTTGACAAAAAAAATCTTTTCTTTGTATATCGTGTGATGCATCGTGTGAAAGCTTTTGCAACACTGAACTCAAAAATACATTTCTTTTAATTTTAGGTATTATATTTTCAGAGATTTTGTCAAAAATGTAATGCAAAAATATGATCCACCACCCTTCCTCTATTTCCGAATCTACTGAAACTTAAAATATGAAAAAATTAGGGGTAGTAGAAGTTAATTTAAACCTTGCAGGAAAACTATAGCGATTACCCTAGGTCACACAGTTTTTGACAAAATCGCATTTTTCCGTTACACTCAAATGTAGATTTCGGGCATTAGGCAAAGCAGTTCAGGAGGGCTGGAGGTACCTATAGTCGCAGAAGTATAAAAGGATTGTTGTTAATGATTTTCGAAAAACATTGTAGGTAATTAGCTGAGATATTAACCCATAAAGATACGCATGGTTTCAACATACATAAAGACACGAGAAGCCCACTCTAGGGATGGGCGATAACGAGATGTTTTTCTCGATTTTCTCGATTGTATGGACATCTCGATATTTTTCGATTGTGTAAATTTTTTCTCGATGACTCCAGTTTGCTAATTGCTTTTATACATCATATATTATATACGTCATACATTTATCAAGAATCGTCTGCGGGTGAACTGGAATGAGTCGGCGTTAATAAAGACTAGGTGACTTCGCCCGCAAGTGGGCCCCTAAGTTATACGTAATCTTGTAATATGAAATCAAGAACAGGTTACCCGCTATATACGACACCGTATAGCAGGCGTGGTGTGCACGCACTACAAAATCTTGTAAAAAAATATAATCTCGAAATGAACGAACCTCGGACCAGATCTCTTGGGGGAGGTCAAAGTGAGCGGAGGGGCACAGTAGCTGCATAATATGAATAAGTCGTCACAGGTCATTAGGCCTTTCGAACCATATGTCACATGAGTGGTCTGGATCTGAATTTATAATAATGCCCTTTCCGTGGGGGGCGGCAAAGAGGGGGGAAGGGTGCGGGAAGTGGATAACATGAGTAAGTGGTCATAGGCCTTTCCAACAATATGTCACATGAGGGGTCTCGGCTAAATTTAGAAAAGTGTCCCCCGTGGGGGAAAAGTGGGGGCGGTCACCGGAAGTGCAGAACATCAATAAGTAGTCACAGACCTTTCCAACGATATCTCACGTGTGGGGTCTTGGCTAAATTAGAAAAAGTGTCCCCCGGGGCTTCAAAGTGGGAGGGATTATCACCGGAGGTACATAACATCAATAAGTAGTCACAGACCTTTCCCACAACATCTCACATGAGAAGTCTTGGCTAAATTTTGAAAAGTGCCCCCCTGGTGGGGAAAAGTGGGAGGGGGGCGAACACCGTAAGTGCATAACATCAATAAGTAATTACAGACATTTCCAACGATATCTCACATGAGGGGTCTTGGCTAAATTTGAAAAAGTGTCCTTCGGGGGGGGCAAAGTGGGGGGGCTGTCACCGGAGGTGCATAACATCAATAAGTAGTCACAGACCTTTCCAACGATATCTCACATGAGGGGTCTTGGCTAAATTTGTGAAAAGTGCCCCCCCGGGGGGACAAAGTGGGGGGGACACCATAGGTGCATAACATCAATGAGCAGTCACAGACCTTTCCAGCGATATTTCACATGAAGGGTCTTTGCTAAATTTGGAAAAATGTCCACCGGGGGGGGGCAAAGTGGGGTGGGACTGTCACCGGAGGTGCATAACATCAATAAGTAGTCACTGACCTTTTCAATGATATCTCACATGAGGGGTCTTGGCTATATTTGGAAAAGTGTCCCCCGGGGGGCAAAGTGAGGGGACGGCCACCGGAAGTACATAACATCGATAAGTAGTCACAAACCTTTCCAACGATATGTGACATGAGGGGACTTAGCTAAATTTAGAAAAGTGTCCTGAAATTTCATATATTATAAATAATATTTATCGGAGGGGTCCATAAAAAAATCCGATCTAAAATGATAAAAACGGAAAAAACTACCCCCCGCAGTGGGGGCCAAATTGGGGAGGGGAGGAAGAAAGTCTCATAATATGAAAGAGTCATTCGAGAGCTTTCCGATAACATATCACATGACGAATCCAAAAAAAGTTTGAAAATTGCTCCCCCTCCCTCCCCCCCTTGGGCCTACTCTTTCACCCCGGAATTTACGCAGCCCCCACTTTAAAATTTTTATGTTCAATAAATAATATTTACCGGAAGACTGCACAAAAAACCCACATCTAAAATGATATTTAAATTTATTATAGAAATCGGCTACCATTTTAAAAATTTGTTCGCCTCCTCTCCATCCCCCGAATTTCACCTTCGGGGGAAGAAAGGTTCATAATATGAAAGAGTTGTCAAAGGGCTTTTCGATGATATGCCACAGGAAGAGTTCGGTAATTTTTTTTTTAATTGCGCCCCGTCCGCTCTCACGTCCTCGGAATTCAATGGGCTCTTGGCCCTTCTTGGCCGGGCGTGAAATGACAATCATCGAGAGTAACATTTCGAGGAAGGACGAAAACTGATTTCTCATTCTCGACAATGTCATATGAAATGTTGAACAGAGACCGAGAGCGAGAAACGAGAATGGCAATGGGAAGCGATGAGTTACAATCGATGAGATATCTCGAAGTAAGCGAGAGGTTTGCCGTCGAGCAGATGTCTCCTCGAGGTAAACGAGCAGTTTGCAGCAGCAGAAAATATATCTCGAAGTGCGAGAGAGAGGGCGAGAGAAATGAAGCTTTCAGAAGAGTCAAACTTACCGCGCTGCTGGTGTAAGTCATGATTTCCCAAAGGAGTACATGTTCTTTTCCATTCGCTTATGTTATTAACCGATATGGGTTAGGAGGCATAGTGGTTTAAGTTATCAGTTCGGGTTTCAGTTGTTCATATAGAAGTTTTCTAGTGAATTTGGCGGCGCCAGTTTGTCTTTGATTTTCAATGTTTCGCTTATTTTAGCCCTCCTAAGCTGTCCCATATATCTTAATATTAGAATGCTATTGTTAAAACAAAACTGCACCGCAAATTATGTATTTTCAAGATTTTAAGTGTCGCCTCAGGAAAGAGGACTTTTCAAAATTATTTTACCCCACTCATGTAATATATTAAAATAAGGGTAATCTCATAACCTTTCTAAATCTACCTTTCTTTTGTCAATCCACCGTTAGTTTTAGACCCCTGTTCTTAAAATGCTCTAAAGGAATATACTTAGCGGCGGTTTTTTTCGTACTCTGGTACGGTATCTTGCACTCTTAGGAAAATTATAAGACTAACATCAAATTGTGTCTAAAATCGAATAAAAAATATGGACATATGTTTCATAATTTTAACTCAATTCTTCGCCTCAAGAGGGCGCTTTAAAGTTTTGTTTCTTCAAACCTTTAGTATAGTGTTTGTCCAAAAATTATAAAATTCACAAAATAAAGTCTTTTCACTCTCCCCTATCTTCTCGTATCAATTATATTTTTACTACCACCAGGGGACGCCGCCCAGTGAAACATTTTACTTTTAGCCTCAGGCTATTGGTATTTTTCATCTGTTTTTCATAATGTTTTGTCTCATTGTTTTTCATCATTGTAGATACTATTCTCCAAGTTCTTGACACATTCTGACTACTCTGGCACTCATTCTGGACCAGCTGTGGCCCATCGGGCCCCCCTTCATTTGTCTGGCTCTAATCACACGCTTCACTTGTTCTTTTACCATTTTACATTTTCTTCAATTTTTTTCTTATTCAATGGTTTAGTTTTTTTATCATACTCAACTTCCCCTAGTCCTCTCTTACATGAAGTTAACTTTCATCCTTGGTCTGCCTTACTGTCAATTTGGGGCCTAATGCCCCCCTTTTTTTTGGGGGGGGGGGAGCGTTTCTTCTACCTTTTCCAGACCCATCATCTAATACCACGTTGGTAAGGATTGGAAAATTAAAATTATCCAAAATACCAAAAATGAAGTCCATTGAAGTTTTATTTTAGTTATAGAATTCCCTATTAGCGGATATATTTGTCTGTTTACTTTTCTATTTTTCGATAACACTCCTTTGTTTTCGATAAACGGAGAAATTCAACAGCATTAGACACACTTTAGACATTTAGGGAACTTTCACTTGTATCAAACCTTCTGCCTTTATCGAAAAGAAGAAAATGCTAATCATTCTAGCTAATGCACCTAAAATAAAAAATGAGCTAGTAAATCTGTCAGAAACTAGCTACATTGGATTTTGATACAGACTTGAAGAGTCATGTTGGAATTCCTAGGCACTGGAAAACAATTTCCGTGTTAGACAGGTTCCCTCTTAGCAGTTATAATTGTCTGTTTGCCCTTATGTTTCTCGATAAACGGAGAAATTCCACAGCATTAGAAACACTTTAGACATTTAGGGAACTTTAACTTGTATCAAACCTTCTGCCTTTATCGAAAAGAAGAAAATGCTAATCGATTCTAGCTAATGCGCCTAAAATAAAAAATGAGCTAGTAAATGTGTCAGAAACTAGCTACTTTGGATGTCGATACAGACTTGAAGAATCCTATTGGAATCGCTAGGCACTGGAAAACAATTTCCGTGTTAGGCAGGTTCCCTCTCAGTAGTCATATATGTCTGGTTATCCTTACGTTTTTCGATAAAGCTGTCTTGTTTTTGATAAACGGAGAAATTCCACAGCATTTGATACACTTTAGACATTTAGGGAACTTTAATTTGTATCAAACCTTTTTCCTTTATCAAAAAGAGGGAAATGCTATTCGATTCTAGCTAATGCGTCTAAAATAAAAAATGAGTTTTTAAATGTGTCATAAAGTAGCTATTTTGGATTTCGATACAGACTTAAAGAGTCATGTTGGAATCACTAGGTACTGAAAACAGTTTCCATGTTAGGCAGGTTCCCTCTTGGCAGGTATCTTTATCTTACTATCCTTACGTTTTTCGAAAGGAACTTTTGTTTTCGATCAATGGAGAATTTCCACAGTATTTGACATTTAGGGGAACTTTAAACTGTATCAAACTTTTTGGAGTTATCTAAAAAGTAGAAAGGTTATTTGATTCATCAAATGCGCCATAGTTACGCGATTTGGACATTGTAGTTTCATAAAGAAGAAAGGGTAATTTATTCCAATGCAAAGAAAATCATTTTAAAATACTGAAATCCAAATGAGATATCTTTATAAATTTCTTCCTTAAGATTAGCATTAGCGAGCATGTCTTTTCAATTGACTGAAGTAACCCCTTAAGCCTAAAACAGGAGAAAATAATTGCGATAGCAGAATTATCGAGCAAACTCTATCACTACTATTAAATTTTCGACCAGATTAATAGCTAAGTTTACCAACAATTGTTTTTAGCTTCTCTCGTTATAATCGATTGTAAAACATTTCGATTGTAGATTCTAGGAATTAATCGATGGCTGTATCGATTGTGATTTTTTACGATGACGATTTTTCTCGATTGTCGAGTTTTCGAGAATCGCCCATCACTAGCCCCCTCTATGTGCCTTCGGCTTTTAAAGCCTATATATCAACTTTTAATGATATAGTTGTGTTATGCAATATCCAGTTACTAATCCATATATTTATTGTACGGAACCCACTATAAGGAGTAATACCAGCACTTGACCGGGTTTTTGAACTGTTAAGCGGCTTCACTAGCATAACGCGGTTACTAAAAGAATCAAAATCATCTCAAAATTCCGAAAATGATGTTATTCGACACCCATTCTGTCTAGACTTCTTTCTGTTTTTTGGAAAATTGTTTAGTGTGCGTTATAAAGATGTTAAAACGTATTTTGTATTACATGTATGCTGATGATTGTACATATTTTGTTAAAATGCATGTTTGAAAGCTAGCATACGAGGGTGTATCAATAAGTTTTTGACCTCACATAAAAATAATTCAGTGAAATTTATGAAATTGCTACATTTTATGAGTCCTTTTCTATATAATCAGTGTGCACTGTAACAGATTTGTGTAACCGGTATTTCAGAAAGACGGGGGTAGGATGTATTCCAGGAGCCCCCGGGGGGCAAATTTGGGGAGAGGATCTCGAGTGTGCATAACATGAATAAGTGGTCACATGCCTTTCTTACACTATGTCACATGTGGGGGTTGGAAAAAGTTAGGAAAATGCAGGTCTTTGGGTCTACTATCGCGCCTCCTGGAATACATCCTTCCCTCTCTCTTTAAAATACCGTTTGCAGAAATCTGTTACCATGCACGGTGACTATATAAAAAAGATTAATGCAATGTAGCAATTTCACAAATTTCACTCAATTATTTCTATGTGAGGGCAAAAACTTATTGATACACCCTCGTATTAAGCAAGCAATCTGCTAAGAACTTTGAATTTTAAGTTTTCGAATTAGATTTTTACGCGCGACTTGAGTGGGGCGCGTGTAAGGCGAGGTTAAGGTTTTTCTTGAGAGACGTAACGCTTTTACTATCTTTCTAAAATTAACATCAACTATCATTTCCTCCTGTTTTCGCTAGTGCTTTTAATTAGCTGCAATTTAGGTTTCGATAGTCACTAGTTTCGCATTTTCTAAGAAATTCTGTTGCACTTTAATACGAATGAGATTTTGAAGAGTATGTTTCTAAAAGAAGTGGATTTGTGTGTTAACAACATTTTATTTAAAGAAAAGTTACACCTTTACATTCTACTCTCACTTTGTTTATTGTATTTCAATCTAATGTAAAACAGTTTTTGTATGACTGATCTGCGAACAACATATATATCTCTTCCAAGAAGATGGATCTTAAATTTTAAGCATTTAGGAGATAAAATTTGTAAGGAATAGCCCAGTCAAATTAGAGTTTGAAGTGGAAAATTCTGGTGTAATTGTTTTTAGTGTCTTACTTTATGTTTTCGGGGGTGCTGAACACGAATCTGAAGTTGTCCAACAAAATTTCTCTCGGCAAATATGAAAAATCGTGAAAAAACCACTAAAAATCGCAGATTTTTCTAGTTTTTTGCTTATAACTGGCAAAGTAAGCTTTTTACGCAAAAGGGGACCCTATATTAAAATACAGACGAGAAAATTACCTACAATTGATGTTCTTATACTTTTTTTTGTACGATATACGGCTTCCATAGAGGCGTTGAAAAAAAGGCGAAAACCAGTAATTTTGGAAAATCCCAAAACAGATATTCTTACCCTTTCCGTTCATAACACTAAAAGTAAGCATTTCACTGTAAACATTACAAACGTACTCACTTATTATTAGGTTATATATTTTTATGATGTAGGTATACAGTGTGACCTCGAAAATCCGGCATTCAGAGATCGGCAACTTAAAAAAATCCGGCATCAAAGTCCTCTTTCTCCTCTCCTTTTTTCAATTCCAACTTACGGCAAAAGTAAAAACGGCAATTATTTTCGAATAAAAAACTGAGATAAAAAACAATGCATTAGCTGACAGCGATATCGCTGACGCGATGCCAAATAGAGCCCTCGATAACTCTGGTAGCAGCTCAGAGGAACGAGGTAAGGGCCTGGCAGAAGATAAGGTCTCACCAAAAAAAATGCATACATTTGACCGGAAAATGAACATCATCTTCAAAGAAACAAGACTGTATTTCCGAAATTGATACAATTCTCTCCAATTTGTGTGCAAGTAATTTTTTTGGACCTCGAATAGTTATGAGAAAAACAATGATAAATGCACGAAGTATTCAGCTGCCTCTTTATTGAAAACATACTAAATGCATCATTAGACTTCTGTACACATATTTGAAATGTAAACGTTAGGTTTTATAGATACAACAAAAAGATAAAAAGTGATTAATGATCGGTTAGTGTTTAATGATATACAGTATAATAAAATAGGTAGGTAAGTATTTTTTTACAGCATTTATTATTAAATGATTATTGACTTCAAATGACACTCATTAGTCAAACCGATCCCTCTTGGCGAAAGGTTTCATGATTGCAGGCATGTCTTCCAATTCTTCTACACCTAAAAAAAAAAAAATTAAATGTAATATTTATTTAATCACCTGGGCGCGAAAGAGCCGTTTTCGTCCCGAGGGAGAAGATTGCTGCCCTAGCCGTAGGCGAAGGCTGCAAACACCCAAGGGCCGAAGCTTAGGCTTCTGAGCAGCTCGGGTGCATGTAGTATTTTTAAAAACTGTGAAACTAATTGTAATTAATTAAGTAAAGATTCATGCAACATTTTATCATAACATGATTTTTACGTCTTTCTTTTGTTATGCCTCATTTGCAACTCAAGTCATGAATAGGTTACTTTTGGACCTCAATTTAGAAAACATAGCCTATTATTTTACGAACCACCGTTTAAAGGAATAATTTATGATTTAGTTCTAATTGTTTGAAAATTGAGTAGTTATACCACTGTATTAAGATAAATATTTTGATCACAAAATTTAAAAAGTTAGTGAAAAAGTAATGGTGAAATGGAATTATTTATACATATTTACCTTCAAGTACTTCAGGGAATTCCGGATCATCCTCGTCTTCTTCGATTTCAGTAAGAGGCATGTTATTGCAACTGCTTTTGCAGTTTATACACATATTTGAGCACTTGAGACCTGTTTTTTTGCATCCACAGTTTTTCTGGCAGGTCTTCTTGCATTTGCAAAAAATGAGTTTCAAAACGGCTTGAGGTGCTGGTGGCTGTAGTGTGGTTACTCGCTCCTGACCATTTTTCATTTTCTTCCAACCCCATTGCTCAGGATCTTTTTTATTCCCAAACCATTGTTGAACTTGAAAATATACCCTAAAGGAATGTTGCTGAGCTGCAGACTCAGTAGGAGGTAAGGCCGCCAAATGGATTGATGTCTTGTATGCAGACCTAAGGTAATATAAATACCTCAATTTGTTTAATGACGTGGCTTCCTTCTCAGCAAATTTATACAATGAGACCAAAAAACGATTGCCAGCATCAGTAACTGCATCAGCATCTGCCATAGGGTCTTTAAAAACCTCAATGGTATTAGTTAATGCAAAGTTTTCCTTGAGAGCGAAGAAACCTCATTTTTCCTACTTTAAACAAGGCTGAAGTAGTATCACAGCCTCCCATGGCATGCAAAAATAATATGTTGTTAGCAGTCGATTGATTAAGTTTGTAGTCAGAAGAAAAAATGAGTGGTGAAACTGTCCCTTTGCCTAGCTTTAGAAAGTATACATTTGAATGTACACCCCTACAGCGACAAATCATGATAACTAGCAAATCGACGCCTTCACCCACAATAACTACAGGGTTATGTTGTTGTGCAATGTCCCTTGCTGTGGTGACAATAAGTGTATCCGCATTCTCTCGTGCCTGTTTTGCGTGAATGTCGGCTACTCCAAATTTGTAATTGATTTTTGAAAATTACAGATTTTGGAAAAAAATATCAAAAGTACTTACGATTTTCTTGATAGTGACATTTATTCGTTATTTAATACATACCCAAATGATATTGACGTGAGAAAAAGAGAAAATTGAATGTTTAAAAAACTTACTTTAATTGATATTTTATATGTTAAAAAAATCTGATAAGTAGTGCTGCCATTTCTTCTCATGTAATTTCTCAAGCATCAATGTCAAGTGACTGTCTTCTTTTTTGGATTTTATACAAGTGACGAATATTGATTTCGGAAATACAATCTTGTTTCTTTGAAGATGACGTTAATTTTTCAGTCAAATTTATGCATTTTTTCGGTGATAACTTATATTCTGATAGATCCTAGTCCTCGTTCCCCTGAGCTGCTACCAGTATTATCGAGGATTCTATTTAGCACAGCGTAAGCGATCTCGCTGCCCGCTAATCCATCGTTTTTACCTCGGTTTTTAATTCGAAAATAACTACTATTTTTGCTCTTCCTGTAAGTTGGAAGTGAAAGACAAGGTGAGGGAGGGGGGAGATTTTAAGTTGCCGGATCACTGAATGCCGGATTTTCAAGGTCACACAGTATACCTACATCACAATAATATAAAACCTAATAATAAGTGAATACGTCAGCAAATGTTTACAGTGAAATGCTTACTCTTAGTGTTATGAACGGAAAGGGTAAGAATATCTGTTTTACGATTTTCCAAAATTACTGGTTTTCGCCTTTTTTTCAACGCCTCTATGGAAGCCGTATATCGTATAAAAAAAATTATAAGAACATGAATTGTGGGTAATTTTCTCGTCTGTATTTTAATATAGGGTCACCTTTTGCGTAAAAAGCTTACTTTGCATGTTATAAGCAAAAAACTCGAAAAATCTGCGATTTTTAGTGATTTTTTCACGATTTTTCATATTTGCCGAGCGAAATTTTGTTGGACAACTTCAGATTCGTGTTCAGCACCCCAGAAAACATAAAGTAAGACACTAAAAACAATTACACCAGAATTTTCCACTTTAGGCCTTTTTTTAACCTAATTTGACTGGACTAGAAGTAGATTTTTTAAGTAAGTGTTTATGCAACCACAGAATTGATGGACGATATTGAATAAAATTTAAAAACATGAATTTCGGCAAATATTTTAAAGGAGGTCTCCATCATACGTCTAATTGGGTTTTTTTGGCTCTAAATTAAATAACTATGTATATCTCACAAGGAGAGAACCAACCTTGTTAATCACAGATTTTGCTTACTTTAATGTATGTTGTAGGGTAGAGACCCCTTAGTGTCAGGTTCAACGGATTTTATCCAACGCTCCTTAGTTCTTCAGAAACCGGGGGGTCTAATAATAGTATACAACTTAAATACTTACATTCCAACCGCAATGATAGGTTGGTCGTAGCTCAGTTGGTACGGCGTTCGCTGGCTGATTTGCGGGCCGGGTTCGGAACCCGAACGCGCTACGTTTGTTTTTCTCATTTTTAGGGTTCCGTACTTAAAAAGTAAAAACGTAACCATTAAAAGATCACTCATGTGTCTGTCCGTCTGTCTGTCTGTCTGTCTGTCTGTCACAGCTATTTTACTCATAAACTATGGAACGTGGCAAGTTCAAATTCGGGTAAGTAGAAAAGACAATTGACCCACATATTTTCAGATTAATAAACATTCATAAATATATTTACTAAAAAGTAGAGGGGCTAATTATGCTACTTGAAAAATAAATCTTTTCTTTGGATATCATGTGGGGTATCCTGTGAAAGCTTTTGAAACGCTAAACTCAAATATACATTCCTTTTAATTTTAGGTATTATATTTTCAAAGATATTGTTTAAAATGTAGCGCAAAAATATGTCCCCCCCCCATCTAATTCCGAATCTACTGAAACTAAAATTTTGAAAAAAATAGAGATAGTAGACGTTAATATAAACCTTGCCGGAAAATTATAGAGTTTACACTAGGTCACATAGTTTTTGAGTAATTAGCATTTTTCTGTTATACACAAATTTCGATTTACGGGCATTCAGAAAAATTGTTGAGCATCGCTGAATATACCTATCGTTGCAGAAGAATAAAAGCATTGTTGATAATGATTTTCGAAAAAAATCATCGGTAATTAGCCGAGATATTAACCCTTAAAGGTACGGTCAGTTTGGACATACACAAAGACAGGGGCGGCGTACTCTATGCCTAGTTAACAACTTTTAATGAAATATATATGTAATGTAATGTCCAGTAACAGTATAAAAGCAATAAACGTCAAATTGTTAAAAACATACTCATTTAAGGGGTCTCGGGACTCTAAAAAGTGGGAAAAATGAAAAAAAGACCATTTTCAACATTTAATGTCTTAAAATGTATATGATTTTAAAACACATTTTAATTGGGATGAAAGATATATGTATGTTCTTTCGTTTCATGTATTTAAAAAATTGCAAGATGCATAATCAATATTTATAGGGGGCTCGAAACTGTTAGACATTTGTCGAACAAAAAATTGGCATAACAGTTTACGCGCAGGATTACAAAATAAATATTGCAACTAGAATGAAAATTTTGGTGCTTACTTATACTTCAGATTTTAATAATTTCCCTGAACTTAAATAAATTTGTATTTAAAGCATTTTTATATTTTTAATGCAATGTTGTATTTAGCTAATACAAAATTTTGAAAATTTCAACAGTAAAATCACCTAAAAAATATTTTTTGAGCAATAAAAAGGAAATTTTAGGTTCAGTTTATACAGACTAACATGAAATATATGTTTTGAAAATTTCATAAAAAAATATTCAGAAGTTTTTGAGGTATCCTTTGCGTTATGCCATTTGGAAAATAATGACTTTAAAGTTTTGGAAAGTCGCTTCAGCCATTGAGCGGGTATAATTCTAAAATCCAAAACTTCTGTTCTAATGGGAATTTCAAGGAAACAATTATATCAAAATATTCAGAAAAAGTAGGAGTTTAACATCTAAAAAAATTAAAATTTCTTAAATTTTGAAGCTTTAAGAGTCCTGCGACCACTTAATCCTTTCCGGCACGGAGTAATTCTATTTATAAACTTATGAAATAATGAACTGACACCAGAATTTATAAACGAATTTATTAGAAAATGCGAACTTGCTTATTTTCACGTACATGATAAAAGGAAATTTTTAATTAAATATTCTTGGTACGGTTTGTCTGTTTTTGAATTAAAATTAGGTGTCCGTTTTTTACGGGCACCGCCCTCGAAAGATTTAATTAGAATGAATTGCATAAATACTGTGGGATTCGCGATAGTTTGCTTTGATTGTATCTCTCAATACACCTCGAGTGACTTTAAAATTTAATTAATCACCTATCTGGAAAAACGAGGCACTGGCCAAGGCGGCGTTACAACTTTGAGACCTCAATTCGAAGCGCGCTTAACACAATGCCAAATTTAAACTTTGAACAAAGGTTTTGTTTTAGCTACACTGTAGAAATAAAGGTTATTACTACGCTGAATTTAGTTTCATGAAATGCCAAATGAAGTTTAACTATGCACTGCTTTTATTGTCAGTACCGAATTAAGTTCACCATAAACAGATTAGGATAATATTAAAAAAAAGAGTTATACGAGATATCATTTAGGTTCCATATCCTTTTGAACTTTCATGGTATACACATTTACACTTTTCTAATATATACAGTTATAACCATTCCTACGTTGTATAGTTTTACAGAGTCTTAGTATTCTTTAAGCAACTTTTTTTTTTATAATACAATTACAAATTCATATATTTATCCTACGGAACCCTCTGTGCGCGAGTAATGATCGCACTTGACCATTTATTTGATTTTAAATATACTTGTAATTGCAATTTAATAATTTCAATTACAAAATTTAATATCATGCATTAATTATAATGTTAACAAACTTAAATTTATCATTTTTTATTTTTAAACTATTATTTCTCATCCTTTAAAGAGCTTTAAAAAGAAATTGTTTCTATTATTGAATGATAAAAATTCCAAAATCGTGACAAAATCTCTTGTGGTTCCATTTAATTATGAAAAAATAAAAAAATATTCAAATAAAATAAAAATAAAAGTAGAAAGAAGATAAAGGTGAACGCAAAATAATTGAAAACGCAAGCATACGTATTACAAATTTAAAAATCTTTAATATGCAAAAAATCGGTTGTAATTTAATTCTGATGCTAATTTTTAATATAATTATGCTTGTTACTTTAAAAACAGAATAATAGTATTATCGCATTGACTTCCTTTGTTAAAGCAATGCGTAAATGATGTTTCTTTAAAATCACGAATTGACACAATTACTCAATATCATTGCATCGATAAAAAATATATGAAATACATTTTAAAAGTGATTTTTTAAAAAATTAACAGTTTTATGATGATTTATACAACTATTTAATTAAAAGGAAAAAATTAAATAGGTTAAAATTATAATTGATATAAAATATTATAAATTTTAATTGACAATGAGATTATTAATTATACTTACAAGTATATTTATAAAACAAAAAATGAGAAAAACAAATGTAGCGCATTCAGGTATCGAAACCGGGCCCGCGGATCAGCCGCAGACGCCATACCAACATATCATTGCGGTTGCAAAGTAAGTATTTAAGCTGTGTACTATTATTAGACCTCTCCTCTAACCCCCCCCCCCCCCCTGTTTCTCAAGAACTGAGGAGCGTTGGATAAAATCCGTTGAACCTGACACTAAGGGGTCTCTACCCTACAACATGTATTAAAATAATCAAAATCTGTGATTAACAAGGTTGGCCCTCTTCTTATCAGACATGTTTAGCCGGGATATTTTTTTTTCGTTTCGGTGTGGAGTTGTATAAAAGTACTTCGATATTCTTTTTTAAGGGATCTCTAGAGGACGAGTCGGATTTTTTTTTTTTTTTTTTTGCTTGTCAACGTGTTGTCCTGAATTGTAGCATTTGTGCATGTATGAGAAATCTATTCTGTCTTTCGTTTTTCAATGATACGTTAATTAATTAAATCTTGATGAAAAGTGGGCAATAAACTGCGCAAGGTTTTTACTGGAATCAGCGGATTTGGAACGGATCTCGTCTAATGTGAGTTTCCTCATGTTACCTATGACAAGTGATAATTCATTTGACACTTAGATTCCGACTTGCAGTTTCCGATGTTATACACCGTTCTGAAACACATCAAAATATTAGAATAAAATTTAGATTGGTTCAAAATATTAGAATATTTTATTTTACGTAACAATATTACCTTTTGAATAAGAAATAAATGGTAGTTAATATTTTGTAGCATCTTCTTTAGCTTTCATAACAGCGTACAATCGATCTTGCATATTATATACAAGGTGTTTACAAACATTTCTATCAATATTAGCCCAAATAGACTTTATACGTGCCACTAACTGAGTTTTACTTGAAGGAGGATTTTCATGGAGTTTTTCTTCATTACACACCATAAGTTTTCCATGGGATTAGGGTCTGGTGCGTTTGGTGGTCAAAACAAATACCTTAATGTTGCGCTGGCGAAACCAATTCCTAGTTGACACCGAGGTATGCGGTGACGCTAAATCTTGATGAAAGTTGAAATCATCTTCAAGTAAATGTTCTGATGATGGAATCATGTAATATTACAAAATTTCTTGATATTTCTGAGGGTTAACCTTTTCGTAGACTATGCATAACTTTCCAGGTCCTTCTGTGCTCAAGGAACCCCAAACCATGACACTAGCAGCAAATTTTACGGAACGTTTAAGGCATTTTTTATCAAATGCTTCTTGCTTCTTTCTCCAAACTCAAATATATTGATTACCATATACAGGGGTCATACTCTGAAGGGATTTTTTGCAGGACAGATATCACTATGTCTTTATAGAAAAGAAAATCTAGGTTAAACGCGCACAATTTCAACTTATTTAAGAAGAGATTTTTCCATAAGAAAATACTGTTATCGAAGGATTTCCTGATCGTGAAATTTCAGGACAAGTACGACCCCTGCCACATGAAACACAAAACAAACTTTCATCACTAAATAATATATTTTTCCAATCTTTTTGCTCCATAAACGTCTTTATTAACACCAATTCAATCTTATACGCTTTTGTTTTGCAGTCATGAGAGGTATTGTTTTTGATACATGAGATTCAAACTTAAATTTACGGAGACTCCTAATGTTGTCGATGTAGAAACTTACATTTCTTCTTCCTTCCATTTTCGATGCAAGTTAATCTTTTAAAGGTTACTTTTAAAACGGTTTTTCTTAACTATACACTTCAGTTTCTTGTAATCTCTAGCAGATGTTTTTGGTTTTCGACCGCCATTTCGGCGATTATTTTGAAATAGTCCGCGTTTTTTTAATGTTGTGTTAGTATTTTACGAACACTTGATTTCGAACAATGTAAATAATTCGCTATATAGCATTTCTTTTTACCGTGCCGATACAAATCAACCATACGAAGTTTAATAGTTTCAGGAATATCTTTCACACGACCCATTTTGAAAAGAAAAAGCAAACAACTGCAAAAAGAATACTGATTTTAAATAAAATCGTCTGGATTTAATCAATGATGTCACCAGTTATAGGTAATAAGAATTAATGTGAAATATTCTAATATTTTGAAACACTAGAATAAATATTCTAATATTTTGACTTTTCAAAATAATTTTTTTTCTATGAATCTTTTCAAAAATGATATTAATTTTAAGATAATAAATAAGTTTAATCAACAATAAGTTCTTAATAAAATTATCGTTTGCATATTTGCATTAAAAGACATTAAATTACCAAACGATATTTTCTATTTGTAAAAAAAGTAATTATTCTAATATTTTGAATATGAGCTGTATATCTAAACGAATAATCTAAATTTTAAAAGTTAATTCAATGCTCTAACATCCAGTCTAACTTACCTAAATACTCTGCGTAACAATGACATTACAAATAAAAAGTAACGCAAGTTACATTTTTCCTCTGAATCGTATTTTTTCTAGTCTAAGAACCACAGCGTCATTTATTATGAGTGAAAACTTTATCTTAAAAGAAAAAGTTGAATAATTTATCAAATTCATTTTTAAAAAAATATATTTTTTATACAACGTGTACAGGTACACTAAACTTATTTTGAATATATAAGATATTTAAATCTGACCGGCAAAGGACTGATTTCAATTCCGCCAATAAGAACTACATGGAATTGACAGAAAGAAACGTTGCCATAAAGAAACATCAGTCATCAGTCATCATAAAGAGTTTCTTTAAACTGAGTGTTACCATAATTTTTATTACTTTTTAAAATTTGTATTTGTTCATATTTTATAAAAATAATGTATACTTTAGCACGTAAAATTGTAAATTGTATCAAGTTTAAAATTGGTGTTTCACGCGGAAAAACACAGAAATTATGCAATGGTTCAAAAAAACTTGTACTTTTTCTGAATTGAATAAAATTAATTTAAAAGAACATTTAAGATACAATAAGTAGTACATAAAAGACCTTTTGAAAATTACATAACTTAAAACATTTATATATATTTCTTTAGCTTCAGATTTGTATAACTGTTGTAAATTAAAATAAGTCGAAAATAATTCTGCAAATTAAGGGATTTTTCAGAATTGTTAACTCTATCTCGGATTACACCGAGAGGTCTGCTAATCAAATATATTTCAATTAATTAACTCTCCTATTACCAAGTTAATTTTTGATGAACATTGATAGTTTTGCTTGATGTGAACCATAAATGTAATTCTAATAAATATAGATTCTTATGCGGTGTCTTTTACATTGCATTTATTAAGTTTAAATTATTATTTTTCTGGTTCTATATTGGAAAATGTTTAAACAAAGTGTGAGATAAAAGACGACAAGTGTATTACGAGGGTGAATATTCGTTGAAACTTGGGGTGACAGATTTCATAAACCAATCAAAAATAATTTTTAAGTGATAATTACCTTACATTTAATTAATTTATTTTTCATTTGTGAAGGCTTTCGTGTGATAGGGAGGGTCATCGAATAAACAGAATGGCCAAAGTCTTCCCATAGTTAAAAGTGATACACTTTTTATTTTAAAATAACTAACCCGCATGGCGCTGCACGGGCCCTTGATTAATGATCCTTAAACAAACCCCAAATTTGTATGATTTTATATCTTTAACTCCATTTTGTCCGAATTTATATTTTTAAATGAAAAATTCAGGGAAAAATATTGAATTCACAGTATATGCTATTTGGTATTTTGTTTTCTGCGTAAGTTGATTTTTTGGAGTCTATGCGTACCGAAATTGAACGAAACCGCGACGAGACATTCAGGATTTTACTGATTTTGTTGACATTTTCACATATTTTGTAAAACAATATTTCTACCCATCTGAACGTTTCAAATTTTTTGAGGGGATGTAACTCTAGTTTATGGGGATGCTCTAAAAATATTGTGTTGAAATACGTACGTTTAGTCACTTTTAGTCACTTATTTCGTGTCTGTTAGGCGAGAAGTGACCTGCGCTTGGCAGTGTATTTGTAAAGGTTAAAATTCATATAATTTTTAAACCGGTTACACCATCGATTAGAATAAGATTTCAGCTTTAAGAACATATGTTTGGTTTGTCGGTATCTCTAAACTTCCGCCCCAGAGGTTTGCAATAAGGGGAAAATATTTTTTGGAAAAATGACCCTTTTTGAAAATTTTTAAAGGGTTAATTGCAGCATTTTTTTCGAATTGATTGCGGCATTTGAGACGATCTTTTGGAATATGTCTTTCAATTTAAACTGTACCGAGCGTTTTGCTCAATTTAGTAAATTAAATCAATCGTATTAAAAATAGAAATAAAATCGAAAGTCGGTTCAACGCTAGTCTCCTATGTGTAGATGGGTTTGTGCACAAGCGCTGTCCTTGACTGGGGATAAAATAGATGAATTTGATGAGAGTAATTTTTAATTAATAACTCAGCTTATTATTTGAAATTTAAAATTCTGAGTCTCAGGTGCATTAGGAGACACTTCACGCTACCCTCACGAAACGTTTCAGCTTCGTAAGTGCGGCAGATTTCACTAGCTATCGCAGACACACACGCCCACACAGCGCGAAACTTTCATTTATTAGCATAGATATTAAAATCAATCGTTCGTTAAATGATAACAAAAGCATTTATTTAGTTCGAACAAACGCCCCACAGAAGCCATAACTTATACACAAAGATACAACGAACATTTAACCACATATCCTACTAAGTTCACAATTCCTTTCATTTCGTAAAGCGCATATTAAAGCTCGGTACTTCACAACTTCAGAAATCTTAAATTATCTTCAAATGTTGAATAGTTAATTATTTAAATCGATTCTCGGTATTCAACTAAACTACATTACAGAAAGAAACAACATAATACCCTAAAGTATTTCGTAGCACATCGTAAATATCTGATGAAATATTTTTCGCATACTCTGCAGTGACATTAGTGATATTTTTCCCAATTTAAAGCTAAAACTAAACTATATATTATGTTTTATTATAATTATTTTTATTGATGTTTATCATACTAACCTTATTCCGAAACTGAAATTCCACAAACCGTTTATACCACATAATTCCTTTACATAACATTTAAGTTCAACCTACGTCCAGCTATTTTCTAGGATTTGTGGAATATATATACAGTCTGAAAATCATTTTTCCGAAAACCAATTTAAAGTTTTTTTTCCTGCCAAATTTTTAAGAAATACTCACTCCAAATTCTTAAAACTCTTCCGATTTATGTGGTGTACCTTTCTTAATCGTCAAATTATATATTTTAAAGATTATTTAAAGATGCATTTCCGGTTATTTAAATACAACTTCTAGTTTGAGAGATAAGACAAAAAATAAGATCAATTCGCATGATCCTAAGAAGAAAAAAAAGCTGTTTTGAATAGATAATTCTATAATCTTTTAAATAAAATAATATTAGGTTGAGCAAAAAGTTCTGAGAAATTTACGAAAGTTGCGTTGTGATGCGCAAATTAACAACAAAAGCAACAAGGACTATTCTTCAAAGTAAAGACCATCATAGTGCACGACTTTCTACCTTCGTTCTGCCAGATTCCGGATTTACTAGAAGTATGAAGTTTGTCACCGTACCAACACCCTCATTAATCTCATCGACGACTTTCAGAATCGTAAGATCCAATCGTAAGATCTCCAATAATGCCGGATCGACACACCCAAATAATATTGTTCAATGGGCATTTTGGAGTCTAAATTCCTGAACTCCTGTAGATATACCACCAGAACTCTTATATGCGATACAAATTTTGGTAACAATTAGATTAAAAATTTCCCAGAACTTTTTGCTCAACCTAATAAAAGAATGTATGATATATATGTAAAATGGCTATTTAAACATAATGGAATAACTTAAAAGGATTCACGTTCTAAAAATATGGATGCAAGATCATTAAATGAAATTTACTAGCACTTTTCTTGAACCGAACTTTGACATTGGGCGTTATGCTATTGGTAATAGCTACCACCAGTAGAAAAAATTTTCTAGTCAAATGTCCCCTTTTTTTCTAAAACTTCAGTCATAAATCCAGCAATAGACAGAGGGATTTTGAAAGGAAGTAAGACGTTTTAAAATGGCACAGAGCAGGTTGCCTTCAAATAATACAGCGTCTGATGATATTTTTTTAGTTATTATGCAAAATATTCTATCGTAATCTTTAAAACCAGTATGTGAAAGTATAGTATTTGATAGGCGACGCGTTATTCATTAAACTAGCTGACCCTCCCGGTGTTGCACGGCCCGTAATAATATTCTCAAATGAATCTGAAATCTTTTTTGCAGTTCCGTACAGAGATGGGAGGGAGGGGGAAGGTGCAAATTACCAGGGCTTGACTATTGTTCAGTTCCAAAGTTATGTAAAATCACAGGTTAAGTTATTTAATTTTTATACGTCTCATACTTCAAACTTTTTTATTCCAAATTGATTGATGAATTCATTTAAAATTTAATTATATTTTCAATAATTTAATTTTTATTTAAAATCTTTAGACGAAAAAGCAATTACAAATATAATATAAACTGTAATACTGAAAAAGAAATAATATAATTGTAAGCAAATATTACTATACAGATTTTTAAAGTACCATCCAACAAATTTGTTTTCTAATAGAGTAAAGCCTGTTTATAACGAAATCCTACAATAAATGAGAAAAAAGTTCCAGCTTCCCCCTGCGCGAAAAAAGCTATTTTGCTTTGTTCAATTTAAATAACCTGTATAAAACGGAATTTATCACTGGTCGTTTTCGTTTCTGTCTAAGCAGGTTTTATTGTGTCTTACTTCTGGTGGACCCGTAATAATATTCTTATATGAACCTGAAATATGTATTGCAGGTCCTTACAGCCAAAACTACCCGTCCGCACATAACTACTTTATCGTCATGACAACATTTTGTAAACTTCTCGCAGCTGTTTAATTCGCTTTTCCAATACAGTGCTTTGCAGAAATTGCACGTTTCACTCAAAGTCCCACAGTTACGCCCCGGAACTTTTAAATCAGCAATTTGGATTTCAGAAACAACGCGTGTATGCTATGGTTATTAGACTTTTTTGGCGATCGCTTATGCTCTGTGTTTAACGGCGTTCTCGATCCAATCTATTTCGATTTGAAGTCGGCTTCTTCTTCACTTTCCAGCATTCGCCGAGATCTTTTACGGGCATTTCAAATGATACTTTAAAGCTCCAGAATTGCAGCGAAAGGAAGCGTCTACGCTGCTGGCTGGGGCTGGCAGACGGTAGCGCGCAGCGAAAGGTAAATAACCCCGTTCGCTCTAAATCCTGCCAAAGCACTTTTACACAATAACCAATGAGATGAATTTCTCGGGCGTTGCCATTAAACAATAACAAATAATCGCTATTTCTGTGACACGTACGTTAGCGTAATATATATAGAGACTATTCATTTTTTTTCAAGCAATGCAGAGCTAGTCACTGTAATTTGTAATTTTTTTATGAGTTCTTTTCAAAATCAAGAGGCTAAAGCAAACAAGTGACTAAATGGCAAGACTATTGAAACACGTTGCTGTGTGTGATTATATATGGGATGATATGTTACTAACACTCTTTAGTAGTACAGAATTACCTTTTCAAGGTATATTTCGCACAATCTATATATTTAAAACGCTAAGCGTTTTCTTTCAACAGCCCGTGAGAAGAAACTACTGCATCAAATTACATTATTTTTTTTAAATGAAAGATATTTGGCCACAGATTTGTTATCGTACATTGGTTTGTTCAAAAAATTTATTAATTAGCCGCATTTTTAAATTAAAATTCTACTTCTCCGCATGCGCAGTATATAAGTACAAATCTACCTTTGGAGTGACGTGCTGCACATACACATAGATGCTCGCTCAGTTGAATTATCAGTCACAGGTAGAACTCCGTATCATTTGCGATTTATTTGTTGCATTAACTGACTGTAAATAATCTTTTTTTTTTTTTTTTTTTTTTTTTTTTTTTACATAAAGTTTAAATTGTTTGGCTTTTTGAGAATTAATGATGTAAAAATTTGTTGTAGCTATATTTAAAGCTCGATACAGTTTATTTCGTGCGGTGTTACATAATTTTTTAATATAGAAGGTGAGCACCGTCATTTAAGGGTAGAAATGTAAATTTATTTATAAATAAATTAAACAAATACCTTATCTGTTTCAAAGCAGCAGCGACAATGTACTTTCCGCTTACTAAACAGAATCCGTAGAGCGTTTCTCCATTAATCGACACAATAACAAAAACTGTACGCAGTTGTGATTATATGAGCCGTGCACAAATCGTTTGACTCCATCAAATGAAAATGTTCAGTACTAACAGTTAAAGTTATTGCAACTATAAAAATATTTTATGTATATAATATTTTTTCTCGGTAAATTTTGAATGAGCTCATTAATTTTCTTTTAATCAAGGGTAACTTTTTATCACGGCATAAATATATGTGGAGCAAACATTCAAACCGTGTTTTCTCCCAAAAAAGAAACAAATTAGTTATTGCTAGTTTTATGAACTCTGTGTTAAATTGCACAGAAATAAACGGTGTTTTTAACCAAAAAAGACGTTTTTCTCCGATTATAAACCAATTTTAAAACTTGACGTTTCAATCAAAGAGTGTTTCCTCTAATGCCTGCATTCAGTCAAAGAGTGATTTCTCCAGTCGGCCAATCACAGTAGTCACTTAATGTGTACTTTCGAAACCTAACATACATACCACAATTGAAACGGATGGTTTTATAGAAAAATAAGAGAAGTGTTAAGGTTAAAGGCTTCCAGAATTATAGAATTTAAGGTCTAAGTTAAGAATCTGGTGTTAATCTTCTTAAAAAGGTTGTTACTGTTGCCCGTGTTTAAAGGGTTGTTTCAGAATCTCTTTCTCTTAGCCACACCATATCAGTTGAAACGAAAAAAGATGTTGACAAACTTTTGAAGGTAATGTAGGGTGAAAAGTGGCAAAATCAACTTGGTGATGTCTTCAAGTGGTACAACCACTTTATCCATGATTTACCAGCCTGCAATGAAAAAGAGGGAGATGTGCGTGACTGTCTAAATGTAAATATTGATTTTAAAAGCTGAAGTGGGTTTTTGGCAAACGAGTATTTATTTAGTAAATATTTAATGAAGAATGCTACGTACCATAATGTGTCATTTTATTTGATCAATAACCAACTGATGTTAAGTATTTGCTCAAATAAAATAATGCGTTTGTATTATTTGTGAGTTAGAACTTATTTCATTCAAAAAGCGTTTTACCCACTTGTCAAACAATCAAAATATGTTTCCTCCTCTAAATTCGGTCAAAATATAATTTTTCCAAATATTAAATGCATTTTATTAATTTGTTTTAGGTTTAATATCGTATGTATGCTTGCAATTCTTTCTAAAAAGCAGTAATAAAAATACACAATAATAATTAGAACTAAATACAAGTTATTTTCTAATGTATCAATTTTTTGTGTTTTTTGAAAATTTTAATCTGAAGGAGAAAGCATGATTTGAATGTTTGTTCCACATATAGAAAAATTTTAATTTTCCTTTGTTTAAAAAATGCCACTTAAAATGCAGTTAGTCGGATTGTCTTTTGAACGCCTCATATGTCATTGATTTTAAACAAAATAAACATCAAAATTGGTAGAAAAGCAAGTTGTACATATGAATGCATTTTGCATGCAACTATGTCGGGTAGTGATAATTGTGTATGATATATCAGTGTTGTGCCAATTAATGGAAAGGCACTTTGAACCCATTCGGGAAAATGGGTGCATATATGCACCTTTAAAACGCACACGCAAAATTTGTTTCTGGAACCAGTAATAAAGAAACGTAATATTTGCCTTATTTAATTACTGCGTTTTCGAAATTATGTAATTGAAGAAAACTTTTTTTTTAAAGTGGTGCCAACCGAATAACATTTGTGTAAAAAGCGCCTGTCCCGAAAGGGTTAAGGATGTATAACAGATATATACCAGGCAAACTGTCTACATGCAAAATATATATATATTAAAATTTATTATCGCATAACATAAACTAAATATATTTATATAAACAACCCGGATTTAAAAGGAGGGTTTTTAGTTATTGCAATGTAGTACAAAAGAAGGTAATTTTAGTATGTGTATTTATACATGTAGCATGGCTTTCCTGATGCATATCTGAATTTTCTTCAATTGAAAGAAGTTTAAATCACTACTAACCGCCCTTGGCGACCAGTTTGATCTCCCTTAAAATTTATGTTTGGAAAAGCATGCTAAGCAATTTATCATGTTACTTTTATTCATAATTTAATTTACTTGGACTCCCTGAAATATAATTAATATAATCCCTTAAGCTAATATTTGTTTTTGTTGCCTTAAAATATCTCAACTTTTTTATTTTCTGTAAGCAAGTAACCCAATTGTTTTCCAATGGAAGTCTATGGGAATTTGGCGAAATATTAGAGATATCGCTTTGCTGGCGTCAGTTTTGACGAATAATTTTGGTTCCCAAATTTAGCACTACATTGCCATTTTGGCGACAAACTTGGCGGCATTTGGCTACAGAACAGGCTCCCCCTACGGTAACCACACTTATAGGTATGGAGATGCATTAAATGCTGTTCAATAACCAATGAGGTGCGTTTCATCAAGGCATTCGGGTGTTGCCATTAAACTATTAACAAATAATCTCGATTTCTGTGCCACACTTACAATAGCGTAATAGGGTGTTTCATTTTGTAAGGCAAAAAAATGAAATGTAAATTTTTTGCAGACTTTGTTTACGCTCCGAGTCTAAGTGATATAAAATATATATATGCCAAATTCCATTAAGATCGGATAATATTTAGTGGTTGCACACTTTGATCAGTTTTGTAAATTTAGGCAAAAAATACGATTTTTTAATGTTAATTATTTTTATTGGGAAAGGTAGAAGTCACAATCTCCAACTAATACTGAAAGTGGACACTGAGATTAATAGATAGCATAATACGCAAAACATGTGACTTTGAACGATGCAATCTCTTCTTTGTTCTCTTGGTGACGACTTTTCTGTGATGCTCGAATACCCTCAACAAGAATTGTTTTTGATGTTTGTCCTTGACCAATTCATTTAATCAGATAAATTCCTCTTTCTGTTGTATCGTTGACCACAATAATAGCGTTCACATGGCTTCTGAAGAGAATCGCTGCAGTATTATGTCACATCGTGGATTCCAAATTATTCAAAGAAAGTGTTTGTTTTATTAATAACGAAATGATTCAGGTCTTTTCCTTTAAAAACTAGGTTTTTACCTCAAATAGTTTCATTTCCTTTTCTTTACAGGCTTGGTTTCTAAATTTAGAGTCATATTTCCCTTATTAGCCGGAGTAATACATACGTCCAAAAAAGCCAATCTCACGTTTGTATCGAAAAGAAACCGAAGGTATTTGTATCAACTTAGCAACTGTGAGAGCATTTTTCTTGACATCTGCATCTGGTAAGTATTCAGAAGTTGTAGAATATCCAAATCCTTTTTTGGAGCCCATCGACTTATAATTGCCTCAAGCCAAAAGGGAACATATATGATGCTGACACAAAGCGACACTCTTTTCATTGATTTCAATTCTCGTTGAGGAATATTCAACTGTTTAGAGAAGAGTACAATTTTAAGAGCATATACTGCCTTTGACATCCACCCTGCTTGATGCAGAGCCTCTGGGATCCTGAAACTGAAGCGTTTTTAGACTAACCTTCTAGGTACAGGGGTAAGATTGGTAATAACTTTTTGTAATCTTCTCTTAGATGATTTCTATCTTTTAGGACATTTTTGAGGTAGTTAACACGTTTGTACACTTAGTTATTTTTTTTAGTCGAAAACCTTGTCAACTCCACTAACTGACGAACTCATATCATCACTTTGTGACCTAAAAAATTCTTTATCTTCTTGTGATATGCTAGTCATGCCCATCACATTTTGCCAGGAAATTTCAAATAACTTGACGAGATCACCTTTTCAAATCTGTTGTTTCACTTCTGCTTTATCCGTGTTTCTCGATTTCTCTTTACTCAGGTTTTGTTATTTTTTGTACATCTTCTGTAAACTAGCACTGACATTCTTCTTCGTCTTAACAGGAATATTTGCTTTCTTCTACACTTCCTATAGATTTAGCAGAATCCGAAAGTATTTATTGCATTTCCTTGTGATGATAAATAAATCTAAGAGTACTTATATCTTTGCTGGGAGTCGAGCTAATAAAAATTCATTACTAGGCACCTTTCCTAGCCGCCAAATTTCTCTTAAGGTTTCCATTTTAAAGTTCAATTACCTTCAAAAGATGAAAGAAACATATGAGAAGCAAAAAGTGCATGGGAGTACAAAGTACTTCAATATTAGAACTTTCACTAATTTAAGATAAAAGGGATTAAAATGTGCAACCTCTAAATATTATCCAATCTTCTTGAAATTCGGCATATACATATTTTATATCACTTAGACTCGAGGCGCAAGCAAAATCATATGAAAATCAAACATTTTGAAAAATGAAACTTTCTATAGCGTAATATATATAGAGAGAGATTTCATTTACAAACACTATGCTAAAAAAAAAAAAGTCATGCCTTATTGTCACTGTCTGACATCGCAGCATGTCTGCTTTTCCATCTAATGAACTGATCATGATTTTAGCAAATTCAGATTTTTATGATCCTATTTAGAACAATTCCTACTTATTTGAATTTTTCCCAAGAATTATTCTCCAAAAATTACTAACATTTTAAAGTTGTCATGAAGTTTTTTTTTAGCACTACATAGTTATCCCGTCTACCAATTTCGCCAAATTATATAAATCGCCAATCCACTCGCCAAATTATACAAATTGCCATAATTTTTATTTAAAAAAATTAAAAAACAAATAATTAAGTATAACAATAAAAATACAAATAAAACGTCGAAATAAAAATCACTTGATGACATGAACACGTGTGACGTGCTCAAAGTCAAGTGAATGTGACATTTATGATCAACCATTATTGGCAATTAATTTTATAGTATGGCGATAGATTTTTGGTCGACGGGATAACCAAGTAGTACCCTTTTTTAATATGTTACTAAAAAGTTGTTTGCCATCACGTTTTGACGGGTTCCATTTAGTATTTGTAAAAATATAAATCGCATGACAAAAAAATGTGCAAAATTCCTCTGCCACAACATAATTCTGAAGAGCATAAATTAGATGCTGCAGCATCTGTTATCCTTCAGCTTTACTAATACCGGGTGAGCCAAAAGTTCGTTCAAATTTTAAAAACTCATAAAAAGGAAGAAATTATGATAAAGGAGTGCGGTATGTCAGAAAAGACTCACAACGTTGTTGGATTTTTTTAGCAAAAAAATAGTTAAAAAATCACATGTAGCGGTTGCTGACGACCCGAAACGCAATGAACAGCTACTACGACACAATCTGGTTGTGCCGTAGAATGTTCTGGAGGTCATGCTAAACATTTGTTATTGGAAGAACAAATGAATGGAGCATATTATTTTCCTATTCATTAGGTTTTGGGCCGTCAACGCCCTCTATATGTGATTTTTTTTAACTTTTTTTTTGCTTTAAAAAAATCCGACTATCTTGTGAGAGCCCTTTCTTGCAAACCGCACTCCTTTATCATAATTTCTTCTTTTTGTGAGTTTTTAAAGTTTTAACGAACTTTTGGCTCACCCTGTATATGTCAACACTTGAAAAATGAATTTAAATATCCGAAATGCACATATTTCTGAAAAGTTGTATGTATTTTTTTTTTAACGAAAGATGGTGATTTTACCTATCCAGTATTGTTTCCCTGCAAAATATTTTCCCTAAAGACAAACGAAATTGCAGAATTGAGCAAAATGTACATTAACACTAGAACCACCATAGCGGTTATTTTGACCGGTAAAAAATGAAAATATTTCGATTCGAACCAGAATTTTTTTTCTAAAATAAATTAAATATGTACACGGAGAAATAAGTTAAATAAATATGTTAAATCGTTTTAAATAAAAATTCTGGTGTAAAATAGTTTTATAACACTCGATTAAAATTTCCGGTGGTTCTTGTGTTAAAGGATTAGTTTTGAAATTAAAGATATCTTATTTGAATTATAAATGAAGCAATTAATTTTGTTTCATGCGTTCTAATTAATTCTAAAAGATAAACAGAAAACTTTTCTCAGATGCTTTTTCTTAATTCATTTGAGGGAAAAATCCCATGTTTTCTTTGTGTAATGTTAATTCATTATACATTACTTCATCGACAATATTTATTTTATTTAGTTAATGAATAGTTTTATTACTGTACCAATACATGGAAAATCTAGCATTCAATTTTTCATAAATAAACGAAAAAAAAAAGAATTTGCAAGGTGCAGTATTGAATTAGTTCTTTTCATTTTTGTTGTTAAACTATTCATTAAATCTGTTGATGGTTTCTGTACCGATAGCAAAATAATCACGAATTTTAATATTTTTTCGCATTAATCATATCTTTTTGCAGATTACGGTTTTAAAAATGTAAGTAAATAAATTATTACTAGAAGCGTTCGGAGGAACAAAGAACATCTGTCACATTTTCATGAAAATCTACATATTTTATGAGAAGATGCCCCACGAAAGTCTCTAGTCACTCAACTAAAAAACAGCAAAAGATTGCGCAATTATGCCTCAAAGTTGTTAACCAAGTGAAATATTTATTTTATTTTCAGTGAATAACGTCACAAGACCCACAAAATGCGCAAATGGTGAACAAGCGACAGATGTCGTATAAATGAAAAATGTTTTAAAGAGATTAAAATTGTAGTGAAAGTGAAAATGACTTTAATTCAGGCTCTAGTATAAAGAATAGAGATTATTCTTCAACTGCTTGTAGTTCCAGTCCTTTATCAGAAGAGGATGTATTTATAAGTAATTAGCATTGTAGCTTACAATCTTGTTGCTTCATTTTTAATGTGGCATGAGACATTTGTTACTTAGTACTTGTTTCATGTTACATACTTACTTGTTTCATGTTTTAGAATGCTTTTTATTAGTTTCGGCGACCTACAATGATATTTCAATAGTGATTAAACATATGCCATCATTCGTTCCTCATACATCTGTCATAAATCGCGTTCTGATTATAGAAACTATTTAAATTTCTCATTGTGGTCTCATTGCGTCTGAATCCAAAATTGTCCATTTTGACTACAAAATTGCCGTTTAAAAATTGTATTGATTCCCACTGTGGCATCTGTCCCTTTTTATTAAGAAATTGCACATTTTCAAAAAATAATGTTAAAAAATGGGTGAAAAAAAACTGCGTCTTCAGTCCAATAGTCCTAATATAATCCAATAATAATAATCCAATAGTTCAGTCCTAAACACCTTCAGCAGTAAAACAAGGATCGCATGCAGCTTAATAGTAAAAGGTGCCAATTTAATAAAACTTCTTCAATGTATACTTCATATCAGTCAGAAACTTAACTATTTTCGAGTCATTCGGGTAGTACAATAATATAGAAACTGCATACCAGGATGGCGAGAATATGAAATCGAAGATGGCAGCTTAATTTTCAAGCCGATTAATAAAAAGAAGCCAGTTTATCCCAGATATTTTATATTGTAACGAAAGGGTTTTGAGATTTTGTAGATTTGTGAATCTAAATTTTTTGATATAAAACAATTGATAATAATTGATATTAAAGCGTAACTGTGTACTTTTTACATCTAAAAAATGTATACGATAATTTGAATGATGAAAGCTATCGGCCAGATTTTTTATAAACATTTTTTAATAAATTTATTACATCAGATATATATATATATTTTATGACGACATGATGTGCAATTCCTACCGCACTATTATTCTACAAAATCCAGAATTAAACACTAAATACCTGATTAAAGGGTTTTACTAAAATTTTTAAAACTAATTTTCTCGAAACATTCCTTATGTGGCTTATGTACCTTGTTCTCCCGAACGCTTTAATTAGAATATTCGATCGGACATTCAAGAGGAATAGTTTGGCTGCCGAAAAGTAAGCTTCGTACACAGATTTGCACAACAGAGAAGAAAAAAATCTATGTGTAGAAATATACTAGATACTTTTAGAAGTTGAAAAGTTTTATACAATTTGTCGCAAGTACTGAAATAGCTGATTTTAGGTAAATAACCACGCTGAAGTTTCTCATTGCTCTCCCAAAAGTTTCAATTAGAATTATGGGATTATACATTTATGAGAAATAGTTACGCTGCAGGTTCGTGAACAAATTACTTAAACAGCTAGTTTTATGTAAATATCCAGGCTGAAATTTCTCATGGTTTTTCAATGAATTGTAAAATATTTTCACATTTCTCATTCTGACAAATTCTAACTGTCCGTCTACACTAGGATTTTTTCGGCTTGAAAAGATGCATTTTTTTGTATTTTCTAAATGCCTGAACCCTGCCGCAAACCTTCTCTGGAAGCTGTTTATAAACATTTAAACTCATATAGAAGATAAAGCTATTATTTTCGCACAGTATTTAAACCGGTAGCACTTTTTGCAATATTTTACGCGTGATTATTGCGAAACACTGTTTTTAAGACCATAAATATATGTATAAACTGATTTGCTTCGTTTTTTATTTTTTATTTTTTACCAACCATTTCAAAGGCAAGGTGAAATGCTAAAATGCTATTCGTGAAATGCTAAAATGACTGAATGACATCAGAATTTACAAACAAATTTATTTCAAACTAAGCAAAATCTTTTGTTCACGTAATTAATAAAAAGAAAATCTTCATTCTAATATTCTGGTGCCATTGTGGCATTCAGGAATTAAAATTAAGTGGTCCAAAAATTAACCACCGCCCTTGAAGGGGTTAAAGCTTATGTGTTTCCCCAAGATTTTATCCATGCTTTATTTTACTTTAGAAGTAGAGCATGCCACAGTAAAAAACAATAACGAAAACTTTAAGCACTTTATTCTCAGATCAATATTTTCATTAAAGCTGGGTACTCTAGATCCACAAAATTTTAATAAAGTATATTGAAATTTTTTTAAAGTTAATCACCACATATTTTCTTTCTTTTTGTGAAATGCATAGGATGGAAATGAGTAATGGAAATATTGATATCTTGCTTTTCTACGTACACATAAATATCAATACTTTAGGTTGAAAATTTGCATTTTACTTTAAATTGATGCCATTTCACTAAATATGCATATTTAAAAAAATTAATATGTATTTTAGTAGCTTTTGTCTTAAAAATATTTCTTTTTTGTTTAATTGATCTAAGTTAAGTCTACGATGAGTTTCGTTAATGTCGATTGAACACCTTTTTTCGAAGCATTTATCAGCTTTAAAGCCCCAATGTTTTAATATATTAACTAACAAAAATATAATATCTACTTAAACATATTATAATAAGTTAGTGTAAATGGATTTTTATAAACATTTTAAAATCCTTTAAAAAATTCCGGAAAAGGCCCTGAATTCCAAAAGTGGTGGAATGCGCTTATATTTGATATTACCAAAAACCGTTGCCCAAGCATTAGAGTATTATATATTTTTAACGTGCATTTTTTACATTTTATTCAATGAAACCAATTAGAGAAATCTGCGTTACGCGAAACTGTGCATGCCGTGCAACATCGAGGAAGACCAAAGTTAAAAGACTAATTTTAATAAAAATTTGCTTTTTGAAAATTCGAAATGTTTTTTTATTATTCCAAAACCTACATACATATACTTCATCCCTACATGGCAAAAAAACAATCTTTCAAGTTTCTTTTTCAATTCAAAAATCTCTCATGGTCACTTACTCCATCTTCGTTCGTCCAACCTCGTATGATGGCGTGTAATTTTGCTAAATAGTAACCTGTTGTTATATCTCTCGGACGTTTATTACGTCTACTATTTGAGCAAACCATAATTTTCTAGCCAAATTAGTGTCTTTTATTAACCTGATCATTTTAAAGCAAGAAATTCAATATCAATATCAATGCAACATTTAAGTGAAATACTAAAAATGTTTTTAAAACATGAATTGAAAGTTTTCTGAAATCGAATTAGAAAATTACTCAGTTAAATACCTCGTTATCTGGGACATTGCTTTAAAGCCACAAAAATTATTACAAATATTTTATAAATTATATTACTGAAAAAGTATTATACTAATAAACAAGTAATATAAAAATTTTGTTTTTAAAGTCGATTCCTACTTAGTTCATCAAAGAAAAATTTAATATAATCCCTTAAGCTAATATTAGTTTTTGTTGCATTAAAATATCTCAATTTGTTGATTTTCTAGAAGCAAGTAGGTTTACAATGGAACTCTATGGGGATTTGGCGAACTATTAGAGATATCGCCAAGTTGGCGTCACTTTTGGCGACTAATTTTGGCCGCCAAATTTGGCGATATATCGTCAAGTTGGCGACAAACTTGGAGGTATTTGGCGACAGAACAGGGTCCCCCCCCCCTATGGTAACCCCTTATTGAAAATACTTTCATTGATCTTCAATAACCAATGGCCGCCTAATGGCGGCCATTGGTTATTGAAGTTTCCCATGCAAAACTAAAATTAATTAATTAAAATTTAAATAATGAATTCATATTTGAAAAACTGCATTAACATCAATTGTCATCCAGTACAAGTTTAAAAAAAATTATTTCAACTTGATAGGATGAATAATGAGTATTTTATTAACGATTGAAAATTTGAACAAGCTATATAAATATATAAATATATATAGGGAGGGTGTGAGCTAATAGTAGGAATTGAAAAATTGTATCAGTTATTACATAAGTGTTTTCTCAACTGGTATTACATTAAATGTGGACAGCTATATTGTGAAATATAATCTCCAGACAAGGACATTAAAATAATCAAGCGAAGTAAATTGTTTTTCATGTGTCAAATGTGATTTACAAAAGTAATTATCGAAAGTGTTTATGATCTAAAAGAAGGAAGTGAAATTGAAAAGTGATTGCACAATCGTAAACAGATAATTTATTATAAACATTTTCGCAATACTTATGAACTATAAGACATTTATATACTTTCACTTTAAATTATCGTAAATATAAATATTGATACAAATTATTTGTTATGCTGATTTATGGCATTAATTTCTTGTTCTTTATTGCGCTAATGATATTTTATTCATGTATTTTTTTCTCTACTCTTTCTTGTAACTCAAATTCTCAAACTGAGTGATGTGCATGTTAAAGCTCTTATTAAATTTAATTTTACTTTTCTATTTATAAGTTTCGGCACAAAATTAACTTCACAAGTCACTCAAAATATGTGTCTTTTTAAACAACATGAAGTTCAGACCATCAGTCACATATACGGATAAATAAGAAATACAGGAAGAAAATAAAGATTCATTTACCCTTTCCGGAGGAAAAATACCAGATGACAAAAGGATATACATAAATATAAGGTAAGCCCAATTTATCTTACCTATGCTTTTTATATTGAGAAATAGATAATTAATTTTGAGGATAAAAAACGAACATCACGCAAATTTTATGATAGCAAAGATTAAATATTGCTAACAAATTGATTATGAGACTGAAAAAAAAATTCTCAATAAAAAACATTGTCACTGAAAAAATAAGAATACAAATCTGGTAATCCGATAGGGTAATTTATTAGAAAAAATAAAACGAGTCTTAGCAACATTATGGCTTCTTCTACAAAAGATACCACGACCATTGAAAAATTGAACGCCAACAATTATACAAATTGGCGATTCAAGGTCGAAATGCTATTAATTCGAGACGAACTTATAGAAGTTATCACGCAAGAGGCCCCCACTCCATTGAATGATGCTTGGACCAAGAAAGACAGAAAAGCAAGGGCTTTAATAAATTTGTCCATTGACGACAGTCAAATAGTGCATGTCAAAAATTTAAATACAGCTAGGCAAACATGAGACGCACTTAAACAAATCCATGAGAGATCTAATCTCTCTAGTAAGCTGTACTTACTAAGAAAACTATACAGTACAAAATTAACTGAAGGTGGCAATATGACAGCCCACATTACTAAAATTTTAGAGATAGTGGATAAACTGTCAGCAATAGGTGAAAACATAACTGACTCGCACATTTCAGCACTGCTGCTTTGCTCGTTGCCACCGTCCTACGATACCCTAGTTACCGCCCTGGAGGCCAGAGATGAAGCTGAGTTAACCGTACAATTTTTAAAAAGCAAGCTTACGGACGAATATTCTCGTAGAGTAGATAATCGTGAAAATTCCGAAAACAGCAATAAAGCCTATAAAACCCAAGGTAAATTTAATCATTCAGAACAGAAAAGAGGCAGCAATAAGTACTGCTCACACTACAAAATAAAAAACCACTCAAATAAAGACTGCTGGTTTCTAAAAACGAAAAACAACAACAGTTACACTAATAACAGACACTATAAAAATAAAAACAATTCAACATCACTAGTTTATGAAGAAAATAATTTACATAAAAATGCGGAACATGAAGAAAGAAAAGACACAGTAAATGAAAACAACAGTGTCGCTTTACTAACGGAAGATTCCGAAAATAAAGGCACTTTTATAGTGGACAGTGGCAGTTCCAGCCACATAGTAAATTCCAAGGAATTTTTTACCAAAATTACAAATAATAATGAAACAAACGTCACAGTCGCTAATGGTAATAAACTGATTTCTTATGGATCTGGAGAGGTAATAATTCATACCGAAAATAAAAACAAACAAGTTATATTGCGTGACGTACTATACGTTCCTGACATAGAAATTAACCTGCTGTCAGTGAGTAGGGCAACTAAAAACGGTTGCAAAGTCAAATTTGAAAAAGATAAATGTGATATAATTCACGAAGGCAACGTTATACTTCAAAGTAAACTTAAAAACAATCTGTACGAAATACATGTTAGTAAAGATGAAAATCACAAGCACTATGCAAATGTCACCTACAACTGCTCAAATGCAAATTGCATTGGCGAATGGGGCATAGGAGCTACGACACAATAAAGTCCATGTTATCAAAGGACTTAGTTGAGGGAATTAAAATCAACAACTGCAAACATAATGCTAAATGTGAGGTATGCATCAAGTCAAAAATCAGCGAGACCCCATTTCCTAAATCAGGTGCATATAGAGCTACAAAAAGGCTCGAGTCAGTCCATACTGATGTATGCGGCCCTATAAATACACCCACAATTGGGGGGAAAAATACTTCGTCACTTTTATCGATGATTATACACGATTTTGTGTAATTTATTTAATGGCAAATAAAAGTGAGGCTTCAGAAAAATTGAAAGAATACGTCTCAATGGTGAAAAACAAATTCGGAAAAATACCTACTGAGATCAGATCGGACAACGGTGGTGAATATACGGCTAACGAAATAGAAAAATATCTAAAAGAAAATGGGATTCATCATCAGCTTACCGTACCATTTAACCCAAGCCAAAACGGTGTCGCAGAGCGTAAGAATAGGTCCCTACTTTATATGGTTAGAAGTATGCTAAATGAAGCAAATCTCCCGCACAAATTATGGGGGGAAGCCATATGTACTGCGAATCACTTACAGAACGGGCTACCTTCAAAATCGTTAAGCACCACACCCTATGAATTATGGATGAATAGGAGACCAAATTTGAAATATCTCAAAGTTTTTGGCTGTACTGCATACGCTTACATACACAAATCAAAGAGAGGAAAATTAGATAATAGAGCGGAAAAGGGCACTTTTGTCTTATACGACAGTCGCTCTAAGGCGTACAGAATCTATAACAAGTGACGGAAGAGTAATATTGGCCAGAAGTGTAAAATTTATAGAAAATAAAAATAATCCAGATACTAACGAAAATCTAGATAGAAGAAAATTAATCGCGGAAACAAACAAACAAACACAACAGAAAGACACGAATGAAATGGAAATAGATCTGACACCAACACAAAATGAACCAAGTCCACCACCAGCGTCACAACAACAAATTCCACAAGTGATCAGAGAGAACCAATAGAGGTGTGCCGCCGGACAGGTTTGCTTATGCAGTCCGGCACGATCCAGTATATGTACCTAACAGTTGGGAAGATATGATGAGTATAGAAAATCCTATAGAAAAACAGAACTGGATAAAAGCAACAGAAGAGGAAATGAATTCCCTTAATGAAAATGAAACCTGGTGTTTAGTTGATCTCTCACAAGGAGCAAGAGTAATTGGGTCGAAATGGACTTTTAAAGCGAAATATGACGAATTCGGAAAAATCAAGCGTTACAAAGCGAGATTGGTCGCACAAGGATTTAGACAAAAATACGGAGTAGATTTCGATGAAACTTATGCACCAGTAGTTTCCCATACAAGTTTAAGAGTCTTCATAACTGCCGCAGCATACCACAATCTCAATATTAAGCAGATTGACATCAAAACTGCATTCTTACATGGTGAATTGGAAGAAAATGTCTATGTATCACAACCTAAAGGGTATATAAACACTACAGAACCCAATAAGTTTTGTAAGTTAAAAAAAGCCCTATATGGTCTAAAAGAAGCTGCAAGAGCATGGTATTCAAACATTAGTGAAACACTAAAGGAATTAAAATTTAAACAGAGCAATGCTGACAATTGTTTGTTTATAAGAAAAGAAGGGGAAAACACGGTTTATATAGCAGTATACGTAGATGATATTCTCATCGCAGGAAAAGATGAAAATATAAATGAGATAATAGATAAACTAAAATCTAAGTACGCACTTGAAGATTTAAGTCAAATTTCCAATTACCTCGGGATAAAAATACAAAAGACTCACAACGGCTTTAAACTAAATCAAACAGCAAAAATAATAGAAATCGCAAAAAAATTTAATTTAGAAGATTCTAAGCCATATGGCACTCCAATGGAAACAGGCTTTCAACGATTAGACAAAGAAGAAACACATATGCCAAACAACACTAAGTACCAACAAGCAATAGGTGCGCTGTTATATATTGCTACAATAAGTAGGCCCGATATTTTAGTAGGTGTAAACATTTTGAGCAGAAAAACGAAACGCCGTCTGAAAGAGATTGGAAAGGTGTTAAAAGATTAATAAGATATCTCTATTCAACAAAAGACTTAAATTTAGTAATCAGCACGGAAGAACCACCCATCCTAGAAGTATATACTGATGCAGACAGGGGTGGAGATCTAAAAACAAGAAGATCGACAACAGGCAATTTGTTCCTTTTAGGAAAGAATCCAATACAGTGGATAACAAAACGACAAACGTGTGTCGCACAATCATCTGGAGAGGCAGAGTTCATAGCAGTGGCGAGCGCAACACAAGAATTAATATGGCTGCTAAAGCTACTAGAAGATGTCGATATACCGCAAAGATTGCCTATAGTAATTTATGAAGATAATAAACCTTGCATAAAAATGATAGAATCCGAAAAGTTTTCTAATAAATCGAAACATATTGATATAAAATATAATGTGATTAAACAGCTGAAAGAAGATAAAATTATTGAATTGTATTATTGCCCAAGCAAGTCAATGACGGCGGACATACTTACGAAACCAGAGCCCAAGCCTGAATTTCTAAATAATAGAAACAAACTGAAATTACAGAACAATCCTCGTTAGGAGATTAAGGGGGGAATTGTTGACATATATATTGTGAAATATAATCTCCAAACAAGGGCATTAAAATAATCAAGCGAAGTAAATTGTTTTTCATGTGTCAAATGTGATTTACAAAAGTAATTATCGAAAGTGTTTATGATCTAAAAGAAGGAAGTAAAATTGAAAAGTGATTGCACAATCCTAAACAGAACATTTTCGCAATTCTTATGAACTATAAGACATTTATATACTTTCACTTTAAATTATCGTAAATATAAATATTGACACAAATTATTTGTTATGCTGATTTATGGCATTAATGTCTTGTTCTTTATTGCTAATGATATTTTATTCATGTATTTTTTTCTCTACTCTTTCTTGTAACTCAAATTCTCAAACTGAGTGATGTGTATGTTAAAGCTCTTATTAAATTTAATTTTACTTTTCTATTTATAAGTTTCGGCACAAAATTAACTTCACAAGTCACTCAAAATATGCGTCTTTTTAAACAACATGAAGTTTAGACCATCAGTCACATATACGGATAAACAAGAAATACAGGAAGAAGATATAGATTCATTTACCCTTTCCGGAGGAAAAATATCATATGACAAAAGGATATACATAAATATAAGGTAAGCCCAATTTATCTTACCTATGCTTTTTATATTTAGAAATAGATAATTAATTTTGAGGATAAAAAACGAACATCACGCAAATTTTATGATAGCAAAGATTAAATATTGCTAACATTAAACTGCGCTTATTTTTTTGTCAGGTTCTAATGGCCATTTGTTTATATTATTCTGTTCAAAAGAAAATATATTTTAATGAAATCGACGAGAGGCATTACATCAGAAGAGTTAAATAAGTGATTTTCAGAGAGGATTGATAGGGTTTTAGATGTTGTTACAAATATCTTTGGCCTCGAAGGCAAAACAGCCTATGCACAACACAGCATATATTTTTCAGTGGATCGCAAACCACCAAGAACACAAAAGTCAGAATAGAGACAAGAGACCAGCACTACTTCTGGTCCAGATGAAGTGGCTAACGATGTAGCTGTAACAGCTTACTTCAGTCACAAGACGATATTTCCAAACTAATCGGAGTTCTTTACAAATTCTCGTTTGCATTTATATATTTTTAAATATTCTTTTTTTTTATAAAGGCTAACTGAAGTCGATGGCTAACGTAAAATATTTGTACTTTTAAAATTTTGTTTGTAGTTTTTGTTTGAGTACAGTTTCAATTTCAGAAAAAAACTGCTTGGGTGGTCCCGAAATTCAAAGTATCGTCTGCTATCAAAATCGAAGAAATACAAAGTTCTGGAAAGTTCTGCACAGGTTAGAGAAATAACCGCGTTATTTGGTTATTTGTCTAATACATGAACAATTCGGCATTAGAATTTATTAGATAAAGTGTGAATATCTCTCGCAATATTCTGGTTTGTCCAGTTAAAAATGATTAACGCAAACATCGTATACATAAAATTCCTTGTCGCTGGGTTAATTAGAGTTATAAAGAAAAAGTAAGTAAAATACTAATTACTCAAATTATAATTAAGTTATTCATAACACAACGTTATGAATATTTAAGAAGCTGTTTCACCTCCGACATAAAACAATACCCAGGAAAGTTAAAATTAACATCAACCTCCCTGCTGCAAAAAACAAGATAAATATATAACCTAATTGCTCGATGTACAAATGAAAAGAAATTAACACATTAAAAACGAAACAGATAAAGGATTCAACATTAACAAGATAATTAATTTACACACATATAAATATATACACAACACAAAATTAGAAAAAAATCCAAAAATTGGATTAAGAAGAAATTAAACATTTTAAGCTTTTAATTAAAATATTATGGTAAAATTTCTATTTTGGGATCCGCAAACATTTTGCATTATTCTCATTTGTATACCATAATTCATTATCATATTCCAAGTATTCCTACATAGCTGGGATAATCTTTACTTCTAATTAATTGACTAATGTAAACTATTAAATTAAAAAAGATTCTTCCGCTACGTTGCATACAATCACCTATATTAAATAAAACATTTTAATCTTAGAGACTGTATTGAAGATGATTTACCTTCGCAGCACGTAGGCACCTAGGTGCAGAAAATAAGCGATAATTGTCGATAAATGCACGATAGGCAGATATAAACAGGACTTCCAATCTGTCCGTTTTTACAACACAACTTGTTTTCAAAGAAAATTCTTCTTTATAAATTTCGTAGAAACTTTTCTGGATGCTCGTTTTACTTTTAATTGTTGCAGAAGCCCACCATGAATTTTTTTTTTTCTTAAAAAATAATGGTTTAAAAAAACGGATATGTGGAAGCCCTGGTATAAGTCTTTTGTCTGAGTCAACAAGAGGAATAAAAATCTAGGAGAATTGGACATTTATTGATAAGCCTGTAAAAGTCAAATTAAAATCGTGAGACAAACGCACGGAAACTCAAAGTACAGAACTTAACACAGCTTACAAGTTCATTATGGTTTAATAAGTTCGTGTCATCCAGAACACCCGGTGATTGTGGAGATTCTCGTATGAGGTCATATTCAAAAGTCCTTCTCAATTTCATCTGTCTTAGAAAAGTCAAATCAAAACTCTCAACAAAGAAATAAAAAAGGGAGGGGCTTACAAGGCCCAGATAGGAACAGATTTCCATTCGCTGTTTTCCTCCTGTGCTGGCAAAGGCAAGGGCACCTCCCTCTGCGACCTACTGTGAACTCATTTAGCCCATTATGACTGGATCCCAAAGTAAAACCCTAGTCCATCATTTCTATTCATATTAAATCTTTATCTACTGGCGGTACTTATAAGTACCATTAAAATAAATTATTAAAAAGTTCATTTAATACATCGATTATTAGTAATACAGTTCAGAATGATATATAAATGCGTTACTTTATCTTGTTCCAAAAGCATTATTCGATACACAAAACAAAAATACTTTTAAAAGGATGATTTTTATTGCCTTTGCATCTTTTCAGCTTTCTTGGCGTTGGGGGGGGGGGGGGGGGGTTCAATTCGGAAATATTCCTATATTTCTATTGTAAGAATATTATGTTTATAATAATATGTTTGTATATTTCCTAATTCTACAAAATACTAAGAAAAATATTTAAAATAAAATATTTGAGTGGGGTTATAAATATTGCACAGAATCCCTATAAATTCAAATTTAATTATTCCTTCTAAATCCTCCAATTTTTCTAAAATCCTTCTAAGATTTATAAATGATTATGTAAATCTTCTAATGTAGTTTAAAAAATTCCCGAAAAACACTTTAGTAAATAAAATTTTCATGAATTCATAATTCAGTACATAAAGGGTTAATAATATGGCTGAAATAAACAATAAAAAATAATAAAATAATGTTTTGGCGTGCAGTATGTCTTCGATTATTAAAGTTGAAATTAATCTAAAATTATTACTGATTGGAAAGTGTTTCAGATTAGAAATCTTCGCTTTATTTAATAGCAGAATGCGTGAAAAAATTCTGCTATTAAAGAAGGAGAAGAACTCTATTCGTTAATGCTCGCGAAGTAAAGTAGGGGCCGTAGACAACCTATTCATACTTTCTATCTCAATTTGTTTTGTCATTTTAAAAGTACGTTGAAGTGCAAAATATCTTGTGAATAGAATAGTTTCCTGCCGCGCACTAAATAACTGAAAAATATGAATTACATGTTCAATCGCTTACATCTGAAATCCTCTGGGTTTTTTTCTTTGTAATACTCGCTGTAATTCTGCTCGACAATTTGCAAAATTTACTTTATGTACAGAAGCAATTGTGCTTGCAAATCTGTGATTTAAATCTTCTCTGTCTATCCAGAGAATAAAGAAAATAAGATCATAATGAAAAATTAGCAATATATAATAAAGTCAAAAATGCTAATTTCTAATAAAATCATAAGAAGAAATGCAATATGCCACCTTGACGCAATCACAAATTACACAATTTTTTTCCCTTTATAAAAGTTTAATGAAGAGCACTACTACTTCTACTTGCAACTACCCTAAGAATTATTCGCTCTCCTATTTCAAACGAAGTGACGTATTTGAAATTAATAGAACGGCAATTAATGAAAATATTCCCTGACGATGATTGCGGAATCGCTGACCGAAAGTACTATAAAATGTATATTGTAAACTTGTAATATCTGCATTATTATTATCTGTCGCCTTTTACGTAAACAGAAAACTTTTTAAAATTCATACTGCGTAATTTGTGTTGAGTTCTTTTTAACAAATCAAATTAACCCATTTGTTTCGAGAATTATTTTTTGAGGTTCTTAAATTTAAAACATTTTAAACACACAAATATTTTTCTTTGCCACCTATTTTTAATGCCTGGAACAGATTATGAGGTCACTCTTTCAAAGACATTTTTGTTATTTATTGTTGAATATTTCTTTTTTTTTTTTTTTTTTTTTTTTTTTTTTGCTTTAGAAGGAAAACTGACCAGTGGGAAAAGGAATATATAAATTACGTGAAAGTTCGTGGGACACCAACAAATTTAGCAATTAAACAGGAAATTATGCAGGAAACAAAAACAAAATGCAGTAGTGGATACTTATAAATAAGAAGCAAACTGAATTTCTATTGCTTTTACTTTCCATATTATCTGATATCAGTGCAAAAAACACGATTCGTATGATTTTAAGTATAAATACAAGAATTTTAAAATAGCAATTTTTTCCTTATTAACTCGCACATTTAGGTCATTAAATAAGACTCTAAGTACTTTTCGAAATTAATGGTGCTAATATTGGAAATATATTTTAATAGGATATCTGTCAAGCGGAAACTGTGGGTTAAGAATACACCTCCAAGGATCTACAAATAATAAACCAAAAAATATTCGTTGAATTGCACTTTGAATGTTGCTGATACCAAACTTTTCCTTTGGCAGAATAATTTACGTATTTTTAATTTTCTCTAGAGTATCTGTAAAAGTATTTATTTCTGAAACATTAAGAACTCTTAACCCCTTGAGAGGCGCATCTAATTTTAATCAATATTTGAACCAGAAACTTCTCATTAAATTTTACTTTTATGGCTTTGGTTGAAAATTTGAAAAAATGCTTTTTCTTATTTTGAAACAATTTTTTTTAATTCCGTTGTGAATTCACCATTACAGAAACGCAATTACTTGCACTTGAAATGGTTAAAAATAGTTTTAATGAACAAAGAAAGTGTTTTCACATAATATAACATTTTTACAAATAATTTTGAGCTTTTTTATTGGCGATAGATTGTTACAAGCTATGGAATAATATAATTTATATAAAAGTTTATTATATTATGTAATAAAATTTTCATAGAAACACATACGTTAAAATTTTGATTCTTTTCAATTGGATCTATTAGGGGTAAGAAATAGATGAAATATTGAGCTAAATGTTTTCAAACAAAATTAATTTATCCTAAAAGTATATCTATCGAAATATTTAAATAATACTTTCTGAATTCCCATGCGGTCATTATCCTGCCATTAAAATGGAGTGATTCCTTTATTCTTAAAAATAAATTATGGCCGAATATTAAATCTAAACAACTTTGTAATTACACATTAAAATCTTCTCATAAGAATATCCATTATTTTCGACAAAATTTTAAAATACAAAGATTTTGTTAAATGTTCCTCTGAATAGAATATCATATTTCTTATAAACCAAGTTATGTAATAGAAAGTTCTGTAGAAAATTCAATAAAAAATAACAGTTTACTAAAGAAACTTAAAGAGAAATGTTCGTTTAAAACACAATAATCAAAGAGAAATACATCTTAATCTTCAAATTACAACACACGAAATTAGTAAACTGGAGTGTATTATTTCTTTCAAAAACAGAACTTTTACTTCCTACAATAATTAGCATCGTAATAACATATGTTACTCAAACTGAAATACAGTAAATAAGTTTTTCTTTGCGTTCAATTTAGCGTATTTGAATTTCAGTTTTATGTTCTTTTTTAAGAGCTCTGATAAATAAGTTTGCTTTGATTTGTTAATTTTATCTTATAGATTTTTTGAATGCTACTATGCTTCTGAAATTTTTATTAAACTTCTCATTTGAAATTTGTTTAAATGGCTCTTATAAAATAAAAACTTAGTTTACGTGGAGAATTTTGATTCACTTTTAACCCTGTCGCTGCATAATTGTTTTATCAAGATGGGTTCAAAAATTGCACATTTGTTTCATTACATATTGCAAATATACATATATTTTAGAGTTAAAATGTATAAAAATTTTTTGTAATAGAGTTTTTTTTTCAATATACACTGGTGTCCAAAATTAAGGACCAGTCGCAAAATGCTAATTTTTATGTAAGCGAATACTCAAAGGGAAATAATGTAATTCAAATAATTACTTTCTCTACAGCACAGCTAGTCCATATAGCATCTCATTCATGTCACACATGGTCACAAGTGTCACAGTCACTACGATGAAACAAAAATTAGGAAAAACCACATGTGTCATTGTGAGTCTCAAATGATCACTATATGTGGTTCCACTGAGACGAAATTGAGACTGCTGGTTTGTGACGAGTCACCATGTGACTTTACAATGTAGTTAAATTGTCACTCTCATGTGTCGTTTTTACACTCAATTTCAAAGTCATCATGAACGTTGCATTATGATAAGTCACCAAATAATATCACATTATAGTCACACGGTGACTTTTCACAAAAGAGCACAATGGTGACTTCACAGTAGTCTCTCTGTCACCTGAAAGTTATCATGTAACTTTAATGTGACATTATATGGTAGCTTATCACAATGCATCGTTCACGATTACTTTGAAATTGAGTCTGTAGATGACAGTCACATGAGAGTCACAATGTAATCAAATTGTAAAGTCACATGGTGACTCGTCACAAATCATCAGTCACAGTGACGTCTTAGTGCAGTCACATATAGTGATCATTTGAGACTCATATTGAGATGTATGGAATTTCCTATTTTTTGCTTCACCATAGTGACTGTGACACTTGTGACTATGTGTGACATGAATGAAATGTTATATGGACTAGCTGTGCTGTAAAGATAGTAATTTTTCAAATTATATTATTTCCTTTAGAGTATTCGCGTACTTGAAAATTAGCATTTTGTGATTGGTCCTTAATTTTGGACACCTGTGTAGAATTAGCTTATAGCGTTTAACACTTTCGTGACGAGCGTCTTTTACGGAATTTTTAATATTTTATCACTGGTTTTTCAAAACAGAAATTTTTGTCTAATTTAATCGGAAAAATGCTAGGCACAATGTACCATAAAAATAACTGGTGGGAATTATCAGAGATAATTAATTAGACTGAAAAAATGCATCACTAGGAAAATCGCAGGGTGTGCAAATTTTTCTATATTTGCGTTGCCCGAGGAAATCGTGGAATGCGCAGCGAGGGGGTTAATATCAAAATAGGTTTAAGAATGGAATGGGACATATCGTTAAGAAAATACCAAAAAGTTTCCTTAACCCCTTCGTAACGAAAGTCATTTACAGAATTTTTAAACTTTTAGTAACGTTTTCTGAAAAAAGAATTTATTTCCTAATCAAATCGCAGATCATTAATCTTTCATTAAATAAGGTAAAATTTCAATTCGAAATTACGGGTAAGAATAATCAAGAGTTTTGATCACTATTTGTGTCACATATACGTGACGATTGCGGCGATGGGGTTAAACGTATAACTATTGGCATCTTCTGAAAAAAAAAAATTGCAAAACTAAGAAACTAGCAATTGACGAAATTGTAAAGTTTATAAAAATTACAGCTCAAGGACTATACATTGATCGCTGCGGGCTCCAATGAGTGGTAGCATGAGTAACAGAAACCATTTAGACAATTTAGATATAAGAGAATGATTTCTAAACTTGAAGAGTTGAGAATTGGAACGAATATAAACAAACAGTTTGGTTATTATCATATTGTCGTTTCGTGGTGTGTACAGACTCACGAAACAGTAACTTACCAAAATAATTATATTGGTTGCTCAAGAAAAAACAAGGCAAATCACGACCAGTATATACGACCATAGTAACGACCAGGAAGCATTGTGGTTTAGTGTAGACAGGTATTTTATAAATTTTTTTGTCGTCATTGTTATCTACTTACCCATGACTCTGTTTACAGTGTTATAAACTGCACATATAATGCGTGGCTTATCATTCGTATCGCGTGCCCTTTACGCATAAGATTCGTTTTAGTATCACCAGTAACATGTGCCAGCTGACAGTTGCAAAACAGGATACTCTGTTTCAGCCCATAATATAAAATAAAGAGACCGTGCCATTGGCTCTTTTATTTTCATATGGAAAAGAAGGATAGAAAATAATTTTCTTTATTCATAAATGTTGATTTATTTTTTGACACACACAATAGACTCGAAATAGAATTGGTAATTCATTTAAACATATAATAAACCTAAAAAATTTATTGAAACTTGACATTTTTTGTTACTTCGATTGCTTTTTAGTATACGTATAGGTGTATAGTATATATATATATATATATATACACAGGGTGATTCATAAATATCGAAACAATAGGCTATTTCCTTAAATATTGCCCCTACACCCATACTTCCAATTGCAAAGTTTCATAAAAAAGGTGCAAAATTTAATGACATAAGTTGCAGCTCCATAGGGGGTCTATTTGAAAAAATGCGAAAATTAAATTTTTATACGGCCCCCGTAGTGTAAAAATTCCAATCATGAAAACTTTCCTTATCCATTCCTGAATTAAGTACAAAAAATTGCATCTTCATATCTGAAAAACTCGCAGAGTTATGGCCGTTTAAATAATTCATCAGGTTTTAAGGGATTAGACACAAATTGAAATGCGCGCAATCGAAGAAACAAGTTAGTTTAAGAGTTCTAGAAAACATGTAAAAAATATATTTGTTGAGCTAGAATTTTGATTTATTTTTCTTCATTTGTGATGGTTAACCGTATAATTTGCAAACAAAATCACATCCTAATATTTCGCATAAAGTTTTTTTAAAAATTTAAATGTTTAGTATTTTTTTAAGCGGATTTAATTTAAAATCTTTATAACTCGAAACATTATTCATCGGATTTCAAATTTTTGTCATTTAATTAAAGAGGAAAGTATAATTTTAGTTTTGTTTCAGGAATTTTTTTAATTTTAATTTTAAAAATATTAAAAATATTTGCTTAAAAAAATATGTAACTTATTTTTAAAAAAATCATACTTTCAAAAGTAAATTTTTTTTCAATTTGCCGAAACAAAGTTAATGTAAAATAATCAAAAAAGACATGATCCAAGATGCACCTTTTTAATTTACGATTAAAAAAGCATAATGCAGAAAAACGTATTGAAAGTTTTATTGGCTCCTAATAAAATATTAAATGCATTTTAAAAAATTGCACGTGAAAAAGTCACTTCTTTCGGTAGCTTAAACTTCCGATTCAGTTTAACTTTTGCCGTTTCCAACACCTTTTTGTACTACTTAAATGACCATACATAAATGTTTAATGTAGAATTTGAAACAATGCTTTTTCAAACATGCCGATTAAGAGTTTTTCATAATTTTAGCTCTTACAAATTCAGGCTTTTTATCGCCCCGTCGAGGCCGATAAAAAAGTCTGTATAAAAAAGTCTGTCGCCAAAGCCGGGCCAGACCCGGGATTGGCGACTTTTTCTGAAGACTCGGCCAGGCCGGGCCAATCGTATTTTTTCATACCGAAGTGGGTGTAGGTGTGATTTATGACGGCCAATTACCTATACGAGGGATGTGGGCCCGAAACGGGGAGAGTGCCTTTCGTGGAGGTCTTTCTAAGGGAACCTAACCCGTATTTACGCAAGGATATCCAAGGTTCGAAGAAAACCACTGAAAACTCCGAACGATTGGGCCGAAGGACACGATTGGGTTCGAACCCAGCAAGAGAGCAGAACCTCTCGGCCACTGGTTATACCGAACCTGGACTGGCTTCCTTATTCCTAGGTCTCCCCTGGGCGAAATTTTTAATCCCGGTCTCGAGACAACCCATATTAAAATCATTATCGCTGACTGACCTAACTCGTGCAAAAATAACTAAAATTTGCTCAGCCCAAAAACCTTCAAGGCATTTTTTTCCTCAAAGGATAACACAGACAATATCCCTTACGCTCACTTTCAATTGTTTTCCCTCGCAGTTTCATAGACAACGTTTCTTTCGGAATTTTAAAATGAAGAGATGTCTTCTTCAAAGTGAGCTGAGCTGACCCTGATAGATTGTACAGCATTTCGAAAGTCCTCTGTAGAGTACTTGGAACTCCCATATATTCTTTTTGAGGAATCTTATTGGTCATCAGTAAGAATATTTCTATAAATCATCTAAAAACATAGAAAAAGAATGAGCACCCGTTCATTCACTGGATTTTTAACATTTGTCTAACCAGTTATTAAACATCCCTATTCTCAAATTGTACATATTCTACATTGGTTAAAACAATTATAAATATGGCTATAATATATATATTTAATGTATGTACGATAAAATTAGTGCATAATGCAAATAAAAACAGTAAATTCTTATCAAATATATGATATGACATAGCACTTACCTTATTATTTCAGAATAGAAACAATGTGTTTCTCAGACATGAAAAATACAACATGTTCTCAAAGTAAATTAATGTGACTTCAGTAACCAAAGTGGAATGCTATAGCTTCTTACTGTATAAAATTAACCTTTAAATGCCTGATTTTTCAAAAATCATTGTAATAATGTTTTTCGGCTTTCACTTTTTAAATAAATCATGGGGAAAATACTTTAAAAAATCATATTTTGTTTTAAGTATGTTTTACGGCTAAAAAACAGTTTGTTAGTAATCGGTAATATTGGTCTTTAATTGAAAAAATAATTTTCCTTGATAAAATTCTATAATATTAAACACACAAGAAATTTAGGATCTTTAATAAGAAATAAATTTTACTTGCTCACTGCAGAACAAAATAGGGTATTTCGCAAGCTAACAAACAAAACAAAATGAAAATCTAGCAACAATTGGAAAAAATAAATCTATCTTTATTCTTAAACAGCACAAGTGTTGCCATCTATATGTTGAAAATCGATTGAATAATATTTTCAGAATGTATTTTATTTGCAACATTAGGCATTATAGATTTAATATTATTCTAATAGTATTTTAGAGCCTAAATTCGGTATGTTGCCGAAAAGCAACACCCGGCATTTAAGGGTTAAGGCAATGTTGTAACCCCATTCAGTGGGGAAGTTTTCAAACCTTATTCTATCAAAATATGTAAAAAATGTTCATTCACTGGGGGCTGTTCACTTACAGGTCAGACTAACCTACATTTAACGATTTTTATATGTAATGCCAGGACTGGAGATTATTTTAATATTGCAACGTACCACAATTTACAAAAAAAAAACTTTTTTTCTTAAATTTCTCTTGAAAATATTCTAGTATAAGTGTGTGACAGGAACTATTTTTCAAAAATTGGTACGAATAGTTTAGAAAAAGTTGATGGGACGTATGTCTCGACCTCGTAATCAAAGCTTTGACAGCGTCGTGATATGTTTATCGATTTAAGATCAAGAAGATAAACATTTTAAAGGGATATGGAATTCTGTCTTAAGTGATTTAGTTTCTATATATATACAGCTCAAAGTACAAAAAAATTAAAACAATTCATTTCATTTGTATTTTGAATTGCATTTAGTATTATTTCAGTGTAGTACAATTAAAAAAGAAAAACGGTTGATGTTTTAATAAATTTCCCTGTTATTAAAGAAAATTAAAACTGTAAAAGATTTAATTTTGTGTCAGTATTGTATTTTTGTAAAATTATTTTCATTATTCAAAATATTAGAATACTAAAATAGGTTGTTGAAAAAAATTAGGATACTTATGAATTTTCCTGATTCGTTCAGAGGGTTGCATAAATTATGCATAAAATTAGCTTCTGCGAGACTTCTTCTTAAGTTATAAAAACGCTTTGCATCATCATTGTTTTCATTTTGTGTGATACATGGGTCGTTCGTCCGACATAACGGAGTTGATTTGCATAAAGAAGATCGTAATCAGAAATATACCGCCAGTTACTTAAAATGTTCTTAACCAAATGTTAGTAGAGCAATAAAGCAGTATTTTAGCGACGGAAATTTATAAAAAAAAGCATATGAATAGCGGCCGAAAGCCGAAGATTACGTAGAGAGTTGATAGAAAGCAAAAAAGCATTTCTAAAAAACCGTTTTAGAAGTGTAATATATTTACATCGAAAGTGGAAAGGACACGGTGTTGATGTGAATAAATCTACAACACTAAGACGTCTCCATAAACTTGTATTTCAATCTCGTGTACGAAAGACCTCATAACTATTAAACAGAAAAGGGAGAGAGTGAAGTGGTGCAAAACAAAAAAAGGTTTTTTATGGGTGTTTGGATGATTCGGAAAAGATACTTCTTAGAGACAAGAGTGTGTTTTGCGTAACATATTGTGATCAAGGTGTTCGTGTATGGCGAATGAACCAAGAAGCATATGACAAGGACCGCAGGAAACGACAAGAGAAATTTGCAGCCAGTGTAATGGTATGGACTTCCATGGCTGCAGATCGTCCTGGAAAACTATGTATTGCTAACGAAAGGATTTATTCTGAGATATATCAGGAAATCCCTCAGAATTTCATGATACCATCGTCGGAAGATCTGTGTGGTGGGGATTTTATTTTCTAACATGATTTAGCACCTTCAGAAATGTGCTAAATCATCAAACTCCACTAAGACCTGGCTTAGCCAACTCCAAATTAACGTACTTTCCTACCGGCTAATTCGCGGGATATAAATCCAATAGAAAATTTGTGGAGAATAATGAAGAAAAGACTGCAAGATATTGCGTCAAAAAAATAAAGTTGAGCTTCTTTCCAGCATAAAATCAACATGCGCATGTCTGGACAGAAAACATTGTGAACAACTTGTAGCTAGCTTGGCCAACCGAGTTCGTGCTGTTCTAAAATGTAAAGGTGATGCTACGAAGTATTAAAGAATAAATATTTTTATCCCTTTTTTCTGATGAAACGTATTATTTACAATGCATTATTTTAAAATTTTGAACCAAGATAATGGTTATTCTAATATTTGATTTTTTTCCAAGTGTGAATAATTATTTTAATTTCTGTATTATTTCCTTTAATTTTTATGCTAAAAGATTCTACAAACTATGTAGACTTGAACGATATTACACTGTAAAAACACTATTCTTAAAAATAAGTAAATTGTACTAATTATTGAGCCCTTCCCGATCTTAAAATAGCTCCGAGTACTTAACTCTTAAATTTGAAATGTACTCAATATGTACTCATCATGTACTCATTTTTTTGAGTACATACCGGGACTCGAAAATAAGTATGTATAGAAACACACTTACACTATAAAAAAAAAAGCGAAATTACAGGGAAATGACAATTCACCATTTTTAATTACGGTAATTTTGAATTGCGAAGAACTGCGAATTTACTACTTAAATTCTTGAAATTTCGTGTACGAGCCGCCCCGTGATTTGAACCCGAGTCCTCTAGGTGGGAGATCAGTATTGTACTGACTATGCTATAACAGCAGTTACCAGCTGCCTCCAAATGACACCTTTTATAAATCAGCGACGGAAGATCGCTAACAGCTGAGATGAATTTTCACTTTCTTAAGTATTCTAATTTCTAATAAAACAATTTTTAAACTAAATTTTCTTCTTTAACATTTCTAATGAAATCGTAAATAAATTTGAAAAGTCTGGGAACAGATGTGTTATTATCCCATCCTCCGCCATCTTGGATTTTTTTGGCGAGAAAACATACTTTTCTGCCAAGTAGTAAATGTCGCCAAGCACCCGTTTCTACGCATGTTTGGCTCAACGAAAATGTAAATAATAAACAAAATTCGCTAAACTGGCAAATAAGTAATCCTTGTATGAGCGCTTCGCGCACATTTAACGAAAAAAAAACATCGCCGAATTCAGAAATTCTCGCTAATATAGCATTCTCAAAATTCAGCAGTTCTCGTCTTGTAGCAATCCCAAAATGTAAAAAACTCTTAAAACAGCAAAATATACCTTAAAAACGAGACTCGCTAAAGTGGCAATCAGCAATAGTTGTATGAGCGCTTCGCGCTCATTTTCCGAAAAAAAACATCGCCGAATTCAGCATTTCTCGCTAATATAGCATTCTCAAAATTCAGCAGTTCTCGTCTTGTAGCAATATCAAAATGTAAAAAAACTCTTAAAACAGCAAAATATACCTAAAAAACGAGACTCGCTAAAGTGGCAATCAGCAATAGTTGTATGAGCGCTTCGCGCTCATTTTCCGAAAAAAAAACATCGCCGAATTCAGCATTTTTCGCGATATAGAATTCTCAAAATTCATTAGTTCTCGTTTTGTAGAAATCTCAAAATGTAAAAAACTCTTAAAGCAACAAAATATACATAAAATTATCAACATACCTTAACAGACATCTGCTTTCTTGAAACCTACAGCACAAAATATAACACCGCCGTCATTTTCCAAAATAGGCTTAATACGCATTGACACGCTATAAACAAATCCCCCTTTCATGTCAAAATTTCCTCATATTTCTTAATTACTTCAGCAAGAGCGTTTAAACGGACTACAGAAACTATAGTCAATGAAATACATCCAATAAATTTAACATAAAAATAAAAAGACAGCCATAGAACACGATATCAAAGAGTATCTGGTACAAGAGTCAACCAACCGTCAGCAACAACACCCGGCAGTGACATGAATGTTCACGCTCTCGCGTCGTAAAAAAGGGGGTTGCCATAATAAGTTACTAGACGCCAAACGCCGGGGTTGCCAGAGCGATAAAAATCGCCAAATACTCAACATCGCGGAGGGTGGGATAATAACACATCTTAGCCAAAGTCTGTATTATAAATTAAAAATTATAACAAAGATATCTTTATATATATATCTTTAAATAAAAGCTTGGAAATCCCTATTGTCAATTCGGTATAAGAAAAGGTTTATCACAAAATTCATATTTTTGAGCACATCGGATTTAAACATGAATATTAAGACTTTAAAATACAAAATATATGTATTCATTTCTGCATACATTTATAAATCAACTATAAGTATACACAACTTCAAAATATCATGTATTCGTTTCTGAATTAATTGTACTTAAAAAAATCGAGTACAAAGAAATTTTCATTTTTAAGTAGATTAATGCTCCTTTTTGAAGCAATTGTACTTAAATAAATATGAGTACATAGAAATGCTCATTTTTAAGTAGATTATTTTTAACAAGGCTTTTTGAAACAATTGTACTTTAAAAAAAAAATACGAGTACATGGAAGTTCTCATTTTTAAGTAAATTATTTTTGAGAGTTTAAGTTTCCTCCTGTATTACTTTTTATATAAGCTATACATAAAAAAATTTCACAATTCCTTTCTTTCTATTATTCTAATTTTTTGACTTGGAGCTGTATATATTATGTTACTATTATTTAGCGAAAATATTTATTTAAAACCATATAAGAGGCATTCTCACATAATTTTGACTTTTAAATCCCTGAATAATAATTTTTATTTTTGTACATATTTAGTTTTTTTTTTTTTTTTTACTTTCTTATACTGGAAATCATTACATTGCATACTGTTAATATTAACGAGCTTAGTGTAATATTAACAATATTAAGGAGATAAATAAGTTTTGGACGATGCACAGTGGGGCAAAATCCCAAAAAGCTGGCCAAAAGTCGAAAAATAAAGTTACTATTTAGGAAAGTTTGACTATGTAGATGGCTAGAATAATATTTGAAGGGACAAAATCTATATTTTTTAAAGGTTTTTGTTTTACGCTGGCAATCTGTATCATTTCAAAAGAGACGCTTGGAGGATTATCATATGAGGCGAACAAAAAGAGCAAAACAATGGTTCTTCTAAACACGTGCTACATTTGGTACTTTTCGGTTAGCCGGGCGCCAATGTTATATATACATATATATGTATATATACATGTACGTATATATACATATATATTTACATATACATATATATATGTGTGTGTGTGTGTATATATACAATATGTGTATATGTATATATATGTATATTTACATATATGTATGTATATAAATATGTATATATAACACTGGCGCCCGGCTAAGCGAAAAGTAGCCTACATTTTCCCATATCATCCAATTTTAATGCTTTTAAATGGATTTACACGCTGATAGTGTGTACGTTTTTTGCGCATGTTACAAAAATTATATAATTATATTATATTATATTATAATTTAAAATTAATAATTTCATGATTATTTTTGATAAAAAAATTTTAAAAAAATTATTTTTTTGCTTTCAAACATCAAAAAGTTTATAAGTTCCATGGTGTTCCGCAACGACATATAATAGAAACAATAGCCTGATTTATTACCTAATGAATCATGAAAAAACCAGTTGCCATAAATTGCCATTCTGCATTTCGTGCAGGTTTTTGCAACCACAAGTAAAAATATCACTTTTTTAGTCGTTTCAAAAGCTATGACATTTATTATTTTTCACAGTAATTTAGCTGGCAAACATTTTTGAAATTTTTAGATTATTCAGTTTTGTGATAGATTATTATGTATTATATTGCAAATAAGTGTTATAATCATAAGCATACAGGAATTTGATAAACAAGTTTAGTAACAAAAAACAGAAAAGAATTCTCTATCATCGATACAATAGAAATACATTTTCTTATCTTTATAGGCAATAATTTTGTGTATTATATCGTAATTAGAAGAGTTATCTTGTCTATTGCAATCTTTGCTAGATCATACTGGTGAACGTATTTTATTAATGCAAACGGAAACTATTAAGAATCTGACTTCCGAGAAGATTAGCAATCTAAATTTGATTTTCAAGTGGGTGTGTGATAGTACATCTGGTCAAAGTACTTTTAAACAAAAAATTTAGCGTTGAGGATGGTAGAAATTGGGTTCAAATAGCTTTTTCACTTCTCTAGTGACACTAGAACTTAAGTGTTGCGAAAAATTCAGAAATCGTTATCTGGAAAAATTCAAGATCTTCATCTCCTCGATTTTTTAGGCCCATTAGAATCCATTTTTTGTACGAAAATACGGAAGCTACTGCCAGTGAAATGGATTATATTACAGATCAGGAGAGTAAACTTATTCCTTTTAAAACAATCATTGGTAGAAAATAAGTAGGCGTTAATTACTAACTAGCTTTAATGATGATTGATTGTAAAAATTTTAATGTCATTGCTAGTAATTTGTCAACTCAACCTTGGTACCTTTATCATGCAACTAATACCTATATCGAACTATTTTCAAACTAAAAGTGAATGAAAATCATTTACAATTTGGGATGTTCACATCACCTGCCTTTATAAGATCTTTTGAGCGTACCTTGCATTTGGCATACAAACGGGATATAAAGGAATGGCAAGTGTGCACTCCTGACGAGAAGAAAAAAAATTAAATTTGCAAAACAAAATTTACAAAAAATATTTCGTTTACAATTAGGACTTCTTGCTGATAAATCAGATCTTGGATTTGGAAGCACAAATGCTTAAAATACAGCTCGTTGATTCTTTGAAAACACAACTATTTCTACTTCCATAAGGAGCGTAGAGGAAGATTTGACCAAACGATTCTACGTCATATTATACGTAATTTCTTAACATTCATTTGATCAATTTCGTGGATTATTGCTCACAAGCAGCTTGTGAATTCGCCGAATTGTATTCCTATTTCTATATGCCAACTTCAGTGCACAAACTACTTACTCATGGCACAGAAATAATTGCTTCTTCATTATTGCCTGTTGGGCAAATATCGGGAGACGCTCAAGAATTGTGCAACAAATTGATCAAAAGGTATCGAAACGATTTCTTCCTAAAATGCAGTAGGGCGTAAACAATGGAATATTTCTTTCCGGCTTTTAATGTTATTAGATCCCTTCATTTCAAGCTTACGTAAATTACCATTGAAGAAACTAATGTCCTTGTTCCTAGAGACACAGAAACTTCTGTAAAATGTTTCGACACCTCCCCTTCTGAAGAGTCTACTTGGTATACTACAGATTATTGAGAAGATGAATTTTAGAATATCCTTTCGTTTTATTTTAATAATATACCGAAATTAAACCTTGTAGTATTTTATTTTTCCTTAATGTACTTAATTGCATTTCATAAATAAAGATTCATTGTTTAATTTCAATTAAAAACATCTTAGTTCCTTGAAAACACCTTGTAACGTTTAGCCTCGAAATTTTTTAATTTCGCAACTCGAAATATTTTATTTAAATCAATTTTTTTTTTTAATTTAATTTTTTAATCGTACTTAGTATCCTGAAAAGTACCTACATACGAAATTTCATAGAAGTTGAATAACTATCAAAGCATTTTAATTTTAAATCCGCAATTTTGTATTTTGGAATTTTAATTTTAGAATCGAGATCAGAATCCTGAAAAACACCTGTGTACGCAATTTCGTGGCATTTAAATAACATTTTTATATATTGGCCAGCTTTTCGGGATTTTGCCCCACTGTGCGAAGTTGGAGGTCCATATATAGTATGAAATTCTTTACCGTTATGTGTCCCTGATGCTGATTTTTAAGTTTTGGAGTCGTCTGTATAAAATTGTTACAATAAAAGTAATTCGATGAAATTTTTTCCGAAACTGGGACTATTATTTTATATAAATATGTAACAAAAATAATTAACTTACACACACTTTTACGGTTGTTATTATTTTTTCGATCTCTGTCCCAGGATTTTAGATTCCTTACCATCCCTTTTGCTAAAATCATACAGAAAATGATATGAGATGCAGCCACAGAATTTTTCTCAACTTTTTTCTCATACAGAATTATGCTAGAGAAAGAATGGCTAAAATTCTTTGACAGAAAATTTACTGTAGAATTTAAATCAGCATATAAATATCAATTTCAAGAATTGTGGCTTTATTGGTAGTCTTACCGTTCCCAATGTTTATTCCTGCATTTTTCGAGGTAAATTATTTTTTTTTATTTAATAAAATGCAAATAACTGTTGCTAAAAATCAATGAACATTGTGGCTATCATTTAGTCTTAACTTGGTTTGCCTAAAAATAGGTGGTAATTTTCCTTATTGTCCTTTTTTTCTTTACCGTCCCTTCCTTAACATCCATTTCAGACAATGTTATAAGGAAATTTTGTACTAAAAATACTACATTGTTATTATTTCTTATTTGAATGTCGTGTGGGTACTATGCGAATTCATTATAAGTCAAAATTTAGAAGAAAATAAAAAGTTTTATTGGTAAAATGGTAAGGAAAATTAAACTCGCAAGTTTAACATAAACCTCAGTTAAATAAAATAAAATTCGCTGCTGACCATTTTTTCTTTATTTTAAATCATTAAGGCATTTATAAGTTTAAAATGTAATTTTATTAAGTTTAATTTCACCAGATTTTTATTCCGGAAAGTTAATTTTTTTTAGATTGCCCCATAAACGTCTTTGTGGTATATTTCTAAAAACTTCGAAATGGATTTTGTTGTTGTTGTTGTTTTTCGTTTAAAATTATTGTTAGGAAAAATTATAAAACATTACTTCCCACTAGCAGCCATGGATAGTGGTCTTTCCGTGGGTGGTCTTTCTAAGGGAACCTAACCCGTATTTACGCTAGGTTTCCCAAGGTTCGAAGAAAAATATGAAAACTCCGAACGGTTAGGCCGACGGGCGCGATTAGATTCGAACCCACCATGAAAGATAAGTTATAGGCTTTTTATCTTCTTATTATTATTTGAATGCTTTATAATTAAGTAAAATTTAACACTCAATAATATTTTGAAAAAATAATGACTTTATATTAAAAATATTTAAGCTAAAATATTTTGCATGTAATTATCAATAAAATAAATTGAGCAGATCTACAATTTTCGTTATATTATCTGACCATTATCAAGAATATATATGTGTGTGAGTCAGAAAGAAAAGTTTGTCATCCATTTGCGTAAAATATAAAACGGAAAGAAAGAAAAATATTCGCATAAGAGCTATAAAAGGAATTACCTTGATATCCAGGTTTAATATTTAAAAATTCAAGTAATAAAAAATATACATTATAAATCGTTAGCTGCGCCAAGTTTCAAATTTATGTTTTTAGAGAACGTGATAGATAAAAATAAAATTCATGGCATCTTTTAATGGTCGTGTAGTTTTAAAAAATAAATAAATAAATGAAAATAAATATTGTTATTTAAAAACATGAGGCCGTAGTAAGTAAATATAAATTTTCTATCCGGTATTTTTAGGCAAATTTCTGATAAAAAGCAAGCATAATTGGTTGTAAATTATAAACTTAAAACTCCTTCACTTCATTGAATATGTTAGACTGACAGCACCATATATCGCCGCACAGTGGAGTATTTGACCCAAAAACCTGGCCAAAAATTCAAAAATTAAAGTTTCATCAACAATTGTAAAAATCATATATTTAAGTAGCTGACAAATTGGCGCGTCGATCAATGTTTATATCAGGAACCTGAGCCATATGCGGTGGCTCCAGGCCTCAGTTGAAAAGAAAACTTCTTTGAAAGAAGACATGATTTTTTGTTGATTTTTAGGGTTATCTGACGAAACCCTATTCGTCTCGCTCCTTTGTCTGTCCGTCACAGAGCCCGTTCTCTGAAACTATACATGTTGAAGACTTGAAATTTTGCATACTTATATCTTAACACCACACATCATACAACAAATCATAAAATTTTGAAAAAGTCGTTCATTTAACCCTTTGGGCTCCCACATGTGTATTTTACACAATACTTTCTAAGTGATGCCCTAATTAGGTTGAAGGCGTGAACTTTTGCGTACTTATAGCTGGACACCTCAGATCAAACAAAAAATTATAAAATTTTGAAAAAGTCTTACATTTAGCCCTTTGGGCTCCCACATGTGTATTTAAAAAAATTCTTTCTAAGTGAACCCCTAATTAGGTTGGACGCGTGGAATTTTGCATACTTATAGCTGAACACCTCACATCAAATGACTAACCATAAAATTTTGAAAATGTCGTACATTTAACCCTTTGGGCTCCCAGATGTGTATTCTAAACAATTCTTTCTAAGTGAGCCCCTAATTAGGTTGGAGGCGTGAAATTTTGCATACTTATAGCTGAGCACCTCACAGCAAACGACAAATCATAAAATTTTGAAAAAGTCGTACACTTAACCTTTTGGGCTCCCACATATGTATTTTAAACAATTCTTTCTAAGTGAGATCCTATTTGGGTTGGAGGCGTGAAAAGTTTCATACTTATAACTGAACACCATCATGCGACAAATCATAAAATTTTGAAAAAGTCGTACATTTAACCCTTTGGGCTCCCACATGCGTATTTTAAGCAATTCCTTCTAACTGAGCCCCTTATTAAATTGGAGATTTGAAATTTTGCATACTTATAGCAAAACACCTAAGGCCAGGCGACAAATCATAAAATCTTGAAAAAGTCTTAAGTTTAACCCTTTGAGCTACCACATATATATTTTAAGCAATTCTTTCTAAGAGAGCCCCTAATTAAGTTGGTGACATGAATTTTTGCATACATACAGCTGAACACCATCATGTGACAAATCATAAAATTTTCAAAAAGTTTTATATTATTTACTCCTCCGGGCTCTAACTTGTGTATTTTAAGCAATTTTTCTAACCTCCGCCCTTTTCATCCGGGGAGCACTTTTCCAACTTTTGGCGACACTCCTTTGACCATTCTTTCATATTATGCCCTATAGCCTTAGATATTTTAGTTCCACTTTTTACCGCAAGGGGGCCTACTTACCTCGGGTGCTGGGCCCTATCCCCTCGACTAATATATCTACAGATAGTATGTAAAAAGGAGTTTCGTTCGGATAGAGGTTTGTTTAGAATAGAGTGCGCCCCTGGTTGCGAAATGTGGACTAACATATTTTTCAAAAAAAGTAATGTGTCTTGAAAGGAATATTAAACGAAACACTCTGTGCGATCTGTGAACACACTTATGCACTTGTTGACATTGTTGTTACTTTTAAATGTAATTTTTTTGTGGCTGGATGAATTGTCGAACTGAAATTCGATAAAGCTTACGTGTTTAAGAACGCTCAGAGATTAGTGTTAAACTATGTGTTAAATTAAATAGTTTAGATTTTAATATAATAAAAAAACATAAGGGTAAATATACAAGGGTAAAAAAACATAATTGTAAAAGGGATATTTTTAAAGCGTTTTCGGCTCTAATTTAAACATATCGAAAGCTTTTTATCGACATTTTTAAAAGTGTGTCGGGCTTTGCCGGGCCATTTTTAAACTATAATCGTATTGGTTCTGAAAGCCCATTTCGCAAAAAAAAAAAAATGATTTCATCATATTGTTGCCATTTTTTGTATATTTTTTCTTCGGTGGTCTACTTAAATCCCTTTTTTGATAAAAACTATAGATAAAAAGAGATGAAATTTATATTTTTACTCTCGTACTGCAGGTTTTTAGCATACAGGATATTGCGCGAGAGCTTCTACCCCTACAGATTCTGTATCTATGCATGTACTTGCGTATGTAGTACGCATGTACCTCTTGATTGAAATATCAGATCGGCTTCAAATTGTAAATATTTATTTACTGCAAAAAGTTTCTCCAATTAGTTTCGGGGGCACATATGTAGAAAATAAGGGGAGAAAGGAGGGAACTAAAGAAGTATGGGATAGACGCAGAAAAGATTAAAAGGTTGGAATATTGGAAGTCATAATAAGTGGTCATAACAAATCATGAGAAGTGATGTTCCATTGACGAATAAAAGTTCAAAACATCTGCAGATGAAACAGCAAGACTGTATGTGAATCTTTAAATTGGTACACCATGATTCCATCAATGCACAAGGTTTTGATTCGTGGTGGCTCTGTAATGAATAAAGCAGTCGTACCCATTGGCCAATGGTCAGAAGAAGCTGCCGGGGCCAGAAACAAGAACTTTAGACAGTACCGTACAAAGTACTCAAGAAAGAGCAATACAGAAGTTCGGAATAGAGAAGTTTGCAATAAAGATGTTCCAAATTGGCTTCGGGGCCAAATTGGCCAAATTTAAGGAGTGATCCTTTTATAAAATGCTCTAGACAAAGACAAAGTGAAAAGAGCAAGCCATACAGTAGCGTGACCGTACAACTCCTTCTTCCAGCTAGGTCTGATGGTAGCCCTGATAAAAGCCAAGAAGAGTGTGACGAAGAAAAGGAAAAACAGTGTTCTGAAGAATCAGACTGAAACTGGTAATCTATTAAATACACTGAAAATATACTGTAGAGACTCCACTTTATTAAATATTTTATTATATGTATCTTTATCAAATATAAATAATCTTTATTAAATATAAATTAAATGTAATAATTATTATCAAAGGTAATTAAATGTAAGTAATAAATTTTATAGATAGTACAGTTAAATACATTTAATTAAGCATTACTAGTTAATAAACAATCTATCAACAATTACATTTCTCTTATAACCCGTCTCTTAGTCACAATTCTTAGTCCACTCCACTTCCAAACTTCTTTCGGTAACGATAAGTCTGTGGGCATGTGATGTATTCTTATTTTTAAAATATCTACTTAGTAAATACTATTTTAACTCCTTTTTTCTTTGTGCTCATCTTAAATGATGTCTCTTTTTTTTCTTAGTTGTCAAAATATTTATAAAATGTATATTTATTATTATATAAAGTTTTAAAATCTTACACTTTGTCAGCTTATAAAATATAAAATATTATACTAAGCTATGGGTTTGTATGTAAACTACATAGTACGCTAAAAGTTAGTTCAGTGAAACGCATAGCACAGTTAAAAATTTTCATTCAGCCATTTCCGTGAATAAACGGAAATGTACTTCAGAACTTTTGTGCAGCCCTGTATATTATCTATAGAATGTATCCACACCAAGTAATATTAAAAAAAATGGTTAAATTTAAAAACACATATCACAACTGCAAACGCACTTCCAGCAATTATTGGTCATAGACTTCAATAATTAAATTTATTCTTAAGCCAAATTCTTTTGTATGTCCCTGTAAATGTATATTCTATGCACACCGCATTCTACAATATGTGCCTTAGTACGCCTCAGTGATGTATATCAATTTCAGTACGTTTAAAATAGTGTGATACAATTAAAATGCAGAGCAAACGATTTTTTTCCCATAGACCATAATGTAAGTAAATTTTTTTGCTTAAATACTATAGACTTCATTTACAATACCAAACATGCCATAGTGATACCCAATATCATCTAGGCAATCGGACCATATTTACATAGAAAAATATTTTTGGCCAGGATTTCGGATGAAATACTCCACTGTGCGCCGTAAAGAAATAGGAATCACTTATGTAATATAGAAATTCATCACGTAATTTGTCATTCAATAATTAATTTAAAAGCAATTAATTAAAAATTCAAGAATTTTTCTAATGAAACATTCAAGTTATTTACCGTCAAATCTTGACGGACACTATCTAGTTAATATATAAGTCCCTTATTTTTAATATAAAATAATAAGGGGTAACATTAATATATTTTAAAACGGATACCACATTTTGAGAGGAAAATAAACTTGAATATAGTCTGCTTTTTTCTTTTTTCCCTATTTTGATCAGAGCGCAGATGCAGGTTTTGAAACATTGCAGAATAAAAGGAAATTCGCGAAACGGATTCGGAAAAGTAGTTTTGTGAAATTGTTAATATAATTATTTTTTAAACCAAAGGCGTATTTTAAAAGGATAAAATACGCTGTTAAAGTGGATATTTTTCATATTTCTGTATTTTGATACGCGCTTCAACAAACGCAATAGAAAACACGAATTTTGAAATGTGACATTTCTAAATTATTTTTTTTCCTAAGATTTAACGTACGTATTTTTAAAAAAGGAATCGCGTTTTTACGAAGCATACAGTACGTAAATAAAGTTTGATATCGTACGTTTTTCCAAATTTCGAATGATTCACGCAGCTGAGGGAGGAGGCTTACAAATACCCTAATAAATAGCCAATTTTGGTCTTTAGGTGTTCTCTGTTTATTGTATTTCGGACCACGGTCGGAAAGCTTTCGAACAGCGAACACTCAGTTCTTTATGGTTTTTAATTAAAATTTCGATTAACAAATAAAAAATTGGAAAATCTTAGCATCAGAGTCTAATGCATCTGACAACATTAGGACGTCAGATGCATTAGGACCTTGCTAATCCAAATGTTCAGATTTCTACGTGCGGTAGATCTTGCTAGTAATCGCAGGCACATGAACAGAAGTCTTTTTTTCTATCTGTAAAGAGTTCAGTTAAAAAATAAAACCATGAAACAAGATCGCTGATTTTCTAGCAAATTGAAAATATAGATTTTGAATGGCGCTTTATGAATATTAGTTTTTTGATACATTTAGTTTGAAGTGAAAAGAAATCGTCCTGTGGGTGTCCCATCAATGTTCAGGCTCTTTTAGTTCTCATAAAAGTAGATTTATTTATCAGATTACCTTAACACGCGTTGTAAAATATGATTGCTCGAGTGGATTTTGCGCAAACTTGATTTAAAGTGTTTGCTTTTATCATCCAGCTATTGTTAGTTTACTGATAAACGCGTTGAAGCATATATTACCATTTTTTGTAATGTGTTTGCCATGATTTGGGCAAAACTGCAAATACTAGAATACCTCCGTTGAGTGTGAAGATATTCCAATAAACAAGTCTCCCCTAATTAAAAAAAATCAAAGATGTAGCGCAAGAAATAAATCATTACCAATTTAATGATGCCCACACTGCTGCGAGTTCTAATGTATCAATGTTAAAATCTGTTTCTTGTAGTGTTATTTTTCTAAACAAGTACTTTACATTGCATTGAGTCAGTTTTTATCATTTTGAGACCCATGACCTTATTCTTTACCCAAGCCTAGAAATGCAGAGTTTAGGCATATTTTTAACAACATTAGGCTATTAATTGGAAATATTTTTTCGAGCAGAAACCGCAATAATCTAATATTTTTACTTTGAAAATGAAGACAGTTTTTCTGCGTCATATTACATTTGTTTTCTACAATCTGGAGAAATTTCTGATAGATTATTAAATTTCCAAAATGACCGACGAAAAATTATAACACAAAACACTAGTTCGAATTTGAATTACTTGATTAACATTAAGTAAACTTGCGAAACTGTAAGAATCATAGGATATTTTTCTCCCAGAATATTTTCGCCAACAACTGCACCAGAAAATACCTGTAGCTGCACTTACAAATTTCATTATTTCAAGTTAGCTTTTGCTTGGATGACTCATTTTTTATTGGTTTCATTTGGCTTTTAAAATATCGTTTTAACCCATATCGTTTATTATTATCATATATTATTATCATTTTTCATTGTTAACATTATATATTCCCGTTTATCGTTTGAATTGTTTCTATTATATGACATAGATGACATAATTGGGATCTTTATAGTTATATAATTTAGAGCTGTTGCCACAAGTGACTATTTTTTAATTCTAACGGACACCATTTTCTCAAAACAGAAATCCCTAAAGCACACTTTGATAAAATTTGCAACAGATGCAATATAATATCAAATAGTTTATGCATATACTATTCAAAATTTATATAAAAAAAACTGGTGCAAATCAAATACGAAAATAGTCACCTGTGGTAGCCCAGATAACTAGAAAATGTGACATAGTAGATCATTTTTAATCACTTTTTAGGTCTCAACATTAACAATACTTAATAAAACACTTATTGATTTTTAATCGTAAAATCGTGCAGGCCAATGTAATTTTTGGCATAAATATTATGATATCAAAAACAATAGCTGTTCAATCCTGAAAGTATGTTTTTTTCTAAGTATACTATAACAGATTACTAATTTGTACTCAGAAATGGGACGCACAAAACAATATAGTCTACCCAAGTCTACTTGGGGGTTATGCTTTGTTGTGTTAATATTTTTAATGTATTGAATAAAAAATAATTCTCGGAACTCAAAGTGATTTTTGAAAATGCTGACTTAAAAGTACGTTTATTTTATATTCTTGGACATAAGAAATATTGATTCTAAAAATTGGTAAACTGTGATTTACAAACGGATTTTTCCCGCAGATCTCGTGATTATGTTATGTATATTTCCAAAATATATTTTTAAATGTTTTTGAGAGTAATTATTTATATATTACTTCAAAAAAACTTAGTGTACAGTTATCAGTATCTTACAGTATCAATTCAGATGCATACTGTAATAAACGAAAATGCAAAAAAGAGGTCGGCTGTATTAAGTGTAGCTAGAACACAAGCTGTTATAGAAACTGAAACAGTCCTCGAAGAGCAATGATGTAAAGCAGATATTATAGGAGGAATATTCATAGAAGAATTAGGATCTTACCATAAGTACTGAAACATGTTTAGATAAAAATGACATTAAATGCCTTTTGCAATATATAAAGAAGGTACCTACGTAGAAAGTTTTTCTTTATTTTGACACGCTGAGAAAAACTTCGAATACTGAGTTTCCTCATTAGAGGGCATAAAGCTTTATAACTTTAACTATAACATTCCGACTGATACGCTCAAAAATAAATTCGAAGAAAAAACTGTTATCCCGTACTAATTTAGCGATAGAAAAACTTTAAAAAAAAATACAAAAATGAGTTCAGAGTGGAATGACCCATTCACCTTGCGTTAAAATAACTAAAAAGAAAAATATTTTTGCTAGAAAAGTGCTTAAAATTTTATTAAATGTTCCTTTACGAATGAACTTGTCTTTAAAACTCAAAACCATTGATATTAAAAATCATATGTAGAGCAACAGAAAACATGTTACATGAATCCCGAGATCTTTCGTCCGCAAACGCGATCATTTTCAAGGGATAGTTTCCCTAATAAATTTTTAAGCACCTTTTTAGTAAATAGATTTTTCTTTTCAGGTAGTTAGCTATATTTCTTACAAAGCAATGAGCATGCCTCTCTGATGGCGTTTTCTACTCCTATCCTTTTAAATGAAAACACTTTTCATTTTTTTTTTTTACTTCAAGAAATTTTAATACACTTCTCAAACCAAATTAGATAGTTGCCAACTCTTCCGTTTTAACATGAGTCTCTATATTGAAATAAATATATTTGAACAAAACATTTTATTTATCGAATGGAATCAAGTAGATTTCAAATGACTGTCTTACAGAATCCAAACACATATAATAAGCAAATTTCCTGGTTCATAATACTTTTTTTAATCGGGAGGTTAGCAAGCATGGAATTATAATATTCAGTTCAATTGAAAAACAAGAAATGTAAATTAGAATGTGAGAAAAATTTTAAATTGTTCTGACTGTTAAAGGAATTTGATCATTTAACGATGATAAATACATTTTTAAAGTTCTTGTTTTAAAATAATATTATATTTCACATAAATTTTCTCAAGCAGAAAATAAAATAATGAAAAAAAAAATTCCCTTTTTAGTTGTTGTTGTTTTAAGAACTGGATTAAATGTTGGCACGGCTTTGCTTTTAAATCTTTCATTTTAAAGTGGATTTCCAATTACTAAATCTCTTAAATCCATGTTAAGTTTATTCGCATTCCTTCCGTTAATGGTTGCTCTTGTGAAATCCAATTATAGATTCTTTATGCATTTTATATTCAATAAAAGTGGGAGATGTTTCGCTTTCAAATAATTTTTTTTAAGAATTGTATTTCGTAATATTTGTGTAACATTTCCTTGATTCAATACTTTGAAGAAATTTCCTAATTCAATACCTAAGAAACATGACGGATCATGACGAATATAATATAATTTTCACTATAAGCATTCAAAAATCCAAAAAGTATCAATTTATAATTTTATGTCGATTTGTTACGTGGTTGGGATTCTCGATTATGGAAATTCAGCAGTTCCACTAATAAGTTGAACAAAACACATAAATTAATTATTTTAGTATTTTTCCTTTACATGTGCTGCAAGATCTTCCTTCGTAGAAAATATGAATGTCGTAGGTCCATTGGACGTATCCTATATGTTTTGAGAGTAAAACCTCTAGGATACTTTCCGTTAATTTGCGCATCAACATAGTCCTGACTGAACATTTCAACGAAATCAAGATTTTGGGATTTTATGTGGCAAGACCTTTACAAAGGTACGTAGTGTACAAAGGTGTAAGTACCTTTACAAAGCATACGGAGTACTTGGAAAGGAGAAAATTTAATAGAATCAACATTCTCAATGCTTTGGCCCTGAAACAATACGGTGCTCTTGAGTCATCCACTATCCGCGTCTTAATCGAGTACTGGGATGCTATCTTCAACACGGCACACTGTCTTCAAATATCTACAGGTAATTCAGACTTGTGCCCTTCGTGTGCCCCTGAGAATTCTTAAAAGGGTCCCCAAGAACATTTTACGTAAATATGCTGATGTCCTCTACCCGATTGCGGCCAGAATAAGCGCTTTGGTTTTTGGTTTCTGTATAAAGCATCTTTTCTTAAGCAGCTGGTCTCCACCTTAGATATTTCGAGGTGGAAACCTTAGACCTCTCGCTGGTAGTACATCATGCCTCTGACAAGTGTTCGACGAGATTATTTACCAACCTGACCATCTGATTAGCTTAAAGTTTCCACTTCCACCAAGCACTGATTCAATCCAGTGCCACATCAATGACCCCCTTTTCAATGAACTGGTCTCGATATCATCGTATCGCTCGTTTCTGATTTCATTTAGACTCTTCCTGACTACGTGAAGTTATTGCGACTGTTGCTTAAAAATCCTATTCAATTACCATGATCACTAGTTGCTCATCGTCCGGCCATGTAGGGTACAAAGTTCATAAATTAAATTATATCTTTACGACAGAGACCATTGCCACTGGTACTGTGCTCATTAAATAACATTCTCCGGCTCAGTTCTTCATCATCCTCACAGATAGTCAGTTTTTTCCGCTATCCAATTGGTGAATATCAACTCTCCCAGAGTCATACTATGGCTGCGTAACAAGATCCAGAGATTTGCTTCCCACACTACTGGAATTAATCTCTCCTTGGTTCCGGAGTACTGAGGCATCCTTCTGAATGAAAATGCTGATTGCCTCGGAAACGTTGAGTGAAATTCTGACGTCGTGCTAGAGTGGATCTCGCCGGTAGATCTCTTTCGTTTCAACAGAGAGCAAATCCGTATTTTAACTAGCAGTTCAAACTGAAGGTATTTCTCCTCGCTTGTTAACATTCCTATTCATTAAATGGCCTGACTCGTTCATAGTCTGACAACAGACGTGAAGATCTTATTACTCATATGTTATGGAAAATACTTATTATTCTTACTGTTTGCTTTCGTTTTAGTCTGGTAGATGAAGACAAATGCCACAGCTTTCAAATCACCGACTCCACAGAAAACATTCTCTTTTCGTGTTTAAGTCATCAATCTCTACAGTGTTTCTACTGAAGCAAGACTGTTTTTAATAGCAATTGCTTTCATTCATTCGTTGAGTTTTCAAACATAGTATGAAATCTTAAAGATTTTCGAATGTCTACACAGAGTTTTCGCGATTGCATTGATCATTTCTAATTCTGCTATTATTTTTCAAAATTGACTTCTTTGCTTGTGGATCATTCGAGACAATACCCTTGCCGCTATATGTCTCAAAGCAACCCTCACTTTAAACTTCAAAATATATTTAATAGAACACCTTAAGTTAAAAAGCAACTGTGTTGAATAGAAATAAATATATATTTACCTACAACATTTGTACACATAAAGTAGATAATATCGAAAAAAAGTACTTAGCTAGAATTTGTTTATACATATAAAGTTACAATAAAGTACGATAAAGAACTTTTGTAAATTTTTAAAAGACTTTATATAGCGATGTGAAAACTGGGCTTGTTTTCTGTTGCACAAGCGTTCAATATTTGTCTGTAACTGCTTAACCAAATTAAGACAATATATTTGTTTCTTTTCTATCTTACTGTTTCTTTTCAATTCGTTGTTTTTTGTTTTTGACATCATTAGTTATTTTTTGACACAACACCATCATTCTGTTTATCAATATTTTAATTTTCAGGTGAATTTTAATAAGTAACGTGCACTTCTAAAACATACTAAGATATCACGTTCTTTCAAAAAATCATGCATTTTTCTCTGAAAATAAACAGAATTATTTCATTGCACCTTAAAAGTAAATTAATTATTCTGAAGGTTCTATTTTTCTGTTAATGAGATTGAAAAAAGTGTCATCGACGTACAATACTGTTGCAGGCATTCCGTATATCCGAAAGAAGGCGTTCTTCCCCGTTGGGAAACTAATAACGCACCACTTATATGACTAATACTGTCACTGTTCTGAATTAGTGTCGTTATAAATAGAAATACTGGAGTTTAAGCTAGAAAATCTGTTTGTTGAAGATCAATTAGGACATAGTTGCAGTGGAGTTTTTGAATTTTAAGTATTGTACTCTAAACAAGATTCAACGTTAATCTTCAAAATACTTTGCGAATTACTAACTGTAAAACTAACTTACAGGCAAGAAAGCTGCCTGTTGAAGCTAAATTAAAATGGGTTTCCGATATCGAAGAAACGCTGGCTTCCTGAAATTACTGTCACAATGTCACTTAAATATTATAGACCCGCGGCCTCTGCTCAGATACTTCATTCTAAATATGTTGTATGATCTCTTAGCCATTGTCGAAATTTCCCATCAAGCGATACGGCAATCTAAACGGGAACGTGGCGCTTTTTACAACTCCAAAGCTCGATGTTGAGGTTTCGAAGCGTTAAACCAGGGCTGAAATTCTTAGTATTCACCTGATCGTGGCAGAATCTGACTCCGAAATCCATCTTAGCAATCACACAATCCCACTTCTTACTTCGCAAATTTACAAACACGCCCTAATTAAGATAAAACTACAAGTAACAACCACGAGCGACAGATTACGAGAGGTACAAATTCACTTGAGAAAATGAGAGAAAAATAACGGATAATTGTCATTTTCACGCACACATGTTAGCATCGGACAAAACGCTCGAAATGAAAAAGTCCTTCCGGCCAGTGCCGGGAGGAAGAGGTAGCTTTCATATTCCTTATTTTTAAAAAGCCAACATATATTATTCAAACACACGAAGCTCAATTAAGTGGAAACCGAATGTAGGAGATTCAATACTAATTTTTATCAATACTAAATCATTATGAATGAGAATTTCGCGAAATTAGTCAGCTTTATCCAAGCTGCTTTTATTTAAAGTCACTTATATTTGGCTGCCAAATTCGACGATTTCTTAAAGTGCCTGCCATTTTAAGACAACATGGTAGATGAGGCTAACCAGTGAACTTGGTCGAGACCTTAGTAATTGCTGTGCACATGCTCACTCATATCGGAATCGGTTGACATATACGAGTGCTGTCGCAGGCAAATATCAGATTTTTCAAAATGTCACCCACTTTAAACTGCTATATCTGAGCCATTTTTTAAGATAAAGACAAACAAAAAATGCTCCTGAATCCTTATATCAAGATCAAATACTTAAGAAAGAAACCTTTTTCAATTTCTAATTTTTTTGCACCTCACTTTAAATATATATTTTTTTTTAATTTAATGGCCGCCATTTTGAAACAAGATGGCTGATGAAGCTGGCCAGCGAACTTGGTCGAGATATTGATGTATACTATCCACATGCCTTCTTCCATCGAAATAGGCGAATAAGTGTGGTATCGCGTAAAAAATACAAGATCGTTTCAAAGTGTTAGCCATGATAGAAATTCAAAGTGCTATAATTCAACCACTTTTTAAGAAATAAGCAAAAGAACAAATTTTCAGAAACAAAAACTGCTCCAGAATCTTTGTATCAAGGCCAAACACATAAAAAAAATCTTTTTCATTTTACAATTTTTTAATACCTCATTTTAAATTTTAAATTACATTTTTTTTTAAATGGCAACCCTTTTGAAACAAGATGGCGAATGAAGCTGGCCAACGAACTCGGTCGAGACATTGGTATGTACTATGTACAGACCAAGTTACATTCAAATCGGTTCATAAATACGCCTGTTATCGCGTGACAAAAATCAGGTCGTTTTAAAATGTCAGCCACAATAGAAATTCAAAATGTTATAACTCAGCCATTTTTTTAGATGTAGACGAAACAAAACCTGTTCCGGAATCTTTGTATTAAGGTCAAACACATACAAAAAAAATCTTTTTCATTTTCCAATTTTTTGGAATCTCATTTTAAATTTATTTTTTTTTAATGTTTTTAAATGGCCACCATTTTGAAACAAGATGGCGAATGAAGCTGGTCAACGAACTCGGTTGAGTTATTTGTATGTACTATGTACACACCAAGGTACATCCAAATCGGTTCATAAATACGTCTGTTATCACGTGGCAAATATCAGGACGTTTCAAAATGTCAGCCACGCTAGAAATTCAAAATGCTATAACTCAGCCATTTTTTAAGATATAGACGAAACAAAAACTGCTCCCGAATCTTTTTATCAAGGTCAAACACATAAGAAAAAAATATTTTTTCAATTTTCAATTTTTTGCTACAACATTTCAAATTAAATTTTTCTTAAAATTTTAAATGGCCGCCATTTTTAAACAAGATGGCGGATGAAGCTGGCCAACGAACTCGTTCGAGACATTGGTCTGTACTATGTATAAACGAAGTTACATCCAAATCGGTTCATAAATACGCCTTTTATCGCGTGACAAAATTCAGGACGTTTCAAAATGTCAGCTTCGCTAGAAATTCAAAATGCTATAACTCAGCCATTTTTTAAGATATAGACGAAACAAAAACTGCTACGGAGTCTTTGTATAAAGGTCAAATACATAAGAAAAAAATATTTTTCCATTTTCATTTTTTCGGTACCACATTTCAAATTTTAAATTTTTTTTAAAATTTTAAATGGCCGCCATTTTGAAACAAAATGGCGGATGAAGCTGGCCAACGAACTCGGTCGAGACATTGGTATGTACTATGTACACACCGAATTACATCCAAATCGGTTCATAAATACGAGAGTTACAGTGTGACATAGGTCAGATATATATATATTGATTTGATATATATATATATATATATATATATATTATATATATATATATATATATATATATATATATATATATATATATATATATATATATATCAATTTTGAACGGAGGGTGTTTTCGGGGTCTGGGGGTCATGATCGATGAAAATATACCAAATTTTTTTGAAATCGCTTTCCTCCGAACGGCTGCAATAGGTAGCTTTTTGTAAAGAAAGCTACCTAAAAGTAGACTATCTTTCTAATGGTAACTCGCCGTGAATTCGCAGAGGCTCCTTCGCCCATCGGAGGTCCTTATACATGTTTTGATACTTGACACGCTCTTTTTTCCTTTTGAAACACCGGACCAGTACATCGGAAAAAGTTGAAAGTGAATTTCAATAAACTAAAGGCATCGAAGACCGTGATAGGTAGAGCTCGGGGCTCTCAGTACGTCGGCCGACTGATGCGGCTTCGAGCTTAATGTTCACCCTGAGGACGGTCAGGGGTGTATGGTCTGTGAAACCGCTGAGAATTCGCGGAGAAGACGATGCACGCCCATCGGAGATCCATATACATTTGCCGACACTTGAGAGGTTCAATTTTCTCTTGACATCAGGTTGATGTGGTTACACATGTCTTTAGTGTATACACTGCATATGTGCAAAAAATTTCCTTATGAATAGCTGCTTATTAATTAATGCAATAGAACTGCAAAAATGTGTGATTTTTGTGAATTTATGTTAATGAATACAAGTCTTTCTGTGATGTTGTTTTTATTTATGTGATTTAATAGTAATAATTCACATTTACCTCTACTTTTTATATTTATATGTATTTGATTTGTTAATTTATGCTCTATCATGAAAATCTCTCTCTCTCTCTCTCTATATATATATATATAGATAGATAGATAGATATAATTATATATATATATATAATAAAAATGAAATCACAAATATATGAACAAATTTATTTTAATTCTGAAGACTGACAAGATATTAATTTAGGAAACCAGTATGTAAAATAAGAAACTATGAAAAACCCACAGAATCTTCAGAGGTTCTTGTTGGTTAATTCATAGTGAAGATATGTTATTTCATCCAATTTTGTCGGCATTAAGCCTAAAATGACAAAATTTAGCACCTAATAGCGCATCGTCAAAGAAAATAAATTATGAGAAACCAAGAGATCTAAAGAAAGATACACCTCACACAGGATATTAAAAATTATTAGATCACAATACCTTGGCCATTACCATGTCGTAGTCCTCTTCATAATCATCGACAATTTTCTCGACTAACGTGAATCTTACGTTTATTTTGTTTAATCGTTTATTTAATAATTTCTGTTTCTGTAAAACCTGAGTGAAAGACAAATTTAACAGCAAAAATAATTAAATAATTAAATACTTATACAAGTTAGATAAACATGTTCTCGCACATGTCTATATAAAACAGCCAAATTCTCTTTGGAATGTTTTGCTAACGATAAATGTTTTAAAAATATAAAAGCAATTGAAATTTACTTTTTTTCTTTGTTTAACGTAGAGTCCGATATTCAATAAGCATATAATAAAATGTTATGAATAATTTCTGAGATAAACATTAAAGTAATAAATTAGTTACATTTTCTAGAATAATACTTTCATACCATATTAAACATTATATATATAGATATATCATAAAGGAAACTCAACTAGAAAAAAGTATTTATTTATACAACAAATCCAGATGATGATAAACATAGACTCTGAATTCTATCTTAATTTGTAATAATTGTAGTAATAATGATAGAACTTTCACACATGTAAATTTTCTAATTTGTAATTGCGGATTTTAAAAAACGTATAACTCAAAGAAAAAAGTACTATGTTGTAACAAAATTTTATAATAATTGATTATATAAAAGCTTTTAATTATATTAAAATACTTCCATACAAATTTTAAGGAATATCTAAATCTCCCGTTCACCAAAAATGTAAATGGCAAGTAGAAAAATATAACAGGTGGAACAATTAGTCTAAAAATTAATCGCTATAAGTTGAGTGGATAATATTGGATGATTATGAATACTACCTCTAAAAGTTATGTAGACCCTATTTAGTTACATTAAATTAGATTAAAATAATATTTTTAAATATGTCAGCTCTCTAAAGAGAACAATCTTCTAAGCGCGAGCCTGACTGACAGATATTTCGTCAATCTGCTCTACATCTGTTTAAAAGAGTCATGCCACCACGTGGGTATAAACACAAAACCTGCGTAAAGTTTTTGATTTTTTTAGCGAAACGTTTATATCTCCATGTATACACGTGCTATTATGACACAAAGGAACAAAAATTATTTACATGAACCACATAGGAATCTGCTACATCAACAAATAATTTCGAGCATTTTATTTTACAGGGTGTGTTGTGACGATCCATCACCAACACACTTGGTCACGCGACAATAAAGTGGTTAGCACAATTAATAGAAATATTACTCGATCCGCGTTGTGAGAAGATCAAAAGAGAGTAATATTGAATTAAGAGAATGAGAGGTGGTTAAATTTTGAATACTAAAATAATACGTCAATAACTCATGCTCGACTTATTTAACGTACAAAATAATATTCAGGATTCAGTGGGTAGTAATTTATACGTTTTTATATTTTATAAAATTAACTCTTAAAACTCCTGAATTCAATAAGCATCTGAAAAGAAAGAATAAGAATAGTGATTCAAAGAAAAGGTTAGGAAAATCACATAAAGAATCAAATTTTATTATTTCAGGCATATAAATTTCTTATATCAAAGCATAATTATCATAAACTTCATATTGATTTCAGCATTTTTCACAGCACAACATAGATGGGCTTCTTAGCTAAGTTATGGACACATTACCAATTATAATATTTATATTTTGTTTAGTCCATAATAATGATATTTCACTCATATTTTCACTAAAAATTTTGCCTGCAACATATTTAAACACAAAAATCCCTATACACATATATTATCAATACAAAACTATTTTACGGCCAAGATATTAAAGTAGTTAGAAGATTTTCTCACCATACACCTCAGACGAAAGGAGCGAAAGCACTCTTTACATTATGGATTGTTCCTATCACTATGATGATATTGTTAGCACATTTCAAATTGTAAAAGTCTCTTCAACTGAGCACATTCGAGTTCATATAGTGTCTTTTAGGCAGAGCGTATATACACAATCACGGGAAAACAGGAACATTTGTTTGCCTGAAGCTGGTGTGCTTTTCGGTGTAACATTCCTTGTCATCAGCCAATGGTGATAGAACAATGAAGTCGTATTTCTCAGTCAGACTTCGGTCCGCATATACTACAGGGTGATGGAGGATTTATCCATCATTTGCAATAAGAAATGCTTGCGACCTCCAAGATCAGGTTTCCTAAGAAAGGTTTTCGACCTCCAAGATCAGGTTTCCTTTTCATGTTCTGCACAGGGTGACGAAGAGATATGTCTTAGTCGCCGGACTCATCCTAGAGCATCTTTTCAGGGCGAGAGATCAAGATGAAATCAAAATCCAAGTGTCCCTTTTCTCTTCAAAAAAATTCCTCCATAAGTAAAAATGGGCGTATTTTATTAGTAGAATATGGTATATTTTTATTCGTCGAGTGGTACTTCTCACTTACTGGTGCTTCTTCTCTCTTTGCTGCGGTTCACTGCTCGTATCCTTCTTATGGGCGTGTTCATCTTTTCCCGGCGCATAGTTAATTTTCAATTCCGGGGATTTTACGTCACTTGTGAACTCCGGACCCCTTTGCCACACACGATGATACCCATAAATATTAGCCCTGTCAGTCCTGAAAGCGTCATAAATATTTTTGACTGGCTTCATTCTTCTCATGTTTTCTACGGCGTCCGTGTGTCCCACTTTAAGTTTTTGTTGCCCTATTTTCGTCTGAAGCATATGTGAGTTTTTATCACACAATTAAATAACATATAAACTAATACAAAATTTTTAATTATTGGCCATTTTCCGAAATACCTAACATGTTCACAAAACGTATATTTTTACAAATTAAATGATACTAAAAACATATATATTCATTCATAATTATAATTTAATGACTTTTCTTTATCCTTTGCTTTTACGATTTTTGTTTCAAATTAATTTTACATTATTTATTTTATAAAAGAAATATATAGCAAAATACTATTTATTATTTGTTTTGCATAATGATTTAATTGAATACCAAGCTGTGTGTGTAGGTCTCTACCACAGGGCGATGCAAATATTTCTCATTTATTATTTTTGTTATTTGCTCAATTGCCCTCGTGACTAAACCTTTCCTGAAAAGTATGAAGTTATACGTGTGCTGTGCATTTCTAAAGTTACAGAAGAATTTATCATGTACTAGTGTAAATGCCCGTCCTAGGGCGGTGGGTAAAAATTGTGTTTTCCACTTAAAACTTGAAAAACTGATAAAAAAATAATTGACAATATGGAAGCGTTTAGATGAGCAAAGTTCGGCTAGTTTATGTTCTAATAAACACACAATTAGCATTTACAACATTTATGGGTAAACCACGTTTTCCGGCTAATATACTACTATAACAAAATTAAGATTTCTTAATAAAACAAAAATTTAATAAATATGCAATAAAAGTGCGTAATTAAAACAGTCTGCTGCAACTATTGAAATAATACTATTTTTTTAATAACACTTTGAAATTGTATTTTATCGTTTCCCCCCCCCTTCCTCCCACCCTACAATTTTTTTTAAATATGTATATTGATTAATAAATAAGTATTTCGGGTTGAATCCCAACCGTCTAATCCCCCAACCTTCTGTCCTCCTGATGCAAAGCTTTAAACCAAAAATTATTAATTTTACTTTTCGTATAAATATTAATTTTTTACTTTTAAAATATGGGATATTTTTTTTAAGTTTAAATTTACATACACTTGTATATAGAAAAGGAAGAAAAGGAAAATATAAGTAATATGTAATTTAAAAATAAGTTACAAAATAATAAGCCTAAAATATTTAAATTGATTACTTTTTTAAAAGAAAGTCAGTTTTATCAATTTTTTGCAGGAAAAAAAGGATATTTTTAAAAATACCATTTCATTGTTTTCCGTGAATCCCTTTATATGAGAAATAAATTAAAATTCCTTACATGTCGCAAAGAAAATTCAATATGATTGCAACTTAATACTTGAAATAATCTCAAGTGACACTTGGCGATTTATTTTGGTTGTGTAATGCGATGTGCCTTGCACTGATTTGTTAAGAAGAAGTGTCTACTACTGCTCAATTATCAGGACTTGTAACCTTGAGAAGTGATCTCGGGATTCTTGTTTATGGCAACCAATGGGAGAATGGATCCTTTTCCCCTTGAGTCTCTTCCTGGGAGATTGATGGATTTGCCCCGCCCAGCGTTACACTGGCTTTTATTATATAGAGATTATGTACTCTAGATGTTCGACAAAACGTTTAAAATTGAATGTGCAACGATACTTTTGATCAGATAACTTACCTCAAAATAAAAGAAAATGTAAGCGCTTCAGTTGTTTTTTAACTATTTAACTTGAAAAACTTACTTCGTTTATTCGTAGTAAACACATGGTGGTCTAGTTGTTAGGATTAATTTAAAGTTATCGAGTTCGAATCTGGTTAAAGGCATCGAGGATGGATATATATCGCAAGCCACTTTAACAGGATACGTAGAGATTCTTGTTTTTGAGTAACACTACTACCGACACTACGCTTTTGCCTTATTTAATGCCAGAATTCTGCCTTTTAATAAGTCAAATACTACAACTTATTGAAATAGTCGTACTCGGAAAGAAGTTCCTCTACAAATTTTGTTTAAATGGAGGTTCCATTTTATACTTTGTTACACAGGGTAAGGTGCTGCAGGAGTGAGCACTTAAGCTATTTTATTAAATAACAAAAAATGAAGATATTTGTGGGATAATGTTATACTTTATTTATAATCTTAGCTTATTAAGGTAACAAAAAAATTGTATTCGTCAAATTACAAGAAACAGATTTCGTATTATTTGCAAAAAGATTATCCTACTGAATGCGAACTCTTGTACAACCATTGAGAGAAGCAGTGCGCGGTCAAGTGTGCAAGAGTGCACAATACAAAAGAGGAAATGTTTCACTTAGAAACGTCACATTTGTAGTGGCCACAACGTACGTAGTCCATACATTCTTCGTGCCACCAGTCTCTGCAAAAAATGTACTCGATCCAGTCCTCTAAAATTGGTTCTCAATAGATTTCTAATCAGCCTGGACATATCCACAGTTTTCTCTTTGGTGCACTTTTTGGCTTCTTGTGTTAATTTTTACTCTTTTTTTGGTAAAGGTTTTTTTTTTTTTTTTCAGCAGCGTTTGGCGTGGTGAACTGCTTAAAATTTGCGACGTTCTGCTCCTGTTATTATAATATCGCAGAACATCTGGGTACCGTGATAACTCTCTTAATTTGGCGTAAGATGAAGTTCTTGAAGTCGGAGCTATATCTTGCGAAACCGAAGTTAGGTTTGTTTCGCATTGAGTTTGTTTCACTTTTTTACATTGCTTTTCTGCAATATCATTTTCTATTGAAATCAATTCTCTTTCTTCCTCATTTTCAGTGTTCTGTGCTTTAACTGATGTATGTGGTTCAAAATGTTTATGGTCTTAACGCTGCTTGCTGAAGAGTCAGTATATAATAAAAGATGATTTTTGATGGGCTATAGAATCATTACTTTCAATTCTGCCTTAGCAACGGTAGCAGATTTTCTAAAAACAGGTGCGCACTCTAGCACACTTTGGCACTGTGCACTCTTGAACTATCGTCACTAAATATCTTTTCAACATCAGTAATGCCATCTATTGATAAACAAATACAAATCATTTTGGTGACATGTCGTCCAATAGTAAACAAATCCATAAAAACCAAAAAAGTAAATTAGCTTTCTAATCTTTGTTAATATAGGGTAAAGTGCACATATTTCGTCCCCCCAGTCACTTTTAGGCCCTAAATGTTGTAATTTTAAGTGAAAACGTACAAAATTTCGATTTTACATAGACTTACTACCCACGCACATAGAAACATAGGCAAATATCGTACAAAAAAAAATTTAACAATGCAAAAATTTGTTTTTTTCAAAATTATCTAAAAATGCAAAAGAAAAAAAATGGTCACAATTTCTTCCCCCCCCACCCCCCCACCCCCCAAAAAAAATTCCAATACTCCGAGACTTAACTTATAACTAAATCAAAATTTATTTCTAAATGAGTAAGTAATTTAATTTACATCAAAGTAAGATACAAAGAAATGTAATAATTGTCAGTGGAAGAATAACATAACGAAACATTAGTCATCCAAACATGAGGAAAAAATTGTCATGAAAAAGCATTCCTGATTTCGTTCCCGGGACGAAAATAAGAATTGCAAGGAGGACGAAATTAGGATCACTCTACTTCTCAATATTTCGGAGCTTCAGTTCCCGTAAGATGAACTGAGCGTCCTAAAACTCACTGTATGCTATTGTCAGCATCTTACCCATGTAAAATACCCGCAATGAATAAGAAATAAATACTTACAGTACAGTAAATAACGTTCTACAAACGACGTAATAAGAACTCAGGTCTTCTAAAAATAGGAAATTCGGCATCTTAAATTTATATATGCGTCTTGGCGAACGTAACTTTCAGCATTCCTTTTACATTCCGTCCCCTGTGCCTTTCGTCATATGTGGCGCCACTTTCACAGAAGCGGTGAAGTTAAGTTGGACGAAATTAGGAAAGGGGACGAAATATGGATACTTTACCATAATGTTTTAAAAAACCATAAATATTATAATGAGAAGGACAAAATCACATTTTCTCTTCTAAATCATTAAAAATTTCACCAAAATACGCAGTTTTCTTTTACCATAACCTTATCAAGTCTCTACATTGTTAAACTGTAGTAAATGCAAAACTATGTTTTGGTATTGGATAATCGCTCTGCGTACTCTTGTTTGCCGCGCACTCTTGCATCACCTTACCCTACAGATGTTTAATTCTAATATAGAAATAACCATATCATCTTCAAACAACTAACTTTTATACTTGTTTAATAACATAAGATTCGATTTTTTAGCTTTTTATTAATTTTTCTAAGAAACACGTGCTTAGAATAAAACAGCAATGTAGAGTATATATTATTGCAAATGATTTTTAAAATACCGTAATTTTTTTTTTTGTTTTCAAAGAATGACATTAATCCATTTTCGGCCAAAGGTGCGTAAACGAACCATTTCAATAAATATTTTTTTATTAACATTGTGACGAATATTTTCCACTAATTTTATTTTTATGCTATTTTTAAGTGTTCTGTGTGCGTCTATAAAATATCAGTAATTCAATTGGAGTAAAAACTTTCTGTTCAGAAATTTTCAAAATACGGTAGTCTTTTAAAATTGAAACAGTTATTGATAAATTCGACTTTTTGAAAATGTATAATTATTCCACTTCAGATTAATCATACGTTTTTATAATGGATTATAGTTGCAAGTTTTGTAAATAAAATAATAATAAAACAAATGTCATAAAAATTTAAAAAAATATATTAATTTTAAATTTAATGGTGCTTTAGCACACCATTGACCGAATGCATGCAAATGCCGAATGCATTTTATTTCCCATATAAAATATTTTTTTCATGCACGAAACTTTTCTTTTGTCTTATTGAATGTAATTTAAGTATATTTCAATGAAAATAATACCACATTTTATAAAATTTCTATGCTTGTCCTAAAATGGGTTAAAATAACCTGATTTCTTTTTCACTTTTTTCATTAAAACAAAATACTATGAATATTCAGTATGTTATTATTTTTAATTGAACTAAGGAATCTGTGTAAAACGTTTCACGAAACTTCAAATTTCCAAAGTTAAAAAAAAATAAATACCGGAAGCTCTGCTGGAATTTCAATACATACCAAACACAAAAGTCTTTGACTCAGTATTTTCTACTGAAGTATCGAGTTTACGTGAGCAGAATTTATAAGAAATGCGATTCTTCTAGACATCTTCAAAAGATGGAAATAGTTATTTCAAAAAGTATACCATTTCTGAAAATCTTTAATGATGTTAAAAAAAACCAGATTTTCAAGTTCTGTACTCTGAGCTTATGATATATTTAATGGTTATTTTTATTATTTTTATTATTTTTATTAAAAAATGCGATCATTTCTTTTTGCAGTTATTTTTTGGTTTCTATGGTTATTGCTTCTAATGGGGAAGTATTATTAACAATTGGTAATGTTATCTACAGTAGCGCTCAAAAGTATTTTGACACTATTATATTCGCTCTTATTTTGTTTAATATAAAAACATGAAAGAAAATATATTCCCTATCATTAATAACAATATGACAGCAGTTATTCTAATGTATCAAGTTTCAACTTTTTTGTTTACATTCGGTGCCAAGGAAGAAAAATGTCTCCTCCTTAGCTCAAAATTATTTTGACATTTAGTTTGCATTTAATTCTTGAATACGTCAGTTGCTCTATAGCTTCGATTAGTGTTTATATTAACTTATTGTGATCATTTGTAAATGCCGAAACATAAAGAATACTATACTGATTTTAGAAATGTCGTTGTAAAAGCACTTAAGCAAGGAAGGACGCAAGCAGAAGTTTCTCGTTCTTTTAACGTGTCTCGGCAGCTGGTTAGTACATGGAATAAAGTTTTTAATAAACAGAATTCTATCAAAAATAAACCTCGAAGTGGCCGTCCGAAAAAAACAACTTGCAATGTTGACCGTGTTATAAAAAGAGCTATCTACAAGTGATTGTTGTAAGTCGGCTGTCGCAATAGAAAAATGAATTGAAAGAAAATTATGGCATAGACATACATGTTTCAGTTGTCAAACGACACGACGCCTAAACCTCTATGGTTCACATGGCCGAAGACCAATAAAAAAGCCATTGATATCGGCTAAGAATAGGAAGTCGAGACTTGCATTCGCAAAAGGCATAAATTGTGGACAAGTGTAGAGTGGTCTAAGGTTTTGTGGAGCGATAAAAGCAAGTTTAATTTAGTGTTTCCTGATGGAATCAAGTACATTCGACGTCCTAAAAACAAAAAAAAATGTGATGTTCTATACCAAATACCCAGGGTTGAACATAGAGGTGGCAATGTGATGGTTTGGAGTTGTTTTTCTCGCAGCGAAGTTGGACCCTTAGTTCGAATTGAGGGGAACATGGATCTGTCCATGTATGCTGATATATTAAAGACTCATATGCTACCACTTGCCAAACAAAATATGCCTGCTAAGTGATATTTTCAGTAAGATATTGACCGAAACTCAATTCCAAGTACCTAAGTGATTTTATGAAACGCAGAAATGTCATGGCTCCAGAGTGGTCAGGTCAAAGTTCGGATTTGAACACCACAGAGCCTCTGTTGGAGGAGTTAGATCGTACAGTAAGAGGATAAAATTATTCAAATAAGGAGGCTTTATACGAAGCCGTTAAAAATGAGTCGGACCGAATTCCTTTAGATCGAATACAAAAGTCAATCGACTCGATGCCGGCGCGTTGTGACGCTGTCATAAAAGCCAGAGGATATGCCACTAAATATTGACTGACACATAGCTATATTTGATAATTACTGTGTCTAAACGATTTCTTATTATAATGTCAAAATATTTTTGATTTATCATTTTTCTGATTTTTTATGGATTTCACGTTATTTTCTAGCAAATGGTAGTTAATTTACTAAAATTCTATAAAACATTGAACATGGTTAAGTAAAATAAATGATTGATTTTTGTATTTTATTATTGCTTTTAATTAGGTCAATTATTATCTTTGTAAAAATACTTTTGAGCGCTACTGTATTAATTTGGAATCACTTTATATAATGCAGCGTGTGCATAAACTATTCTCGTAGATTCCTTACCTCGTACATTTTAATTTAAGAACATGACGAAATATTTTATTGTATATTTGTAAAGTACAACTCAAAAAAAGATTTTTACTAACACAAAAAAGTTATACATGCGTAAAGTTGGAACTCAAAAAGTTATTAATCGAAAAATAATTAATATTAGATTGAGCAAAAAGTTCTGGGAAATTTTAAATCTAATAGTTACCGGAATTTGTATCGTATGTAAAAGTACAATCGGTACAGTCGTGGAAAAAAAAAGTAAACACCCCCTACTAACTTCTGAACAAATTATCGTAGACGAAAGTTACTGGTACCGGACGATTGGAAATAAAGTCTACTTTTAAATGGTGTGTATAAAATTTGCTTAGGGGGCCATATACATATTAAAACGAACCCAAACTTCATTTTTTTCAATAGCAGTACCCAAATTTAACGATATATTTCAAATCTTTGTTTCAAAATATGCCTAGAAACCAAATTTCAAGTCATTCGAATGATAAGTTTTTGAATTATAGGCATTCACAATTTAGTATTTCTAATGATAAAATACATTTTCATATTTTTATTTATATCTCCTGAAATTATGCTCCTAATGAGCTAATTTTTTGTGTAGCAATAATACTAATATACCCAAACATAAATACGTTGAATTTGCAATTTTTATAATTTTATGATATGAATTATGAATTATGAAATTAATATTCGAAAAAATTATGAATTGCAACCTACAATTTTTTTGATGGATTTACATTTATTAAGTCCTGCTTTATGGAAATCCAAAATTTCACATTTTTCTTTCAAGTAGTTTTCAAATTATGCTTAAAAAACGGCAAAATGATGGTTTAAGGGGCCGTCTATGATAGAAGTGAGCAAATTTTTGAAATTTATTCTGCTATCTTGTAATCAAACAGGTTTCATTGACGCTTAAACGTGCCTTGATCAAGAAGGTGGCTCTCTTGGTTAACAATCGAGTTTGGAACTTCAAATTGAACACAGCCCTTAAAATACGCTCGTTTTAAAATAATTAATTTCTTGGAAACTTATGGCACGAATTACATAAAAATTTATTTATAGGCTAATTGAAAGGTGTATAGTTCATTTATGTTGTCAGAATTGTGTACTGCTATTGAAAAAAACAAAGTTATGGTTCTTTTTAATATGTAGATGGCCCCTTAAACAAATTTTATATACATCATTTAAAAGTAGACTTTATTTCCAATCGTTCGGTACTAGTCACTTTCTTCTACGATAATTTGTTTAAAAGTTAGTAGGGCGTGTTTTTTTTTTCCACGACTGTACATCTATAGGAGGTGGAATTTCGGTTCCAAAATACTTATTGAACACCATGATTTGCGTGTTTTGATCCGGCAAAAGGTCTAACTGCTCTGAAAGCCGTCGATGAGATTAATAATGGTGTAGGTGCTAGCACGGCGACAATTTTCGTACTTCCAGCCAGTGCTGCCAGATTGGGGACTTTTTAAATTCAGATTATTTGACTGTCACCGCCTTTTTAAAATAGTATAGCTCGCCTTATTTTTCAGAATTTTTAATTGATTTTAAATATACCGAATATTTCTATTTCAAAAAAGCCGTGACAATCAAAAATCTGGGGTCAGAAAAGTCCTCAATCTGGCAGCACTGCTTCCAGTAAATCCGGAATCTTGCAGAAAGTCGTGGACTATGATGGTCTCTACTTTGAAGAATAGTTCTTGTTGCTTTCGTTGTTAATTTGCGCATAACAACGCAACTTTTACAAATTTCCTAGAACTTTTTGCTCAACCTAGTATTAAAATTTGATAAAACTTATCATAAAAGGATGGTGGATAATTTCTAACTTTGTGTTCATAATTTATTAATAACTTTTGATAAATTTGATAAAATTTGAATATTATTAAATTATAAATGTTATTTTATTAATAAAGTTTTGAGTTGAAACTGTACGCATACGTAACTTTATTTGCGTTATTAAAAATATTTTTAGTTGTACTTTACGAATAGGTAATTTTATCCAGCTTACTGGTCCTAAATTCTTTACTTCATATTCTTTTTGTTTGATTTTGATGCTTTGAATGTATTTTCATATGACGAATTTGAACTATCTTGCCTCCTGTGAAATTTGTCTGTAAGTTTTCCCTTGATAAATTCATAATTTAATTCTACATCTAGCTTAGCTACTAGAACACTTATCAAGGTGTCATAACTTTGTGGAAGGGAGAAGAAAAGAAGGGGCGATAGATGAGAGTTTTTAATCGCTTCACAAATATATTTTAGCTTATCGTCAATTTCAAGAATTTTTACGATATGATAAATCATATTTCCTCCTTCTGCGAGTTTTATGATAGTATAGTACAATTTCTTAGTAAATATAATTTACTAGATAAATTCGCGCGCCTGTGAATTCTTTTTAAAGCTTGCCATGTAACTCTACCAGTTGTTTCATTTTTGGCCTAAATTTACTGTGAGTCTTCTAAAGTTAAATTAATAATTGCTCTAGCATTATCATCTTTCATTGTGCAATCGTTTGTTATTAGGTTAGGTGTACCATCAGTAAGGTGATTAAACAAATCTTCTTTCATATGAAACATCTGTAACTCAAACTTCATTACTGCGTAATTCTTCGAGTTTAGTTTCTCTACGCTAAAGCTTCCCTTTGAGGAGGAAGCCATGGTTTTATTATTTTTATTTCTACCTTATTTATATAAAAAAAAATCTTTTAATAATTTTTCTTAATGCAGAACGAATGGTTCTGTTTACTATTTTAATTATCTGAAGTTATGCACTTTTTCAGTCTCATAATTTCGTGTAATAATTGATTGTTTCTTTGGATAATTTAAAGATTATGAAATCACTTTATTTACAATATTTCCAACAGTATGGAAACCTCGACAATAATTTATGAACACCCTATTACTAAATAAAGTATTGATTTAATGTAAAAATACAATACAAAATACATGGCTGTAACGAGGGAAGATCGAATATAACAAGAAAAGATTTTGGAAAAATGAAATTTTAAATTTTGATTAAAATTTTAAACGAAAATTATTTTCTTTCCCATTTTTGAAATTATTAAAAGTGAAACTTCAGTTTGAAAAATGTATCACATATGTCGTACATTTTCACTGAAATTTGGTGAAATATCTCTTTTAGATTATCATTTTTTCACTTATACGTACTGACTCACAATTTTAACATCTCCGGGAAAAAAATTCCTGAGTTTATGAAATTTGATTTAAAGAAAACATTATATTGTAAAATTACAGTAAAAAAGTTCAACAAAATTCATTCTTAATAAAACTTTTAATTAATTTTAATAATTCCTTCTAAACATGCATAAATGAATCAATATATGATTCCATTTAAGCATGATTTTTTTCGATTATTTATGTATTCCTTTTACTTAATTATAATTTTGGATTTGTTAAATATATTTTATTATTATTTATTAGTTTTATTATTATTTATTAGTTATTAAATATATTTTATTATTATATTTTTTATTTTATTTTATTTATAAATTATATTTTGGAATTATGAAAATAAATGTTGAGGTAAGATTCACAATTTTCTTTTTCGCAGTTAATTTAAAATGGAAATTTACCTGGATAAGAAGCAGCATATAGTAATGTTTGATAAACTAAATTAACTTCAAATTATTTCCTTATTTTTATAATACGGGCTCATAAACTCGAGTATTAAGAAAATTCTTTTAAAACGAACGTTATTATTCTTTCATCATCGTTATTACTGAATTTTACTTTATACAAAATTTAAATTTTGTTAAGGTTTCTACAGTTTCTTTCATTTTTACCATGAATGTAATAATGCGTTATTAGTCAGAAATACCGTTGTCAAAAGTTAATATACCAGATGAATGGTTCAGAACATTGCAAAGTTTTCAAGTTTAAATAAACTCCAACATTTCAGATATTCCTATACGATCATATAAAGTGTAGACGAGTCACATAAAGTATGGACAATGAAGATGTTGATTATTTCTTGTTTCTGATATTTTATTTCAAGAAGGACTGAACGGAAAAGCAAAATATAGCCTGCTTTAATTTTGCTTTGTCATTATATCGATTCTTCAGTCTCGTGTTTTAAATTTTATTATATACTGATATTTTATTGTTATTACTATTATATTTTTGATTTATTTTTAAACCGAGACTGAATGTTATATATTTACTTCACTAATCTAATGTGATACTTTGAACACGAGGATCTTCTGAATTTTCACATTAATTAAAATAAACAGTCAAGCGTGAATATTACTTGCGCTCAGAGGGTTCCGTATAATAAATATATGAATTCATAACTGTATTATTAAAAGAATCGTTGCTAAAAGAATAGTAAGACTTTGTAAAAAAAAAAAAAAAAAAAAAAAAAAAAAAATACAACGTAGGGTTGTGTATAGCTGTAGGGGAGACAGGCAAGTGTTGACCTTAGGGGAGGTTTGACTCACCCTTCAGTTTTCATATTTAAAAGAATTTCAGAGTTTTGTAAATAGGTGGAAACCAAAGTTACTGAAATGCTCAAATAATAGCCTTTGTTTCATGAAGATAATTGAAACAGGTCTGGAAAAATCAATTGTGAAGTGATTTCAGCTTACAAAGTGTATTTTTTAGAAAGATTTTGTAAGATTTTCTCACATAGAATATATCATAGAAATTTAAGTAAGTAGGTTTTAAGTAATGTAGAAAAATTGAGCTTTCATTCCAGGTATAAAGATTGTACAGTAATTAGGCTAAACATAACCATGTGCTATACTTAAAAAAGTGAGGATGGTTGACCAGACGGTCAAAGCTTCTTAATTGTTTTTGGAAATACTTTTATTACACACTGTACATAATGAAAAGTTAATGGTTTTATTTATAAAATAATGTAAATTTATTCCGTAAAACAACAGTAAATTGGGGTGATTTATAGAAAAGAAAATGTTTAAAACTGATTAAATGAAGATCAGAAAAATTTCTATAGAAGCAAGGAAAAATTTAAGGAAATATAAATTGAAAAGTTGATAGGAAATTTCATTTCATTTAAATGCACCCATAGTAGGTAAATAAAAAGAATGGAAAAGACAAAAGAGGATGGAATCAGCAGCATTAAGAAAGATTAGGTATTGATCAATCTGAAAAAGAAAATAACATTGATCAAAACACTTTAGGAATGTATGTAGACAAACTTCACAAAGATGAACACAATTACATGAAGCCAAACTATGTGGCTACAACAGTTTTTAGGTCGAGTGTAAAAAAACGGGTGTTTAAAACGTACTTTTTCTCCTGTGCCTTTAATTCCGTATAAGAAGGTTTGTTTACACATCACATTTTCCCGAATATTTTTAAATAATAACACAGACCTGCTAAATTAAAGTTTTTGAAAAATACAAGAGAAGTTTTTGCTGATTTTTATGTTATTTGGTGGGCTGATTTCGAAAATGACCTCCATTTTCCCCAATCACATCAGAATTTTTTGTAACATCGATGTCGATATTTTTGCTAAAATGAAAAGGACAATTTTGCATGTGCTATCTGGCAACAGTGAATTTATCTATGTAAATCTATGTAAAAAAAGTCGATTCTCGGTGAGGCAAATTGATTTTTCAGTAATCGATTATTTTGTTATAGGTTTAAACGGTTTAAACAACTGGGTCTATCGGAATGTTGTGTAGTGTTGGGAAAATCAATTCGTATCGGAAAATTCTATCAATTAATTATTTGACATTGATTCCGATATCTAATGTCTTATAATTACCTGGCAGAATTTACCGGTACGAATTGATTTTTCCAACACCATAAACTTTCCAATCGACACAAGATTTTTCAAGAAAATGTGACGTGATAGAATTTTTTCATTTTTTTTTTTAATTAGCACCAAAAAATACATAAAGTTTAGCCATCAATACCCTTGTATTTTTTTCATCGCAGGCCTGTGTAATTAAACTTTGTAGCACAAAGTTATTCTGCCTTTTTAAAACTGGATTTAATGTCGCTTAACGAATATTTCAATATAAAATAAAGTGTGTCAAATCATGTTTCAAGTTTCTTATATAGTTCACTTATGTCGCAATTTCCCTTTGATAACTGATTGTATAAGCTATGAAACTTTATTCTAGGTTCAATACGTAAAAAATAAAAAATCATTTTGTAAAAGATGGGTCAAACCTCCCCAGTCTCCCCTATATACTAGAAACGTATGAATGGGTATATCATAAGAGTTCGTAGAGATAAGAAGCATAAATATTATCAACCATTTCTATTCTGTATAACTCTTTTTCTAATCTTATCCTTATCTGTTTATGACGAACTTAATTCGGTACTGAGAATAAAAGTAGTACATATTTAAACTTCATTTGGCATTTAATAAAACTAAATTCATCGTAGTAATAATATTTTCTTTTTACAGTGCAGCTAAAACAAAACCCTTCATTAAAGGTTTAAACTTGGCATTGTGCTAAGCACGTTTCAAAAGGAGGTGCCGAAGTTTCAACGCGGACTTTGTAACGTAAAAATGCAAATTTTTCAAAAACTATGTGACCGAGGATAAACTCTATGGTTTTCTGTAAGGTTTAAATATACTCCTACTATCCTGATTTTTTCATAATTTCCTAGTTACAGTATGTGCAGTATTTCTAGTACAGTACAAGTGTGGGAGGGGACATATTTTTGCAGCAAAGGAACATGTTGTACCTCGGTTCTATTTTAACATTTTAATTTTTAATTTAATTAAAGTATGTAAATATTGAAATATAAAGCTGTCTGCTAATTATTTATCTTGTTCTGCGTCCCTCATAATATTCTTGAACTCTAATTTTAGGTCTACCATTGTTTTTCTTTTAATTAAAAATATTAAGTTTAGAACCAAGGTACAACACCCATGTTTTACCTTGGTGATAGGTATGTTGTACCATGGTCCATTCATCATTTATTTTGTAAAAATAAAAATAAAATTGTCAAAACATTCTTATGGTGTATATAAAATAAAATTAAAAAGTATATTTAAAAACCGTTTTGTCACAGATACTTATTTACATTTTTTAACTAATTCAAAAGAAAAGATGTAATTTGAAGGATAAGGGGAGGGGAATAATTCTAACCACAATAAATATCAATTGCATTTTAGCTGCATTATTGCATTTTTATATATATTTTTTCATACATTTTTGTTTTATCCAGATGCAAAATTAACAAAAAAAAAAAAAAAAAAAAAAAAAACAGTTGACTAAAAAGCTAAGATTATTTTTCCAAAAACTAATTGTATACCAGGAAATATATATAAAATTATTATGTCTCTTATAATAAGACTAGGTTCTGGAAAAATACTAATGATTTGTTCAGAACTGATTGAAAAAGATATTCTTCTCAAGGTCCTCATTTCTTTTCCAATGCTATTAAAACGTTTCATGGACACAACAATAATCATTTTTTACCATTGTCATCTTTATGCATATATTCTGTACACAGGTTGTGTACATATAGAGTTGAGTTTTGGTTTCCTACCATTAATGATACATGGACAAACTTTCGTGAAATAAAATTTTCATTTGTTGGCTTTTTAATAGATGCAATATACTTAGCATGCAATTAATAGATATATTAATTTTAATGTATGCAATAATACTTTTTAGTATGCAATAGTGTTGTACTTTGGACATGTTCAAGGTACAACACTATTGCTAGGTTCAAAGTACAACAATTAGTGAAAAATAATGACTTCTTACCTTTTCCTAGTTAGGCTTAACATGATTTTAAACTCATGTTTATAATTCACTGTATAACTTTGAATTTTAAACAAAAAAGTTTGATAACGAGATATAATGAAAAGTTAAATTAAAGTGACCAACTGCAAAGCGACATCTAGTAGTATATCTTAAAACTGCATTAATTAGTTTTACACAAATCCAATGCATAGAGCTAAAATCTTTGTAGATCCAAGATACAACACTTTCCTCTATATTTTAGATAATATATCTGAAAATATAACACATAAAATTAAAACAAATATATTTTTGAGTTCGGTGTTATGAGATCTTTCGAAAGACTTCACAAAATTTTGTTCCTTCAAGCAACTTAATTATTCCCCCTAAAGTTTTCATTAAAATATTTGTGAATGGGTAATATTCTTTAAATTCCCTTCATAACTCTGGCAAGTTTTAACTTTCCACGTTTCATCGCATTCGAGAAAAACAGCTGTGAACAGACGGATAGATAAACACAGCAGTGCTGTTATAATGGTTTGTTTTTACTTTGTAAGTACGGAACATGAAAAATATCGTAGTGTAAAACTTATTTAATGAAACATTTCTCAATACGACTAAAATACTTAAAAAGCAAGATGTAACACAGCGTTTGGCAGAAGAGCTAAAAACATGACTTAGCTGACGTTCTAAAGTTAACGAGTAACTTTAGCTTCTATAAAAAATTAGAATTTATTCGTATGCGTATAAGCCACAATTCGAGATACACTGCATTTTCGATTTAAGATTAATGCTAACAACGGGCTTCATTTATCGATTTCTACATTACTTTAAGTTAATTTAGTTGCGCTTCTTTTAATTAAGATCTACCCAACCCTGAGCACCAGAAAATAAGGTAAAATCTATAGAAAATATTTTATTTTGAAAAAATTAAAATATGAAATTCAAGTTTGCTTTGGTAGATAAAGTGTTTTAATTGTAATTCGGAAAATTTTTTCCCTGAAAAATATTAATATATCATTGCTTTGAAGTCTCATGCGCGATGTAGTTTCACGGAAACGTTCCTAAAGCCTGTTTCAGGAAGTCCTAGGAAGTCGGAGAACGAATATTTGAAACATTTTAATACTATGATAAAGTAGCTAAAATATTTTAGTAGTTTTTCAAGATGCCAAATATTGAAAATATTCTGAAATTTTGAAAAAAAAGCGTATTTTACGTCTATAAATAATCACATAGAAATGTTACTATTTTTTTTTTATATATATTCTTACATCAAATCAATTAAGGGGTCTAACACTGTTAAAAATTTGCAGCATTCTGTCCAGTCATTTGGCCGTTTTTTGAAAAAACGGTTTCATAACCGTAATTTAACTATATTCTGACCATATAATGGCCAATAATATGGTCTGAATAATGTTAAATTACGGTTGTGTAACCGGTTTTGGAAAAAACGGTCAAATGACTGTACAGAATGCTGCAAATGTTTAACAGTGCAGGACTCTTAAAATTGGAAAAAAATAACCATTTAACCGTTTTTAACATTCAATATCTTAAAATGTATAGGATTTTAAAACGCCCTTTTTATTTTGATGAAAGATATAACTATGTTCTTTAATTTCATGTATTTAAAAAATTGCAAGATGCAGAATTAGCAAATTCCATTTAAAAATATAGGGGGCTCCAAACTGTCAGACATTTGACGAGCAGAAAATTGGTATAACAGCTTACGCGCAGGATTACAAGATACATTTTGCAACTGGAATGAAAATTTTGGAGCCTACTAATACTTTAGATTATAATCATTACCCTGAACCTAAATAAATTTGTATTTAAACATTTTTTATATTTTTAATAGTATAAAGTTGTATTTAGCTAATGGAAAATTTTGAAATTTTCAACAGTATAATCACTTTTAAAAATAATTTTTCGAACATTAAAAATAAAAGTTTAGGTTCGGTTTATACAGACTAATAGGAAATATATGTTTTGAAAATTTCATGAAAAAATATTCAGAAGTTGTTGAGATATCGTGCGCGTTATGCCCAAAAACGTCATTTGGAGAAAAAGGACTTCAAATTTGCGGAAACACCGTTTCAGCTATTGGGCGGATATAATTCTAAAAGCCATAACTTCTGTTCTAATAGAATTTTCAAGGACGAAATTATATCAATGTTCAGAAAAGAGAGCAGTTTAACATCTAAAAAAATTGAAATTTCATACATCTTGAAGCTTTAAGAGTCCTGAGACCGCTTAATTTTCTTATACTCTTTAAACTAAGGATCTCGTTATACCCGAGCTGTCTGTAAGTGAGTTCAACTGTAATTCTAATATTCTCGAAATTTCGAACCGAAGGCATCTCTATTTCACAACCTAGAATGTATTTTGCATCAGTGAGTAATTCTCTCTTTTTTTTAGTGCTCCGTACTTAAAAAGTAAAAACGGACCCATTATAAGATCATTCCTGTGTCTGTCATTCACACGCATTTTACTCGTAAACTATGGAACGTAGAAAGTTCAAATTAGGGGAAGTATTATTAAAGATTATTGACCCACATAGTAACAGATTATTAAACATTCACAAATATATTTATGAAAATGTAGAGGTGCTAATTAAGTTACTTGAAAAAAATTCTTTATTTTTATATCTTGTGAAAGCTTTCGTAACGCTGAACTCAAAAATTCATTTAATTTATATTTAGGCATTATGATTTCAGAGATATCGTCGAAAATGTAGTAGAAAAATATGTTCCCCCTTCTATTTCCGAATCTACTGAAACTAAAATTATGAAGAAATTAGATGTAGTAGACGTTAATTTAAACCAGTAAATAAAAAAATAGAAATGCTTAATTCATTTTTAAAAAGTTAAACATACACTATGTGCAAACTACTTAAAAGATGAGACTATATTTAAAAAGATGTTAAATTACTTTAATATCCTCAATACTTTCAACTATAAAAATATAGCCTTCGTCAGAGAAATACAAGAAATACTACTGATATTAACGTCTTATTTTCAAAATTCACGTAGATATTGTCGATAAGGGTGAAAGTGGAAGTCAATTTTTAGATCTGGAAAACATTGGGAAAATAAAACATGGATATAGGAATGTGGAATATTACTCGTTTTATGAATCTTTAAGCAAACTTAATCAAATTCTGGGTATGTTGTAGGATAAAACGTCATTTCAAACAGTATTTTCTTTAGTAATAATTTCTATTGATTCACGGATAATTAAATCATGATAATTCTTTAACGGGTATATAATTTTTGCGTCTTCAAAATTAACTTGTATTTTCTGCTTCTGGTTAAGTCTTTACAGGGCTGTTGTTGTTTGATTGGACCCTATATCCATGTTTTAAATTCCCAATATTTTCCAGATCTAAAAATTGACTTCCACTTTCACTCCATCTACGTGAATTTTGCAAAAAAGACGTTAATAACAGCAGTATTGCTTGTATTTCTCTGACGAATTTCTACGTTTTTGTAGCTGAAATTACTAAGCATATTAAAGTAATTTAACATCTTATTAAATATTGTCTCATCTTTTAAGTAGTTTGCACATAGTGTAAGTTTAAGCTAATTTAAACCTTGCACGAAAATTATAATGATTACCCTAGCTCACATAGTTTTTGAGAGAAGCTCATTTCTCCGTTACACACAAATTTCGATTTGCAGGCATTCAAAAAAGGTTTTGTGGAGCACTGGAGGTATCTGTCGTAGCAAAAGTATAAAAGCATTGTTGATAAGGATTTTGGAAAAGAATCCTCGGTAATTAGTCGAGATATTAGCCCTTAAATACACACACGGTTTGGACAGACATAATGACAGATACGGAGTATCTGTCCATCTGTAAGTACCATCGGCTTTTAAAGACCAGATAACAGCTTTTAATGATATATTTGTGCAATGCTATTCCGAATAGCAGCAATAAACATAAACATTTCATAAGCAATAAACGTCAAATTGTTAAAAACAGACTAATTTAATCGGAATTAATCACATAAATTCTATCGGACTTCTAACTAGTTCGCACTGAGTGGATCTTTCAATACGTCTCCCGTGTCTTTAAAAGTTAATTAAAAATCTATATGGAAAAACGCTTCACGTACCAAGGCAACTTTTCGACTTCCTTCCGTAGCGCGCTTAGCACAATGCCAAGTGTAAACTTTGAACAAGGGTTTTGCTTTATCTACACTGTAAGATGAAACGATGATTAGTACGCTAAATTTAGTTTTATGAAACGCCAAATGAAGTTTAACTATGCACTGCTTTTATTGTCGGTAGGTACTGCTGATCTTTGCTTAAATTTTGCCGGTCAGTTCTGGAAATTCACACTCAACACTGTTAAATTTACCACTGGGAGTTTCTCACATTTCCTGAGCTGCGTGCCTATCGGACTAGTGATTTTGGCCCAGTCGTTTCACCATCTAAAGTTTGAAACAAATGCCGGAATGGCAACTCATTGAAATCTAAGAGGCATACCTCACCACCTCACCCCACTGTAGTGGTCTTTTAACTTCTTCTTCAATGTGAATAACACCGGTTTTCCACACCGTATTAGTAACAGTGCCATCACATCCAATCCCATTTTTTTGTTTCCTTTACGTCCACACGTCCAATTTTACCAATACCATGCATTCTTTGAAAGTACAAGAATTTTAGTTCAATGATGGGTATATTTTTTGCTTTTTCACAGTTACAAATAATAGAGACAGGACACTCACAAACCTCAGGGACCCTTTTACAATTGCAGTCTAATTGCATTTTCACTTACACGAAGAGACATCAAACAGTAACAAAGATTTTTTTTTTAAATCTTCAACTGTCTTTTTCAACTTTTACTTTCCCTTATCACGCTTAAAGGACTCCATAAGATTACGATAACTGTCATGATATGCATTTGTTAACTGAACAATTCTGTGAGGCGTTACTGTCAGTAATGAAGCTTTATCAAACACAGATTTAACTTTTGGCGTCACAATAATAGAAAGGTGAGAAAAATTAACTGACCTGTTGTTTGATTTCAAGGCTAAGTTGTAATTTAAATTGTCAGATTCTTTGAAAATTTATTTTAATCTTTATAAAAATTACAAATGTAATTTGTTTTTTCGGCCGCACCACATTCCACAATTTCCCACATTGTACACATCAGGTATGTTATCCATTCTTCCCTTCTTCCATACTCTGAATATTTTCTATGGCTTCCTCATCTAACGTACAACCTGGTAAAATGCCTATCTCAGATAATACGTCGAAGTGTAATGATTGTTCATCTTCACTAGACTCGCCTTGAAACAGTTGTCTGTCTGATATTCTGTTTTACCCGACACGCAATCTTGAAGTAAATAACCTTTTCACTCGTCAACAAGTTAGTATAGAGATAAACAGACTAACACAGCAATAAATATAAGCGCTCAGTTTAATACTGAACTTCGTTAACATCACTTATGAAGAGGTCTTATAGTTAATGCGAAATGTATAAAACTTACATGAAAAAACTATAACTATTGAGAATAAGATCTGATTTCCCTGCGTCGTCGCTCCAACAACAAGCATCCAAACAGAATTCACCGCAGTGCACCATGGGAGTACTAGGAAGCCTGTTTGGCAGTTTTATGCTTGGCTACAACACCGTACAGGCCAGATATTGAAGTATCAAACATTGTCCAACCATTCTACAGAACTCGTACTTCCTCTATCTATATAGTATATCTAAGTAGAGTAAAAAAAAATGCATTTTTCCAATTTTAAGCTGTACTTTAACTTTTTTGTTGTTCTATTAAAGTACATGTCATATAACAGTAAAAACATCTTCTACGCTTTTATGTCCCGTATTCTGTACTGCGTCCTCTATTTTTTTGTATTGAAACACAAAGTATTTCGGACTATTTTAAGAAACTTTGTATCAGTTTCTATTGATGAATACTGATGATTATATAAATAACAAGGAAATATATGTTATTGTTTATAATGGCAGTCTCGGATTAAAAGCGTTTTTAAAAAGATATTGATATTAGAATTCTCCGTTTCATTTTTATCTAATTTCAAATATGTAATATTTAAAAAAAATAACGTAAAGTATATATTTTAAATTATATGTCAATGAAAAAAATTCTTTACAAATTCATTTAATCTTAAAAAATTATATAGTTTTCTTTGATTATCTTGTAAATAACTCATCACTTTTCTTTAAATATTCTATGCTGCGTTATTGACATTTGCAAATGTCTTCTATGAAGCAAGTTAATGGGTATAATAGGCTTATTACTTAGGTATATGAAATTGGTTCGGCGAAATTAATTGGTTGACAGTGGATATTAATTGCTTCACTGATGCCTCTAAATTAGAATTCATGACATTTAATATCCTTGACATTATGAAAATATGAGTGAACTAGTTTATTGATCGAAATGAATTACCTTATAAATGGCATAATTAGGACACTTTTAAGATTAAAGAAAATTGCTGAAGAAACATTTTGTTTTACCGGATTTTTCTAAATTATTTTGGAAAATAATCTTTAATCTAATCTTTAATAAATAATCTTTAGCATTTAATTTTTCAGTTCTGAATTTCTCGAATTTAACAACTGAATGAATAAAATACGCTTTATACACATTTATAAGGTAATTTTTTTTACGTGACAATATCAATAAAAATGAGATTTGAAATAATGTGCTTATATTAATTAAAAAGGTGTGCTTTTACTCTCACATTTAGTTACAAGCGCTTTACTCTGAAAAATATTTATTCATATCATTGAAACATGACACTTAACCTGGGTTTTTATGTTGTATTACGAAGTTTCGTATTTCAGGTGCGTGTTTATTCATTATATTTTAATTGGAACTTTCTTAACACTTTCAGGGGGAAGCAATAGTATATCTGTAATGTTGAATTCACGCCGGAATTTCAGAAAAAAAAAATTCAAAATAAGGAAAAGAATTTTTACAACACTTCCCGCCAAAGTTATAAAAGTGAAATTTAATTAAAAGTTCCTTATCCAAATCTTGATTAAAATGAAACGGGAATAATATATCCAAACATCCCTTAAGATATTAAGAACGACTTCGCACCTGTACAATTTCATTTAAAATCCTGAATATATATATTTTTTAATTTCTCCGCATTGGTTTTGCATATCTATACTAAATAAAAGGAAGTTTCGCTCTGTGTGTTTGTGTATGCGATGGCTAGGAAAATGTGCCGCATGTGCAAAGCTGAAAATTTGAGTGAGGGTAGTCCATCGCCGCTCCTGTTAATGAATGCTCTGATAATGAACTGAATTATTAATTAAAAATCAGAAAGAACTCTCACTAAAAAGTCATCCCTTTCGTTCCGAGTGCTTGCTAATGCCCAGAAACCTGTTGACATAGCGAGATGAAAATGAAGAACGAAAAGCATTAATTTTAGGGATATTTTTGTCATTCTTTTTTAATCTCCATTGGCCAAACCACTTAGTAAAGTTAAAAACTGAAGCCGTGATCGTAATGTTACGTTATAAATACCGAAATCAGATTGAAAAAAATCAAAATGATTCGTATTCGAAGTTCTCATTTTCTCCCATCCGGCATCGTTTCCCTGGGGCGCAATTTTGGAGGTACCAGTTAAGAAAAAATATATATATAAATCCGAGACTATCTTCTATTTGAAGGGGGAATCGGTTTTCAAAAATATGAAATATATCCCTTTCGAAAAAAATCGCGACGACAGAACTATTTGCGAATTACGGAGACGATATTTTTTCTACGGTAAAAGAATCTAAAAGTTCGTATTTTTACAGAATATTTTCAGAGCATCTCTTCAGCCCAGATTTAGATCGCCTACTGAAATTCCTCGGATCAGTAAAATTATCCTTTACAAAATAAAAGGTGTGAAAATTTCGGCGAAAACTATAAAATTCGGAGGGTTTCGACGCGATTTCGCCCCACTTCGGCTCCAGTTTTCACTACTAAATATGCCAATTTTTTACCAAAATTTAAAAAAAAAGGCTTGAATATAGTTGTATTTATAACCTATTTAAATATTAGAGATATCGGACGATATGAACAATTTTTTGTTTGTTATATTAACGGACCCCAGCCGAAAACAAGAAAAGAAGGTTTAAGAAAACGTATTCATTTTTAAACTACACTGTTTAAAAATTGAATTTAAAAAATCAAAAACCCGACTGCGTAAAAAGCGAACTAATTAATTATTTCTCATCAATGTGAAACTATTTTTTATATTACTTACCTATTTCTTTTAATTACTTGTATTGATGACTTTTAAGTTGTGTTTAATTGTTAATTCCTGTCTATAAACACTGTTTTCATGAGTTCTATAGAGGTCTATGGAGGTTAGAGTTGCAGTTAAGCTAGATATCCTACCCACACAACTTCCAGGTTATGTAATATTTAAACGGAGCTTCTGACTGTAAAATAGTCAATGAAAAATCGTCTTCATTTTGAAAGACCTACCCAATGGTATGCCACTCAATATGGTGCGTATTTTTTTCATCTCTACCGCCATTTTGAATTTATAAAAACAACATCTAGCCTATAACCATCAGACGGTTAAGGCAAATCGATAGAGACCTCATTCATTAAAATCTATCCGGCCGTTGGGATGTTTCAAGGGCATAAAGAAATCCACATACCCAGATACGCGTGAAACACATAACCCTTCTTGGCAGTCGGGTAAAACAATTCTGTGAAATTACAGAGAATCTACGGGTAATTCATTATCTTAAGTATTACGTAAAATTACAGAGATTAGAAAAAACAAGATTCTGTTAAATAACAGGGAATTTATTCGGTAAATTATAATAGACTCTGTAAATTAGCATCGCTAAAAATACACGAGACTCTGTAAATTTATTTTTCAAGATAAAGATAATTTAATTTTTTTTTTCAAAATCAGTGAATCACTCAACCTTCAAAGAATTTGAATTCTTAGAGTAAACTTGAACTCTTGTACCTCTTAATTTCTACACAATTTGTTTCTAGCCGCCCTGGGATTTGAATCCGAGACCTTCTGACAGTAGAAGAACACCTTACTGACTAAGCTATAGGAGGTGCTGTTGTTAATAACAAAGTATGTCTTTTATGATTCAGCTGGGAAAAATCTATTATACTTGTGCTTTTCAAATATTTCGCTTTAAATATATTCGTTAGAAAATTCGTAAACGGTTTATTTTAATTTATATTAGACCGATACATAATACTTATTATTTTTTTTTTTTTGATAAATTTTAATTTTCTTAACTAGTTTAAGTAATAAATAAAAAATTTCAATGGATTTTTTTTTTCTTTTGAATGAAAACTTTTGAATCAATTCATTTTTTACAACTATAATGTTTTAGAGTATTTTTCGAAATTGTCGCACACTATTTATTTTTTAATGCGTTAATATTTTTAAAAGAATTTTTAGTAAGAAATAAGAGAAAAATAAACAGAAAAAATGTAATTTATTATTTAAAAGGGATATTTTACGTTTTCATTATTTTATTTATTTTATGTAATATGTTTTTAGAAGATTAATAGACTGAATCCCAGAACAAGAGAGACACTTAGCGACCATGAACTTGGAGAAGCGATAAATCGTTTCTTCTGGTAGTATCACTTCTTTCGTATTTTTCGTTACTCCTACCTGAAAACTTCGTTTTATTGGCGTCTGATGTATTCAAAAATTCGAGATTGAAAAATTAGCTCAGCGGTTTTTTCTCAACTCAACTCCGAATGCTTAGTAATTTGTACTAAGGAAAGTTCTGGAGAAGGGAGACTTCTTGTATTGGTTTTAAATTGTAAAATTAAAATGACAGCAAGTTAAAGTTTGATATTGTTAATATTTGTTCAATTGTTTTTTGCTGTTTTTAGTTATAACATTTGCAAGTTAAAGTACCAGTGTGATTTAGTTTGAAATTGTGAGTATTTGTTCGTTTTTTTTTTTTTTTTTTTTTTTTTTTTGCTGGAAGGTTAAATGACAGTTTACCGATGACTGGGAATTTGCGAAATTATTGCAATTCAACTTTTTTAGAGTTGGGTTTCATAAAAGGAGGTGTCTATTAAGGTATGTTAGTAATTTTAAGCATATTTTGTTGTAATGTTGTATGTTAGCCGATTATTATATATTTCTCATGCATACGGGTTTACGAGTTTTGTACATTTTGAGATTGCTGCACAGCCAGTTTGCTGTATCCAGTTATGATTCTTTTGGTTTTCATGAAGGCACAGCGTTCATACATGCATTTATTAACTGTCGCTTTAACGAGTTTCGTGCATTTATGAGATTGCTGCACAACTAGTTTGCTGTATCAAGTGATGTTTTTTTTTTAGTTTTCGTGAAAGCGCAGCGTTCATACGTGCATTTACTAACTGCCGCTTTTAGGAGTTTCCTACGTTTTTCAGATTTCTGCAGAAATAGGTTGCTGTACTCAGTGATATATATTTTTTTCATGAACGCGAAGGGATCATACTTTCGTAAATTAGAAATGAATTGTACAATGTTTACTGTGATATAGGTTCGTACTTTAAAAAATCGAAATGACGCGATGATTTTCTCTGAAAGTTGTTGAGAAATGAAAATTTTAATCAGTAAATCATTACTTTGATTTTAAAAAGTAGTTTAAAATTTACACATTTTTCAGTAAATTTATGTTGAATTTTTTTTTTTTTTAAATATCATAAAAATGAGCTTTAATGTGTTTACTAATACGTCGTTATTTATAAATGTTGTATTTCCCATTATTCCAAGATGATGACGTAGTTGAAAACAGTCTGGCAGCAGTCAAGAAAGTGGACCAATCACGTCATGTTTCAGGTTGCTGCATTTAAGGTTGGCGTACCTGGGGCTGTTGGCGCGTGTCAGACAAGATGCCAGATTGGGTGTCTCGAGCTGTTCAGGGACCGTGCCGATTAATATTTTTTTATTTCTTTACCGCATTTACCAATGAAATAATAATAATAATAATATTGTAACAATAATAACAGCGTTGAAATAAGATTACGTAATTTACTTTTAATATTACCAAGCTTCTGCCATATGGTGAAGGAAACAACTGCAACTTAATTATTCATAAAGGTCCCCACTAACTCCGAGGAGATGCTTTTTCCCTTTTTAAATTATTTTAAATTAAAAAAAAACAATTTTTAAACTAAATTTTCTTCTTTAATATTTCTAATAAAGTTGTAAAATAATTTAAAAGTGTGTATTTTGAATTACAAGTTTAAACAAAGATAAAAATATTTTTAAATAAAGACATGGAAAACCCTACAAGGAATTAGATATAAGATAAGTAAAATGTCTGTAAAACGATGATCGAGAAACTCAATCCAATGCATTTAACAGGGAACTAGCGTAAAGGGTCTAGCCGGATAAGCATAGCGAAATGACACCCACGGCCGATTTTGAAATAACATGCGTGGTAATAAGGCTCACCATGAGAATACAATATAGGGTGCTTTTAGCCACTGACCTTAAACTGTACTTGAGATAATCAGGAAAGTATGCGCCGGCGTTACTATTTTTCAAATACATTTTTCTCAAAAAGTTCAAATGTTAAAAAAATGAAACAACGCCAATTATTGAAGAATATCTTAGTTCACATTATATATTTTTCACATTTTTACAGAAATTTTAACATAGTAAAATAAATAAAAATATTTTTAAAAATATATTAATTTAGTAATTTTATATTTACACCAACCAAAAAATTACCCAATAATGCTAAATGTATGCCTTTTTAAGAAGAAAAATTCTTTAAAATCGAAGATGCGCTTTTTGAATTATAAAAAAATAATACTAGCAGCTTGCTAAAATATTCATAACTTTCCCTGTTTGCATTTGCAGAAATACGCTACTATCAATGCATTGGTCAATTCGTGACATTTCCACTCGGGCACGATGCGCATTGCGCCAAAATAAGGGAATGCAACTCTTCCCTATAGGTTTGTCTCGTGTATGTAAACATTCTGTTATTTTGGCGTACTGCACATCCTTCTCGCGTAATAACATCAAGTCGACGGTCTAGTCGATTGTGAAGGTGAAGGAGAATAGGGGCTGTAAATATATAAGGTTATTAACGTTTTAGCAATTTCGGAACCCCTCCCAACCATCCGATATCATACGTTATCATTCCTCGAATCCCCTTCGAAGAATGATAACTTATGATATCATAAGACCTAATAATCGTGATGTCAGTGTCTAAAAATTATTTTTATTTTTACATTTGTTTCCCTTTTTTTCTTTTTATACGTTTGCAATGATATACAGATATGGTTGAACATTTTGTATTCGCATATTTTACTAATTTACCTGAAGAGAAGAAATTCATAAAAATATCACTGTTATATAAGAAATAAATTTATATCAAATACCATTTTAAAGAAATACTTATTATTTAAAAGTATTTAATAAAAACTCTTTGTTACATAATGCATTGTACAGTAATATCATCTTTTTGCAGTTAAGCCTTGAGCGAGGCTAAACAGAACTTCTTCTAAACAAAACAGGTGAACAACATTCTTCCCCATCTTTTACTAGCGAAAATAAGAAGTATCATTTGAATCTGATTTCTCTAACAACGAATTGTGTACGCATATGGAAATAGAATATTAATGGTGAACTTTGGGTTATTCCATATTTTGGTATGAATTCTTTTATAATCATTCAATGGTTTTAATAATAATTTTGTATTTTCATAAAACGAAGGAAACAGACTTAAAAAATTAAGATAACAGGTGTAAAAAAAAAAAAAAATACCAAAAAATAAATTTTGGTTTGATTAAATTTGATAATATCGAATGACAACCCCCCCCCCCCCTCCCACTACAGGTATCTTCCTATGTTAAGTGTCAATCTCTCCCACACGAACATACTACCCCCTAAATTGATACGTTACATATATATACACTATACAGCCCCATAGCCTACTTCTATGTCAAAATCATTGTAGGCAAATGTTTCTATTTTGTTTGTCACTTCATAATATTATTATGCGAAAAGGATGCGCAGTACGCCAAAATGACAAAATATTTACAAACACGCAACAAACCTATAGGGAAGTGGTATGTGTGGAAATATTTTCTTATTTTGGCGCACTGCGCATTCTGCCCGAGTGGAAATGTCAGGAATAGACCAATGCATTGATAGCAGCGTATTTCTGAAAATACAAAGAGGGAAAGTTATGAATATTTTAGCAAGTTGCTAGCATTATATTTGTTATAACTCAAAAAGCGCATCTTCGATTTTAACGATTTTTTTTCTTAAAAGTACATACTTTGAGCATTATTCTGTATTTTTTTTTATTTGGTGTAAATATAAAATTACTACATTAGTAATTTTTTAAAGAATATTTTTGTTTATTTTTCTATGCTAAAATGTGTTTAAAAATGTGAAATATATATATATATATATATATATATATATATATATATATATATAATGCGAAATAATATATTCTTCAGTAATTCGCATTGGTTTGATCCTCTTAACGTTTGTACTTTTTAAGAAAAACGTATTTGAAAAATAGTAGCGACGGCACATACGTCGCTAATTATCTCAAAGATAGCTCAAAGTCAAGGGCTAAAAACACTCTGTATTGTGTTCTCATGATAAGCCTTATTGCCACATGTGTTATTTCAAACATAGGCCATGGGGGCCATTTCGCTATGCTTATCCGGCTAGATCCTTTACAGAGAGTCGCGGTTTTTTTTCAGTGTTTTTACAGAATTTTTTAACAATGTAGATATCTAGATGTTTTCACGATTTTTTCTCACGAGATGCATAATCATCATATTTACGACTGCTGAAAATCTCAAGTAGTTCGGACAACAAGGACTATTATTTTTAACCACTGAAACATACAAAATGAAAAGAAAAAGTCATTAACGAGCCATTTTACCACTAAATATCAATAATTTGTCTGGATTGTAGCACATAGGCTACGGAAATATTAAGATTTTAACTCCTAAAAATTTCAAACAGTTTTTACGACAATGATTTTTTACACATTTAAAATAACGAACGAATCCCGCTTCTCCCTCCCTTCTTTCAATATATTTCAAAATTACTCACTGACATCGAAAAACAAAATACGCAAAAAATAAAATACAATACATCATATAATTTCAATTCTCTTTGCAACGCTGAAAATCCATTTGAAAAATACGAAAATTAACCCGTTAAAAAAAAAAAAAAAAATCATTCATCGAAGTTACTTTCCGTTTTTTCCGAGCATTTTACCGCAAGACTAACATTACGCATATTTCTATTAAAAAAATATTCTTAATTTTATAAAATAACTATAAATTTAAATACCATACACTAACCTTTTAGCATATGATCAAGTATCGATTTGGTTCAGGTACAGTCGGATTTAAGGGTGATATAATCAGTTTGAAAAAAAAAAAAATCACTCAGAATTTCGATGTAAAAACATATTAAATAATTAGTTACGCGTAAAACAGTGATTTTTACGGTTAAATATCCCAATTTTAGCACGAACATAGTCGTCGGAAACATACCGCTCTCCCCACCCCTTCCCCCGATTCCCGTTGCATTTATTTCCAGCTTTTTTACCACTAAATATCAGTTGTTCTTTTTTTTCACCGATTTTTCACAGAGTCAACGCGCACGCATTTCACACAAAATCGAGTTAAAGATATAAAATCATACAAATTTGGGGTTCATTTGAGAATATTATCACGGGCCCGGGCAACGTCGGACATGACAGCTAGTTAGAATAGAGTAAACGATGAATAAGTTTTCCAAATCCAAAACACGGCATTTCACAAAGAATTCTTTGAAAAAATTACGATTCTAATTGTCTTCTTCTTATTATTATTCCTCCTGAAGGCGGAAGCGAATAAAGATTTTAATTATATTCGAGTTATTATTTAAATAATTTAAAAAAAGTTACAAATTTAAATGACATCCAGCTTTTATTGAAAATTTTACAACTATAGATATTGAAAAATGTCGCAAAATTAAAGATTTCGTCATTATATTTAACGTTCTAATTTCTAACATCATTCATAATCTTACGCTATATCGCAGTTTTCCGAGGATGTTGAACCCTGTCTATTTACATGCAATGTGTATCCAATTAGTGGAATTGAATTCGGATGACTCCGTTAAATTGGAAAGCGCAGGAAAACATACTTGAATATTTTTTCATTAAATTTATTAAATGGAATGTAAAACTATTCAATCAAAAATTTTATTTCATTAATTCAAAACCGAAATTTTCACTCGTTTTCAATTTAATAAAATTAATCATTTCCGCTATAAATTATACAGAAACATTGCTTGATTTAACCTACACTATTATGTATCATTTGAAGAGAGGTTCTGTTAAAAATCTGTTTTGTTGAATAATTAATTTATGATTACTTTATCTTGGAAACAGCAAATTTTCTTCTACTCATGCCAATATTGAAATAGCTTGCTTCCAGTTTATGTTTTAATGAACAGTATGAAACGATTATATTTAATACTTTTATTCTTAAGGTAATATTTTAAAACCTTTTTACAACAAACATATTTTACATAAATTAAAACATTAAGAAACTGAAAAAAAAGCTTAATCCTTGAAAAGCAGCGTTACAATAGCGTTATACATAATTTTAATAAAAATTTATGCTACATTTTTTATAACTTTATTTTTTACCATTTATGTGAAAAATATGTTTCACATTGCATTAAATTATTATAAAGTGAAAGTTTTCAAACATTCTGGAGCGAAATCAACAGTATATCAGAACAATTGCTTTCCCCGGAAAACACTGGTTTCCAAAAATTAAGGAAAAACAACAAAAGTAGCGATTACTGAAAGTGTTATAAGTAGATTTTAATAAAACTTAGCCGCAATGTACAACACATAGTAAGGTATAAAAAAGCATTAAAATAAATTACCAGACGATTGTGCTGTTTCAGAAATTAACACAACTATAAAATAAACAAAATAAATGAGCCAGTATGATATAGGAAAAATACCTTTAATATGGAGTATGATTACCCCTAGAAGCAATAAAGCACATACAGCGATGTGTGACACTGTCAATTATGCGATCAATAAGTTCGTTGGGAAGTGCGAGCCATTGCTCCTGTAAAGCAGTTGTAAGTCTGAGGAGGGGTATTGAGAGCAGCGACACATCTTCCTAAGACATCTTAAACATGCTCGATGGAATACAAGTCCAGTGATCGAGCTGGCCATTCCATGCGCTGAATTGTTTGGTGCTGAAGATAATATTCTACGACGTGAGCTCTGCGAGGTCCAGCGTTTATCGTCCTGTAACAGGAAATCATTAACTATTGTACCGGCATAAGGGCATACATAAGCATCAAGAATGTTATCTCTATAGACGTGAGCATTCACAGTTCCACGTGGAAAGACATGGAGGTCTGTACATCCGCCCAAAGAGATACCATCCCACACACAGACATTGCATCCTCCATATGAATCTTTTTACGAATGTTTGATGGATGATAGCGTGTTCCACGTTCTCTCCAAATCAATCAGTGCCTACTGTCGCTTTGTAGGCTGAACTGGAACTCATCCGTGAAGAGAACACGCCTCCATTGATCAGCTGTCCAGTGGACATGTAGATGTGCCCACCTTAAACATTCCTTCCGGCAACATGAGGTGAACGGCACACAGATGTCTTGTCGCATCGCATAAAGACTATCTTCATGAAGCCTTCTACCCACAGCAGACTTTCATATCAACCTTCCAGTGGCTGCAGCGAGAGAGAATCTAAGATGAGAGGCTGTTGCTGTTCTATTCCTTCGTGCACATAACCGCAAAAATCGTCATCGGTGATTGTCGTAGCTCTTGCCCGTCCTTGGCTAAACCTTCTGAAGTTCGAACCAGTGGTTTGAAATGGTTTCCAAAGCCTATGAACAACAGAAAGGCTGAGATTTGGCCTTCTGGCAACCTCTGTCTGACTTTGACCAACCTCCAATTTTCCAATAGCTCTATATTGCAGTTATGCGGACAAATGATACCTCGGGGTCATACTAATGAATTGGCTATCTCAGATTACTTATATCATAATCACAGCGACCCCAGCAGCCGTACTCTCTAGCATGTATTTTTATGCTCCTCACAGATGACGCAATCCGATGCAGCGACACTAATTTCTTTTTTGTAATTTTATTCAGTATCTTCTACTTAAAAACATATTCTAATTTCATACGGATACGTTCATTTTTGAACGAGTTCTCTCTCTTTTTGTGATTTTTCCTTAATTTTTGGAAACCAGTGTAGTTTAAAACCACGAATACTAAATAATTGAAAACATTTTTGCTTCTTATGCAGTGAGTAGATTTTTCAAAATTTTAGTTAAAATTTTAAATTTCAGGTTACTTATTCAATGTACTTATGTAGTGTTATTAATTTTGTATTTATTTCCAGCATCAAAAACGTTTTAGTTATTTTATTATTTAAAATTACTTTAGTGCATTTTTAAATAGTAGTTTCATAGCGTAATATATGAATTGTATCAGAACATATTTAAACCCTAATATGAGCAATTTTCGCGTAACAATATATCTAATAATTGGTATTATTTAGAATGTAGACTAGATATAAATTCCTGTTACACTGTTAAACTTTTTTGTAGCAGGTTGAAACAGCTTTTGGTGTTCCCGTAGCTGCAACCATCAGATGGTGAACTCTTATTCCAACATATGGATGTATGATTGAACAGAAGCTCAGAATGTTGGTGCGAGATTTAAAAGGCTTATGATTTCACCGACGCAACCCCAAAAGTTGGGTCAACCTACTACCACAAAACTTTTAACAGTGAATGCTTAAACTATTTCAAAAATTTGGATGAATCATTCTTATTCAAAAGATATTTTGTGGCTAATCTCAAACTCACACTGAATCAAACAACAGCTAAAAAAGTCATTTTAAACTACAGTGAAATACATTTAATACGAAATTGAGGGGACCAATTTTTCTTTTTCGTGTTAAAATAATTTCGCGTTAAAAGGTTCGTGACAAAATTCATAAATATTTTCAACGTCGTTAAATTTTATTTCGATTTCTCGTTAAACTACTAGTAGTCTGCATCCAGGATAAAAATCAAGTAAAGAAATATTGCTTTTTTTTGGGGGGGGGGGAATCATATCTTCTTTTGAAATTGTCTCTTTTAGTGTTCTGAGATCTAACATGTTTGAATCAAATAATCAAAGCTATCTCTAAATCTTCGTGCTTAAGGGTGCTCATACGTTTTCTCTCTGGCTTAAACACACTGTGCTCAAATATTAACGTAATGGGATCCTTGTTTTTTATTACTGTTGATAAAGTAGAATTGGCAATGCCAAACTCTTTCCAGATATCTGTTTTCGACTTTCTTTTTCATCAACGGGATTAAGCAGTTTTATCTTCTTTTGAAGCGAAATAGCTGTTTGTTTTCGTACCAATTCCTCAGCCATTGTGCTCATAAAACATTGACTAGTTTACAAATAAAACACAAAATTCACTGATTCTCACCAAAATTCAATGGTTTTAACAAAAATTCACCAATTTTAACTCATACTAACTAGATCGAAAGCATATTTTTTCGGTGTTAAAGGATTTTTGTTTCGTGTTAAAAGAAAAATATGTATTAAATTGCATAGTATAGTGTCCGGACCACTAGATCATTTCGTGTTAACCGATTTTTCATGTTAAGCGTTTTCGTATTAAACGTATTTCACTGTATTATCGTGTTCTTCATTCGTATAATTCATGATACATTATTAGAAAACCTGCAGTAAAAAGAAATTAAAACTTTTCATTTCATAAATGTTGTAAATGCGGAAGAATCCATAGTAATATATCCATATTAATCCATAATACATCTTTGTTGTTAGTTTAATGTAAATGTTCTTGGACAACGAATCGAATAGCAATTTACAACCGTAATCACATTCAAAATAAAAAAGGTGTTGCTATCCAAAGTACTATTTATTCACAAATTAAAAGATGTAAAATAGACATATGAATAAAATAAATCACTACGTTTCGGTTTAATCTTTAAAACCTTCATCACGGGAAATTTTTTCTAAAATATAAATTGCCAAAAACACTTTATTATTAACTAACTTGATAACAATATTAAGTTCACGATGTAGTTAGAAAACAATAACTCGCTTCCTTTTCTTGATGGCCTTTTAGGTAGCTTTCATTGCAAAAAGCTACCTATTGCAGCCGTTCGGAGGAAAGCGATTTCAAAAAATTTTGGTATATTTTCATCGATCATGACCCCCAGACCCCGAAACCACCCTCCGTTCAAAATTGATATATATATATATATATATATATATATATATATATATATATATATATATTTGACCTATGTCACACTGTAACTCTCGTATTTATGAACCGATTTGGATGTAATTCGGTGTGAACATAGTACACACCAATGTCTCGACCGAGTTCGTTGGCCAGCTTCATCCGCCATTTTGTTTCAAAATGGCGGCCATTTAAATTTTTTTTTTAATTTAAAATTTGAAATGTGGTACCAAAAAATTGAAAATGGAAAAATATTTTTTTTTATGTATTTGACCTTTATACAAAGACTCCGGAGCAGTTTTTGTTTCGTCTATATCTTAAAAAATGGCTGAGTTATAGCATTTTGAATTTCTAGCGTGGCTGACATTTTGAAACGTCCTGAATTTTGTCACGCGGTAAAAGGCGTATTTATGAACCGATTTGGATGTAACTTCGTTTATACAGAGTACATACCAATGTCTCGACCGAGTTCGTTGGCCAGCATCATCCTCCATCTTGTATAAAAATGGCGGCCATTTAAATTTTTAAAAAAAATTTTAATTTGAAATGTGGTACCAAAAAATTGAAAATTGAAAAAATATTTTTTTTCTTATGTGTTTGACCTTGATAAAAAGATTCGGGAGCAGTTTTTGTTTCGTCTATATCTTAAAAAATGGCTGAGTTATAGCATTTTGAATTTCTAGCATGGCTGACATTTTGAAGTGTCCTGATTTTTGTCACGTGATAACAGATGTATTTATGAACCGATTTGGATGTAATTCGGTGTGTACATAGTACACACCAATGTCTCGACCGAGTTTGTTGGCCAGTTTCATCCGCCTTCTTGTTTCAAAATGGCGGCCATTTAAAAAAATTTAAAAAATTTAAAATTTAAAATGAGATACCAAAAATTTGGAAAATGAAAAAGATTTTCTTCGTATGTGTTTGACCTTAATACAGAGATTCCGGAACAGGTTTTGTTTCGTCTATATCTAAAAAAATGGCTGAGTTATAGCATTTTGAATTTCTATTGTGGCTGACATTTTAAAACGACCTGATTTTTGTCACGCGATAACAGGCGTATTTATGAACCGATTTGGATGTAACTTGGTCTGTACATAGTACATACCAATGTCTCGACCGAGTTCGTTGGCCAGCTTCATTCGCCATCTTGTTTCAAAAGGGTTGCCATTTAAAAAAAGTAATTTAAAATTTAAAATGAAGTATTAGAAAATTGGAAAATGAAAAAAAAAAAATTTTGTGTGTTTGACCTTGATACAAAGATTCTGGAGCAGTTTTTGTTTCTGAAAATTTTTTCTTTTGTTTATATCTTAAAAAATAGTTGAATTATAGCACTTTAAATTTCTAGCATGGCTAACACTTTGAAACGATCTTGTATTTGTCACGCGATAACACACGTATTCGCTTATTTCGATGGAAGAAGGCATGTGGATAGTGTACATCAATATCTCAACCAAGTTCGCTGGCCAGCTTCATCAGCCATCTTGTTTCAAAATGGCGGCCATTAATGGCGGCATTTTTTGTTTGTCTTTATCTTAAGAAATGGCTCAGATATAGCAGTTTCAATTTCTAATGTGGGTGACATTTTGAAAAACTTATTTTTTGCCTGCGACAGCATTCGTATATATCAACTGATTCCGATGTGAGTGAGCATGTGCACAGCCATTACTAAGGTCTCGACCAAGTTCACTCATTAGCCTCATCCACCATGTTGTCTTAAAATGGCAGGAACTTTAAGAAATCGCCGAATTTGGCAGCCAAATAAAAGTTAGTTTAAATAAAAGCAGCTTAGATAAAGCTGACTAATTTCGCGAAATTCTCATTCATAATGATTCAGTATTGATAAAAATTAGTATTGAATCTCCTATATTCGGTTTCCACTAAATTGAGCTTCGTGTGTTTGAATAATATAAGTTGGCTTTTTTTAAAATAAGGAAAATGAAAGCTACCTCTTCCTCCCGGCACTGGCCGGAAGGACTTTTTAATAAAGAAAACAATTGTTTAAGACGGAAAGTTTTATGGAAAACAATGAAATTATACAGTGTTATTCCTGTCACTGCAGCTGCCCCATGGAATTATAAGATGGCAGCGTTTAGGTCATTTATCCAGCGTGCCTACCTTGTTTATTCCGAAGGGTTTTTGTATGATGAAATCAATTTCATCGTTAATATTGGTTTACGTCATGGTTATAATTCAAGCCTTATCTATAAATTGACTGACATATATAAAGTTTCCGTTAATCACTCCACCAAATTAAATCACGTTTGCTGAAAGATTCCATATGTTCTCATTTTATTTTAAAGGTTAAAAAAGTTATTCTTGATATTCAAATTTCAACTTGTAGCCTCTAATTATATGACATTATTTAATTTAATGAGTAAAAATATAGATCCAATTTCTCTTCCATTTTTCTCTGGGGTGTATGAAATCCCTTTTAAATTTACAGATGGGACAATCTCCTCCTATACAGGTATGACGAAACATCGATTTTTTGAAAGACTGAAAGTAGACAAAAATGATTTTAAGTTTCGTAAATTTTCAACAGCACTCTCAAGACTTTTCCTTAAAGGACTTATTTCATCTATTGACTTTGACCCTGCTAAAGTTATTTCCAACCAAGTTGTTCTGTTTAATGCTGTTATTCGTGAATCTTTAGAAATTCGTTTAAGGAACCAAGAAGTTTGGAATGATAATGTTTCCTTTCACATCCCTGAAATCTGGCTTTCTATACTGAAAGATCTGTGAAAATTTCCACATTTGTTTTTCAGTCCTTCTTTCTTCGTTATTTTCTTTGGATAAAAGATGGCGCCACTGAGCTGTTTTTTGGGGATTTAACCCCTTGGGGACGAGCTACCGGTATTCGTGCCGGCGTTGTTGGCACTTACATCCCGCGAGACCGGTATTCGTGCCGGCGCTGTTGGCACTTACATCCCGAGCGACTGGTATTCGTGCCGTGAGTTTGGAACGTTTTTCGTTACTCGTATTTCAAAAAATATAACGTACAAAAAAATTTTGTTGATCATATTTGAATTTATATTAGGGAAGATCACATTTCCTACTAACAAGGAAATTAAATGGAATACAATTAATATTTTTTTTATCCATGTGAATTTTGGTTTTTCAAAAAAATATTTCAATGAAAAAAAAGTGTTTATTTCATCATCAATTTATGTTTATGTTTCTGAAACATGATCTCTTTTCGATCATAAATCTTTTACGTGTCTAATAAAGCTTTATTTTTCATTTATCGCAAAAAAAATTCTGCAGCTCTTGGAAGGGAGAATGTGTGGGTCAGCTGATAAACTGAAAACATATGACGTATGAGTATACTTCGTTTGCGCGTCTGACTAAGAGTCGCAATATGCATGCTATTACTCTTTTTTTTCTTTACTTTTATCTGGTTAGAAATGGTTTATTTGTAGATCTACTATGGTTGCGCATTTTCTATTAGCTTTTTTTTCTTTTATCTCGCTTGGAAATTGCTTATTTGTCTAGTTGTGATTACTGAGCTCTGGGATTTGTTCCTTGAGAATAAAAGGGTGTCTCCATTTTATACTTTCTCTTGTTGCGGTAAATTCAGTTGAGCAGTAAAAAAAAATAAAAAATAAAATAAATAAAAAAAAGGAGGGAGAGAGAGACAGAAAGAAAGAAAATTAAGTTACTGATTTGGGTTACTTTGGTTAAATTTTTTAATTTTACCTTCAGTAATTTTATATATCGCTTCAAATTAATTCATTTTAAATTAAATTAACTATATTTAAATATCATGTTTGACAAACTCATTAAAATGTCAAAAAACGCAGTCTTCAGAAAGTAAAATTTCTGAGAGTTAGTGATTGCAACACAATCGTTGAACTGTTGACTTTTCATAAATAAGCGCATACATTAGCGTGTATATTTCGAATTAATGGTCAGTTTTAACCAATATAATTTAATACATTTATTCGTTATATTTAATTATATATATATAGGGCTGTACTTATATAACTTTATCATCTTTTTTGGTAATTTTAAGTTTTCCTCTCCCCCCTTACGATAGCATACGTTATCATCCCTCGAACCCCCCCCCCCCCTATAATGATATCGTTTACAATGTCTAATTTTTTTTTTTTTTTGATTTTTGGAATTTTTCTCTTTTGTTTGGAGGGATATACAAATATGGTTAGATTTATTTTTCGCATACTTCATTGATTCAAAATGGAGAGAAGTTTATACGTGAAATAACTTTATATCAAATAACATTTAAAAGAAATAGTATTTAAAAGAATTTAATAATAGCTTTTTGTTACATAATGTAACAACAGTAACAATGTCTTCTTACACTTGCGTCCTTACAGGACGGGGGGGGGGGAGGGTGTAAACATAATTTCGTATCAACAAAACAGGTGCGCAACATTCTTTCTCTTTCATTTACTTGCAAACACAAGTATCATTTCAAACATATTTCGCATATGGTATATTGAACAGTGGATTATATATGCATACACATATGACAGAAGAATAGGAATGCCAAACGTTGGGGGTATTCCATATTTTGGAATTAAATAATTTTATAATCATTTAATGATTTTAATAATAACTTTGTATTCTTATAAAAATAGATAACATACTAAGAAAGATAACACACTATTTTCATGTAAAGAACAAATTATAAATAAAAAGAGAAAATTTACATACCAAGTTACAAATAAAAAAAAAGAAAAGTTTGGTTGGATCAAAAATAATAACGATATCAAAAGACAAATCGCCCCTCCCTATAGCGATATCATGTGCCAGACCCCCCCTCCCCTGAAATGATAACGTTATATATGCACAGCCCCATATATATATATATATATATGTATATATCCAATTTTAAAAATACTTTTAACATTAATCACATTTTTGATAAGTATATTTTAAATTATTACTCAGTTTCTTTCATTATTTTTAATTATTATTCAATACTTTTAATTTCATAAATTTATTTATATTTTTAAATATTTCTAATACATAAGATATACATAAATATATATTAACATCAACAAATTCATTGATGAATGTATTTTAAGTTATCATTCAAGTTTACTCATTATTATCAAATACTCTTTATTTGATATTTCGTTTTATTATACGTAACTATATATTTTTTCTTTTATTTTAAAAATATTTTTAACATTTAACAACTGTTTAGAAATGCATATTTTAAAGTGTAGCTCTAGTGTATTTATTATTACTTATTATAATTCAATACTTTTTATTTGATAGATATATTATGATTGATTATATATTTACATGTAATTTTTTAATTTTCAAAAATATTTTAAATTAAATTAAGCATTTTCATTTTTTTTTATGTATGTCTGTATATTAAGTATTAAAATGTAGCATGCACAAGTTGCTTACAAGTTTTATTTAACTATTTTATTTGTGAATAAATCAGCTCTATTAAAACACTTATTTTGCTTAAGGAATGTGTTAGAAATAAAAATAAAACTATTATTTTTTTAACAAAATTATTTTTTATTTGAGCAAAATGTTTCATATGTTGCTATATGAAAGGCACGTAAGTATTTTGTGACCATATTATATTATTTTTTAACCTAAAAAAGCGCTTAAAATATGCATTATATATGCTTAAAAAGTCATTTTTGTACTGAAATAGTTGAGAAAATAGTTCAATTTTTTGCGTGAATATATGTAATAACAACTTATTCCATGCATGTGTATCTCAAAAGGTTATATGGAAAAATGAATCTTTTATAATTTTTTTAAAGAACACTTTGCAAGAGTTAGGCTTAGCTTCGCAAAATCCTCCGCCCCAGAAGAAGAAATCAAATTTTCCCGCTCCGTCCACAGATGCGCACTTCAGAATGCGCGCGCCGTCGCGAACAGGTTAAGAAGTTTCCGTTAGCCTGTTTATAATTTTGAATTGATTTTAAGATGTAGCATATAAAGTGTTTTTGTCGATTTATATATTAGAAAATTTTTCTCCTGATGAAGGTTTTAAAGATTAAACACAAACGTAGATATTTATTTTATTCATATGTTTATTTTAAATCTTCTAATTTGTGAATAAATAGTACGTTGGATAGCAACACTTTTTTATTTTGTATTCGATATTACAGCGTAATGTCCTTAATTATTAGTAATCACATTTCTATTAAGATTCATTCTATTTCATAAGAATTTAATCTTTAAAGGGTACAATAAAATATGTATATATTTCATCAGACAATTAGGCCATCTTCCAGAAACATACATTTTCAGTGCTAAATTTTCCCAAAACAAATTTCAAATTAAGGGGATTTGATTAGGATATATTTTATATTGCTTGTGAATTATCTAACATCATGCCAAGATTTTTACAGACTGTAAGAAAAAGTTGTATTTTTGCATTGTTTCTAACCATGATGAGCAAGGAAATGATATCCATGGGCTTTAAGTCATTTTCGTAATTTTTTTTATTGCATACTAAATAGTAGACAGAGTGTTGCTGAATTAATCCATTTATGCCCAGCGTCCCATTTTTAGTACGTTTCGAATTTTAATAAATTTGTATGATTTTCTTCTTCCTTATAACATTACAATTGTATGAAATAATTACTTATAATTGTCTTTACCTGTTATCGATACATGACAGCTTAAGATGGATATTTTTGCGTAAATAAAGGCTTTTTTCGGTGTTTATAGATTTTTAATTTTTCATGCTGACGAAATTTAAAAAGTAAGTTTATTTGTATTTTTTCTATCAAAGATACAAATAAATATGTCAAGCTTGTAGACTTCTTTGAAATACGTATTTTTTTTTAAATTGTGAAATTATTTGTTGAAGCCTATTTTTTATGCATTTTTGTAACGTGCAAAATATAGGGCGATAGGCATAAATAGGTACATATTTTTATTAGACATTTAGGAGAGAGCTATTTAGGTAACGTCCATTTCAAGATTATTGTGAAATGAATTGTTTTTAAGCCTCAAAAACGAATATTCTTAAATTATTATTAATAATACTTATAATGTTATTAGTCTCTGTAAAAAAAAATAAATATATTATTTTAGCAGTTCATAAAAGTACTAATTATATTATATAGTATACAATTTAAAAGCTTATTTTATATAAATTTTAACAAAACATATAATTATGCATATTATACTATTATAAATATTAGGCATATTCTCATATTTAGATGTTTACGTTTTATCAAATAAATACAAAAAATATTTTAGCGTATTGTTTTTTCGTATTGTTCTAGTTCATTTTGCAACATTTTAAAGTGATTTTATCAACAAATTTGAGAAAACAAAAATTCAGGCATAAATCGGTTACGTTTTGCATAAATAATATTGCACGTTATTCCATTTTATTTCACAATTTTATCATCCTTATTTGTTTTCGTCTTGTCGATGGTACTGACGACGTAATCTTTTCGATTGCTATTTTTTCATAGTTTTTAAAAATATACATAATACAAAGAGAATACTTGCAACATATGTTAAAAAAGACTAAAAAGCTTCTTTTGCATATTAAAGTTTTATTTTTCTGTCATTTTTTATCTATTTAAAAAGCGGATCTCTGAGTGTATTATCCATATGAAGAGTTGATATTTTTTATTATTAAATTATCTACATGTATATCGAATCATATTTTTGGCATAACATTTTTTTTAATTTGCAATTCTTTTTGCATAAATGTTCTGGAAAATTCAGACTCGATTTTTAAAATTGGCACTATGTGTATGAAGGATGTCTGAGCATACTAAATCATTGAAAGAACAGACAGTGTAGACCATCGTTTCAGAAAACTGTCTGCAACGAGCACAAAATATACTGGTACAAAATGAATAAATTGTACGGATTCGACTTTTCATTACAATTCGCTGAATCCCGACAATTTCTGCTTTTATTTCCTCACTTTACCTCAAAATGCAGAAAATTCATTTACCTAACACATAAACTACCTGTAAATTTCTAAATTTGAACTGCATTTTTGTCGTATAACAGGGTTGCTCCTCCAACTGTGCTGCCTGAAACTTTTCGTATTAGAAACGGAATTTTTGCGTATGTCATTCTCTCTCCTAAACATGAAAACTTTACGAAAACATTTTCTGAAATTCTCCAGTCAAAAGATTGACTTGTCTTCAAATATGAGAAAAGTCTTTTGAATCACAGGGGTGTTCCGTCAACTTGTTGCCTACAGTTTTGACGATTTATTACTATTTCTCAGTCTGTGCACTGCCAAATTTTAATAATTTACAGCATTGCTAGCAACATACTTTTTTAAAACCATAAGGAAAATGTCGCTTAAAACATTCTGACTTTATCCTCTATGAATTCATACTCTACGACCACAAGTATTATTTAACTCCAGTAAAATTAGTCTGCACGGAAACATATTACATTTTATTCATGTTATAATAAACTATAAAAACTAAAAAATATGATTAATAGTAAACACTAGAAGACAATTAATTACAACAAAATTTATAACAATGATGTAAAATATAAATTTAATCACATAAATGATGTAAAAGATATATTTTAATTATTGAATTACCTTTACTAATATATCTCAGGGAAATGCATGAGCTTTATCAATATTTTCTTCTTTTGTTTTCAATCAGCCTTATTAAAAAAATAATTTGCATTATTATTAAAAATTTTCAATATCCTCTTAAATTCGATAATGCATTACGCTTAGTAAATGTAGCGCAGAAAATAAAAATTCCATAAAAATACCTTAGAGAATTCCTTCCTCCAAACTGTATAAGATTTAACTTTTGAGCGAGAATATACTTTTTATAAATTCTTGATGTTTCGAAGAATTTAAAAAAAATTCTTTCCTGATGAATAATATTGAATTTTTCTTTCAAACTCATCCTGAAGAAGGAAACATTATTTTTCTTAATAAAAGCTAAAGCTATTTACCTTATTCATTTTTCATAAGAAATCTTTCAATTTTATATATTTCTTTAAAACGTTTTCTACAAAAATAAATTCTTATTACTTTGAAAAATAAATTCTTTTTTGTCATATTTTATTATATTTATTATTACAGATTTATTTAAGAAATTTCTTTCGCATGGCTTTTATGTCTCAAAAATTTAGGTTGTGATTAAAATTCTCACACATATACTTTAACACAATAAAGAATGACATTGCGTTTTCGCAACGTTATGTTTGGGATTTTTTTTTTTTTTATGTGAATGTTTTTTTCAACAAATTTGCTATCATATATTAAAATAGCAATTAAGGCATATATATTAAGTGATATATGACTTCTACTTTTAATGGGGAAAATGTTAATTGATTCCAGTTGTATAAAATTAGAAATATGAATGAAATAGTACGGAATCTTTTCGAAATTTTTATCGTTAAATTTCGGGTAATGTTCATAGATGCACTATAAAGAATGAAATAAAATTCAGCAATTCAAGATAGATATTGTAGCAGTAAAACTATAACTGTGTGTAGTAAATGTATGTAGTAGGATTAATTTGGGTAAATTGGCCACTGGGATAAGTGGGTCATGCCCCTCAAACTAAAATATGTACAGGATATTTCACACTTATTTGCATTGATCATAACACATTTCATCACACGGATGGGTTTATGCATTTATTTGAGCTTTGTTTCATCTATTATTCAGTTTATATAACTAATATAAAACAGATCTCCAGAAAATTTTCTTTAAAGAATCCAACCTACATTTTTCCAAGAGGTGTTTCCAGATTAGTTTTCATTATATTTTAATGTTTATAAACTGCTGTGTAACGTTTAACCTAAAATACATACTGCAATTTGAATTTTTACAAAAACTGTTATTAAGAAGTGGTTAAGAGGAGGGATCCCTCTTATCCCACTATATAAATTTAAATAAATTTCTGCATTATGGCTTATACAAGATGCCTTAAATTGCTATATTACTTATCGTTACGTTTACTTTTTCAAATTGAAAATGGTCACCTTTAAAAATCTAAACGTAACCGTAACTGCTTAAGTGTTTTGTTTATAAATGGTGTAGTGTACTTTTAAACACATTTTTGATTTTTGACATAAAAGACAATTATGAAAACCTAGAAGGAATTACTAGTTTAGCTAAAAAACTGCTAAAGTAGGTGACTATGTATTTGTGAAACTTGCATTTACAAAAACGATAAAGTATTATCAGAGCTGCCAAGGGACACTATTTTTTAATTCTATCTCGCACAACTTTTTTAAAAAAATTATTTCACATGCACTTTGACAGAATTTGCAAGAGAAATATACTAAAAAAATTATTTCTGAAAAATAATGGCTTGAGTACAATATAAAAATAGTCATACGTGCAGTCCTGTATTGTGTAGCTCTAATTATAGAAGTTGATACAAATGAAGAAAAGATAATTGCTAAATTTGCAAAAGAAAGAGAGTTTGTGACACTTTTTGTTGGATGTAGATAATGTTGTAATTATCACTGAAGATGAAGTAATAATGATTCTCCCTCAGCTAATTTTAAATAGTTGCTGCCATTTAGTGTTTCCAATTTTTTTTTTCAACTGATGTGCCGAAATTCATCTTAATCAACCGTATTATGTTTCGTCAACACTGTTTTATCTGTTAAAGTAAAACATATGCCTTTAGACTTTAAAAAAATTTCATAGATGTACTTGTTTTGTTTTTTCCTTCTATAATTACCTGTCATACTGATCTTAATGTAAGTAGATACCTCGTACATGGATACACTTGGAATCAAATTTCATATTGAAGATTGCTATACTTTATCAAGTAACACCTACTTACCTCTCATTTAGTTTACTTGTTTTAATTTTAAATAAATCGTGGTGGGCCCACTCATCCCTTCTTATGGGGTAAGTGGGACACATACCTGATTTTTTAAAAGAAAAGCAATTAAAGAATATTTAAAGCATTATTATAGAAACTAATGATCAATATTTGTTTATTAATATAGTCTTAAAAAAATAAACTGATAAGTTCAAATGAAACTGTTTCAAAATTTTTGTATAAGCCTTCAAAAATGAAGTATTCCAAAACGGGTTTTCGTTTACCCAAACAAATCCCACATCTACATTGTAAATGCATCATTCATTTTCATAGGGAAAAAATGTAGTTTATTTGTACTGACGTTCCGTTTTCACAACGTATCATATCTCACATAAAAAAATTAATAATATCGTTTTTTTTCTCTGAATTAGTCATATGACAGCGATTTTCCAAAAGAAGGCTCCACAATTTCAATAAAAGAAACATTGCTTCAAGTAGTCACACCACTCTAGAATTTAGTTTGATAACTTTTAATATATGATGATAAAGATACATAGTTGACAGCTTAAACACATCTATGTAAAAATTTATATGCAGTAGATGAAATCTGCTCGGGGAAAAACAACAACACGCGTACATTTTTCACCACCTCAGCTTCCCGCATCTCATGAAGAGCTCCGCGCGAAAAAAAAGCAGTGAATGACGAAAAGTTGGAGAGTGCCGGCTAGTACTGCCACCTAACGTAATGATCTTTAAGTATTACCCTCTGCATCCTCCCCCTCTGGCTCCTTAGACGTCCCGGCAAAGGACCAGGAAAATTTTTTCTTTGTCCTACCACATTTACTATATGGATTAACTTGTTGGTTGGTAACATTGGACAGATATATTTTAATTTTCTAAAGGAACATCAGGAGCTTGTAAACTGTCAAATTCATAGTAAGTAGGTGAACACTGTGTTACCACTACAAAGAGCCCGTCACGTCAGGGACTGAATTTGGCGGTTCTTTTCTGACCAGCCTTGCTAACGGGATGGAATTCTACCGATACATAGTCACCAGGGGTATATAGAGGTCCTTCTCTCTGGCTTCTGTCCGCATGCTATTTTCTTTTGTCTTGGCGTTGTTCGACCAAGTCTTTCACTTGCTTGGTGAAGTTAGCAAATTTCTATAGATAAGGCGTTATCTCAGTCAGAAAATTATCATTGTTAATTACAGGTCTGATATCATGACGAACGTCATCAATGGTGCGAGGTTCGCGACCAAAATGTAGAAAAGCACTCATTTGCCCTGTCATGTCGCATTTGGTTGTGTTCATAGCAAACCTGATTGTAGACAATTTTTCTGCCCATGAAGTGTGTTCCTTTCCAAGGAGTAAAGCTAAACAATGTTTGCGATCACTGTTTTTTAGTTCAACCGAATTTGCTTGTATATGATGCACTGGAATTAAGGATTGTTTCACATCCAGAAATTCACATCACTGACAAACTGAGGACCGTTATCATAAATTATTCTTCTAGGAAGACCGTTCCTGAGGAAAACTGTTTCTATAAGACTTACAGCGTTTTCTTTGGCTTTGGCAACATTCACTGCGAAAAGTTCTGCCCATTTTATAGAGCAATCTTCTACTACGAAAAACCATTTTTTACAGTCTTTGTTTCAGGTAAGCGTCCAAACACGTCAATGGCAAGGGTTTCGAACCGTTGATAGTATATAGTTGTCTGTAAGAGTCCAGCAAGCTTTGTGTTACTAGCTTTGCAACGAAGGCAACCTACACAGTTTTTGACATGGTTATGAAAATTCTCATACCAATCCAATAGTATCTTTTGGATATTCTGTGATATGTCGCTTCAGCTCCATAATGTCTGGCTGTTGGTGAATGGTGATGACTTTTTAAATTTTCATTTCGTTAATGTACAGAAACGACTAGTTAAATTTTCATTTCGTTCACGTACAGAAACGACTAATTATGCTTCTTCCGAATCGGAATCTGGAGCATAGCGATACAAAACTCCTTGGTTTAAAAGATATCCTCGCTCAGTACAATTTGCATAGTCTGTGCCTTTTTCATTGGACTCGAAAGCTTAATTGATTTTCCTTAAATTATCATCTTTTAACTGTTTTTCTCGAATATTCATTGAAGACCTTTTCGGTATCTCAATAGAGACTGTACAGATTATACAGGAAGGTTCCTCGTGTCTACAATTTGGGCGTAACAACATGTATTTTACCAGGAATGTATTGAATCTTCATGTTGTAAGATTGGATTTGTAGAGCCAATCAACCTGATGGCGACTTTAAATTCATCAACCAGTTCGGTGGTTGGTGATCCGAGGCAACAGTTTCCTCATTCCCTTCTATGTATCCACGAAATTTGTTTAAGGCCCAACTACTGAAAGTGCTTCATGCTCTGTTGTGAATAAATTCTTTCAGCATCATTCGATAAACGACTTGCATATTCGACTAGGTGCTCTTCCTCCTTGTGTTCTTGAAGAAGTACCGCACAAAGGGTATAACTACTGTCATCTGTTCGTAAGATGTATCGCTTTGCGCAATCATTCTGTTTCAATAATGGAGGACTTGCCAATAACTGCTTCAATGTTTCGAAAGCACTTTTCTTTTCCTTTTCCCACTTCCAGGAGGCAGTCTTCTTGGTCGCGTTCCTCCCTGGCACTTTCTGGAATTTTCTTGTGCTGAACGAACAGAATTCTATATTTTTCAGCGGTCAATTTGAATCGTTCCAACAACATTGCTTTGATGTGTTGGTAGTCACTCTAATAAAATAACACAGGTACTTATCTCTTGTTTACTGCCACACGCATCTTTATGAAGACTTTTAGGATATAATATATTCCCTCTGTGTTCAGAGATTCGACATCTCGGTAACAGAGCATTAAAATACCTTTTTTTGCTGTACTAATACTTATATACAATAAAACCTATTACTATTTCGTAGAACCTTGCGAAGAACAAACAGCATCTTTGTAATTTAAACATGACTTCGCTGCTCTCAGAATCGACGTCTGACCAGCAGATGTTAAAACATTTTTAATAAAACAATTTTTTTCTTGGATAGAACAGCAACACCTGCTCTTAATCTCTGTTCGTTTTCATTCATGATCCACGTTAGGCGCCACACAATGACATCCACATTCCAAAAGTAGGCTCCCCAATTTCAATGACATTGCTTCAAGTAGTCACATCACTCTAGAAGTTGGTTTGATAAAATTTAATGTATTGTGATAAGGATACATAGTTGAATTATTAAACACATCTATGTAAAATTATATAATACATATGTATAAATTTATATATAGTAGAAGCGCGTAAATAAACTCCGCGAGTAAATAAACAACAGGTAATGACGAGAAATTGGGGAATGCGCGTTAGTGCTGCCACCTATCGCAATGACCTTTATTTATTACCCGCTACAGTCATTAATATGTATAAAATAAAATTTTATTTTATTTGTTTCAAAAATAAGAAGCACGATCCATAATGCGTTAAAGTATCTATAAAATGTGAGAAGGTGAAAATTATTAACTTTCTCAATTTTTCTTCATAGAGGGCTGGCGACTTAAACTTTAAATAAAGTTTTTCCTATTTTAGTAATATCACTTTTTCTGCTTCTAAATTTTCCGAATTTTCTACAATTAGTTAAACAACATTTAAATCTTTTCAAATAAATATACACATTCATTTATTATGTAACTAAAAAAGAATATTCTTCTTACGAAACAGCAAGCCATGTTTGATAAAAAACAATTTACCTATTCGCTTGTCTTTGATATGTTATATAAAACATGATTCTAATGTAAAATTATAATAAAATAATTTAGGAGTAGAAAAATCCCAATAACATAAATAGATTATCATATCCAAAAACACATAGTACACAACTAATTTATAAAGAAATAAAATTTAAATTTGAAAAAAAAAATAAGAAAATTTAAAATTCTTCTATAAAGTTATAGATAATTTTTTTAAATCGCTGCATTTTGGCTTCCTACAAACTACCTAATTAAATTTGAATACTGGTGGTTCATATCGTAACTAAAGATTAGAGCAACGATGAAAGTTAATGTTTGCAGTGCATTTTCTCAAAGTTTGATATATTGTTATTCAGATATAGTCTTGTACTAAGTTGAGCAAAAAGTTCTGGGAAATTTGTGAATGTTGCGTTGTTATGCGCAAATTAACAACAAAAGCAACAAGAACTATTCTTCAAAGTAGAGACCATCATAGTCCACGACTTTCTGCCAGATTCCGGATTGAAAGTATTATGGCGGCTGCTTGGAATCGAAAAACTATTGAAATGCTTCTTCAACTTCATTAAAGGATTCAAATCGACAGCTCTTGAAAAAGTGTTGCATTAATCGAAAGAGGCCATAATCCGATATAGCCATGTCTGGACTGTACCGCTAGCAATCCTACATACGATACAAATTCTGATATCTATTAGATGAAAAAAAATTCCCAGAACTTTTTGCTCAACCTAATATTTTTAGCGAACATTTCGAAGTTTGAAAACATTTTTGTATTCATGTATCCTAAACATAAATTTTCACTGTCTTTTCATGACGAACTGAAAAGACAGTAAAAAATTACGTCATTTTGTCGAAATTATAAAAATTTTTCGACGATATCGAAAAATGCACAACCTATATGTTAGATTGTTTAGCTATTTTCCCCGGCCACGGTGAGTTTGGCCACAAAAATCTTGCGAGCAAAATTGATTATGTTCTGTCTACTGGTTCTTGTTTTCTCGTATGGAGAGAGGATATAATTTAAAGACCCCTATTTCTCAAATCTTTATCTCAACCGTATATCTTGGCTTCTAATGCTTCTATTATTAAACTTCAAGTATCAATATTTTTGTCCGAATGGGCAAATCCAGGTGGATTGTTTCTAAACGTTGCCGATAAAGGGTCACTTACTTTGTTTATTCAAGTTTTAACTACATTCCTAGACCAATTTATAACTTTTTAAATGTTTCGTTCTCTGGCAAACAAAATAAATCACACCACATCATCCGCAAGAGGGCACTACTCCGTCGAATCCTATTTTATTCAATTCTGGAAAACTTTTTGCTCTGTATTCCCAGGAGACATTTATTTCTTTTTGCGGCTTGCTTTTTTTTTCCAGTTTTTCCTATTTTTATGGCTACACTGTTGAGGGCCCACGCTACCGGGTTCTGTTATCAGAAGATTTTACATTTATTTATTAAGAACTGCAAAACTTGGATTGTGATAAAATCATTAATTCGGTACAGCGGGAACAAATCCTAAAAAAAAAAGTGTCACTCAAATAGGATCAAATCGTGTTTTAAAACACTGAAGAGTTCAATAATTTTTTTTAACTCAAAGCTTGGACAACGCTAGGTTACGGTAGCAATGTTACAACAGATAGAGAAAGAAAAAACTCTTGAATGTGGAGCTGAGGAAAATAAAAATAACGACATAAAACGGTTACAATAGAAGCACTATCAAGCAAGGATGAAATATAGTCATTAATAAAGTAACCTTTAAAGACTCAACTGGACAAGTTCAAACAAGACATATTGACTAAAGGAATCATACAAGGACTAGAAAAGTCACTAGGATAAGACGAAGATTTGCAGAAGACAACAGGGAAAGTGCTGATGAGAAGCAGAAAAGAATAACACTAATCCATTACTAGAAGTTTTCACATTCGACATATAAGCACAGAAAGTGGCCAATTAAAATTTCCCACCACTTCAAAGAAAATTCCGCGAATAATCCCTACTCAAACAGATTAAAATACTTGGATCATGCACATTTAAAAAACTATATGAAATTACGAAAGACGAGTTGAAAGTGACTTACTGTATAAGTTAAAAGACAGGAAAAATAGTTATTCAATGTGAATCGAGAGAAAAAATAAAAACATTCAAATCACATTGGAGAAACGAATCACGTGAAAGTAAGCAAAAGAAGACCACAAAAATAAGACTCTTGATATTTGTAGCACTGACAGCGCCAACCCCAGCATACAGTCCCAAGAAAGATAGGACCTAGACTAAAATGTAATGTAATACTTGAAAGAACATCTCCAAACACCACTAGACGAACTTCCACAAAAAGCAGTTGATTACAAATAAAAAAGTCTATTCAGAGGACACAGCGATACAAAAAACGTAGCGATAGAACTATCAGAAGTGGAGGCCCGCAAAATGAACAAAAATCTAAGATATTGGTTGGGTTTAATGCATGCTTGCTACGCGATTTTGTATCTGGTTTAACATTTTATCATTGTCAGCCTATAACACATTCCTCTTAAAACTGAAATAGGCATATAACTTGTTACTTTCTGTAAAAACCAGTGTTGTCGTAATAAATACCATATTGTACACATGCTCTTACATATATAACGAATATCTAAATCAATTACACAAATACCTGGCGTAACTAACAATCTATATTCAAGGTAACACAAACTAATCTAAATAATAATAAAACAGGTACTGGTTTTTTTGCGACAAACCTGAGATTTACCTTAGCCTATATTCAGGATGCCTACCTCCTAAAGGGTAGACCTCTTGGGTTACCAAAAAATACTGCTTATTATAGTTCAGCGAGCAAAAACAGTCACATAATATTTTTTTACAATTCACTCAAACATTACTCGCTATTTAAACTACAATAGAATCTTTATAAATATAACAATAAATAAAACATTGAAAATAACATTTGACTCTCAATAAATCCCCTTCTGCAGAACTGAAGGCCGGTCTATACGCATGGGATAAATGCCCATATAATAGTATTTTTTTTGCTCTTGAGAGACTTAAGTGAACACAACCCATTATGGGATCATTGTATATAAGACGCAAGTTATCCTAGTTGACTGCATAAATTGCAACAGATTAATCGTTCTAAACAACACAACTCGCAAATCCATCATTGAGCTTCGCTGCTTGGAGGGAAGTACACGTTCATTACTCCTATTACATCCTTGCGTTTGCCATGGAAAGTGTTTTATACTCTTCAATTTGAGCCCATATATCAATTGCAGTTGATATTGCCTACACATTCCTGAACTTACTGCTGGGAAACATATAACAATAATATGTTCCCGCACCATTTTGGTTAAGTCAAAGTACAGTTGCGTAATTTGTTATTTCTGTTTGTACATTTTTTTTTTTTTATAAAATATAATTATGAGTGTAAAATTATAATAATTATATTTTCGAGTAAAATAGGAGTGTAAGTTCATACAAAAATTATTAAGTTGATTTTAAATATTAAATATAAATTTTTAAATAAAATATTTTATAAATTTAAGTTATTTTAGAATTTAAGCATTTTTTTTCTTTTCTTTCCCTTAGAATTAAATGCAATTCTAAATTTAACACATATAAATATACATAGTATTGATAAATTTGAGTGTGTGAGTTCATATTTTTTTTTTTATATAATTTGGCCAACTTAACATAAGAAAACGAAATAAATAAATAAATATATTTATATATATTGGCTTTTTTTTAAATTAAAATATGTAGTATGGCTTAATAAATTAATTTATTTAATTTTTTTATAGTACATACAGTAATTATTTTAAAAACTTGATCTATATAAAAAAAAAATAATAAATAAATACAATAAGATAGCAAGTTTGTATACAATATTTTTCTGAGTATGATTTGAATACATCAGATTAATTATGTGAAAATATTCAAATTTTAAGTGTATAAAAAAAAATATATATATATATCAAAATATAAAATGTCATATTACAAGCATTGTATTTACTTTTATTCATTATAAAATGTGTTTTAAATGAAACACTGTGTCATAAGGTTATATGTAATGAAATGATATGTCAAATGTATATGCCATTATTTTTCCTGTATTTAGGTGTATTTCGGCATATTAATTTCATACAAAATTATAGCTTTGAAAGTATTTTTGGGCACTTAAACTGTAAATTTACAAAGTTATTAAACATGTGTGTGGTAAAGAAACAATTCTTCGAGGAAGATGTCAGATTTTCAGTACAGATAGATGTCTTCTAGGAATGAAAGTGTCAACAGACAACTATGAACAATCATGCGTTGAACTGTCTGTTATTACAAATAGAACTTTTCTAAAATATACCAGAACTATTGAACATTGATTATGGTAGGCTGTGCTCAAAACTGTGTAGATACACCGTCATATGGACACGGACATTCTTTTATGCTTTAAAAAAAAAATAAAACTAGCAATTAGTTTTATTTATTTTTTTCTGACCAACCGAAGAGATGCTGGGAAACATATAAAAATAATATGTTCCCGCACCATTTTGGTTAAGTCAAAGTACAGTTGCGTAATTTGTTATTTCTGTTTGTACAAATTTTTTTTATAAAATATAATTATGAGTGTAAAATTATAATAATTATATTTTCGAGTAAAACAGGAGTGTAAGTTCATACAAAAATTATTAAGTTGATTTTAAATATTAAGTATACATTTAAAAAAAAATGTTTTAGTGTAAAATGAATGTATAATGTTGAATATAGTTCGGATCTCAGATAACAACAATAGCCAGACGCCATGGTGTCGTTTTATGACAAGCCAGTGGAAAGTGGTGTATAATTAGAAATCGTAAAATAATAAAAATGTTGGAATAAATTTATGGCCTTAATAAAAGTGTTGGAATAAATTTATGGTTTTTAGACCACCCAAACTTTTAGGCATATAATAATATTAAAGTATATGTAAGGGGCTATTGCAGACTGTTAGCTAATAGGTCTATCTAAGGATAATAAAAAATCTTCTCCCATACAATAAGGGAGGACTATACAAATAGTTCCACCCACTTCCAAGAGATGGTGTGAAGGAGGAAAAAGTTTGGAAAAAGAGAGTCTAAGAAAAGATGCCGAAGACGCAAGAGCGATCCTGAAAGCCCATGTAATGCATCAATAGAGCCCTAGTAATGCCCAGGCGAGATGGACATATCGGAGAGAGCCTAAGCAAGCCTAATTGACCTGATGATGTCTTCCTGGTGTTAAAATAAAATGGATTGGTCTTCAGCGGTCCGGAGCTATTCTCCCCGTCATCCCGATTTCGCCGCTCTGATGAAGAGATGAATCTGGATGATGTTTGGATTTGATCCTTAGCATCGCGACAGTTCTAAATCTGATGAATGAAGGTCACCATCCCGTATATAATACAAGCTATTAAATTAATCTTTTTCTTTACCACTTTAATTATATTGGAAATTATAAATATTCTTTTATGATATTTTATGGTAAATGGCTGTCTGAGATCCAACAAAACAAAAATTAAATATATATAAGGAGTTTAAGAATATAAGACAATTATTGCTTTTAATAAAAAAATATATATATACATAATAATAAAACTAATGAAATCATTTTGTTAATGATCAAATCTACATATATCAATGATCAGCAAACAAAAGTTTTGCTTTCTTTTTTTTTTTTTTTTTTGAACCATTTAATGTGTATATGTATATAATTGTGCTTAATGTAAATAAAAAAATATTTAATCAAGAGTTAAAAATCTCTGTAATTATTTACTTGATAAATGTTTAAGGTGTGTCATTTTATTTTACAGCTTAAATTGAGTTTAATTCATAAGTGGAAGAGCTCACCTAAATAATTCACAACGCAACCTTTTAATTTTTATTTGTAATTAATTAATTTGATAATTACAGTTTTACGCGAATTATAATTTAATTTTAAGATATTTATTCGCATAGCTCTTCTACTAGAATTTTATTATTTACGATCACTTATTTCATTTAATATTTTAAAGGTATATAAACTTATATACCAATTTACTATGAGGTTGCTTGGATGATTGGGATTAATTGACAATTTTTGTGTAGAAATTAAATATGAGATAACAAGTGTAATTATCTGTCTAGCATCCCCCCCCCCTCATAAAGTAAAAAGCACTTACTAAGACGAAATTATAGAACTGATGATGTTCTAATCATTATATTTATTCAATTTAAAAAAAAGAAATTGATGAAAAGGGACTTAATAAAACGGGACTAATTAACTCAAAACAATTTGACACAATATGCAGCAGATTATGCAACACATTAATACTAAAGCACATCAAAAACTGAAAAAATAAAAGTTTTTTCACACCAAAAATAGTTTGGTGGAATACGGATTTAAAAATCGTAATGAATCGTGTAGTAGCTCTTTACAGAAAAAATTAAATCTAAATAAGCAAACCTCCATGATAGGCTTAATTGCAGAAGAGGTAAAGCGAATTAAAAATATATATTTAATAAGATAAGCAGGAAGTATAGACTTATATCTGTAAAACAAGCTAGATGCCGATAAAAAAAAAAAAAAACTAGATTTTGAAAAATACTTAGACACAACCATCCAAGTACTGTACATCAATGCTTCCTGCAACTAAAGCGCCACATAGACAGGATTTTCTGCAGATTTAACAGCTCACATCGTTAATCGCTCCTCTTTGACAACCACTAACCACAACCCCACCATCAGGAATGTTTTACCTACTCACAATTAAGAAGTGAGATTTTCTCCAACAAAATGAAAATCCTAAGTTTAGACTCACTGCATCACAACATAATTATAGCATTATTCTTAAAACTCCCAAATATCTTTCTCAATATGTTTAAATAGTTATTAATCAATAATTACCTTTTCAAAGCCTGGAAGCAGGGCGAACTTGTTTACTTCAAAAAAGCAAGGAAACATCGAGACTTGCTATTTTCTTATCAATCTACAACGCTTCTGGGCGAACTTTTTGAGAAACTGATTCTTAAAACTCCCCTACATATTTGAAAAAGCCTTGACATGCGTCACGAAAACGTCACACAAGGCAGGCAAAACAAAGAAAAAAGATCATTCATTGGCTCGATCCACGAGCCAATGAATGAACATTTTTCTTTGTTTTAGGGCCTCCAAAATGTCTTCCTTGTATCTACATCCACGAAAACTGCAATTTTGCAGGAAATTTCATATTTTAATCTAAATAAGGATAACCACAATTATACTTTAATATCAATTGATTTTAAAGTTGCCTTAAACATCCTGCCGTGGCAACTCTCTGAAAACTACTTGCATAATCTTCAACTAACAATTCGGTACATAAATAACATAGCTCCATTCCTTCGTTATAGACATTTGCTCTACATTTCACAAGGTTGCTCGAAAGGCGCCTGTGCGTAGCTCTCCTTGAAACACATCACTGTACCTACATAGGTCTTTCATACAATCTTTTAGCATATTGGGTTGATTTTCTTTTACTATTTTGGAGTTTTTCGAAGATAAATTAGAAAGAGAGGGAAATGGCCCACTAAATGATATAGAAAGCAATGCAAATTCAAGTGACATTTCAATAGAATAATCTTCAGTAATAAAATCTTGAATTCTAAAAACCGAAGCTTAAATAAAATCTTGCTTAAATGACGCAGACTTTAAAAAAGCAAATACCTTAACTTTTCTAAGAGTTCCACTAAGCAAAACTGTTTTCTTCTTCTTCACGTTCGCTTAAAATGGTTAGAAATCGAAAAAATTACGCCCAAACTTGTGCAGGTTCTAGTCTTTCGTGGGCTGATTGACTTCAAAATTCTTTAAAATTTGGTTCAATTCGAATTTCTAGAGTAAGATGAGGTATATGTGAAATAGAAGATCGCAAGGTAACAGTCGACTCTGTCTTCCCAAAGGAAAGTCCTGCTACTAATTCCCAGAAGTTATGTTCAAACATAAAGAGTAGTCCTTTACACAACAACAGGTATTCCTTCAATCGACTTGAAAAAAGGACATGAAGCGGAGTTCTGCATGGTTGCCAAACATAGTATTTCAAGAAAATTATTTACACGCATCTATATTTTTCAAATTCCTCTAATTACTGTTTGGATTCTCTTGGCCAGGCACTCAAGATCAAATGGCTGGTTAACATGAGGGAGACATCATCTTTTACGCTGATGGTTCAAAGAGCGAAGTTCTATACTCATCCTTTTCCGTGTTTCACAAATCAACAATGATCCACGCATGGAAAATGAGGTTTTCCGTGAGAAATCTGTCTTCCAAGCAGAATTGCGTACGGTTTAAAATTCCATGCATTGGGTTTCAATTCCATCCATTCTTCTTTCTTAATATCGTCTGATAGTCATTGAGGATTTTAAGCAATGCGAAATGTAAAACACATGGGATCACCAGTTAGGAAAATTATTGCAACTAATTAAAAACCCTTCCCTATAATTTTACTTTTATTGGGTCGTGTGTCACTCTAATATTGAAGGAAAGGAAATAGTCAATGATTTGTCAATGTCGCAGCAAATAACTCTGACTAAGACGCACAATTTTTACAGTAGCTTTCTTAAACGGAAAACAGAAGTTACAAAAATAGACTTATGACAAGACTGATTAAATACAACCACAGCTGAGAGATACACATTTCCATTCTTACAAAAGTAAATAAAAACTTCTTTATAAATATTATAGGGTAGATATTCTGTTTCTAACTAACAACGATACTTCTGAAAAATGCCTTTTATAATATACGAAAAAACTCGACTGTAAAACTCGAACTGTAATAAAATCTCCACAAGTCTGCATTATGTCTTAGATTGCACATCAGTTTTCTTTTCATCTAAAAAAACACCTACAATTGACTATTGCAAATTTAATTAACTACGAAATGGAAAATTTAGTCCTCACAAACAAAACTATAAAATGCATGAACTTCTTAGAACAGAATATAAACTTATTTCAAAATCACGACCCCTTACCTCACGACTTTAATCCAGGGGCAGTTTGAAATATGATCTATAACATAGATCACTGCTTCTTTTGTTATTATTATTCAATGATATTTATAAAAAATATTAGTAGTAGTACTACTTCTTAAAGTTTCCTTGCTTTTATTTTTCAATCTGTAGTACCTTTTTTCTACTTTTATGTACGAAACATCACTTAAATAATATATTATCAAACAAAAGTTATTGCCAAAATGAGAATGTATGCCAAAAAAGGTTTTAAAATAGCAAGGAAGCCAGAGACATTCCTTTAAAAGATATTGCTAACGTCAAAACAGCCGTCACAATGAACTATATTCTCTCACACTTGAGTTCTGTTTTTATGTATACAGAACTAGTGAAAAATACCTAAAGAATAAAAACGATAGAAAATTATTGTAATTAACCAACGTACACTTCTAAAATAACCCCACATTGATATATCGGGTTTCTGTCCAGTGATATTTTGATATCCACAATTGACCTCTATATATACTAAATCAGATTTTCCTTGGGTCGATGTTCAGATCTCCTACTCTGTCCAAAAAAACAAAAACAAAAAAAGAGCATCTCCAACATATTTTAATCACCAAATTATTTGGGATTCATGCAAAAGATATACCTCGTGACAGAAAATTATGCCTGCTTTCTACATTTAAGTAAAATGTTTGAAATTGAGGTCATCTACACATTAAATATTGTACCAGATTTGAATATTCAACTGATATTCAAATGGACATTTCGATATCCACGATTGGTCTCCATCAGAGTTAAGCAAATTTGTAATCTGCATTATTCGCAGTGTAATTACAGGTTAATTGCATGTATTGGTTATAGTTACACACATTCAAACACAGACCTTTTGTCAAATAATAAGATGGGGGCGGTTCCGGTTACAGTGCTGCAAGACATGTAATTTTAACTGTAATCAATTACATACAATTAAACTGTAATTATACTGGACAATTGGAATTACAAATCTGCCTAATTCTGTTCCTCGATATATTCCCAGTCAGATTTTCTTTGCGTCGACGTTCAAATATCTTACTCTGCCCAAAACCCCCCCAAAAAGAACCTCCAATATATTTTAATTGCTAAATTATCGGAGATTCATGCAAAAGATATACTTCGCGACTCAAAATTATGCCTACTTTCTAGCATTTACGTACAATGTTTGAAATTCAGGTGATTTATGTACAAGTACATATTAAATATTGTACAAGCTTTGAATATTCCAATCTTAAAACAAACCTTTGACAGCTATTTTTAGTTCCTTAGATCAAAGAAAACCAGAAAAAGTTATAGTTTATTTAATTTCACATCTGCCAACTCTTCCGCTATTTTGTACCACAAAAATTTAAAAGAAATTTTTGGCTTATGTAATCGGCAGGTTACACTGTAAATTAAAATGTCTGAAATTCAGTCACTTAAGTGTCTGAAACGGAGTGTTCAATTTTCAGACATTTTAAAATGTCTGAATTTTTTCAGACACTTTTTGCGACTGAATTTCAGACACTTGAAACGTCTGAATCGCAGACATTTTTTGTAAGCATTTTATGTAGCCATGTTTGACCACGCTGAATACTGGGAAAATATCTGGCCATTGTCCTGCCCCCTCTATCCCCATACCGCCTGATTTTCTGGTGCTCCCAATTTTAGTATGCAATTTTCATAAAGCTGATAATTTAAATCTTTTACGACATTGTACTAATTATAATGAGTATTTTGTTTCAGGAGTAGAATAAGATTAAAAAGAAAAAATATTTATCTAAATATTAGATTTTTTAAAATTTTGTTTTTAATCTTACTTTACTTTAAAAGTTCAAAATATTGATTATAATCAGTACAATTTCGAAACAGATTTAAAATATAAGCTTCGCAAATATTGCACATGAAATTTGGGGGAACTAAAATCGTAAGAGAACGGGGCACTACCCATGCTTTAATCAAGGAGTCCTTTTGCAGAAAATGCAACCCTGCAGTATTGTTAGCTAAATACAGATGCCCGGTATTCGGGAGTATCCGTTATGGAGGTTAATGGACATTCCCGAATAGCGGATACTTCGATTTAACGAATACTTTTTTGATCCGCAAGGCATACATATTTGTATTATTTTTACCTCACAAAAGCAGGCATCTCCGATTATCCGACAAATTTCGCGGTCCCGAAGTGTCCGCTATTAGGGGTTTTTAAGGTATATGGATATATATATATATATATATATATATATATATATTATCTTGTCCTACTCTAAAAGTTCAAAATATTTATCATAGTCGGTGGAATGTCGAAAGAGATTTAAAAAATCCCGTGTACGCGAAAATGGGCAAGAAAATCCCCCTCTCGTCCCGCCCCCCCCCAAAAAAAGGAAAATTCATGTAATTCAAAAATTAGATTTTGCCCCATAGGCAATTTTACATATGCATCTGATGATAATCAAAACAGCTATATAACCATGAGTAAATAATAAAATAGTAAACAAATATTCTATTTTAATAGCATTGAGAAAAAAAAATTACTTCTAATTTCAAAACTTAGCCATTTTTGTATTTGTCATTTAAGTACATATAAATAAAATAGTTAAGTCATTTTAAGTAGTAAACATGTGTAATATTTTTTTTCTTTTTAAATATGTGGTAATTTGTCATTGTTTAGTTAAAAGTAAACACCAGTTTGGTATCTAATTTTATATATCATTCTTCGGAATATGTATATAATTTTCTTTAAACATATTCCGTATTCAATTTAAAATTTTCACCCGCTATTGCTTAAAAATGTATATCATTATTATTCTTTTTTATGGAACAACACGATATAAGTCATATTTAATTTATTTTATTTTCTATTCCTGTAAAATTTGTATCCTTTGAATATGAGCTAAATAGATTTTATATATTTGATAAGAAAATATTGATCTAAGAAATAGAAAAAAAAAAACAAAAAAAAAACCAGAAGAAAATAGAAAGTAAAAAAAAAAAAAAAAAAAAAAAATACATCAGACAGTATACGTACTATTCTTAATTGTTTGAAAAACGTTTTGAACATAAAAAAGCAGTTATTAAATGGCTTAAAAATATATTTAATACTGTATCATATAAGTAAATACGAACTTTTAAAAATATAAGGCAGTTTTATACATAAACTTTATATCAAGGCATAAACAACTCTTTATTTATGTCTAAATTATCATGTGTAATTTTTTTTAGTGCCAACAATTACTTGTACCAGAACCGTTGCAAATTCGATTGCAGTAAAAGGAAATTTAATAATTATTTCTCGCATTACTCAATTTTAAAAATTTTAAATCATGAACAAAATATCGCAAAAAAAATGCTTGCATATAAATTACAAAAATTAATATACCAATTTAAAAAACACAAAAAATATTAATTAAACTTTATAATTATACTGCTAAACAGCAACGTAATCTGCAAAATATGAATAAAATGTTTCTCCGTTTGTTTAATGTTTCGAAAATTTTACTGGATAATATAAAAAATTCATATTATTTTTAGAAATTTGGTAAATGTTAAATCTGAAACATTGGATATCAAAATTTACGATTTTCAATAATAAATTAAAAAATCAATAAGAATAAATCTTTATAAAGTTTCAGTTCCGTGATTAAAAACTGCAATATATACAGTCAAATTTCACAATATTAATGCTTTTTTTCAATCTGAAAACTTTTCCTAATATCATAATAATATGAATCATTATATTTAGCTCCAAAATAATAATAATAACAAAAAATAAAATAAATGCCTGATGTCATATACTACAAGTGTTTATAGTCAGTAAACAGTAAAAAACAAACATAGAATAAACACAGCTACAAATGGCTTCAATTTAATGTTTTTATCTCTGATAAATGAAGCGATGAATCATTCAACTTTTCAAACCTATGTTGCAAGTTTTGTTTTTGAGCAAACACAAATTATAATTATTTCACATCACCCTATCGAAAATGAAGATTAAACTATCACTCATTCGTTTATTTACAAAGGTCAAGCAAATAGAATTACAGCATTGCTATTTAATTTTCAAAACAATTATATTTCATTCCGTTACATTAAGAAGGCATATAACAGATGACCGTTAGTGAAATCAAAAATTTAGCATTAAACTACAGAAAAGAGATAAATTTTTATAAACGATTTCACTCATATTCAAAGGTATAAAAATCTATCGGAATAAAATATTAGAATTAAATATGACTTACTCGTTCGTTCTATAAATACCCAGATTAACTCACATCCTTTTAATCCAAGCAATGGCGGCGGTGAAAATTTAATTCTTTCTGTTCTTATCTCATGAAGGTGCTGTAGATGACACGCGCGGAAATCAGCGTTCTGATTGGCTGTTAAGAATAGTACCAAAGATGATGTTTAACTATCGCTTGGAGCGTATCGTCTTAAAATCAGACGGTTGTTGGATAATTTACACATGTTTCTCGGTTCGTTTATAGCATGATCATAGTCAGACATTTATGTGTCTTAAATTTAGACGTCTGTTATGTCTGAATTTTCAGATTCAGACACTTAAGTGACTGAAATTCTTTTTCAGTCACATATGTGTTTAAATTTAAGACGCCTCTATTTGCAGTGTACGGCAATTTAAAAAGGTAAAATTTACTATAAAATTTTTGTCGTACAAAAAAGACGTTGGTAGCTATGTAATTTTAGTAATTATTTACACAGTTCCAAAGCGTCGAAGTTTGAGGAAATTAATATTAAATGCATGTCATAAACTTGAATTTATATTTTACCAAAAAATCATTCAATTGAATTTTTTTATGTGGTATAATTATTAGACCTATATATATTTCAGGAAATTTTTCCATTCAGAAACATATTACTAATCATAAAAATTATTATTACTAATCATAAAAATTATTATAATTATTAACAATTCCTAAAAAAATATATGAAATTAATCCGTACTTTTATTTTTATATTAAACTAGAATATAGCCCGTCAGAATAACGTGTTTGAATTTTCAAAAAAAATATAGCATTGCATTATAAAAAGAATTGTGAAGTAATAAATTTTGTCTTGTCTGACTAATAGGGTCAGGTGGGGTAAAGTAAAAACGGCCCATTTTTCATTGAAATTTAATTGGCAAGAAAATTATTAATTGAATTGGTAAAATACTGATATAAAGTATGCAAATGAACTTCACTCACAAAATTTGAAGACATATTTCACAAAAACATTCAAATTAGTACTAATAATGCTATTTTAAAACATATTATCAATTAACTATTTTATCTGATGGTATGTGGTAAAATAAAAGACAATTCCAACAGAAAGTTTATTTGTTTTTATTAATTGCCAAAACAATAATTATATAATTTAAATTTTAAAAAGTTGAACAGAGAAGATCCCGATTTTTTTTTAAACATGCATAAAAGAAATCTGTAATAAATTTTGATAATTAAAAATCATCTGTTATCACATAAGTAAATTGCAACTATTAATTACCTTAACAATTATTTTCCCAAATTCTGTTATTAAATTACAAATTTATTTTCCCTACAAAATACAAAATTTTACTTATTATAATAATGCATTGGTATATATACACATATATATATGTAATACACGGTATTACATATTTCTGATACTCTAATTTCATTTTATAAGAAATATTCATTTTTCCCCCAATGTCTTCAGATTTCAAAAAACATTTAAAAAAGAAAATTTCTTTTTTTAACTACCTACAGATGGCGCAACAGAGCATATAAACGTTTGTTTTAATATTTTAAAAGTTCAAGACGAATGAATCAATTGTTTGTTTACTTTCATATAGGGATAGATAAAGCTACCAATCTAATTTTAACTGAAGTTATCGCAGCAGAATATTAAGTAATTGAATGTAATCTCTTAAATGTTAATTTATTTTGAATAATCTGTCTAAAAATGTAACTTTTGCGAATAGTGGAAAAGAAAGCAAGTTTTACTCAACGTTTTAAGATTGAAAATCAAATCATCACAACATTCACTCGTGATGCCACATGTACAACACAAATTCCAAATCCAGAAGCAATTGAATGACTCTTTGAACGAATCATTAAAAAATACGGTCGACATCCGATTTTGCTCTTAAAATATTTGCAAAACCATAATAAAGCCTTTAAATAATTTGAAACACCTTTGTTTTTAGAAAGGAAACGTTAATCCAGTACAAAATAATTCACGGGAATGAATCACAGAATATAAGCTATATTCACTGAGCACCATGAAGCGTTCTCATTGGTCAGAAAATAGATAGCCTTGAAAAACAGAGGTAATTTTTGTGCGATATTTTTAACCGTGTATACTGAATTCAAACTGTAAATAAATGTAAACAAAAGTGAAAAATGTATTTCAAAATATTAATATGCTTTTGCAAAATATTTTAAGAGCACTTAATGAATAGCTGAAACAGTCATTCATTTGTTTTTGGATTTGTAATTTGTGCTTATGAATGGCAACGGTAATCGCTTGTATACATCGGAACCCTGTTGTTGGTATCTGGTTATTTTTAAATTAGATCTTAAAGCGTTATAATTGTATACTTTTTGAAGGTTTGAGAAAAATTGAAGAAGAATATGTTACACAACGAATAGATAGATTAAATAAGGCAGTCGGCAAATACGGCATCGTAATGCTTAAGCCAAACGTGGCCGCATTTGGATTATCAGGAAACGGATGATTTCAACCCCGGAAGCGTAATACACTTAGTGTCATTCTAAGTATAATAAGTGAATATCGTCTAACAGGGCTATGTAATTTTAAAACTCATTCCATTGTTAATTTGCAAGCTATAGAGAAATTTTATACTTTTTGAAAATCTAAGTGGACCGTCTTCTGTTATCAAAGAATCGATAGAAAAGAAAATCGTAGATACTTACCGGAAAATTGTTATAGAATTTCATTTATGTAAAATGAGTTATTTTTATATGTTGAGTTTTTGTATAATTTTCTTGCAATTGATTTATTATTTCCAATAGTTTTCCTTGTAAGGTATTAATTTTAATTTTAAAAATGTATGGATAAAACCCTTACATGTTTTCATTTATAAGTCAGCGAAGATTTAAGAAAATGTATATGCACTACACATTTTATTTGGGTGATTTTTTTGGAGGAACGGACATAAGTTGTCAAAATTTCGCTTTACCATTTGATAAGCCGTGGTCCCATCTCCCGGTCCCAGACCCTAGCAAGCCCATTTTTCCGTGCTCGGGATGACCCGAGAGCCAAACTCCGCGACGCGTCCGAAGGTCGCCGGCAGGAATGAGCCATCAAGGCCGCCCCTCACACAAACTCCGGTCTAGCCGACGCACTGCCCAGTGCGCGTCACGCCGGCTATTCTCAAGAAAAGATGAATTTATCGAATACGATAATCCTCACCACCCAGAAAGAACAGCCAAATGGTCCATTCTCTTGGTTCTCGACTCAGTACGCCCCGACAGCCGCAGGAACCGGACACGTGTAAAGGAGCCGGGCCCACGAACCTACACGAGGTTTCCTGAGCCGGAATTACTTTACGGAGGGCTCATAACATCAACTACCATTTTCCGCGAAAGACAGATATGCGAGCCAACAGATGGAATGTGAAGGTGCCCCTAGCGGAAGACCCTGCGGGAAACATCCCTCCGGACGTAAAGCGACCCTGCTCCGGGCTTTTCGCCCAATCTCCCCACTCACCAGCGGAACCCCTAGCGGCTCGACGCTAGGAGTGAAAGGAGGCCAGACTAGGTGCAGTTAGAGACCCCAGGTGGGCACGGAAAGCTCCACCTAGACGGGATAGGCCCTACCTCGCTAGGGGGTTGGAGAGTCCAGAGTCCCGCCTTCCCCCGCAACTCGACTCTATCCGAGGGTGGAGAAGCCTCGGGAGGCCGGCAATGGCTCGGCTCCCTCGACCTTACCTTGCGGCCGTCGAGGGTACCCATGCACGAATGCCCTTTACCCCGTACAGTGACCGACCGCTACCTATTAGTGAGTTCGAAAATTAGTTTGAGACACAGCTAGATCCTCACCACTGGGCGCGGTAACCTCCAGTAGCGCACAGACACGCGGGATCTGGGTCGGACCAAGAGTTCCCCCAAGGTTCGAAGCGTCGCCGCGTTAGCCAGCGAGCCTCCGGCCCGGCTTCCTGCAGAGATAGTGTTCAATGGCGGACCTGCCGGCCGACCCCTTCACATGGTTTACGGCACGACATCGGGCAAACAGAGGCCAATGCTGGCCTCCCTCTGCGACCGCTCCCTGGTTGACGAGGGCACCATCAAACCCACCTGAGGGTCGGCTCACAACTGTTCCATCTGCGCATCTCGGCGGGATGAGCCACCTGACGCCAAATGTACATCAGGCGATGTCCGAACCCCTCGCCCTTCGGTTGCTCCAGAAGATACTGCACGGCTATCCCGCGAGCCCCGTCGTCACTAGCGAGTCACCGAGACCTTCCCTCTGCAAAGCCCGCTCTCTCACCTTAGGCTCCCTCTTAGTCAATTGGTGGATGTGGTCCTATCGCTTTGGCTAGTCATTGTCCAGCGACACCGTCCGGGCTTAAGACCGGCACTTGGATCGACATATGGATCGTTGCTATCCGGATTGTCCAGAGAACCCGGTTGCCAGGGGTGCGTTATTCCTTTAGACCTGGAGGCCTACGCCCCACTCACGACGTCCGTTACCCGTAGCCACCGGACTCGATGCCTGTCGACCGCGAGCTACTCTAGGGGGTAGCGAATCGTCCCCATCCGGCCCCCTCGCATTCGTGTACAACGAACTCGGCCGGGATCCGAGTCTCCTCCCCCACTCAAGGGGTCGGTTTCGGACCAATCGGAGGAGATCAAAGCTGATACAAGTTTGTACGTGTAGACGATCTCTGTTTACCTGCATGTAAATTAGCAAAGAAAATGTAATTACCAGCAGGACAGTACTTCTCATATCTCTCTGCAATAGATAATAGTATACGATTCGTTTTTTCTTTTATTCTACTGTACAAAGTTTGTCACCAGAAGTCTACCATATACAGCAGCACTAATACTTATGCCTATATCGAGTAAGTTTTAGCTGTATGGTAAGGCATGTAGACATAATGGCTATACTTTTCAATTTATGGATATTACAGTCCAGCTACCTTCGATTCATTGATGGAGATGCTGCATATTAGGTTGAGCAAAAAGTTCTGGGAAATTTTTAATCTAATTGTTACCAGAATTTGTGTCGTATATAGGAGTACTAGAGGTATATCTATAGGAGTTCAGGAATTTTGGCTCCAAAATGCCTATTGAACAATATGATTTGGTGTGTTTATCCGGCATTACTGGAGAGAGAAAAGGTCTAACGATTCTGAAAGTCATCGATGAGATTAATGAGGATGAAGGTGCTGGTACGGCGACAAACTTCGTACTTCCGACAATTCTGGAATGTGGCAAAACGATGGCAGAAAGTCGTGAACTATGATGTCTTTGAAGAATAGTCCTTGTTGCTTTTGTTGTTAATTTGCGCATAACAAGGCAACTTTCAAAAATTTTCCCAGAAATTTTTACTCAACCTACTAATATTAACTAGTTGTCGCTATCGTGCATGTCTGTGGGATACTAAAGACTGAACCTGGACAAAAAAAAAAAAAAAAAAAAAAAAAAAAAAAAGAGAGGTTGCATCCGTGAAAGCGTAACTGCAAAGTCCGTATTCTAGAGGCCATGTAACCAAATGTTTTTCTTATAATATTAAGATATATCTATTTGTTCGGCAACAGCAATTCCGAGATAAAAGCAAAATTAATTTTTTAAATAATTTAAAAGCTCCTGAAATAAAAGTTTCAGAAGTTCATATATATAAATATATAAATGTATTTTCCCATACGTTTTGCTTTTTACCTTGTGTATTTCATGTTATGTTCATTATAAAGCTTTAAAATTTATAAAATTACTTTTGAAAGTTGAAATATATTTAAGATTGTAATTTAAGTAAATATCTGTTGATTTCCCTTAAAGATTAAAAAAATGCATAATCACTGGGTAAAAGATTTTTTTTAAGTTTCGCAGATTCAATACTACAATATCTTTATTGCTTCATTAATATTAACAAAGAGGATTCGTGAAAGTATTTTAAACAAAACAGAATAAATAGAGGAAGTACATCCAGTAAGAAAGAAATATTTACGCTATAATAATATTTTATGAAAAAAGTACATAAATGTAAATAAAAAAAACCTAATATTTCCCCCCACTAAATACATGGTTAAAATAATTTTGATGTCGAATATAACTTAATTTCTTCTATTGCATAATACATAATTCATGTTATAAATGTAACTATTAGTCTCTATCAATAGACAATTTATAGTTTAACTGTTGCAGAGTTTCCAAGTCTTCGGATTTTTGTATACCCAATTTTTTTATAGAAAATGTTCTTCCAAATCGAAGATTTTTTCAATTAAATAATAAAAAACATTATGAATTAAAATACTGGTACTCTAAAAACCGAAGATTTGTCAGTTCTGCTGTTCTAACTATAAGAACACCTGCGTTATCATACATGAATGGAAAATGTATTATTGATGTTACAAGCATACGTAGTAATAACTAATATCATCCATCTCCATCTCATTTACAACGGATTATTCAGGAGGCATTTGTTCATATTTGAGAGTGTTTACACTATTCTATATATCACCTATTCTATAATGCTGGCCTATCCACTTTAGAATTGTATAATAATAAGTCATACTGCAACTTAGTTCTTGCGTTTGAATTTCGCATAAATACTCAGATTTTACAAAGTATCGTGATGCATCTGTTGATAAAATGAAATATCATTGATCTTTCCTTCTTTTTTTAAAGCGTAGCTTAAGTGAACAAATGTCATTGAAACTGGGGAATGAACTCATATTTTTGGACTAATCTTCATGCGATTTCCGCACTTTAAGACAAACTTTTACACAAATATTTATTACATTTTAAGAAATGGATAAATTCGTGAATTTGAACTATGAATGTGACTTGTATCTAAACTTGCATCAGTCCGGATTTTAATGCCACTCTCATTATGATGAATAACTTTTATGTTTAAACGCTGGGTAATTTGACTCCCGTTCCGTATTTTATAATACTAGCTGTATTAAACTATAAATTGTGCTTTTTTTAATGAGCGACTGTACTAGAGAACTTAAGTTCATGGACATTAATGCCTTTTGTGTAACAGATGAAGACATTTCAAGATTTTGATGTGTATAGAATATTCTGAAGATATATAGATAGTTATGAAATTGGAAATCCTCTCCATTTAAAATAGACATAACTTAATAGTAACGTACCTTATAAAAATATTAAATCGTATACAGGTCTACTTATTTTAGCTCAAACAAGCTTTCTATTTCCCACTACTTATTCTTCACATATAGTCATAAGTTCTGAAAAGGCATGTAATGTATATCCGTTCTTTACAGAGTGTTTAATTCAAAAATGTGCACGTGAAGAATACAGATGCAGGAATTAAACCTTTAAGAAATTAAAAAAAACTTTATGTACCACTACTCTTATCTATATGTTTATATTTTACATTTATCACTGAAATTGATAATACATAATAAAAAATTAAAGTCACATGGAATGATATGCAGATCAGAACAATATTCGTTGTTTAACGTGTAATCATTTTTAAATATAGTTTTAATAACAATATTTCTTAAACTAGGTATGATTTGATTGTAAAGATAATGTCTAAGAAAGAGATATAAACAAAGATCCTATACCTATAAATAATTATCTAACAGTTTTAATGAGCACAACATCGACAATTTTGTAATATTCATTTTCTAAAAATCTCTATTGTTATATAACAACGCTTATGGTAAGTGTTATATTGGCGTACGTAAGTCAAACGTAATATTTGTTTCTTAAAAAAAAATGTGGTTTTATCAATTTTTCTTGTAATTAAAACCCAAACGTCACTTTTAAAAACCCACGAAACCGTGTGAAGTCACTGTAAATAATCGCAATTCAAGCAATATCACGAAAAATAACGGACCAGCGAACATTTCGAAATTTAGTTTTTCATAGTTGACTGAACTTGCTGAATGTTAGATTATAATTTAGAGAACACCGCGCAATAAATTTGATTCCCTTTACTTCGCCTTTTATTGATAATATATATAATCTAATTATATTTCTTATAAAACTTGTTACATTTAATTAATTTAACAAATTACTTTTCATTGAAAACATTCTCTCTTTTAATGGTATAATGTTTTTTATATAATAATAATGAGGATGACAGTGATCCATTTTACATGCTGTTGTAGCAAACATATTTGTGAAATACTTATTTTTTGATTTTGCATTATTACTGGAGAAATATTTTTAAAATTGATTTTCCTATTTAAATTTGACTACTGAAATTTTTGAAATTCAAATTTTTAAACTTTTGGGAACGAAAGCTGGATAGTATACCTTCAAAATATTAAAATATAGTCTGTGCTAATTATATAATTTAAGGCGCGATTTTATAGGCAGTAATTTACTAACGCTATTTTACATTCTATAACAAATAACGCAATTAAATTACAAAAATATATTGGGTTTTAAATTGTAAATTTAAACATGTGCTTAATATTCTTCAAAAATGAATTATATATTAAATTTTCTTTAAGTTCATTACACATTATATTAATAATTGGAATGTAATTCGTACGGTTTTAGAAATTTGGATTAATAAAATCTAAATTAGATTCGAGTATAGATGCTCTGACTTCAACCGTAAAGGTGTAACAAGCAAAAAACAGCTGACACTTGTAAATTTTTTAAATGATGTAATAGAGGCGAAAATTAGTAACGCTTCTGAACATGTAAAAATAAAACTGCTAGTAACTTATCATAGATTTAATGTAGAAAAGAATGTAGAGAAGCGATTTTCTATAAAATGCACTTCTCCATATGTTTTCCATTGTTTGTTAGATTATCAATATAGAGGATGTCTCGAATAAAAGATAAAGCGACATGTGTCTTGATTTTATAACAAGAAATCATAGCGTTTCTCGATTGCAAATCGTCGAAAATTTATATAAGTACTTTGTCTTGAATTAGTTAGTTGACTTTTATTAGAAGTCCGAATATTATCAAGGAAATACGGTTTTGATACGTATAGAAATGGCAAAAAACCCTATAAACTCTTGTATTGAGAAATTGAAAAAACAGATATGTGTGCATAACCGTATTAACGGACGTCAACTAATGGACACTACTATTTCACATACGATAAATACAAGGTGTGCGGCACATCAGCATGTAATTAGACAAAGATTAATTAGAAAATTTTCCCCAAAAAATTTCAAGCTATTTTTAACCAACTTCCTAAAATTAGGTTGAACAATTTGCTTGTATTTCTTTATGTCGTCCTCGATATCTTATGAACCGATTATCCAATTTTCATACTTTGTTTGCTGGACTCTACTGATGGGCTCGTTCCTATATCATTAAGATGTAAAAATGATAGGTTTGTCTGCCTATTTTCATATGTTTTCTGTTTTATTTTGTTGGCTTTATCTTTCAGAAAAATTGATTAATTGTCACAAACTTTTCATGTTATATTAGGGTACACAAAAGAACTTTACTTTTTAAAAATATTCATCGTATGGTTTTTAATTTTTATAGGATAGATCAGTATTTTTAATATAGCTTTCTAATTCATAATTCTACTGTGCCTCAAAATAAGCGATATTGATAAAAATTATATTTAAAATCACGTATTTGGTGGGGTAATCCAACATACCACGATGTGCCATTCCGGTTGGGTTATATTTGCAAAAACATTTTTTTTACGCTGTGACATTTTTACTCTTGCGAGTAAGGTTTGGTGAATGCTTACAATGTACGTTTAATGGAAAGTAGGATGTGCTTTTCACCGAAAATATTAAAGTCATACGTGTCTCCTGATACTTTCTAAATTAATATTAATATTATACCTTTTGTTTCTGCGGGGAATTCTTATGTTATGAATCACAAAGGAAGCAAATTTTTTTTTACAGTAAAATTTCTTCAGTAATCTGACGATTGTTTTACATATTATCTTACATTATACAAAAAATATAGCATCCATTGCAATTTTACATGGATTATTTAAATGTGTTTTACGTGAAAAATCAAGCAAAATATATTTGAAGAAAATATGTTTTTCAATATTATCTAAACGCAAAGAATAATATAAAATATTAGATATTTTATTAAATATCAATAAATTATGGTATGTATTTGTAATATTTTAGCCTATAATTACTCCAAATTTTGGGCACCAATTTTCTGATAGTAACCGTTGCCTTATTTAATCTCCGAAATTTGGCAAATAAAAATGATAATTTTTAAAGTTTTTTTATATGAGATTACTTTATAAAATATGATCTATGCTTATCCGATTGATCACTATTAAAGGATTAACATATCTTTCAACCATTTCAATTATAACAGCCAACACATCCATTTCCCTCTAATAAAAAAAGAATATCGTAACAGAGTGGAAGAAAGCTTGTAAGTTTTAAATGTAAGATTATTTATGATGACTTATTTCGGTGTTTTTTGCTCGCTGTAGTTTACAGGGATCGTCCTCTGAACTTGGATATTTTGCCATCTCACTTGTAGGTAGATTTCGTAAAAAATACTAACTATTGCAATCTCCCCAATGTTGGAATTTCTGAAACATTTTTGTAGGGCTACACCGATTATGACTCCTAGAACACTAAACCACCCCCAATTCAAAACTTTATCTATCTATCTATATATATATATATATAACTTTTTATGGACACGATAACTTACGTAATTCTGCACAAATATCTTCCAAACTGATGCATAAAATCGTAGAAAATGTCGGTCAAGTTCGTTAATGGGCAAAATCGGACCAAGGGGGTGGAAATAAGGAGAGGTTTTCTGAAACTAAAAAACCCCATAACTTCATAATTTTTAAACATATCAAATCAGTTATTAGTACTTCTAGGAAAGGAGCCAAAAATTTTTATATATCACAGATTTTTGATAAAATTAAAAATGGGCAAAAAATAGGGTTTCAGGGAAATAAAATTCATAACTTCGTCAATTCTTAAGATATCAAATTAACGTAAACTTATTATAAATCTTCTTTGTATTATCTACAACTTTTATATTGACAAGTTTTGAGAGGACTAACTCTTACTGAAAAAAAAAAAAAAAAAAAAAAAAAAAAAAAGAAAGAAATGACGAGGTTGAAGAAGAAGAAAAAAAACTTCGTCAATTCACAAAATATCCAATACGCTTAGATTTATTATACATCTTAGCAATATTATCTACAACTTAAGTTGTGATATAAAATTTCATATTGACAATATGAAACATATTGACAATATTGGCAATATGAAATTTCATATTGACAAGTTTTTTATAGGATCAAATCTTACAGAAAAAAAAACAAAAAACAAAAATAGGGTTTGACGGAAAAATTACTGTATTAAGTGTGTAGGGGAGGTGGGGGATGAATGGGACATTTTCACAAAAATATTTTTTTATATTTTTTTATTTAAGTTACTATCAATATTATATATCACATTTCATACATTAGGTATTTGCCAACATATATGAACAATATTTATTCTAGATTATGATTTATTCATAAAAATATTATGAAATAAAAAAAAACGTTCCTCCCTGTCCCAATCATCCCAACAGCAGGGATGAATGGGACACTAATAGGGATGGATGGGACACAAAGATTTTCCTCCCTGATTCAATTTTACCAAATTAAAATTTATAATTATAACCTTATATGAAAATTATATTTGTAATATATGATTTAACAGCACGAATCGATATGTTTTTTTTTTTTTTTTTTTTTCAAATTTCTTTTATTGCAGTTTTAACTTTTAATGCGGACTTCGGCTATCAACCTGTTCTTTTTCCACTTATGAGGCATTTTAGATTTGAAATGAAAGTGCAAAATGTCTTTTAAATATAGCATAGCTAATAATTTTCAATCATAACTTATTAATTAATATTAATTAAATGTATCTTAGAAACATGCAGAACGGAAATTATTGTGTCGATCGGAAAGTCATGTCGTGTTGGGAAAATCAATTCGTACCGGAAAATTCTGCCCGATAATTATTAGACATTAGATATCGGAATCAATGTCTAATAATTAAATGATTGAATTTTCCGGTACGAATTGATTTTCCCAACACGACCCGACTTTCCGATTGACCCAATATGTTAGGGGTGGGGATTTTTTTGTGCAACATTTCAAAATTCAATGTAATTTCCCCCATTTGATCAATACACATACACTATTTTTATCAATTTTATCTATTTTGATTAAGTTTTAGTACCAATTTTTTGATAATCCATTAATAATTATCACAATACAATAAGTAACACTCAGAAATTTAAAACAATAACAACTCATATAATACTATTTAATACAATTAATTGACGTAAATTATTCATTTATCATCCTATATAATACTATTTAATTAATAAATAAAATTTTCAACATCTCTAGGGAGGAGTGAGAAAGTCCCATTCATCCCCATTTGAAATGTCCCAATCATCCCCATGATGCATAATATCCCTTCTCAGCCATTTTACCTCAAAAATTATTTTGTCACAATGGTTACTATCCATTCATTTTAATTATTGATATTGAACCTTAAAATAAATAACTACAACATAGCTCAATTTTTTATATTGTATAAGATATTTCACATCTTCAAATGTAAAAAGAACTTACTTTTAAGCAGAGATTTCAGAAAATGCAACTTTGAAGGAAAATGAAAACAGCAATGTGGTCCTAATTTTAGTTCTGAAGAACACTGTGGTAGAGGTATATGGGGTTAGGAAGCAATTTAAAATAAACGTTTATTGCCTGAAATATTGACAATGTCCCATCCATCCCCTAGCTCCCCTACTCAAATCCAAAAGGCTTATTTTCTGACACGTTTTTAAATTCATTTCCGCTCTAAAACGCATCCAATTGTCAGGTTCTCTTATTCAGAAGCCGTATTGGTCGATTTTTTTATAAAGGCAGAATATATTTCAAAAATGCTTTCAAAGTGGGCATTTTGAACCGAATTTCCCGAAGCGGTAGTGGAAACGATAAAAATAGTCATACTGAGAAAATAATTGTAAGTCAAGTTCTAAATTAATTGAACGAAAAATAAGAACACAGGCCGCTTATAAATCTCTTCAAAAAATCACGTCAGCAAGTTTCATGTTTTTACTTTTAAAAATGAGTCTGAAAATGTGTCAGAAAATTTCCAGTTGTTGAGCGGGGAAAAGTATATTTTTAATACCGACTTAATATGATTTTGATAAAATGAGCTGTTACAGAAAAATGAAATGAAAAATTCGTCAAAAACGGCCAGATAAAACTGGGTTTATTTCTAATCTTGATTTAGTTTTGTTGGTGAAATTAGTACTTAACTGTGAAATCTACCTCCGCCTGTAGGCCGAGTCGGCAGGGATTTTTAAAGATTTAAAACGTAGTTTAAACATGCTTTATTAGTTCAAAGCAGAAATTTTCTGACATAGGAAAAAAATAATGACATATTCTAACTGCTTGAATGACTGAGAATAATTTTCTCTAGGTTATACATAAATTTCTCTCTGGTTTCGAAAATCATATATTTATGTAAGCGATGGAAAAGTAGAAATGGTCCTGACCATCAATTTCCTCCTAGTAACCAGCGCTGGCAATTTTGTTGTTCGTTGCTGTTTCAAGGTGAATTGTTCATCAGGTCTAGTATACATCAGGAAATTAGCTGATTCTAAACCCTCCTTTAGATTAAAAAAAATATTGGTCGCATTCACTTGTAAACGGAAACTCATAGGGCCATTGTACCTATATGTGAAGCCCCTAAATGCGACATTGTTCTTGTACTTGAAATCTTATCGCAAGAATCGTATATAAATTCTATATAATCAGACATCCGAACTTCAGGAACAAAATGTGACATATTTCTCCACATTTAAAACGCTATCTTTAAAAAAATCATTACAATACATATCGTTATTATGGAGCGCCTCCACATTCCCTAAATCAGGCGAAAAATCTATGAAATGGTTCACGGTTTTAACTTTGAAGATCATATTACCATATCCCTTAGCATAACCCTTATGATCGTGCGGGTTAGACATTCATTTCATTTTTTGTTTCTGAGTCGTATGTAATAAAAACGTTCTGGTTTGCAGGTAGAGTAAAGTATCATTTTTTACCAAGGGTAGCGGTTGCAATTCATGTTTTACTTTCTACAGGCATGACTAGATTTGTTTACAAGTATATCGCGTCTTAAAGGGTTACGCACGTCAAGGGCTACAAAGTTTGTTTCATTTACCTGAAGTATAAGTTCGGGAAAAAAAACCACTAGTTTTCATATTACGGTTCAAGATTATTCTGCGCAGTTTGGTGACTTATTACCGACGAACTGAATGTCCTGAAAGCGGAGACACTTTTTGGAGATTAACTGAGATAAGTTTATATGGTATTTTCGTATATTGTATTTAAATGATTTTTAAAGCAGTTATTGTGTTTAAGGAATCGTTGTTATGTTAATAAAATAGGAATTTAACATGATCTTCCAATACCATTTTGCTTTGACCGGGTACTTGGAGATGTGTTGCAAATAATCGAAATAGAAAAGTACATGTAAATTAAAAAAATATTAATAAGAAATTAGCATTTTCCCATTCAGTCGTTGTGTTGTTCCAGAATAATCTTTCGATACCAATGCTATTCAGCGCTATAAAAATTTACAAAATCAGAAATATGAATAAAACGGTTTAAATATTTCTATACGAGTCATAACCCCTAATAACTTCGCTGATAGAATTTAGCTGTTAACAACGATTCCTGCACTGCTCTGTTTTCTGCCAATAAATTAATTTTAACTGATAATTTCCATGTTAATGAATGAAGTATTAATGATGATCTTTCTTCTAAAGATGACAATTTGTTTCCTGATTTTGAAATTATAGATGCCTAATGAGGGCTTAACAACTAATACTGACATTTGTCCATGCTCAAGTTTTCAAATTGAGCAACCTTGAAGGTAACAATACAATTTCTCCAATAATTTTTTATTCTTCTTTTCAAACAAATTTAACATTGCATATAAATATAAGTGATGAAGATTTTAAATTCTTCTAAACAATCAAAGAACATTTTCAAAAACTAACGTACAAAATCAGATGAGATTCTATTCAAGAACAGTCTATTGTGCAACCAGAATCACATGCACACTCATGTCCAAAATTAAGGTCACAAACATAAAATCTGCGAAAACGGATGAACTATTCACTGTGTTGCCACGAAATTTGGCATAGAAGTGTATCACAATGGGAAAAATACTAGGTTGAGCAAAAAGTTCTGGGAAATTTGTGAAATTTGAGCTGTTATGCGCAAATTAGCAACAAAAGCAACAAGGACTATTCTTCAAAGTAGAGACCACCATAGTCCACGACTTTCTGCAATTGTTCTGCCTGATTCCGGATTTGCTGGAAGTATCATGGCGACTCCTTGAAATAGAAAAACTCTTGAGATGCTACTTCGACTTCACTAAAAGATTCAAATTGACGGCCCTTGAAAATGTATTGCATTGATCGAAAAAGGCCATAATCGGATAGAGCAATGTCTGGACTGTAGGTGGGATATGGAAGAATTTCGACGCCGTCTAATTGTGCAAACTTGTCCTTGGTACTCTGGGCCACATGCGGTTTAGCATTGTCCTGCTGAAACAAAGCGCGCTTTCGGCGGAATAATCTTGGATACTTCTGCACCAATTTGTCGTAGACGCGATCCAACTGCTGGCAATAGAGCTCGGCATTCATGGCACGACCATCATATAAGATACAAATTCTGGTAACTATTAGATTAAAAATTTCCCAGAACTTTTTGCTCAACCTAATAATCTAGCAACATAACAATATGGAAAAGATTTCAATTGTGAATTATGATACAGGGTATATTAAAAAGTGTTAAATCCTGAGTCAGAGATAAAGCATTTATCTCGGAAAAAGTCTGTCTAATATGGACTGTGACCATCGTACCCTGCTATACAATCCTCACAACGAGCTCTCCTACTGTTTATGAGCGTGTCAATAAACGTTTGCGGCAACAAAGCCCATTCTTCCAAAAGCGCGGCTTTTAACTCCTGGCGGGCCCTGGGAGAGAGTTTACGCTGTGCAATGGCTCTTCTTAGACCATCCCAAAGATATTCAATAGGATTGAAACCCAGACACCTCGAAGGCCAATTCATGCAGCGAATATCCTCTTCTTCATGAAAATGAACAGCAATATGAGCTCTCAGTGGCTTCGCATCATAGTCGATAAACATGAAGTACGGGCCTACAGCACCCCGAAACAACCTCACATAGGCTTCAAGGACCTCATCCCTAACGCCCGGCGATGAGTCGTGTGTGCTCCTTTCACTACATCCAACAGGAGAGAACGGTTGTTGTGGAGCCGAAGACATCAGACTTGACCACAACAAGAATTGCGGGTGCTCTTTTCAGTGATGAGTCGACATTCACCATGCAGAGTGATTCTCGTCGAATCTTCATCTAGAGAGAACGTGGAGTTCGCTATCATCCCTCCTATGTAAAATAAATCGACAAATTTGGTGTCAAAGGAACCCTTGTCTGGGGCAGCATTATGTTGGGTAATCGTAAACCACTGCAAGACTTCGATGCGGGTTCTGTCAACGCACATTGCTATAGGCATGAGGTCTTTGAAGCCTATGTGAGGTTGTTCCGGTGCGCTGGATGCCCGGACTTCATGTTTATAGACGTAATGAGAAGCCACACAAAGCTCACATTGTTGATGATTTTCAAAAAGATAATATTCGTCGTATGAGTTGGCCCTCAAGGTCTCCGGACCTCAGTCCTATTGAACATTTTTGGAATGGTCTAGGAAGAGCCATTGCATAGCGTATCCTCCCTCGCAGGACCAGCCAGGAGTTAAAAGCCGCGCTTTTGAAAGAATGGGCTTTGTTGACACAAACATTAATTGACACCCTCCTAAACAGTATGAGAGATTGTTGTGAGGTTAATACGGAGGTCGCACTCCATATTAGACAGACTTTCCCCGAGATAAATGCTTTATATCTGAATCATGATTTAACACTTTTTCATATACCCTGTATCTTAATTCACAATTAAAATATTTTCCATGTTTTTATGCTGCTAAATACTTTCTCCTATTTAATATATCTGTGTGCGAGATTTCGTTGCAATACAGTGAATAGTTCATCAGTTTTCACAGATTTTATGTTTGTGACCTTAATTTTGGACATGAGTGTATATTCCACAAGGTTATCCATCACATGCTTTTAAAAGCTGTTTGTTAAAAACGGCTTCGCCAACAAATCAAAATCCAGTCAAGAACGCGAAAAGCTGCAGGGTCAAACATTTCTGAATGCTTAAAAACTTATATGAAAAAAAGAAAAGAATATGTGAGAAAAAGAAAAAGAAGACAATGAAGATTAAAAAAAGACAAAATTTGGAAATCTGCGAACAGTTAAAGCTTAGAAAAGAAAACAAAATTCAGCAAAAAGTCGAAGTCAGAACATTTAAACATACAATATCAAAAATATGATTTTTATTAAAAAAATTGTTCTAAAATTATAAATATAGGTTTTAAAACATTAAAACCTTCGTGGATGTTAAAATGATGTTACAAAGTCGACACCCGAGCGCTTTCGATTGACTCATACAGCTATCATCAGGGGGGGGGGGAATCTTTAAGGGATCAATGTTCATGAATGATAGTTGGTTTAATACCTATAGACAAGTATATTTATAATGAGGGGAATGTTGAATGGTTACTTTTCAAACTCACCAGAAATATTTTTCCGTTTCTGAAACCTATGTCGATATCTTGCTTCTGATTGAACCTTATTACTGATGTTGTGAATTTGTTATTCTTTATATTTGTAATGTGTTCTTTAAGACTGCCCTTAAATTTCCGAGTTGTCACTCCTATGTGCGTTTTTTTTTTTTGTTTGTTTGTTTTTTTCACATTATCTTTAAATATATCATATATATCCCCGAAATTTCATTATCAGGAATTGCTTTTATTTTTCTGTGTACAAGCTCTTTTAGTTTAGCTTTTGGTTTTGCGATTAAGTTAAAATTATGATTCCTCAAAGCATATCTATTTTTTCCCTTATGATTGTGAAACATATTTAAAACTTCAAAATTTGAGCTCATTGTTAATCCCACTTCCATTTGGACACGTTATGCTTAATGTCGAAAATATATTTACTAATGTATTGAGGGGAAAATCCATTTTCCATTACAATTTTCTTGAAAATGATTAATTAATAATAAAAAAATTATAATTTTGATTTGTGTGTTTAAATTTTCTTATATAATCTCAAGGTGAACATGACGTTCCGAAATTATAGTTAAAGAATTTATTTTAAATAACTCGAAGTCAGTTGGTAATAAAATCTGGAACTAAAGATATAGCAGAAACAGAAGGTACAAAGAAGCCTAAATCTCAAACTTTTCTAGATCCATACCACTGAGAAACCAAAAGAAATCTTTGAGGCCTACATGAAGGGTGAAAATTAAAATATGAGTTAAAAGCAAACCGAAAAGCATGAGACTTGATAAAACTTGTTGTATTAGTCATTCCTTATTTACTTCTTTTTTTTTCTATGGTCTAAGTCAAAATTGTGTAATGTATGCATGTTGAAAGACTTATAATATATTTAGGATTATGTATCTTAAAATAATATTTTTTTGTTATATTACTTATTATTAAATAAAATTATTAGTCTCCCAGTAATAGGGTGGTCCTTAAAAAATTAAATTTTAAAATTTTTATGGGGCACCCTCCTATTTTGTTCTATGTATAAAATAAATACTTCCACAAAAATTTCAGAAGTTTAAAACATTCTTTAAGGGTCGCTACCAAAGTTTGAATATTTAAAAAAAAATTAAAAATTGACATATTTTGTAATTTAATAAAATTTTATTAATACAAATCCATAATCATTGCCAAATTGAGCCATGCTATGATATTAGATTGTAAAGAATGTCATTTGTTCCAAGTTTCAATATATTTACGCAGTCTATTGTTCAAACATAGGGAGAAGTATTTCATGTCTACACTCTATTTCACCTGAACATGGCAGCATAGTAAAAGGTAGAGAATCTAATATTCTGTCTTGAAAAATAGTTCTCCGTTATTTTAAAATCTTAAATAGCTAAAATGCGTAGGAATTTATAAAATAATGTTTATAAATTACAGAATTTGATTTTTTTACATTCGTAAAATGTCGTACTAAATGGCCATATTCGTATCAATAGCAGAGCACTAAACTTAAAAAAAGACTTTTCGAAAAGCGTTCCTTTGACTGTTCACTGGGATTGCAAAATTTTAGAAGACATTTCAGGATCTGAAACTGTAGACAGATTACCCATTATTGTTTCAAGTAAAGGTACTGACCATTTAACTAGCTGTTCCAAAACTTCTATCAGGAACAGGTGAGGCAATAGCTTTTGCTGTTAACGAAACATTGGAGTTGTGGAGATTACAAGCTAGTAAATTGTATGACATTTGATATAACCTTTGTTAATACCCGATTATCAGGAGTTGCTTGTGCTCTTCTGGATTAGAATATGAACAAAGAAATGATTTGGCTTGCCATCATCACATCTTTGAAATTATGCTTGAGGAAGTTGCTGTCTCTCGGAGTTTCAAGCGGACCAGACATACTGTTATTTAAACGATTTAAAATTTCGTGGACGTCTATCTATTATGGCATATTTCAGACTTCCATGACTGACAATATTTAATCAATGAAAAAAATAACACATAATGCATCAGAAATTACAAAATGTGCTCAAAATCATCTTAATGATTTTCCAACCAAAGGACGATTACAAGGAACTGATAGAGCTTGCCTTCGTTTTCTTAGGAGGAGTACCCGAAAGAGTTGTTTATATTAGAGCCCCAGGTGGATTGCATCTGGTTCCATGGATGGTGAAGGACATATACTCGCTTAAAATTTATTTATTTAGAGATCAGTTTAAACTCTCTAAGCAGGAAGAATCTGGAGTTCGTCAAGTTTGCTCGTTTGTGGGGAAAATCTACATTCTCAGCTGGTATCAGGCCCGATGATTTATTACTCCTGAAGAATTTGAAAAAAGACGAAAATGTAAGTGAAATCCTTTCTTTGTGTGCTTTGAAGAAGTTACTAGGACATTTCTGTACTTTACAGAAGAGCTACTTGCTGTTGCATTCTTTGATGACAATGTATTTCTTGAAAGTAAAAGAAAAATGGTGCCTGTTTTGAAAAATGAAGAAAAATATGAACCCTTGAAACGTACACGTACTGATCCTGATGTCATTCTTCAAAATGACTTGCAGGATTTTCTAACAAGCAGCACTCTGAGGTTTTCTTTAAATTATGGATTTATGTTCAGACGTTTTCGAAACAGGTGTGACTAATTGGAATGAAAATGAATCCTACAAGATATATAAGGCACTAGCGATTTAAAGTCAAAGTTAATAAAGATGTGGCAAAATGTCGGGTAGTACTCATGGAGGAATACAATAAACTTCATACAAAAGATAAAGAACAAAAACAGTATTCCAACGACGTGATGGTGTCAATCCAAATCATTTCTTTTTTGATATTCTGTTCCGGAAGAGCACAAGTTTCTCTTGATAATCCAGTATTAACAAAGGTTGTATGGAAACTCGTACATTTTACTTGCTCAGTACTCCCTACAAGTTAAATATTTCGTTAACAGCAAAAGCTATTACCTCCCCTATTCCTGATTGAAGTTTTGGAACAACAAGTAACTGGTCAATACCTTTACCTTAAACGATAATGGATAATTTGTCATTTCAGATTTTGAAATGTCTTCTAAAATTTTGAAATCCCAGTGAACAGTCATGCGAAAGCTTGCGAAAACTTTTTTTTAAGTTTTGGGCTCTACTTGCTCGGCTTCTGATGCGGATATGTCCATTTAGTACGACATTTTACGAATATAAAAAAAATCAAATTCTATAATTTATAAACATTATCTTATATATTTTCACGCCTTTTAGTTATTTAAGATTAAAAAATAACGGAGAACTACTTTTCAAGACGGAATGTTAGATTCTCTACCTTTCACAATGCTGCCAATTTGAGGTGAAATAGAGTGTAGACATGAAATACTCCTAACTGTGTTTGAACAATATACTGCGTAAATATGTTGAAACATGAAACAAATGACAGTCTTTACAGCCTAATATCATACCATGATTCAATTTGGCAATGACTATGGATTTGTATTAATAACATTTTATTAAATTACAAAATATGTCAATTTTTATTATTATTTTTTTTAAATATTCAAACTTTGGTAGCGACCCTTAAAAAATGTTTTAAACTTTTGAAATTTTTGTGGAAGTCTTTATTTTATACATAGAAAAAAATAGGAGGGTGCCACATAGAAATTTTAAAAGTTAATTTTTTAAGGACCACCCTACCGAGTAAACACATACCTTTCGGCACACGATCGACTGCAGTCGGCAGTGTCGGTTAAGTATCAGCATTGGCACAGTGGTTTCGCTGAAGTGCTGGCAGCATGCCTGCAACTGAATCTTAAGAATGTGCTTTTTTGACTGCCGGTTACCATAATCGGTCTCCTTATGATTATGTATCGGCAAGCGACTTACACCGCAAATGACACAGGACCGATTTGTGATTTCTGAGAGTGGCTCGATTAGATATGACAACATCGGTTCGAACTCGGAATGTTTAATCTTAGCCAGCATTTTTTTTATATTTTCATTCAAGTTCTAGTTTATTTGGGAATATTAAATACACTTTTTTTAATTAATGGATTTTATATATTTTCCTACTTTTCTTCAAAGAATCATTATAACAATATGAAATAAAAGTGTTATTTTTTCACGTATTATACATGCGTGTGTGATAAATAAAAGATGTTATCGGTGAAATAAAATAATTTAAAAATATATATCTGTTTCATATAAAATTCTAACAGTCATAAACAGAAAAAGTGTCCAAAATAGCCTATATATATTTATTTAAAAAAATAGTTTTTGTATTCATTTTAAAAAGGACCTACAATTATTTGAATCATAAAAAGAATTTTTTAAATCGCTTCTTAAAATTATTATTCATTATAAACTTAATCGTAGAAAGAAAAAAAAATACTTCATAAGTTAAATCAACATTTTTGCTAATTATACATTCATTTTAAAAGCAATCGCTAAGTTTCTTATTTTATTTAAAAATCAGATTATTAAAAAGTTTTAAAAATTATTTTACAAGTTATAAAAATATCAAAAAATCTACCCATCTGTTTAGCATTAAAATTTAAAAGAAACATTCAGAAGTATCCGCCTTCTAAAAAATTATTAACCAAACGAAAAAAAAAAGATAAATTAATATTTCTATTTTATTTTAAGATTAAAAAATTTTGATAAGTAAAAGAATTAATATTGTTACATAATCATTAAAAATATATTCTACATTAAATGATTAAATGACATAAAATTAATTCTAATTAAAATTGAATAATTACCAACTTATTTTTCTTAATTAAAATTAGTTTTTCCATGTTACAAATATATATTTCTTAAATTATAACATTTAATTACAGTATAATTCCTAAAACGAAAATTGTATTATCAGAAAAACCTATAAATTCACTTACTTTATTAAATACTTAAGTATTCTTAATTTTATAAGAAAGATACAGAAATTCCCCCCCCCCCCCCGTCTAAAAAATTATCTACCAAAAGAAAAAATTAGATATAAATTAATATTTTTATTTTCTTTTAAATTTGAAAAAATTCGATAAGTAACAAATTAATGTTTCAACATTATCATTAAAAATATGGTCTACATTAAATCATCAAGCGACATAAAATGAATTCGTATTCTAATTAAAAGTCATTAATTACCAACGTATTAGTTATTAAAATAAGTTTTTCCATGTTAAAAAATATATTTTATAAATTAACGCATCGCATGTAATTACATTATAATTCCTAATAAGAAAATTTTATTAATTGAACAAAACCTGTAAAAATAATTTAAGTAAATACTTAGTGAATCTTAAATTTATAAGGAAAACCAATTCGTTTGCATTAATTAATTCGCTAAGATATTTATTTTATTCATTTAAATATTAAATTACCTTTTAAATACACGCACATAAGAAATTACAAAAAATAAAGCTTTAAAAACACTTCAAAATTCCTATGTTCCCATCTACCATTTACCTACAATGACAAACCATCACTTATCGAAATGCCTTCCCCTTATTGCCTCATAGAATCCTCTCCCCAACAAGGCTCAGTAGCTAAGGGGTTAAAGCGTTTACCTTCTCTGCTTGGGAGGCGTCAGATCGAACCCATCCTCTTCCAGCGCCGAAATATGCTCCTTTGAAATATTAAGAAATATACATGCCAAGATTTCTCATAGATGGCACCATCAAATGAATTTTTTTTCAATTTATTCTGGTTTCGGGCTGCGGCCGGCATTCGCATGGTTAGCTACTGGCGTACTTTCAATGGCATGCTTTCGTGTGACTCATGAATCGGACCGCAATCGCGCGGCGTATCAAATAAGTAACGGAACCGATAGCGGCAGCTGGTATTGTGCTGATAATGCAGGCCGTTGTCGGCCGATTGCTTACCGATAGCTCTGTGTTTGCTGATTTTTTACGTAGTTCAATAATAAGATATGCGACTCTCAATTTTATGCATTTCAACACTTTATTAAATAATTCAAAAATTTGTAGTAATTAAATTAATATTTTACGATGAACTGATATGTGTAAAACACTTTGTCTCATTTAGATTTTAACCCTTTCAGGGGCAAACCATATTTAATTCTAAAATGTTGAAATAAATGAATGGCACCGGAATTTACCAACAATTTAATTCGAAATAAGAAAAAATCTATATTTCACATTTATATTAAATGGAAAATATTTTATCAAAATTCTGGTGCCATTTTGGCGTTTGAGATTTAAAATTAAGTGGTTTCATAAAAATACAACTGACACTGAAAGGGTTAAATACTGTAAATTGGACAGTCGTATATTGTTCGCTTATTTTACAGATGATTCAGTTTCAACAAAAACGTTAGTTTTGAATTAAAAGCACGGTATTTAATAATTTTCTGCTTAATATATATACATATTTATTTAATAAAATTCCCGAAATACCTTAATGCGACAAAGCTATGGGGAATCGTGTGTCATTTAGGCTCAATATATATTGTACTATTTGACAATATATATTGTACTATTATATGACATAAGTCAAAGATTTCAGTGAAAATTTAAAGCTTGAAATGATTCTAATCGAAAGGAATACTACATCAAAAGTTTACAAGTTTCATATAAGATGTAGCGGAACACTAAATACAAACATTGATTGATGGCAGAAAACACTGCAAGAAACAAGTTTATAGGAAGCTCAGGTCGCAAATCTTTTACTAAATCAAAAAGTCAGGGTGTCTGACTCCAATCAGAACCCGGACATACGTTCATAGCTTCAACATTGATTAAGGCATTTTGACGACATTTTAAACTGACTTGCATTGTCTTGCGTGAAACGCTATGACATTACGAAAAGTGCTGTAAGGACACTATAATTTCGTCAGTGACACCGTATGTAAAGGTAACTATAGTCTGAAAAATTCTGCATCTGGTTCTGTGCTGATTGAATTTGGCATTATCTATGTCCTCTCTGGATACAATTACATTTTAAATGAAAGAAATAAGTCTTACACGATTTTCGCTAAAATATTTTAATTTGTTTTGGAATAATGAACAAAACTTTAGTTTTGGATTGTAATTAGACACCGTGTGTTTTAAACTTTTTTTGAATTTCCGATCTAAAAGAAGCATTTTTTATTGCAGAAAATTAATATAAAATATATTCTGATTTCAAAAAGGAAAAATATGTTTGGTCAGTAAGTAGTTTCTTGCTTTACTTACTGGTGGTGGTACATGTAATATCCCATAGATAGACATATAAAGCTTTGAACTGGGGTGGTTTTGGGTTCTAGGGGTCATGATCGGTGTAGATCTGCAAAATGTTTTCAGAAATTTCAACATAAGTCAGAATGTAATATGTAGTATTTCTTACAAACGCTACCTAATACGAATATCTGCATATTTGCGTATTAAGCAAAGGCTGGTAATATGGAGCCTGCTAATATGGAAACGTGAAGTTTCTTAGCAACAAAGAGAATCCTAGCGTCTATGACTTTAACTACATTTAAAAAAAAAAACATCAAACAGGTGAAACCAGTTAGCTGGTAAGTCAGGATTGATAGTGACATAGATAGTCGGATATTTCTGTTTTCATCTTCTTGAAAAGTTTTGGTTGGTTGTGTTTATGACGGCCAATTATCAACACGAGGGATATAGGCCCTAAGGGGGGGAGTGCCCTTCGTGGGGGTCTTTCTAAGGGAACCTAACCCGTATTAACGCTTGGAAAACCAAGTTTCGAAGAAAACCACGAAAACTCCGAACGATTAGGCCGACGGGTGCGATTGGGTTCGAACCCAGCACTTCCCGTCTCCCAGCTTCGAGAGCAGAACCTCTCGGCCACTGGTGGGGCCTTGAAAAGTTTTGAGAGATAAGAATTTTGCCTCTTTTTCATACACTTATTGCGGAATCTATTTATTTTTAATTTTAATCTTTGACTAAATACCTTATGTTCCAAAACGCCATAACCAGAATATAACTTTCAGTAGCTCAACAACTGTAATCAACAACTTTCATTTCAAAATTGTATTGCTTTATACATTGACTCATTTTGTTGAAGATTATAATACATATTTTCCAAATTCCGCGAATTATAAGTTGAATTTTCGCATAGATTACATCCTCTGTATAATCACTTACGGCCAACATAGTACCTTTCATATACCTGCCGGCTTTTCAAGCCCTTTATTCTTTTTACTGAAGTAAAATCGAAAAACAATCTCTTCAGATATTATAAGAAACGTTCCACTAAATATATTCATGCAATGAATGGATGTCAAACACTGTAATTTAATGCACTATTAACTAAAAACAAAAAGGTAATCTATATTATCACACCTCACTCTTTATCATTACTTTATATTTTTAATCGAAAACGATTAGGGGAAAGTAAGGTAATGACGCTCAGACGGTAATCCAGCTCACTCAAATATCTCTAAATAGAATAGAATTGAAAACGTGCAATCGGTACCGGCACCTAGCGATCTTCATCGTAAGTTACCAGCAAGGATATAGTAAACGTCGGAAGGAAAGTATTTTTGTATCCTCACGTTATTAGTTTGCAGTTGTTTTATTATAAAATTCTACAAAATCTAACTTGAAGGTAGGTGTACATTAGAGTGGAGCGAAAAATCTTTTTTTTTCGAAATTCATATTGCCTGAGCCATTATATGGTGTAAAACAAGCTGGAACAAATTGTCTCCAAATTTTAGCTTAAAATGTTGCCACCTTGAGGCTCCACACCTCGTGAATATTTGTATTGCCTTTTTCTAAAGTTTGCAATGTCTTTTTTTTTATCAAATAATAATAATTAATCTAATAATTAATTAATTAATTAATTTGTAAATTAATATTAATTACGTTTTCATTGATAAGTTGCTTTATCAAAACATTAGTGTTTTCATACATAAATAGGAAATTCATACTCCAAAATCTAGTAGATGACAGCACGTATTCTAGTCTGATAACTATTTTACCATGACCCAAGCACACACGTGAATTTGAATTTGGGAAATTATTCGTTTTTTTTTTTTTTTTTTTTTTTTTTACAACTGTATTTGAGTGATGCTTGTCTTTGTTTCAACCACTAATTTGTGGACACTAATTTGTTTTTTTTCGGACGAGACAATAAAGACTTTTAATTTAAACATGATCTCAACTAGACGTGAAACTTTTTGTAGTCTTTTTGGAACTTCAGTACAGCTTAAAGAGACACTGTTGCACACGAATGCTGATTTAATGAAGCATTTACTATGGATAAAAATGATATCAGGTTGTAACGTTGTTTCCCGCACTGTTAAAAATTTGCAGCATTCTGCCAGGTCATTTGACCATTTTTTCCGGAAACGGTTACACATCCGTGAATTTAACAATATTCTGACCGTATTATTGGCCATTTTATGGTCAGAATATAGTTATATTATGGTTATGAAACCGTTTTTCAAAAAACGGTCGAATGACCTGCCAGAATGCTGCAAAATTTTTAACAGTGCGCCGCAGCTAATACGGTCTCTGCAAACAGTTCGCGTTGCCATGTTTGCTCATATTTTGTCAAACGATTTTTGGCATTTGAAAGAACGAGACTTGCTTTATAACACTGAGTTGTGAAATTTGTAAAAAAAAATATCGTTTTCTTTAAGTACAAGGTGTCTGAAATGGAGCTATCACTCTACCAGATTAGAACCATCATTTACTTCCAGTTCTGTTGCAAAAAGTCAGCTACAGAATGTCACCGTACAAAGTGTACAGCTTTAGGAACTAGTGTTGTATCATATGACACTGTGAAGGTTTGGCGGAATGGTATTTATATATAAAATTACAGTTAATAATATATATTATAATTAGCATTACGTAATGGTGATTTGGCAGAAAACTTTCGTTACAACCTAATATATTGTGGATGCAGGGGAAAAATAAAGATCCTTCAGCAAAATATATCAGCGAAATTGTTTCATGTGACATTGAAAGAATTTGGAAGAAAGCCTGTGGTAAGTCATCAAGAAGTTATTCATCTTATTAGAAATTACAATGAAAAATACAAAAATATAAAAAGAATACCCAAATCTCGAAAGGGGGCTGACAAAATTAAGAAAGATTTTTTTGACCAAGCAAGCAGTACTTTGATGTTTCTGTATGCAAATGTTGAAATTATGAACAATGCAATGTTCCGCGAAAGTTCCAATTATGGAACGAAACTTTTTAGCAGACAAACGGCATCAGACAAAAATGGCAATAGGACAAATTTTCATTTCTGCAACTCAAAAATTGAAGCGTGTAAGAGAAAGGCAATATAGAAGGGAATATCAAGAATCTAAAGCAAAGTAATTGGTAGATAATGCTTATAAAAATATCAGACAGATTTAGAAGGAAACGCCGTCTTATGATCTGATTCAAAAAGGGAAGATATCTCTGAAGATGATTACGTTTGTCATGAAGCTAAGTGTCAGAAAATAACTAACAATGAAATTCCCTCAACCTCCAAGACAAGCCAAATGAGAATATCACTGCTAACTCTAGTCGTTGCTTGTGATAGAACGGGAGTATCGGATAGATGATCCGCTAACATTGCATCCTCTATGCTTCGTGATATTGGGATTTTATCAAAAGATACTCCGTCTAAAATTATCGACAGGAGTAAGCTGCGGTGAGAACGTCGAAAGGTACGATCACGGTTTAATTCTACACAAGTAACACAGTCTTTGTAGGCCATCTACTTCGATGGAAGGACGGATAAAACTATAATGCCAGAAAGGAAAGGAAGTTCTTTATATACGCCTATAGCTGTAGAAGAGCATATTGCTTTGTTGTCAGAACGTGGTTCTGTTTATATAGGACACGTGAGTCCGAATTCAGGCTCTATTGCGGATGAGCAAATCCAAGACGAAGACCATGCTCATCGCCTTCTTCGGAGTGAAGGAGAACGTCCACTACGAGTTTGTCCCGCCCGGATTGACCGTGAATGCTGCTTACTACTTGGAAGCCCTGAAAAGGCTGAAAAGAAGCGTCGCGCACAAGCGAAGGGTCATCGAGGACCGCTGGAAGCTTCACTTCGAACACATGCCCAGCCACACCGCCTTCATTGTGAGCGCTTATCTGGTCTGGGTGAACGTTCTGATGGCCCCCCATCCTCCCTACAGTCCGAACTTGTTGCCTCCTGAGGAGTTCTTGTTTCCGCGCTGAAAGGAAAGAGCTTCCACTCGATAGAAACATCCAAGCAAACGTCAAGTCAGCCCTTGCAGCAATCCCGGAACAGGCCTATGTGGACGCCTTCGAGTCATGGAAATGCCGCCTACAAAACTGTATTGATGCAGGAGGTGCCTATTTTGAAGACTATTAGTCAGTTTTACCGATTTGCTCAATAAATCTGTCCTTTTGACCAAAGGCTCATTACTTTTGAATCCCACACTGTATCCTTTTCCATTAATAGTGTTCTGTACTTAACAGTAACTTTATAATAACACTGTTGTACAGTCGTGGGAAAAAAAGTAAACACTCCCTACTAACTCCTCAACAAATTATCGTAGACAAAACTTACTGGTACCGAACAATTGGAAATAAAGTCTACTTTTAAATGATGTATATAAAGTTTGTTTAACGGGCCATCTACATATTAAAACGAATCCAATCTTCATTTTTTTTCAAAGGTAATACCCAATTTTAACGAGATATTTCAAATCTTCGGTTCAAACTATGCCTAGACACCAAATTTCAAGTCATTTGAATAATAAGTTTTTGGATTACAAATATTCCAAATTTAGTGCTTCTAATGTTAAATTACATTTTCATATTTTTATTTATATCTCCTGAAGTTATGCTTCTAATATGCTAATTTTTTTGTGTAACAATAATACTAATATACCGAATCATAAATACGCTGAATTTGCAATTTTTATAATTTTATGATAAGAATTATGAATTATGAAATTAATATTCGAAAAAATTATGAATTGCAACCTACAAATTTTTTGATGGATTTAGATTTATTAATTTCTGCTTTATGAAAATCAAAAAATTTCACATTTTTCTTCCAAGTTTTTAAATTATGCTTAAAAAGCGGCAAAATGATGGTTTAAGGGGCCGTCTATGATAGAAGTGACTAGATATTTTGAAATTTCTTACGCTGTCCTGTAATCTAGCAGACTTCATTTACTGCTTGAGTGACACTTAAGGTGTCTTGATCAAGAAGGGGACTCTCTCGGTTTACAATTGAGTACCGAATTTCAATTTGGATTCAGCCCTTAAAATACGCTCGTTTTAAAATAATTATTTTCTCGGAAACTTATGGTACGAATTGCATAAAAATTTGTTTTTAGGCTAATTAAATGGTGTAGAATCCATTTATGCTGTCAGAATTGTGTATTGCTATTGAAAAAAAAAAAAGTTATGGTTAGTTTTAATATGTAGATGGCCCCCTAAGCAAATTTTATATACATCACTTAAAAGTACTCTTAATTTACAATCGTTCGGTACCAGTAACTTTCTTCTACGGTAATTAGTTGAGGCGTTAGTAGGGGGGTTTTAATTTTTTTTTCCCACGACTGTACTCTTATTTTGTTCTTTTTTTTTAATCGTTTTTTCATATAATAATTAAATAATAAAATTATCAAACATATATGTTTCTAACATGTCTTCTTTTATTTTCTGCAAAATTCTTTTTAGATATTTAGTTACTTTATACGTTTATCATTAATTCTGGTGTCTTTTGACAGCATTTGTTTAAATAATTTTATAGAAGTAGGAAATAATTTTATTTAAATACTGTATTAATATATTTTTAAATATGTGAAGGATATTTACTACTAAATTAATCAACTAGCTAAAACGTACATCTGCATATATTTTATTAAAATTCTTTAATGAATTACTTGCCATACGTCTGTTGTAAAAGATACAGAATAGGGCGTTTTTCATCCGCAGATTTCAGCATTACTTTAGGAGTAAAATGCGTTATAATATGTATGAAATTTAAGAGCCTGATAATTTTTTTAATCTGTTTGATCCGTATGGTGACATAAATGCGTGAAGTGCTATTAAAGTTTAAGTACAGATTTTATTAGTAGTGTCGGCCAAAAGAGAAGAAAGCACCCCATACATTTTAACCTACAAATTGTCATAGAAAAGAAAAATCTTAAATAGCCATTGGACTGGGAATTAGATACGCTTTTAATTTATGTTACGAAAGTTAGTTTGGGGCTTGTTTGCAAACTGAAATTGTAACAAAAGCTGAATATTTCAATGCGAACATCTAAACATCAAATTTCGCTTTCCCAGTAAATTTTATCCTACGATACCATGTGTACCAAATGAGAAGTCGCCCGGTCTAGTAGTTTAGGAACTATGAAGGTTTAAAATACTGAACTCATAATGTTAAATTCATTTGCAGTTGTTTTAAAACAGTTTGTAATCCGGATAGTTTCTTAAATATAACTAAAACAATTATTAGCTGAATGAGCTGTAACTCTGAATGCGCATATTGGAAGCTTTTAAAAATTGATTTCCGTTAAAAAAACTGATTGATTACAATTCATTTTTTAAATGATTTAAAAATTTATATTTTTTCGAAATTAAATATTTCAATTTCATGTAAAAATAGTCATTTACCATACAAAAAAATATAAATAAATAAGATTACGTTTTGAAATTAAACCTGAGATTAGTTTTAAGAGGCACTGAATAAAAAATATATAATGTATTTTGAAATATAAACTTTAATTTAAATTTACAAACCCATTAATCAGTACAAGCTAGGACTTTAACAGAACACGTACATGTTATCAGGCCCTGTGTACATGTAATTTATTAGGAATATATATAATTTTTTCTCATTGTTTGTACTTTTTGTTATACCATGCCACATTTCTATTAAAACTTTTTTCAATTGCACGTGTTTGTTTAATATATACGAGAGACTCTGCCTCCCATGAGCTACTCTCGTTAATCCCACTTCAGTTTAAGCAGGTTCTAAAAACACGCTAAATTGTTGTGTTTTAAAAAAATTACCAGATTACAGAAGGTTTGGCGATATTATCACGACTCGTGGTGAACGTTTATAGCCGGTTCGCCGTTTATTTTCCTTTTACTGGGGAATTTTTCGGTTCGAAGTTTGCATTCAGCGCTCTCACGACAGCTGCCACATTATTTTGTGATTGATAAAGTGATATCTATCACACATTTGAAAATCAGTTTGTATAAAATGGTTAAATATATAAAGTCATTGGCTCCCTTCTTAATATAATAATTTCTAGGGTATGCGTATTTTCCTTTTAGACGCTATAAGAAAAACATTTTAAATATGGTGATTTAAATATATCGTTTTCAATATGACGTAACTTACCCCTCATTTAACGATTTTACCGCGTAATAATTTAATTATTAATTTAAGATTTTATTAAAATACAGTTCTTTTTAATATCAGATGAAAAAGAAGCCATATCACAATAATTTCAATTACAACAGCGGTTACTTGTTTTAAAATATAGAATTTCTCTGACATTCTTTTATACGTTTACTGGCGAATGGCTCAAATAAATTTTGAAATAGTTAAATCCGCAATGCACAGTACATTTATAAAAAAATCTATATTCATTTTGTATACATTTAGATTTGTTAATTGTTGACTTCGTAAATCTTCTATTTTAATATGAACTAAATCAGTAAAATTTGCATTTGATAATTTTAAGGGGTATGTCTTCTTATCGCTTCCTAATAGCTAATTCCTAAACATTTAGTTTTAGTGGTGTGCTTCAAAATACAAAAGCATTTTAAATGTTGTTCTACGTCATCAAAGAAGAGTTTCAATGAGTAATTATTATATCCGTAAAAGTTACGAAATTTAAATGTTTATTGGGTTATTAATTTCTATATAATATCTAAAAAAACTTACTGAGATAAATGCACCTATTGTGGGCCACGTACCAGTAGTGGACCATTAATTATTAAAGTTTAAAACCAAGCCCAAAATGCATATAAAAAACGACTGAAAAAAGTGGGATTGACTAACATCATTCAATGCTAACTTTCCATAAACTGTTTGGATTTTTTTTTTTCTGCTGGTACATTTGTTTATTTTCTAGAGTGCCTTCAAAAACAGATTTTTTGGCAAGTTAAGAAATAAGTTTTTATTTAAAATATTGTTTCTTTAATATTATTTTTATTATAATTTAACAACTGTTGATTACGTTGTGAATACTCGTACATTGTTAGTTAATCTTAGGGTTAAGCTTAGGTTAGAAAGTTAGGGCTATGCTATATATATATATATATATATACATATATATCTATACATATATATATATATATATGTATGTATATATATACAGTCCGTCTCATAAATATAAAGACACAGATGTTTTTGAAATTACCTTTTATTAATTCAGTTAAAAGAAATTAAATTTTATACCTCATATTAAGAACACTGAAATGAATCTCTTATAGGGGTTTTAATTTAAATAAAATAATTTCGTCTCGAATAATAAAAAAAATAAAAAATTACACTGTCTCAAAAATATAAAGACAAACTTGAAACTGCTTCATATGCAATTTTTTTTTCAAATGCGTGCGTACATAATTAATGCGCACGCGCAGAAATACACTTTCACTTACCCAAACGAGCAAAGTTGTTTGACTTGTTTCAATTGCAAAGATGCCGCGGAACATTGAAATTTCTAAAGATGAAATTTGTAAAAACGTGAATTTAAAGCTAATGGCTAAACAGTTCGTCTAATATGTAAAAAAACTAGGAGAAGCAGAGCTGCACTTTATAAAATTTTATAAAAAATCATCCTTTTTCTAAAATATTGAAATTTACCTGTTTCAAAAAGTTATTTCCTAAAATTATAGAATGGTTCAAATTTTTTGCGACATATAGATTTGCATTCACTGTATAACCATCTATTTCAATATTTACGGTGGTAAATCCTATGGGTGTTATATGGTTACCTCCAATAACTGAAAAAACAAGTTTAGGACATCTCAGGGCAATATAAGTATCGTTACTACACATATTAACATCACTTCCTGTATCCAGGAGTGCATCCATATTTTCCCCTAAAATCCCCACGCTTTTTATTAATTTATCAATCGGATTTGTGTTGTTGTTTACGGCAGCATTTGCATTTTTAGGAGAATTATTTGTACACTGGTCAGACCTGTGGCCAGGAATTTAAACTTCCAGCAGATCGTACTTTCTTTTTTTCGGGGGCGACCCCTCCACCGGCGAGAAAATTCATTGCAGTTAAAACGACGGATTCTTGTATTTAAATTCTTTTGGGAGGTATGTGTGGAATTTTTTTCATATGGCACACGACTAATGTCATTTCGATAGAATGCTCTATTATTTTCAAAACCTTGAAGTTTTCTAAATTCCGTGTTTGGAGGCTTAATTTCAGTTTTCCGTAAGTTAATTTGGGTGGTTTCAAAATCATCCAATTTATTTGTCAATTCCTCTACGCTCGCAATTTTGTGTAATTCGGCACAAAAGTGTTCCTTCATTTCTAGGAATAATTTTTTCCTGGTTTGGTCAATATTTAAATTATTTTTTTAATTCTTCGAACGTTGATATGTATAATCCCGCTAACCATTCATTCAGGAAATTTGCGAATTCAAATGAGAAATCTTTCCATGACGCTGAATTTTGTATTCTATGTAAGACGAATTTTGGCCTGAATTGTTCTGGCGTAAGTTTGAAACGTCTTAAAAGTATTTTCTTCTCATAGTCATAGTCACTGGATTGTTCCTCACTTTCGCGGCTTATTAAACTGACTATGTCGAGCGGTAACAATGCAAGCAGGTAGGTAACCCATTCATTTTTCTCTATCCCTAGACGCTTTGCTAAGGGTTATGTATATACTTATTTCCTCCTCATTATTGTATCTATTTAGCAATTTTAGAACATCGGAACCCATTCCGGCGATTGTAGACACTGAATTTTGGAATTGGGTATTTTGTGTATTCTCAAATTGTAACTTTTAAAATTCAAAATCAGTCTTTCACTTACCTCGCGCTCGAGTGGCCGCCCCTCCGGGTGGTTCCGATCCGACCCCTTGAGTGGGGGAGGCGACCGGAAGCTCGGCAGAGTTCGTTGTGTACGAATGCGAGGGGGCCGGATGGGGACGATTCGCCACCTCCTCGAGAGGCTCATCTCCGACAGGCGTTCAGCACGGTGGCCACGGTTAACGGACGTTGTGCATAGGGCCGTAGCCCGCTTCGGTGGGTACCAAAGGTGCGGTCCTCCGGCACCCGGGTTCTCTGGGCAAGCCGGGTAGCGACGTTCCATAGGTCGATCCCGGTGCCGGTCTAAGGGCCGGACGGTGTCGCCGGGCAAAGACTAGCTAAGGCGATAGGACCCCATCCACCTATTGACTAAGAGGGAGCCTGAAGTATGAGTGAGGGCTTTGTAGTGGAAAGTCCTCGGTGCTCGCTAGTGACGACGGGGCTCGCGGGAACGCCATGCAGGGACTCCCGGAGCAACCGAAGGGCGAGGGTTACGGACAGCGCCCAAGTTACTTTATGACTTGGGTGGCTCATCCCTCCGAGGACCTCAGCTGGAGCAGTTGGGAGCCGACCCTCAGGGTGGTAGGGTTTGGCGGTGCCCCCGTTGACCAAGGAGCGGTCGCGTGGGGAGGCCAGTGTGGCTCTGGTTGCTCCATGTCGTGCCGTGACCCTTGGGAGGGGGTCGGCCGGCAGGTCCACCATCGAACGCTATTCCCGCAGGGAAACGGGCCGGAGGCTCGCCGGTAACGCGGCGGCTCATCGTGCCTCGGGTGAACTCTTGGTCCGATCCAGGTCCTCCGTGTCTATGCGGTACCGGAGTTTGCCTCGCCTGGTGATGAGGACCTAGAGGTGTCTCCACCTAACTTTCGAACGCACTAACAAAGGTAGCGGTCGGTCACTGCACGGGGTCAGGGGTCTTCGGGCCTGGGTACCCTCGACGGCCGTGAGGTAAGGTAGTGGCGGGCGGGCTTCTGTCGGCCTCCGCTGGCTTCTTCGTCCTAGGATGGAGTCGAGTCGGTGGGGGCTGGCGGGACTCCGTTCCGTCCAACCCCCTAGCGAGGCGGAGTCTATTCCGTCTAGGTGGAGCTTTCCGTGCCCGCCTGGGGTCGCTAACGGCACCTAGTCTGGGCCAACTGGCTCCCGGCGTGATCCGCGAGGTGTTCCGTCGGTTGAGCCGGGTGGACTGGGCGAAAAGCCAGGAGCTAGGTCGCTTTACGGCCGGAGGGATTTTCCCCGTCCTCCCTGGTTTTCAAGCTAGGGGCTCCTCACTAACTTTCCGATAGGCTGGCCCACATAAATGTCTCTGCCGGAAAATGGTATCTGATCTTGGGGGCCTGTCCGTAAATTAAATTCGGTTCGGGAAGCCTCGGTTCAGTCCGTGGGCCCAGCGTCTTTATAGGCGTCTGGTTCCTGCGATGGCTTGCGGGGTCTACCGGCTCGAGTAACCAAGTTTAGGGACCACTTGGTTTTTCTAGCTGGGTGGTGAGGACTGTCGTAGCGGCCGTTCGTCTCTTCTTGGGAATAGCCGTCACCGTGTGCGCTGGGCAGCGGTGTCGGTTTGACCGGAGTTGGCGCGGGGTTCCGCTCTGTTGGAGCTTGTCTGGCGGCGACCTCCGGGACGCGTCGCGGGGCTTGCTTCACGGGTGGTTCCTTGTGATGACAAATGGGCCTGAAAAGGGCCTGGGACCGGAAGATGAACCCCTCATCTTACCTCGCGCTCGATTAATATTCCCGCTAGTAAATTTTTAACGAAATCTTCATTATGCCCGTCGGATTTTACAATTAATTCAGTCAGTTGACTTTTGTTAGCATCCTCCGGCGGACTTAAACCTAATTCAGTTACCACAGAAACTAGATCGATCTTTCTCGACCTTATTAAGTGCGCCAAAATCATAGTTAACCAAATAACACATAAAAAGAATCTCAATAAATAAATCAATAATATATATATATATGCACTAGGGTGGAGCGAAAAAAATTAATTTTTTAAAATCAAAAACGGGTAGGTGCCAAAAGTTGCCTTTATACTAGTACATCATCAGCGTGAAATATTACCGCTGAAAAAAAATGGTTTGAGTCTGCGCTTTTGGTCCAAAAGTCGAAATTTTGGGTAAAATTTGACATTTTTTCAAAAAATTTAAAAAAAATTCTATAGAGATGGTTATTATTTAAAAGTGTTATTTAAACCTTTATTATTAATGACTTAACATATTTAAACGATAAAACGATATCTTTGTTCTGTATAACTGGAAAAAAACTGACTATTTTTGGTGAAAAAATGGCGTTTCATACAACTAATTGTTGTTTAGAATACAGCTCTTACGTAGTTGCTTTCAAATCTGCGCAGGAGGTATCACGTGGAGGTGGCTGCATTTGATGACACAGCAGTACATAGCCCGACCACCCTTCCATCTAAGCGCAATGTTTTATTTATATATTGAATTGTAATTTTTTATCAAAGACTGGCATAAGTTTTCTATGTATCAACCTAGTCCATCTCTTCTTTATATCCACAGACTTTGGGTGGTGCTGCTGTGACACTCCTTCACGTATATTTCTACTGCTTGTGTATCATAAGGTAAGCAGAGTAATGCAGTGGAATTAATGGAATCTATTCAGCCCTCTAGTATCTTCACCAAAATTGCATCCAGTTACTGCATAGTGATTGGGAGTTCTGTTCGTACAACATTTTACAACACTTAGGTATTTCATCTTTGAGTATGCCATCCTTTACTCTACCTATTGCATTTTTCATATGTTAATAAGCTTGTTGTTTAATGTGATGGCGATCGTCACCAAAATTGCAATAAGAATTTGCTCTCGATGTCCTAAATAATTTTTTTTAGTATTTGTTTTTTTGCCGTCTTCTATGATGTTTAGTAGCCGAGTAATTTCCCATAACTTTTTAGATTAATTTTTTAGATGTGGATTATATTTCGTGTAAACCATCCTGCGGCAAAAACTTGGTTTACATACTTTGTGAGTGAGCCAGACTCTGATGGTCAATCAGTGCTTTTATAAAAGCGAATAATTTTATGCGCCTTTGTGAGCCATCTTGCGTAGGAGAAGTTTTTTGGGTTCCTATTCGCTAGTTCTTCTGAGAGATATCTTGATGAAATAACTTTGCAAATGTCTAGCGTGTATTTCTGGTATGTGCTGAGTACCCTTTTCTCAATTTCAGGAAATAATGTTTGAAAATTACTCTCCATGGCTTCAAAAATTGAAATTAGAAGGGAAAAAACACGTGGACAAAGGTTTTCCTATTGGTCCGGTGAATCCCTGTGGGTTAAAATCTAATTTTTGCCAATTATCTTGTCTAATAAATGATGCAGAGAAAATTCCCTGGACTTGGAGGTGACATATTATCAATTTTAATGGTTCATTCTAAACATGTCCCTCGCAGAATGGACGACAACGACTAACAGAATTATCCGCATTCATTTGAGCACTCACTGCCCATCCGAGTCTCTACGTTCACTCAAAAAGTACTATGTTATCCAAGTTTGGCCCCAGGATAGTTTACAATCAAATATAATCCACAGCTAAAGAAGGTATCTAAAAACTCATGGGAAATTACTCGGCTACTAAACAACACACAAAACGGAATAAAACAACTACTAAAAAAAGGTTATTTAGGAGAATGGTTGCTTTGCAAACGCAGAGAAAATTCTTAATTCAATGCTCTCTGACGATTTCCATCACATTAATCAGCAGCTGCTCAGCACATAATAGTTGAAAAATGTGAGTAAGTGATTGCATACGCAGATCTGAAATATCGACAATCAACTTTGAAGTGGCTAATTATATAAATCTAATTCATTGGAAAAGTGTTGTGGTAACAGAACCTCTAATCAATATACATTTATCGGGTGCAATCTTGGTGAAGATAATAGACGGCTGAATAGATTACACTAATATCATCCGCACTGAATTACACTGTTTATCTTCTCTTACACAAACAGCAGTAAAATACGTAAAGGAGATCCCAACAGCAGCATTCAAAATCTGTGGATCCAAAGAATATATGTACTAGGTTGATACATAGAAAACTTAGGCCAGTCTTTGGTAAAAAATCACAATTAATTGTATAAATAAAACATTGAGTTCAGATGGTAGGGTGGTCGAGCTATGCACTGTTGTGACATGAAATGCAGTCACCTCCACATGACATCTCCTGGGTAGTTTTGAAAGCAACTAAGTAAGAGCTGTATTCTAAACAACAATTATTTGTGTGACAACTTTTTTCCACCAAAAGTTGTCAGATTTGTTCCAGTTATATAGAACAAAGATATCGTTTTATCGTTTAAATATGTTAAGTCATTAATAATAAAGGGTTAAATAACACTTTTAAATAATAATCATCTCTGTAGAATTTTTTTTAATTTTTTGAAAAAATGGCAAATTTTACCCAAAATTTCGACTTTTGGACCAAAAGCGCAGACTCAAGCCATTTTTTTTCAGCGGTAATATTGCACGCAGATGATGTACTAGTATAAAGGCAACTTTTGGCACCTACCCGTTTTTGATTTAAAAAAAATAATTTTTTTCGCTCCACCCTAATATGCACCCGATGAATCAAATATATCTATATATATATAATAATATGCAACAATTATACAAACAAGCTTGCTTTAATCTAGATATTTCAATCAAAATATTTTTTTCACATAAAAAAATAACAAGATAAAAAAAATATCGTTATGACAGTTTTCTCTCGAAAAGAAGCAAAAAAGAACTTGTATCTTTATTAGGAAACGAAAAAAACACCTTCCTATATTTATCAGCATCAAGAAAAAAGAGAGAGAAAGAAAAAATAAACTCACACCCTTTTTCCCTTTTCAGTCTGAAAAAAAAAACAAAAAAAAAAACACAGCAGATGCTCTTAATGCAAGTGCGACGACCTGCCTATTTTCGTTATTTAAAAAAAAATGCAGAATAAAAAAAATCACTTTCTGTATGGAAAATAAACACTTTTTCTTCTTGCGTACACAAAAAAAGAACTCACTGTACACTCTTCATCCTGGAAAATATTTTACATTTTTCGTTAATTAAAAAGTTCACACTTTTTCATCAGCCGATAAATATCAGTAGAAAACAGATCAAGATTTAGTTATTCATAACAGGGACAGAGCTTTACGAAGAGTTAAGCTTCGACGTAACACACAGTTGAAAATTTCGAAGTCAAGAAACACCTCTCTTGGATTTCGGCGCACAGAAACACTTGAGTCAAACCACTTAAAGCTTTATATTTTCTTCCCGCGATGAGAAAATTTTTTCTTATTTCTGGCTATCACGGAGCTGAACTATTTTTTTTCTTTTTCAGCACTTTGCATGTAAATTCCGGGCGAGATCTCCAATTGGTAGAATAAATTATACTACTTTGGGTCGGTGTCTAGGAAGTAATAACAGTCCAGGCAGATTTTTAATGAAATCTTCACACTTTAATATTCTTGAATATGTGGATGAATATATTTACATGGATTATTTAAATTTAAGTTAAACATGAAATATCAAAATAGGCCGTGTGCCTATAAACCCTTAGTAAGGCACATAGCTAACTTGCCGGAGACATTTCGCTTACCCCAGGTCTGCTCCGTTGAATGCGACGTCTTAGTAACACATCGGCTCACAAGCACAATCAAGTGTCGTCTCTCTCATTCTCACGAATTTAATTGTAGGCTCAGCACTTTACTTATTGTTCAGCAGTTAAGGTTGATCGTCCTCATTAAAAATTTTTCTAGGCTCAACGGTGCAGAGTCCATATTCTGTCACCACATATATAAACAGGGTGGTTCTAAATGTCATGTCCAAACGGCACGTGTGGGTGTGTTAGGTCACGACGATCAAGAATTACACAGGAACTGCTGGTCGGAAATGTGATCGTGACGCAAAGAAAATATAACAAACTGCATAAAAACACCTTTATTTTGCAAAAAAAGTGATCGAAGCACAAAATACAAATGAAAAATGTTACAACTCATAACAAATGCTCAAAATGCGCCCCATTAACCGCGATTCTTGCTTCACATCGGCGCTGCATGTAATCGAGAATACGTTCTAATTGTCCAGGAGTCTCCCGGACACATGCCGCCGCTTCAACGATTCATACCATGCGGTCCATGGACAGTGCACCAGAGACGTAAGATGTCCCCAGATGTAGAAATCCAGGGTTTTCAAATCCGGGAATCGCAGTGGCCACTGTACAGGGCTTGGGACGTGTTCGCGATTCCGTGCGACGCCGATATGAAGCATGCATCACGGCTGATGGGGCACATTTTGAGCACTTGTTATGAGTTGCAATATTTTTCATTTGTATGTTGTAGTTCGATTACGTTTTTTGTATAATAATGTTCTTTTTACACCGTTTGTTATCTTTTTGTTGCGTCATCGTCACGATCGCGTTTCCGACCCACAGTTCCTATGTAATTCTTGCTCCTCATGTCCTAACACACCCACACGAGCCGTTTGGACATGATCTTTTGAACCTTCTGGTATATATATCTTTTGGAATTCACTGACATTTTAATAATAATTAGAAAAATGTCCTTAAGTGGCCCACTACTGGTGCGTTTACCTAATTTGTTTTACTAAGTAAGATAAATAAAGGTCGCAATTTTTAGCGAGAAAAACTTACCGATTTAAGTTGTTTTGAATTTTAAGATTTTTTAGCGTTTTCCAGAACAAAAACTCATTTTTTCTGTTTAGTGCTTATTTCACATTTTAGGATTCGCTGTGACATATGTGGCTAATCTTATGTTCTCAATTTTTATAAATTTAAAAGGTTTGTTATTTTTCTTAAAGAGACTTAAAACGGTTTAGTGAAAAATATTTCATTACATGAAATAATTTAATTCAATCATGACCAAATTATATTTCAAGCAAAAGCACAGCAGTGAAACGATAGTTTAAATTAAATAAATATATATATATATGTTTTAATCGTTATTAAAGTAATTATTTCGTAAAATAAAACGATCGTAAATATGAAATATAATGTCTTTTCTGAACTCTTTGTTTGTCATTCAAGAGCTATCAAATTGGGTATTCGAACAGAATTTTCAAAATCCAGCTTATAAAATATTCTTTTTTATGATGAATTATTTAACATGCTGATAAAAATATGGAAATATTAAGAATGAATTTAAACTACTTCCTTTTACCAAATATTTCTTAAAACAAGCTGAAAATACTGTAAAGGGGAGAGAAAAAATACATGAGCGCAAACTCTTATCGTTATTTCCTCTAAAGCTTTTGGTTTTCAACACTTTAATAAATCACACTTTACTGTGCGATAACAAAAAAAAAATCTTTATTCAAAAGTTTTACAGAATAACAAATCATTTTAATCTTATACGGTAGGGTAAATTATGTGATTTTCAGGAAGTAAATTCATTTTAGATAAAGAAAGTAATAAACATATAATTAACATAATGCTACATTTTAATTACTTGAAAATGGGATAGATATATAAAAGAAGTCATTGTCACTGTTAAATAACACTGCGACGTAGATTAAAGAACATTCCTATTTTAATTTTTTATATTATAACTTTTTTAGGGGAAACATTTATTTGGGTATTAGTGTAGAGGGATTTTATTTTGGGACTACTTTTGTAAACTTGAAATCCAGAAGAGGAATTGCAATGTTTAAAAAATATTAAACTATAAAAGTTCAAAATATTACCATAAATTAGTGTTATTAACAGATAGCCATTAAAACCATAATGATACAGATTTTTTTTCTGTTCCTACTGCCTTCCGTTAAGTGCTATTAATTTAAGCCTCATGTAGAGCAGTAAGATCAAAAAATATTATGATAAATATAACTGGTGACTACGCTCATCAGAGAAAAATTTTCATATCATTCAAAACTTACTTGCGAATGTCCTTTATCAGAGACTGGTTATTATAGACAGAAGCAGTCAACCATGTACTCATGGAAAAACGTACTCACCGATATCTTTATTTTGCACCCACATAACTTCTATAAAGTCATATGTATAAATATATATATTGCAAATTCATGCATACCAAATATTGGTTTAAATGGAAGGATGTAGAAGATTCTTAATTTGTAAAGTTATTCTTAAGAAAAAAAAATCTGCTGTAATAAACTCATTTGTACTGAATATGTCAGCATTTTGTATACTTAAATTTAATTTTTGTATGATTAACAGTTCTGAAGAAGCTTTGTTATAATTATCACATGACTTTTTCATAAGTATGCACCTATAGCCATGCAATATCAATATGCATGTGATTGTGCGTACTCGTGAGATATTTTCACGCAATTTTCATTATATCGCACATGCCAATTTATATAAGTAAGCGTGTACATGGGTTCGCACACGAATATATTTCAAAAATTCGAATGCGTACATTATAGTAAAATGGTTGAAGACATCTGATACACTGGATGTTTTTTAAATATTTGTAAAAAAAATGAAAGGCCAAATTAGGCGTGTAGAAAAAAGCAACAATTACGTCGCAAGTTAGAGTCCTACATATGAATATACCGGTGTCGAGGCAAAGATCACGGAACTGGAAGCGACTGACAGAGGTTTATATTACTTCTAATAGACAGCTGCAATCACCAGCTGAGGAAGTGTCAGACGCTGTAGTTGGAAGAATCACTTACAAAGAGTTTCAATTCTGTCACTGGTTGTGGTTTCACGCTTCGCCACACTGTTAAAAATTTATGTAAAAACACAGACAAATAGAGACTCTCTGTAAATTTACACTATATCTCAGTTAAATATATTCGATTAAGTTTATCTGTCATCATTTTACTAACATTTCCTATTTCTTATATCAAATTCCCTGCATGGATTTCTATGTCTTTATTTAAAAATATTTTTATCTTTGTTATAACTTGTAATTTAAAATAAACACTTTAATTTTTTCTTACAATTTTATTAGAAATATTAAAGAAGAAAATTTGTTTTAAAGTTTGTTTTATTAAGAATTAGAATGTTTTAGAAACGTAAAATTCGTTTCTACGGAGTTAGAGGGGATTTTTTATCAGCAATTACTTTGAAGTTGTTTCGTTAACCATATGCATCAAACTTGGTAATATTAAAAGTAAAATTAAAGGTATTTCTTTTCTGAATCAGAAAATAAATCCTTTGCATAGAGCAACAGATAACTGTAACAGCACAGTTAGTAAGGTGTTCGTCTCCCACCCAGAGGACTCGGGATCAAATTCCGAGGCGGCTAAAAATAAATATTGTAAAAATAAAATGACACAGGAGATCAAATTCTTTCGAAAGTTTCTAATTCTTAGAAGTTCCAAAAGTCACTTATTTCTAAAAGAAATTTAAGCTATTAACATTAAAAATAAATGAATTTGCAGAGTCTACTATAACTTTAAAACACAATGAGTATGTTATTTAACAGAATCGCTGTTTTTCTAATCTCTGTAATTTTACATAAGATTGAAGAAAATGGATTATCAATAGATTCTGTGTATTTTCACAGAAAATGTTTTAACAGTGCACTGGTCGATAATTGTTTTAGTCAAAAATGCAGAATGCAGTCGATCGTAATTTTAACATTAAAGAAGATATTTAAAAAAAAAAAAATCAGCAGACTTGACTTGTTTCCAGAGATTTTAGGATAGCACCCCTATTAAGTGCTGGAAGTGGCCACTATTTCCATATAAGGAACAGTGAAATAGACATTTCACATTTTCAAATATAACTCACAGTATGTATGATATTATTGACAGACTTAGGGGAAAGTAGGGGAATGGCGCTCACTTAAGGGGATACATGAATAGCTAGTCAAATTTAGACAAAAATAATCAATATTTTATCAACGAAGTATGACTCCAAATCATAAGGAACAGTTGCAATCATCTAATTTGCATAGAAGTTTAAGGAAGTTTTTTTAATCGTTTTATTTAAATAACCATCGATTGAGCGGTAATGCCCGACATGGTAGGGTAATTGCGCTCAGAGTTGAATGCAACATTTAAGTAAGACAAAAGTCATATATGTAGTTGTGTGTGCTGTTAACACCACTGCAGACTTTTTGTGACCACTTTACACAGATTGTGTTTCATATATAGAGGTGACCGGGGGAATAGCGACACCTTAAGGAAATTTAAATTTTTTCACCTCAAAATTATTTTTTATTCTGAAACCTGAATTATGATTTTTAGTAAATGTATAAAGTTAACCGTAATCATAACTGTAAAGTGGGCACATATAAAAAAAAATATTTCAATCCGTGTACAGTGGCGGGATTACACAGGATACTGGGGTAATTCCGCCACTGTATCGGGGTAATGACGCCACTTTTTAATGACCTAATAAATACATAAAATGGATACTAGGAAAGATAACCTACTGAAAATATTTAGGAGGCAATGTAATTTAGCAGAATATGAATAATTACAATGTTCCTTAAGCTAGATTCCTTAATGTGCTAAGCTTACAATTTAACTCAAATTCAAAAGTCACCCTTTGCCATGGTGACGGCATTACCCGAAGAGGACAATATAGCGGAAATACCCCAGCAAAACCGAAGGAAGAACCGAACTTATTCAACAAATTTCATCAAAATGTCGGCGAATACATGTAGATTACGGGTAATATTATCTTAAGTACCTAATGTTACAATAAAAGGTGTTTACCTTTACTCATTTGAAGCTCAAAATAAGAAGCAACTAGATGAAAACTAAATTTTTCAGTAGAACAAACGAACGACATACAAAAAAATCACTCTCACTCTAGGCACTGTTTCTATTGTTGGCCGCTATAGTGCAGGCGCATTCACTATCTCAAACTGCCGATAGTTTTTAAACTAGGCGGGGTGGCGGCATAACCCCGAGTAGCGCCATTCCCGTTGTCTCCCCTAGTGGGCTATTTTTTACCCGACTGCCAAGAAGGGTTATGTGTTTCACGCGTATCTGGGTATGTGGATTTCTTTATACCCACGAAACCTCCCAACGGCTGGATGGATTTTAATGAATGGGGCCTCTATCGATTCGTCTTAACCGTCCGATGGTTATAGGCTATGTTTTGTTATTATAAATTCAAAATGGCGGCCGTAAAATACAAAATGACGGTAGAGACGAAAAAATATTTTTACGCACCATATTGAGTGGCATATCACTGGATAGGTGTTTCAAAATTTAGACGATGTTTCATTGACTATTTTACAGTCATGACTATTGTCCCTTTAAATATTACACAAGCTGGAAGTTGTGTAGGTGGGATATCTAGCTTTAGTGAAACTCTAACCTTCATAGACATCTCTACGCCTCATCAAAACAGAGTTTATACATAGGAACTATCAATTAAATACAACTTAAAAGTCATCAAAACAAGTAAATAAAAAAATAGATAAGTAATATAAAATATAGTTTCACATTGATGAGAAATAATTAATTAGTTCGCTTTTTACGCAGTTGGGTTTTTTGATTTTTTAAAATGAATTTTTATTTTAAATTTAGGTTTTTTGATTTTCACCACTTTTTTTGACGTCGTAAATTTCTCATTGCTTAATGACATATTAATTAAGGTGAAAACAGAGGAATTTTACCATTTCAAAAAAGTAGTGTTAATCAATAAATTTGAATTTTAAAAAAGTTGCCCACTGGCAAAACGTCTTCTGGAATTTCACGCAAGCGTCATTACCCGTTATTGCCATGTTGGGATTTAATGCATTATAATTGGCGTAACAACGCACTACAGTAATAAATAAAAGCATGAAAACTGCAAACAAAAAACGTGAGGATACAAAAATACTTTCCTTCCGACTGTTATTATATCCTTACTGGGAACTTACGATGAAGTTTGCTAGGTGCAGGTACCGATCGCACGTTTTCAATTCTCTTCTGTTTAGAGATATTGGGTGAGCAAGATTGCCCTTCTCAGCGCCATTACCCTACTTTCCATATATCAAATTTAGGAAAGTTTTTTGAAATAAAAAGATTGTATTAACAAAAATCTTGAATAGAAACACTTTATTTCTCATTTATACATTTCTACTTTTTCATTTTTACGAGAAATACTGCGACACATATTATCGATTGTGCAGGTCTCATATAACCATTCCAAACAATCAAGACATTGCCTTTCTGCAATAAGGTGGCATGCTAAACTGCTGTGGCAGTAATTATCGCATACCTACTGCGAGCTCTCTGCTATACCTCTTCATCAAAAGATGAATATAAGGATCGATTAACTCACATGTTACTGTTTTATGTAAATTTCGTATGAAATACTACCTATTACATTATCCCCTATGTTGGAATTTCCGAAAAAGTTTTGCAGATCTACACCGATCATGACCCCTAGAACTCAAAACCACCCTTAATAAAAAACTTTATATACACTGCTGGCCGTTAAAATTGCAACACCAGCAAGGAATGATCTGACGAACGTCAAAATCACGTGAAAGGAAAAAGAGGTTGGAATATGCAAATGATTCGTATTTCAGCGCATTTAGACGAGGCAGGCGGTAGAAACGACATCTGAAGCACTGCATAAAAGAAAAGTTGAGTAGTGGATTTCTCATTCGGAACACGCTTTGTAAGGTCGGTCTTTGCTCAGAATATCGTGTTATGCCTCGAATAATAAGAAGAAATGCTTATCACCAAGTGTCGGTATTCGATAGAAGCAGTATCGTTGCCTATCGAGAGTGTGGATTATCTTTCCGTGATATCGCCCGTTGCATTCGTCGAAATACAACCACTGTCATGCAAACATGGAATCAATGGATTGCTGAGGGCCATACTGAACGGCATGCAGGACCCCGAAGCCCTCCCATGACTAACGTCGGAGAGGACAGACATATAGTGAGGTCGGCCCTGCAAAACCGTACAACCACATCACGAACCTTTAGTCAGGAAATGGGCATGTTTGAAGCGCCCCCAGTATCCACTCTTACGGTGCTACGACGTTTGCAACAGTGTGGCCTGTCAGAACGGCGACCAGTACTGGAGCTGTCCTTGAAAATGCAGCATAGAGAGAGTCGGCGACACTGGTGCGCCGAACGACAAAGCTGGATGCATGACTGGCAAAATGTCGTCTTTTCAGACGAATCCCGGTTGTACGTGCTGTATTCTGATGGCCGTATACTTGTCTGGAGGCTCCGAAGAAAACGCCTGTCACCTGCTTGCATTCGATATCGGCACAGGGACCCTGCATCTGTTGTGATGGTTTGAGCAGCCATTGGATATACGACATGCACATCTCTAGTTCGTATCGGCGGTACTTTGAACGCAGATCGGTACATTTTTGACATATTATATCCAGTGGTTATGCCCTGTCTACGAGGCCTGCCAAACGCCATCTTCCAGCAAGATAACTCAAGACCACATGTTGCACGTCGTGTTCTGACTTTCCTCGATACACAGGATATTCGATTGCTGGCCTGGCCTGCACGGTTTCTAGATCTGCCACCCATTTAAAACATCTGGTCATGAATTTCTTAGAGAATAGCCCGCCTCCTTTATCCAGCTAATACGATTGATGAAGTGTAGCATAGACTTCAAGCAGCATGGAATGAGAAGCCCGTTTCTGTCCTCCCAGCACAGTTCGGCTTCATGCCTATCCGGATATGGGCCGTTTTAGCTGCCATGGGGAGCAACTGTTTCTACCAATTTCGCACCTTTCTAAACCCCCAAACTGTTTACAAATTTAATCATTTTGTTTTTATTCCATACTGTTTACGTACAACAAATATCTTTTTTGTATTTTCAATCTTTCAGGGTGTTGCAATTTTAATTGCCAGCAGTGTATATATATCATTCTCTTCTGGACACGATAATTTCCACGATTCTGCACAAATCTCTTCCAAACTGATACATAAAATCAAGGGGCATAAAATCTCGGACAAGTTCGTTAATGGGAAAAATCGGACCAAGGGGATGGAAATAGGGAGGGGTTTTGTGAAAACAGAATAAATCCCATAACTTCTAATTTTTTGTACATATCAAATCAGTTTAAAATTTTTATTACTTCTAAAAATAGGGCCAAAAATTTATGTATTACAGATTTTTGATCAAATTAAAAATGGGATCTAGGGGCGCAAAAAATATGGTTTTTGGAAAAAAAATTCATAACCTCGTCAATTCTCAAGTTATAAAATCCAATTAATTTTATTATAAATCTCCATAATATTATCTACAACTGTTATACGCAAAAGTTTTTGATAGGACTAATTCGTACCGCAAAAAAAATTAAAAACGAAAACAAAAAGGGGGGTTGAAGAAGATAAAAATCCATAACTCCGTCAATTCACAAGATATAAAATCTCCACGAATTTATCATATATCTTCTTAATAGTGTCTATAACATTTATATAGACAAGTTTTGATAGGACCAATTCTTACAGCAAAAACAAATTAAAAATACATAGCGGTTGAAGAAAAATATCCCCTTATTAAGGATGTATTCAAATCAAAACTGCTTATTTTCTTACTCATTTTTAAATTCATTTTTACTCTCAAACGCATCCAATTGGTAGATTCTCTTATTCAGAATCTATATAATGTACTGTAATGATCGATTTTTTTGATAGAGACAGAATATATTTCAAAAAATGATGTCAGAGTGCGCATTTTGAACAGAATTTCCCGAAGCGATTGTGTTAGAAACGAAAAATATTGGTCTACTCAGAAAATAATTAATCATAAATCAAGTTTTAATTAATTGAACGAAAAATAAAATCACAGGTCGCTTATAAATCTCTTCAAAAATCACGTCAGCAAGATTCATATTTTTCCTATTTAACCCTTTCAGGGGCAAGGCATTTGTGTGTGTAAACTTTTGAAATAATTGAGTGACACCAGTATTTGCAAGAAAATTTATTTGTAAACAGGTGAATCTGTATTTTCGCTTATTTAATAAAAGTGAAGTTTTCATTCAATAAATACTGGTGCCAATGGGGCAAATAGGGATGAAAATTATGTGATACCGTGACGGCATCACCGCCCCTGAAAGGGTTAAAATGAATCTGAAAATGTGCCAGAAAATTTCGAGTTCTTGAGCATGGAAAAGTATTTTTTTAATACATCCTTAACATGATTCTGAAATAACCAGCTATTATATAAAAATGAAATAAAAACTTGTCAAAAGTGGCCAGATAAAATTGTTAAAGTGGATAAATCTCTAATCATGATTTAGTTTTTGCTGGTGAAATTAGTACATTTAACCTCGAAATCTACCTCCACCTTAGGCCGCGCCGGCAGGGATTTTTTGTAATACGCTTTTTTCACATTACTACTGTAATTAATTCTCACCCTTTCAAAAGTCTGTAACGATAGTATTAGTGCTCAAACAAAACAAAATTGCACTGGTATCAGTTGTTAATCTGTAACTGATGTTACCGGTCTTACAGACCGCTGCTTTTTTCAATTTTTATAGTTTAACTTGTAATTTCATTTTAACTACAAACACTACAGTATTTTGTTTCGTTTGGAACTTTAGTAGTATCACCAGAGATATTTGAATAGGTTAATTTTACTTTTAACAGTCCTGTACAAAAGGTTTAGTACAAAAAAACATCCAATAAGTTAATCGCGCCTTTTATTCATCTTTCGATGGAGCGGTCTCACAGACCTCTTCACAGTATTTGTATGACAATTTCTGCCACATTTGTTAAAGGTTAAACTGAAATTACAAGTTAAACTTTGAAAATGGGTAAAAAGTAGCTGAGTATGAGACGGCTAAAGAAATTAGGGGTTAATCTAAACTTAGAAGAGTAAAACCTATCCTTCTTATGTTCGATGTACACATTCTAAAAATTAATTCGGGAAACGAATTTAAAATTCTCAAATTACATGAGTGAGATTTTATGTTACATAATGAATGAATTAGAAGTATTTTTTATATCCTACGGGAAGTTAATTTTCAGTAATATAAACTAAGATGGGGGAGGCGAGTAGCTGAAAAATTACCTACTTTACAAGAAATACTATTTAAATAAGGCAATAAGCATAAAAAGGGATTATATCTCTATTAAGATGCCCCTGTGTTAAATCTTCCGAATTTTGCAGTGACAGTGATATACTTAAAGAATTTTAAATTTCTACTTTGTATTTAGATATTCATTTAGTGCTTCTGAATATATTTTGATTACAGAGGGAACTTTCAAAGTTTTTTAATATCCATTTTGGTCGTAATGTGAATTTATAATACGATGTTGATTTTTTTTTATCAAAGCTGTGTCATGGCAGTACGTGACTTGCAGTTGCTCCCCCCCCCCCCAAAAAAAAAAGAAAAAGTGGGCAGAGACATTTGTTTATAATTAATAAAAAGTTTTAAAGGCTATTGTATTTTTTAAAGTCTTGGAAAAAAATCATACTTTATTCACAACATTTCTGAGACATTTTTTTAATGTGCTGCTAATGTAGCTGAAACAGAGTAGGATGGGTAGGGGGTTGTCAGAGCATCTTACAAAAAAAAAGCAAACATTTTAATTCTTTATTTTGTAAATGCTGTTACAGTACTATATTTATACAACGTAATTACTGAAATAAAAATTGCAGCCTTGAATTATTTAAGCCATCCATCCCTTTTTTAACACTAGAACTACCATGAGCCGCCATTTTGATGGCTACCATATGAATATGTTTCGGTTCAAACCAGAAATTTGATAATGAAATAAGTTTAAAAGATACAAAAAAGAAAAACGTTAAATAATATAATTAAACTATTTTAAATCAAAATTCTGGAGAGAAATATTTTTATAAAACTTGACTCAAATTTCTGGTAGTTCTAGTGTTAACGTCTACACACTTTAAGATTTACACACTTATAATTTTTTTAACAGTCCTATTAGTGTAAATCTAGCTATTTCCTATATTTACACACTTGTCTGAGTTTAACAACTGATAAGAACTTACAGAATTAATGTCATAAACAATATATACAAAAAAACAGGTACTTTTTTGTTCAAAGTGTGTAATTTTTATGATAAGCAGGTGATTTTAGAAATTTACACACTTATCTCTGTATACGTAGATATGTGTAAAATATAATATCACACCAATTCGTGTAAATTTACGCATTTTCCGACATTTACACGCTTTTTTTATTAAGTGATAAAAAGTTACACACTTAGTTTTGTAAGCTAAAATACACTTAAAAATAGGTAAAATTTTGCAAAAAGTCTGTAATTTGTATGACAAATGTGTAATTTTAGAAATTTACACATATATGTGTAAATTTGGCTAAATTATACATTTAGTTTTTAGAGTGTATGGTACGTTGCGATATTGAAAATGAAGGGTGTCGCCTTTATAGTGAATTTACAGAGTCGCTCAAAAGTATTCCTTACATTGGGGGTCTAAGAGGAAATGTCATTTGCAATGTATTTTAATGACGTTACAGAATTTCAGATATATTGAAATTGATATACATCACTTAGATGCACTCAAAGGTGCTTACTATAAAATATAGTGTACATAGCATTTATCGTTCATTCACAGGAACACACGAAAAAAATCGTTTACAGTATTGTCTATGAGTGATAATTGCTGTAACTGCTTTTTCAATTGTGGTATGCATTTTTAAATGTAACTATTTTTTTTAGATATTACTTGGCGTGTTATTCTATTATCAGGGAACGTCCACGGCAGAAAAAAAAATTGCTGAAAAAATTTTTTAAGCGGAAATATAAGTGTGATACATCAATTTAAAGCTAAAGAGTTGAAGAATATAAATTTGTAAGTTTTAATTTCATAAGAGCAAGTGTTTACTGAACATGAGCTGGATACTAACAGTATAAAACTATATTTACATTTGAGCTTAAAATACAACTTATTGAAGTGTATGATTTTTTTTACTTTTTAAAATTCAATAAAATTACTATGCATTCAAATCAACAAACTAGTATCATATCTTTAAGATCTACATAGATAAAATCTTTTAGATAATGTCTTTAATATATTTTTCGCGATAATTAATACTTTTGTCGATAGTTTGACATAAAACTGCGTTACAACCAAAACAAACAGAATGCTTAAAGTTTTGTTGTTTTTTTCTCTGTTATTAGAGCAGTTCTTCAAATAGTTTTAGTTATAACTAAGGTTATTTTATAAATTTTAGGAACGATAAATTTTCCTTATTAGTGTGTTTTAAATGGGTGGATTTATTTTTATTCATTTTTGGTATAAGTTAAGATTATAAAATAATCATGACAAGTAATTAAAACTATAATAAAACAACTCAACTCGTGTCATTTTTGTGTATTTATGGAAATATTAAGAAACAGAAAAAGTAGAGAACTAGATAACCTCATATTCTGTAACCAAACAAAGATCTAACGACACAGCTTTGGAGAATTTTATGTCCATGAAGATTTAAGAAGAGGTCATTCTTCATCTAAATCTATGTTAGTTAAGCGTGAAAAAGGACGCATAATTTCAACAATTCTAGGGGACATTTAATAAGATAATACGTTTTTTGTTTAAAGAAGCTTTCCTAAATTGAAAAATTGGAGATTCCTTTGCAGCTTTAAAGCCTAATTTCATAAAACAATAGAAAATGACTCATCATAATATCTCCATTTGTTGCTGTCACGAAAACATTAAAGCAATTCATAATGTCGTAACTGGTGCATTCCCTGCATTAAACATTCCTGTGATGGATTTAATGACTGCCGAGATACATGATAATTAGAATTTAGGAATTCAGAATGTCTAAATTGCAGAGATAACATCGAAGAATTATTTGAAACGGAAGTCCATAATACAGAATTTCTTATAAGTTATTGTGAATAGCAAAACGTTGATTGACGTTTTGCTATTGACAAAAGTTTTATCAACATCTTCTCGAAACTGTTACTTTTTCAAAACGTTGATAAACATTTTGAAAAAGTAACAGTTAAAGAAACCATTTCTGATTGTTTAAAAATTTTCGAAAGCAACTAAATAAATTTCTGTGGCACACATTCATTGAAACTTGTACAAGGGATTATTTTCGTAATGCCAAAAAATAACCATTTCTCAAAGAATAGTTATGCCAGGTAATTTTCTGGAAACTGTTTTATTTTCATGCCAAGAAGAAATTATGGTATGAAATACTAAATTACTGGTCAAATCCACAAGCGACTGTATTTTCAGCTTTTTATTTAGAGTGATCCCAATAAAGTAAAATCTTATGCTATTATTTTAGAGAATGTAACTCATAATCAATTTTTTGTATGTGCTTTCGTATGTAAAATTTCAACACTGCATCTTTAAGGGAATTTGTATTTTCCTAAAATGCACCTGTTTTACTTTTTTATATGATGGTTGTGCTTTTCAATTTAAACAAAAATATAACTATTAAAATATGCCTGCAATGAATCAGACTCCTTTCTCAATTAACTTAATTGGGCATATTTTTTTTTTCAAATGCTCCTGGTATAGATGCTGTAGATTTATTTTGTGTTGTTGTATAATGATATATATGGAATGAAGTGGGTGCTAAAAAAGCAATTCTAAGATATGCTGATTATTTTGTCAAAAGAAATAAAACAATAAATTTTCATTACTTTGCGAGAAAATACCAAGAGCGAAGGGCATTCAACAAATACAATTTGTTAAAACCATGAAAAATGACACTATCTACATGATTCGTACAAATAATTTGTGTTTCATTAAGTAAATCATGATACAGGAGAAGTTGAAAGTGATATTATTGATAATGAAGACAATTACTTATTCTGTTAAGTAGCAGAAACTGAGAGGTTGCTATTTTGTTATAGTGTTTGTTAATTTTAGAATATTTTACGTTATTTTATGTTATTTTAAAATTAAACCATCATTAAAAGTTGTTCTGTATGGAAAATAATTTTTTTAACTTATTTTAATTATTTTGTTTAGTATTTAAACTGAATTTTTGCTAAAATTATATTATGGACTTAATGTCACAAGAGTAACATTTAGCACTTTGCAAAATGAAATGTAACTAATTCATGTGTTATCAGATGAATTCAATGATTAATGCTTTTTAAAAAGATATAATTACTCTGCTATATTCTGTAAATTTTATTTCTATAGTCTCATATAATTCACAGAATTTCTGTGTCAATCACAATTTTTGAAAATTGCTTTTGTTTGTGGTCACAAGAGTAACAAAAATTTTCATGTATTATCGAGCTAAGTAAAATGCTTTTTGTTAGAAATTGTATATGGTTTATGAAAGTGGAGTACATGTATTTTTAAGAAGTTGGATCAAATTTATCATAAATATATTTTGTAATAAAAGAATTGGAAATATATATGGAAATTTGCTCTGGTGGTCACAAGAGTAACAGTGGACGTTTCCTGTCATTCTATTTTCATATACAGTTCTTTAGTAAAAAAATCCAGTACATTTCCCTTATTGAAGGAAATTGCTGAAGTGAAATTTTTTATTGTATTATGCGTTTCCTAATAGAAAATTTTGTGTGCATCTATGTATAGGGTATATACATATGTCATATATCATATACAGGTATGCACAAAAGAATTCGTACATATATCCTCACCATAGATGGAAATTGCATAAAGCGTGTTTTCAAATGTGTTATCAGTTTTCCGAATTGTTTATTTAGATATTATTTTTCACAGAGTGAAGTTTTGTTAGAATTATCTCAATGATTTGGAAAGTGTTTCATATAGGCTTCACGCATGATTTTTCATTCGTGTTTTTTCAATAAGTAGTTCTCAAATAGATAACAATTTTTAAAAAATTACCTGGATTTCCCATACTAATCAAACGCAATGTAGCATGTATTTCCATTTAACAGTCCGCAAAATATCTTATCTAATCAAAAACAACTCGTTGTAAATAATCCCGCCAAGCCACAAACCTAAAACGTCAGTCATAAAAAGAAGTGATATCACATAAAAAGAAGCGATATAGAAGTGCATACTACGAGTGCCGTGTAAAAATCTATCACTACTCATAATGTTTCCAAAGGACTCGGAGTGAGGAACAGTATGTGAAAATTGCTTGGCGACCTGCACTTACATATGACTATTTGTATAACAATTTTCTTCTTGAATTATTGATCCCATTAAACTGTGAAAAGTTGAAGCTTTTGGTGTTTACATGTCCATTCTTATTTAACATCATGGGATCGATTTGTTGATTTATTTACCATCATTTGAACAAGAAAGGCCACTTTTTTTTACGCGAGGATTTTCTAAGTAAACATGTAATAAACATTTTGAATTTGTGAAATAATAATAAAAAATAATGATCATATGAATATTACTAACAATGCACCTAATAATAGACGTTAACTAAACTAAGATATATTACAGTAAAGCTTGCGTTAACGGAATTGCACATGACAGGGGAAAAATCTGTTCTAGTAAGGCTTTGTTCCAATAGTATTTTATAATATTCATTATGTCGGAAACATGACCTTTTACGTTTAAGAATCAATTCTGTCATAAACAGTATTCATTTTACCAGTTTTCCCTTTAATTTTGAAACAGTGTATTATTAAACGTATTTATGTAATTAAACATTATGTTTAAAATATTGAAAAGTATAATTGTAAAAATCGATGATTACCACAATTACATACTATTTTCTGCTTGCCTTACAAATCTTTCTGATTTATTACAGATCTTCCTCCTACAAATATTTATAAGACTTATATAATGAGAATTTAGAATTAATTTTTTTGACTTTCACAATTTTTCGAAATTGATGTAGGTACTGCATATATTAAATATACGCCTGCAGGTCGCCAAGCAGTTTTCACATACTGTACCTCACTCCGAGTCCTTTGGAAACATTATGAGTAGTGATAGATTTTTACACGGCACTCGTAGTATGCACTTCTATATCGCTTCTTTTTATGTGATATCACTTCTTTTTATGACTGACGTTTTAGGTTTGTGGCTTGGCGGGATCATTTACAACGAGTTGTTTTTGATTAGATATCACTTTTTTTTGTAAGGTATTTCATTTGCATTATGCATATTCCATTTTAATTCAGAAAAGAAAAGATAAACGAAAGACGACAGAAGTAAAAAAATAATTTAATAGTGATGCTATAAACTTTTCAAAAGTGTAATATATCTAGTAAGACATAATGTTGGACTTTTTTTAAAATAATTCAAAAACATTTTATCGATCTTTCAAATCTCAGAAAAAATCATTTATTTTTTTAGAAATGATAAAATCTGTCGGACTAACCGGGAATATTTATTTCTGTTGTTCAATAAGCTATATGGTGATTCATTAATTAACTCAGCGAGGATTTTATCCTAATAACTTTTCAAAAACTACCTTTACATTCTCAAAATTGACATCATTTTACACAAAATATGTAAAGACTTAAAAACAGACTGAATAATAATCATTTATTTTATCACCGGGCGTGCTTGAAGTAATTTTTAAATAAAATTAGTTTTTTTTATTTCAGGAAATCCAACGTCCCTCTGAAAAACGCGACAGAAACTCAGATTGTATGATTAAGTTATTATTTTTTTTATTTTAAATATTTTCATAAGCTCTAACATATGTTGAATTTTCTGAATTTTCAATGCATGTACTTTCTAAATTCCTAATTGTTTTTTACGTGACTAACAAGACATACTAAGTCGTATGCTTTCCATGCATTTTCTCATGTATTTCGGATAATTCATCCGATAAATTACATTCATTTCAATAAAAGTTCAGAATTCGATATTCCATCGTTATGAAATGACTTTCCCTAATTTCTGTCATATTTGTACTTTTTTAAGTAGCTCTATAATCTGATTAAAAATTAACTAAAAGCTATTAGCATATTGATAGCATTCTTTAATTACCAAGTCCAATATAAGAGTCGATTAGTTTAACAAATCCCCTTATTAATCTTTTTAAATGAAAAGTAAAACGAAAAATTTCAATAAAACTACCAAAAATTTATTTAATATAAAAGGATAAAAAAAAAAAAATGAAAAAAATTGTGTAATAAAAAACAGACTGACTGTATTACCTTTGTAAAATGGTTTAAATTGTATAAATTGCAAAGTTTGGAATTTTGAAAAAAATATTTGAGTATATGTGCGTTTTAATATAAAAGCAATACAGAAGAGAACATTTACTCGCTTATTTCAATATGATACACACTAGACAGTATTTCTAAAATTCTGTCGAATTGTTTTCATGACTATAAGTAATCTATGATTCACTAAAGTGTTTACATCATCTTTCTAAGCACGTTCTGTAGTTCCTCCGTAGTCGGTATTTACCTATAATCTTTCCATAATCGAGGTCCACTCGCACGTTTCTATAATCTAGTTTCTCCTCAGATATCAGCAGGACATTCCGCGATGATTATTGTGCGCAGTACCTTCGTCAAAATTCATTCCGATTTCGTGCAAAATAAAATTTCTTTTAATTGTGATCTAAATTTTGTGTGCAAAAATACCCATAATATTGGAATTTTAAAAGGGTGTGTGCTAAAATCTTGAAGTATAAAGTAAGTGGATAAAGGTGGTAAAGTGGATAATAGAAACCTGTTTCATAAAGTAGAAACCTAGATTGGACCTAATTTACTATTAAATAAAATTTATTTAGTAGTTCAATAATAAGCTATTTATCTTTCAATTTTATGTATTTCAACTCTTTATTAACCCTTAACTGCTGTTAGCTATCTCGCAGACCACTACGTTTTTCAATTTTTACAATTAAACTTGTAATTTCCAGTTAAGGTATGTATACTGATGAAATTTTCTTTCATTCTGAGCTCTAGAACTATTGCTAGACATTCTGAATATTTTTAGTTTATTTACAATAGTCCTGTACTAGTTTAGTACAGAAACAGTACTTGTGAGTTAACAGAGCTTTTCATTCATCTTTTAATCAAACGCTCTCTGAGAACACACACAGTAGTTATGAGACAATTCCTCTCACAGCAGTTAATGGTTAAGTAATGCCAAAAAATAATTGCAATTAACCCTCAACTGCTGTTAGTGCTGCTTTTTTTAATTTTCACAGTTTAACTTGTAATTTCCAGTTTAACTATCAATACAGTAAAATTTTGCTTCATTTGGAGTCCAAGTACAATTGTTTGAAATGTTTGAAAAAGCAAGATTTTATTAGAAATATTACTCTACAAACAGTTTAGTGCAAAAACAGTATTTTATGACTAATTGCGACTTTTATTCAGCTTTCAATCGAATAGTTTCGCAAACCTTTCTGAATTGTTATGTGGCAATTTTCTGCAACAGCAGTTAAGGGTTAAATGAACTTTTTCAGATGAATTCTCATGTGTAAAAGGCATTATTACATTTAGGACTATGGACATCTCATTCAGGTTTTAACTGCCGTAAATGCGACAAAAATTACCTAAATGCGACCGCCAATCGTATATTGTGGTGACTACAGATAATTATTAAATTTATACAAAACAAGTTAGTTTTGAACTATAGCTACAGTATTCAGTAATTTGCTGCTTAATAAAATGTATGTTTATATAATAAAATGCCAAATACAGTAAAACCTCCATAAAGAGACCACGTTTTCTTAATGGAGGTCATTATTAAATCTAGATTATAACTGTTGAAAAAAGTTAACAACTAATGTTACTAAAATTTATTTTTCACATTAGGGAAAAATATGAAAATTTAAGCATAAGAACAAATGTTAATTAGATAAATTAACTACTGCAGAGTTTAAAAAATGAATACATTTGCTTTGATTTTACCGTTTTATCTTTTATAACTTTTATTACCAAGTCCTTTCAAAGTTCAGTAATTTTTTTTTTCAACCATTTGGAAATGGTTGTTGTTTTCGGTCGAGGATGGGGCCAAATGATGCTCGCATTTTATTTTTATTTTTTTCTAACGAAATTCAACGATGTTCGTTACTTTTAAAAGAATTTTTATTTGAATAGGTAATTGAAAGGCATAAAATCATTAAAAATTGAAAAAGTTACAAAATGGGTATGCGCAAATTATCAGATATGGAAAAATCCAAACCCAAAGATTGACGCCGAAATGAAAACCGTCTTGCAAAGTAAAAATTGAGGTCTTCAACTGATTATGTAGCCCATGAAAATCGAGATCTTCAACTGATTATCTAACCCATGAAAATCGAGGTCTTCAACTGATTATGTAGCCCATGAAAATCGATTACAGAATAAAAGACGAACGTGAAAAAGGAAACAATCTAATGTTTAATCGATTGATAGTAAAAGGCCACTTCTTGAGGGGCTCCAATCCACTAGCCACGGCGTTTTACAATCGGTCGATTCTAAGAGGGAAAAATTGATCTCAACGTAGATAATTTGTCGCAATCTGTGGATGATTCGGTGGAATCTGCTTTCGATTTGTAAACTGTTTTTCTTCTCGAAACGGGACTTGGAGAGTTTATCGATGAAGGTTTTGGTCGTCTGAAGTTTGATCGTTGCGATCTGTTGTTGAAGAGGATGCGACGGAATTTGGTGGACGAAATTTAGATTTTTCGGTTAAATTTTGTTACGAAGGTGATTTGTCGCGATCTGTGGATGATTCGGTGGAACTGCTTTCGATTTTTAACCTCTTATCTTTGTCGGCTTCTCTTGTCGAAATGCCCCAAAATTAAAACTAAGTAAATATTAAGTAAAAAAAAAAATCCAAATGGTCGTTCTAATCTATTAAATTACATTTTTTTTTTTTTTTTGACGGGAACAAATAATGACGATTTCATTAATTTATCTATTTCTTTGAGAGTTTCCTCGTTTCCTGGCAGAATAGGGTAGGGGAGTTTATTGACCGTCATTCTTAATTTGTCATCAGAGTTAAATTCATTGCGTAAAAAGGCATAAAGGTGTTTAACTACTTAAAAGTTATTGGGATAAAAAAAAAATCTAATCTTAGTTTAGAAGTTTGATGAATAATGCGCTCTCCGGAATTATTTTTCTAATAAAACCTTCTTCAAGCGACCAGGAAAAAACGGAATTTGTTTTATTTTCTCCAAAGAAATGGGTCGCACATGCAGGGAGTTCTACGGGGATGGTCTCTGAATGGATATAAAATTAGTATTGAGCCTATGGGAATAAATTTCGTTCCATGAAAAAATGGTCATTCAGGGAGGGGTCGCTTAATGGAGGTTTCACTGTATACCCTAAATGGGACAAAACTATGGGGAATCGCGTATCATTTAGGTACAATGACCTTACATATTACGTACGCCACGCTGAGCTCACATGGAAATATAAGTACAGATATTATTACGTACGCCACGCTGAAATATAGGAGTAAATTACTTTAAACTGGTATAAATCAAAAACTAATTAATATTTTTACATGAAACTTTCAAAGGTTTGAACTACTCATAAAAACAGTTCAAATGCCGTAAAGCGCGTAAAAATCCGATAATTACACATTGCTGTAGCCCTGTCAACAGATTTGGTCGGAACAACCCAGCTAAAAATGAACTGCAGTTTTTCTACAGAAGTGGAGTATTTTTTAGGTTTTTCTATAGTCAACTATAGATTTTCTGTAGTGCAATCTCGACTGTAAAAATACTTTAGAAATTCTGTGGCTAATGTGGCGTAATTTTGTAGTACTTTATTTCAAAAATACTCAGTGCTATTAACTTCAAAAATTCTATAGTTTATGTGAAGTCATCATAAACTTTTAAAATAATGAGATTTTGCGTCTGTAGTAATGAAGTAATTTTATCTCATAATTTTACCAGTTCGTCTTTTTCTCTTAGTGTTTAATTATTTTAGTTGTCCGAAAGGAATAAATTTTATTTTGTGTTAATCAGAGAAAAAGAAAATTTAGTTAAAATTAAATTTCAAAGTCCGAAAGAGAATGCCGTCCTCGGGTTACAGCTCCCCCCCCCCCCCAAAAAAAAAAGAACTCTTTTTAACCTGACTTTAAGATAAAGTTTAAATACATAAACATGAAAAAAAAATCGACCGAAAATTAACTACCAAGAGTGAGATATAGGGGGGTGAATCTCTCCCCCAACAGAAACTTCTTAGTTTCTGTTTAATTTTAAGTTATTCGGAATAAATAAATTTTACTATATTTTTCAAAATCGGAGAAAATAAGATATTTCCGTTAATTAAATTTCAGACTTCAGGGATGGCAATGAGCCTTCCACCCCTACCCCCCCACCCCCACCCCCTCTTTAACGGATTTTTTTTATTTCTTTTATTTTAAAATACTGAAAAAGAATGAATTTTACTATGCATTTCATAAAAAAAGAAAATTTAATTACTTAAATTTCAAAATCCAGGGAAGGGAAATGGCTTTTTTCTCCTATCCCCCTTTCCCCCCCTTCCCCCGCTCAACTGATATTTCTTCTCTTTTATTTTAAGTTTCTGTATATAAATAAATTTTACTATGTACAAAATCGGAGAAAAAGAAAATTCAGTTACATATCTGTTTCAAAATCCAGGAGCAACAATGACTCCCCTAGGCTCCCCTCTTTTAACGGAAAATTTTGGTTACCTTAATTTTTAAGTTACTCGCAAAGAATAAATTTTACTATGTTTTTTCAAAACAGGAGAGAAAAAATTGGGTTACTTAAATTGAAATATCTAGGGAGAGGTAATTGGTCTCCTATGCCACCTTCCCCTAAACGGAAATTCTTGTTTCCTTTTTTTTAAGTTACTCGAAAAAAAATAAATTCTTCTATGTTTTCAAAATAGGAAAAAAAGAAAATTTAGTTTATACAATTTCAAAATACAGGGAAGGGCAATGGGCCTCCTATACCGTTCCCTCAACTGAAACTTTTTAGTTCCTCTTTTAATTTAAGTTAGTCGAATTAAATAAATTTCACTCTTTCAAAAAAAATTAGTTACTTATATTTTAAAATCCTGGGAGGAACAAATGACTGTTCTATAAACCCCCCCGCCTCCTCCTGACTGAAAATTCTTGGTTTCTTTTTTTTAGTCACTCGCAAAGAATAAATTTTATTATGTTTTTCAAAATAAGAAAATAAAATTAGTTACTTACTTCAAAATCTAGGGAGGGGTAGTTGCTCTCCTATGCCCCCCTCCTCCCCTAAACGGAAAATTCCAGCTTCCCTTTTTTTAAACATACTCGAAAGGAATAAATTCTACTGTGTTTTTCAAAAGCAGAATTTTTTTTTTTTTTTTTTACTTTAATTTCAAAATCCAATGAGGAGGCATCCCCCCCCCCTTTTTTTTTTCTTTTTCATAGCACACCCGGACCCGGATTTACTAAATGCACAATTTGCCTTTCTCCCCGAAAATACATGACTCCCAGTTCGTATGAAAATTACTTCTACTTTATAAAAACGAATGAAAAATAAATAATTCTTATTAAATATTTTATTTTAAATTTACATTGGAATATTTGATTATTGTTCACGCAGCTGAGGCTGCATTTCTGACTAAATAAATATTTATTATTTAAGTTAATTTTTAATTATAATTGATTTAATAATTATTAATAATATTTATAATTAATAATTATTGATATTTAATATAATATTAATTATATATTACATAATATGAATAATATAATTTAAATAATTAGTAATTATTTTTTATAATTAATAATTATTAATAATATATAATAAATTAATATTATTTAAATAATATTTTTTATTCTAAATTCTGTCCGGGATGCAGATACATTTTGCGCTGTTAGCGAAACGAGATTGACCAATCAGAAGCTCACATTTCGCGAACTTTTCCCTGTTTTAAGGAAGCAAGCTTCCTGATTGGTCGATCTCGTTTCGCTAACAGCGAAAAGTCTACACTATGACGCAAAAGTTTAGACAATGAAGAAATTCTTACATACTTTGAAAAATATTTATTCAATTTTCAAATCACTGCTTGAAATTAATGTGCTGTACATATAAACAATATTTATAACAAAGAAAAGTGGAATTGTGCATATTGCAATAAATTAAATGGTAACAAAAATAAACTGCTGTCTCAAAAGTTTAGACACAAATTAAATAAAATCGAAATAAACAATTTTTAAAACCTGGTTGCGCATCCATGCTTATGTATTACGTCATATACACGAGATTGCATGGAAGAAACTAAATCTTGCATAGTTTGTGGATCGATATCGTACCATGCATTCTCAATAGATGTCTTAAGTTCCTTTTCAGAAGAGTATTGTCTAGCGTTGCTATAAACTTTGCGACACATGATGCTCCAAAGGTTTTCTATAGGGTTATGATCTGGGCTACATGCTGGCCAGTCGAGAACTCTTATATTATGGGAATTAAACCAAGATTTTGAATGTTTTGCAGTGTGAATTGAAGCATTGTCTTGCTGAAATTCCCACTGAGGACCCCCTAGAAGCTCAGCAAATGGCAGTAGGTTTTCTTCTAATGTCTGTGTATAATGCTGTGAAGTTTGACGTCCACTGGTGAAGGTCAGAGATACTTGTCCATTATAGCAAAAGGCTGCCCAAACCATCACCGAGCCCCCTCCTTGTCTGCGACTAAAAAAACGTCGAGGTTCCTTCCGCAAGTCATGCCAATACGATAAACAACCATCTGGACCATCCCGATTCCACTTTTTTTCATCTCTAAATATGACTGACTGCCATTTCTCTCCATATGACATATGCTTTCGAGCCCACATAAGTCTTTGTAACTTATGATGTGGTTTCAGAGCTGGTTTCTTCTGCATTTTGCTATAAACGATTGTTCCTTTTTCCAAAATTCGTCTACGAATCGTATCCTTTGATACAGAGAGTCCCGATGATCTTTGAACTCCACGTACGCTCATTTGTTGAGTACTCGCTAGTCTTTGTATCAGGCGATCCTCTCGTACATTTGTCACGCGTGGCCTCCCAGACCGACATTTTGCTTTGTATTCGGAACCATTTGATAAAACTCGATAAATAGATTTTTTTGACCTATTAATAATAGCAGAAATTTCAGAAACGCTCTTCCCTTCACCTTTCAACTTCCAAATCCTTGAAACCTCATTCACTTGAATTTCTTTAGCTCTCGGCATGTCGACTATGAAGCGCAATCGTTTGCAGAACTTAAGTACTCCAAATTTGTGACATCATCGATTCTAAATTTGCATATGCCAGCGAATATTCAAAGAAATTTAGAATAGTGTCTAAACTTTTGCGACAAGCACATTTGAATTTTTATGAAAAAAATTAGTATTATAGCAAATAAAACGACTGTCTTTTGTACATAGCATTTTAAATCAGTTTTTGAATATATTTACAGGTTTTTGTAATTCTGACGTCATAATTCTACATTTTAAAGCTGAATGACGTCATTGTCTAAACTTTTGCGTCATAGTGTATCTGGATTCCGGCGGATGAAGCAGTAGTGCTCGTACAACTCAACTTTCGATCTAGGCGGAATGCTTTATTTACAATACATGTGACTCGCGATTCGACCTTCGTCTTTTTTTCATAGCCCCTTTTGTTCGTATTATGCTTTCGCGTTAATTATTATTATTATTATTTTTAAATGAATGTCAATAACCATAACATTGCGAATATTATGTACCGAGCTAATTTTTTAAAGAACTGACACCATGCCCGTTCGGTTTTTGCGTTCGTATTTTTTAAATCTGACTTGTCCGTATAATACTTTGAATATTCTTTTAGAATGTATATTTAAGATTGCTAAATTATGTACCGAGCTTGATCTCTCTTTTTGAAAGGACTATTATACTTCCAAAAAAGTGGGCCCTTTTTAAAAAATTCGGATATACTATTCAACAGTAGAAAATAAAAGTCGCACCAATAAAATATTTCGGAGGAGGATTTGTAGGTGCAAGATACTATTTATATGTATATTTTTTGGTTTTTCTTTAAAGAATAATAGAGGTGTAGCTGATTAAAAGCTAGTTAGTGTAAATTTAAGTAATTTATTGTTACTACAGAGGAAAAGAGTTCAATAATCTAAGTTTTTTATTGAATAGTTTTATTTTGTGTGTGTATTGTTCGGGTTATTTAATGTAACTTTTCAAGTAGTGCTGCTGGTTTTAAACATTTTAAAACAATGGGCATGACTTATTAAATTTTGGAATAAAATAAAATTTTAAAAGTAAACAGAAAAAGTATGTTTTCAGACAATGCCAAAATCTTATTTTTTTTTTTTTTTTTTTTTTTTTTTAAATCTGCCTACCCTCAACTGCTGCTGAAGATTAAACTTGAAGCCACAGCGGTTGTCCAATGGCCTGGAACTAACCCTTCCCACTTTTCAATGTTTTTAATTTAAGCAATTTTTCTTTTAAATTTGTCTGGTAACTTCTTTTAAAAAAAATTCTGCCTCCAGTCGAGTGGTCATTATTGATTAGAGTGTGTGCATGAATGTTTCTTCCTTAGTATACACTAGTACTTGGTATTCGATGCTCAGAAATTCTGCAAAGCAGCACTCAATAGACTGCCGTGTTTACTTGTGTAATAGTCTCACCCCTGATTTGAAGCAGAAAAAATCGTCAAACTATTTTCTTTTCATGAATTGAATGGATGAAAAAATTATGAAAGATCAACGTTTGGAAGAAAAGGTCTTGAGCATTGCTCAAAAAAACAGCCATGCTGGTACTTGATAGTTTCCGAAGACATTTTGTTGATGATGTAAAGAAAAAACTTTCAGAAGGCAAAACAGATCTTGTGATAATTCCCGGAGGAGTCACAGAGATTCTGCAAGACAATATAAGACAAGTATATGGATATTGGATAATCAATGGGAACAACAAGAAAATTCCCAGTGGAAAAGTAAGGCGCCCATCCCTGGAACTAATGTGTAGTTGGACATTACAAAGCTTGACTTTAATGACAAGCGATATAATTTCAAAAAAATTTTAAGAAGATGGGTATCTTCGATGCTTTGGACGGAAGCGAAGATGACATTTTATGGAATGACGGAGATTCTTCAGACACCGACTCTCATTACAATAGTGATACTGAAACCTTTAGTAAAAGAAATTTATTATAATTTTTTGTTTAAATTTTCACAAAGATTATTATTTGTAAATTTTACATCTATAAAAATATTACCATAAAAAGAAAATGGTATTTAATAAACATCATAATCTGGAAACATTTGGTAAGTTACTAATTTTATTGTGTTTTTTTATACCAGTAATGTTTCAGCATTTCAGTGTACAATATTATGCAGTAGATTTCTCCGCATAATAGTTGCACCTAGACTTTCACAATAAAAATTTGGCAAAAAAAAGTGCAACTATTATGAGAGTAAACACAGTACTATACAGTATGAAGTCGATTTTTGCAAAGAATCTCCACTACTTACTTAAGAGGTTACTTCACTCACATGAAAACGCCTGCCCTGTAATATTAATCTTATAAGAAATTTTTTTTAAAGTATCTCATTTGCATTTCCATATTTTGAAATTATTCTGTATGCCAGCTGAGGTCGATCTTTACAACAGCCGTTTTTTACTTTTTTGATTTTGTTTGCAGGTTTTTTTTCTGAGGCTATTTTTGTCTGAAAAAGATTAACGTCCTCATAAAAAAAAAAAAAGTGTATTTTAGAGATCGTCTTTAGTTACCCAATGCAAACAAAAGCATGGGAATGCAAACGAGATATTTAAAAAAAAATCTCCAAAAGATTAAGATTAGAAAGTGCATGTACTTGCATGGGCACAGATGTCATATACGGGGGGCTTTTTTTCCGACGCCAGTTTGCAGGAAGTTCAAGACTGGCAGCGGTCGTCACAGATTTTCTTTTCTGTTTTGCATATTCTTTTTCATCAAGCCATTACTTTGCTTCATATTATTTTTAGCTCTTTATTATTTAATACAAAAAGTTGAGATTATTATTAATAACAATTCATAAAATACCTAAAAACACTACAGGTAAGTCATTGTTTGATTAATTAATGCTTCAATTGTTAAAATTTTGCAATATTTTTTATGACTGATTTGTGAATTTAGTATTTTCATTCTGTGACAGAGTCACAAAACTTGCATTTTTTTCCATGTCTGACTGAAAAAAATAATTAACTTTTGATCTGCGACTGATTGATGAATTTTGAGATATTTTCATACAACTGACTGACAAATTTTGCAAATTTTCTTTCGACGGAAAGATATGACATTTGTTCCCCCTTAAATTACTTATAATCTTGACATTAATGTAAACATTACCCTTAATCTCTGATTCATCTGATGCAAATAAACAGCCATTATTTGTGACATTAGTTGTAGATTTGTCCCCAAATCACTAATTTATAGGCATTTTAGAATTTTTTCAATTAATAATATAGAATTGTGTTTGCTTGATGTTTATATATGAAATTATCTAAAAATTAGGGAGCTTCACATTACTTTTCTCCTCAAGTGGGCACACCTAGAAAATAGTGTCAGAATGAACAAAGTAATAACTGTTCTTATGACGTAATTTTCTTTGAAAAAGTTTTGTTATGTGCAATTTTATTTAAGGAAGTTTTGGGATTTTTTGTAAAGAAAAATTATATGTGACATTTATCGTACGTTATGAAATTCATATTTTCAAACTTGCATTGATAATTTCAGTTCTGTTCAATTTTAAAAAAATTGACGTATTTATGTTTGCTCTGTCTTTTTTTTTTTTTAAATTGTACTGAAATCTATCGGAAAAATTTGAGTAAAATATTTTTATAAATGTCATCCTTCAATTTAAGTATAATACATTATTAGCATTATATCTATGTATGTGTATGTATATATATATATATATATATGATGTGGGAACGCTGCATCTCCTGACTGAATTTATCCCTGTGCATTTGTTATGGTGAATGCTTTTCATTATGGGTGTTCTCAAATCCAAAGAGGCAACTTTATGACATATGTTTTAAATTATTTTTGTTTGGAAACGCATGAAACTAGCAGGTGTTTGTGTTCAGAAACTATGTAATCGAAAGATGTTTTCAGACGTTTTATTTTACTGCAGAAACGCGGAATTCCGCTTTTTCAGCATTGAATTTTATTATTCCTGGGATCGATGCAAATATGCATTAAAATTTGTTAACATTTTTAATGGGGGAAGGGTTGTAGTGGGAGTGTAGGAAATATAACAAAAACGTGACTACGAACCGCACCAAATTGAGCACAATTGTCAAAGGATCATGGAAAAAATGCAATTAATGTCAAAGAATCATGGGGAAAATGCGATTTTCGTCAAAGGATTACAGGAAAAAATGCGACTCCCGTCAAAGGATCGCTGGGAAACGCAATTTTCGTCAAAGGATCGCTGGGAAACGCAATTTTCGTCAAAGGATCGCTGGGAAACACAATTTTCGTCAAAGGATCGCTGGGAAACGCAATTTTCGTCAAAGGATTGCCGGAAAAATGAGATTTTCATTAAAGGATCACGAAAAAGACACGATTTCCATCAAAGAATTGCAAAAAAAACATGATTTTTGCCAATAGATCGTGTAAAATATGCAAGTTTATTCAAAAGGTCGTGCAAAATGCTCGAATTTCATCAAAAGATCGTGTAATATGCGAATTTCTTCGAAGGGTCGTGGGAAAAACGTGAATTTCGCCAAAGAATCACAAAAAAATATGATTTTTGTCAAATGATCGCAGAAAAAATGCAAATGTCGTTAAAAGATCGTGGAAAACATGCGAATTTCTTCGAAGGATCTTGCAAAAAAATGTGATTTTCGCCAAAGGATCGTGTAAAATATGCGAATTTTGTCGAAAGACCATGTAATATGCGAATTTCTTTGAAAGGTCACAGAAAAAACAAGAATTTTGTCAAAGAATCGCGAAAAAATGCGTATTTCGTCAAATAATAGTGTAAAATATGTGAATTTCTTCGAAAGATCGTGCGAAATATGCAAATTTTGTCGAAAGATCGGGTAATATGCAAATTTCTTTGAGAGGTCGTGGAAAAAACGTGAATTTCGCCAAAGAATCACAAAAAAATATGATTTTTGTCAAATGATCGCAGAAAAAATGCAAATGTCGTTAAAAGATCGTGGAAAACATGCAAATTTCTTCGAAGGATCTTGCAAAAAAAATGTGATTTTCGCCAAAGGATCGTGTAAAATATGCGAATTTTGTCAAAAGATCATGTAATATGCGAATTTCTTTGAAATGTCACAGAAAAAACAAGAATTTTGTCAAAGAATCGCGAAAAAATGTGATTTTTGTCAAATGATTGCGAAAAAAATGCATATTTCGTCAAATGATCGTGTAAAATATGTGAATTTCTTCGAAAGATCGTGCGAAATATGAAAGTTTCTTTGAAAGATCGTGCGAAATATGCAAATTTTGTCGAAAGATAGTGTAATATGCAAATTTCGTTGAAAGGTTGTGGAAAAAACGCGAATTTTGCCAGAGAATCACAAAAAAAATGATTTTTGTCAAATGATCGCAGAAAAAATGCAAATGTTGAAAGATCGTGGAAAATATGCGAATTTCTTCAAAGGATCTTGCGAAAAAATGTGATTTTTGCCAAAGGATTGTGTAAAATATGCGAATTTTGTCGAAAGACCATGTAATATGCAAATTTCTTTGAAAGGTCACGGAAAAAACAAGAATTTTGTCAAAGAATCGCGAAAAAATGTGATTTTTGTCAAATGATTGCGATAAAAATGCATATTTCTTCAAATGATCGTGTAAAATATGTGAATTTCTTCGAAAGATCGTGCGAAATATGAAAGTTTCTTTGAAAGATCGTGCGAAATATGCAAATTTCGTTGAAAAGTTGTGGAAAAAACGCGAATTTTGCCAGAGAATCGCAAAAAAATATGATTTTTGTCAAATGATCGCAGAAAAAATGCAAATGTCATTGAAAGATCGTGGAAAATATGCGAATTTCTTCAAAGGATCTTGCGAAAAAATGTGATTTTTGCCTAAGGATTGTGTAAAATATGCGAATTTTGTCGAAAGACCATGTAATATGCAAATTTCTTTGAAAGGTCACGGAAAAAACACTAATTTTGTCAAAGAATCGCGAAAAAAATGTGATTTTTGTCAAATGATCGCGAAAACAGTGTATTTCGTCAAATGATCGTGTGAAATATGCAAATTTCTTCGAAAGATCATGCAAAATATGCAAATTTCTTCGAAAGATTGTGTAATATGCAAATTTCTTTGAAAGGTCGTAGAAAACTGCGATTTTTGCCAAAGGATCGTGTAAAATAAGTGAATTTCTTCAAAAGGTCGTGCGAAATATGTGTATTTCCTCGAAAGATTATGTAATATGCAAATTTCTTACCACTTATTCATGTTATGTACCTACGATGACCCTCCCTTTACATTCACACCAGGGGGGGGGGTACTTTTCTAAATTTTGCCGACATGCATCATGTGACATATCTTTGGAAAGGTGTGTGGCTGCTTATTTGTATTAGCACCTTCGTGTCCCTCTCCCCACCTGCCCCTCCCCCGTGGGAGGGCATTTTTCTAAATTTTGCCATAGCCCCTCATGTGACATATCATTGAAAAGGCCTGTGACTGCTTAATCATTTTATGCACTTCTGGTGCTCTGCCCACCACTTTGCCCCCCGCCTGGGGGGTACTTTCCCAAATTTTGCTAACACCTGTCATGTGACATATCGTTGGAATGGCCTGTAACTGCTGAATCATTTTATGCACTTCCGGTACTCCTCCCCCACCCCCCACTTTGCCCCCCCAGGGGTGTACTTTACTAAATTTTCCCGACACCCGTCATGTGACATATCGTTTGAAAGGCCCTTGGCTGCTTAATCATTTTATGCACTTCCGGTACTCCGCCCACTACTTTGCCCCCCTGGGGGGCACTTTCCTAAATTTTTCCGACAACCGTCGTGTGACATATCGTTGGAAAGGCCTGTGACCGCTTAATCATTTTATGCACTTCCAGTACCCCGCCCACCACTTTGCCCCCCAGGGGGGCACTTTACTAAATTTTGCAGATACCCGTCATGTAACATATCGTTGGAAAGACCTGCGACTGCTTAATCATTTTATGCACTTCGGTACCACACCCACCACTTTGCCCCCCATGGGGGCACTTTACTAAATTTTCCCGACACCTGTCATGTAACATATCGTTGGAAAGGCCTTTGGCTGCTTAATCATTTTATGTACTTTCGGTACTCTGCCCGCTGCTTTGCCCCCCTAGGGGGGCACTTTCCTAAAATTTTTTGACACTAATCATGTGACATATCGTTGGAATGGCCTGTAACCGCTTAATCATTTTATGCACTTCCGGTACTCCTCCCCCACCCCCCACTTTGCCCCCCCCAGGGGTGTACTTTACTAAATTTTCCCGACACCCATCATGTGACATATCGTTCGAAAGGCCCTTGGCTGCTTAATCATTTTATGCTCTTCCGGTACTCCGCCCACTACTTTGCCCCCCTCGGGGGCACTTTCCTAAATTTTTGCGACACCCATCATGTGACATATCGTTGGTAAGGCCTGTGACCGCTTAATCATTTTATGCATTTCTGGTGCTCCATCCACTACTCCCCCCCCCCCTTTGGAGGGCACTTTCCTACATTTTGCCGACACCCAAACCTGTGACCGCTTAATCATTTTATATACTTCCACTGCTCCGTGCACTACTTTGCCCCCCTGAGGGCACTTTCCTCAGGGAGGCAAAGTGGATACTCATTAAAAAAATACTACATTTTTGAGGTCGATATACTACAAAAAAACTGCAGTTGGAGAACTGCGGTGATTTGGCCGATTCCCCTACAGAATTTTTGCGGTCAATAAAACTGCGAAATTTCTGCAGAATTTTTAATATTGATATAACTATAAATTTTCTGTAGAATTTTTGTGGTCAATACAACTGCTAAATTACTGCAGTTAGTAAACTGCGGTAATTTTGTAGTTCTATTGACCGCAAAAAATCTGTAGTGGAATCGGCCAAATCACCGCAGTTTTCCAACTGCGGTTTTTTTGTAGAATTTCTGCAGTTCATTTTTAGCTGGGAAGAATTTAAAAAGTGCAAAAAACAGCACTTTTAAAATCGCATTTACTAAAAACCTATTCGCCGGATTCCACTTTACTTTCGTTTTCTGAGTCACGTGGCACGCCCCATTCCATAGGAGCAAGAATTTTGTTTCTATCATAAATAGTTCTCGAGCTATAAATGTGTCAAAATCCCGTTTTGGTCAGTCCGGAAAATATAAACTAGACAGAGTACAAAAAAAAATTTACAAGATCGTTTGGCAATCAATTGGCGGAAATTCCTTTCATTTACGGCTCATTGCACTGTTGTTTCTTTTGCTTGGCGAGAAACTCTGTCGAGTTTCTATGATATTCATTTAAGTTAGAAAAGATTTATTCCATTCCTGTAAATTTTTGAATAGATTAACTTTAGAACCACTCTCTAAACCACTAAACTGTGAAAATATACAAAAAAATTTTAACCATATTTGACATAATATCTCGTACCACGAATTATATCCCCAGCAAGAGATATCGGCTAAATTTAGCCCCATTATAAGAACTATGGGCAATTCTATTGAGAGTTTAACACGATATCGTCTCGACAATAGATAGAGATATCTCTAGTTACAAATCACAGACAAACATCGGCATGAAGTCAAATTAATATTGTAAAGAAATTAATCGGCATATCGCGTTTACTATGTGGTAGACCGATGTTTTGAAAAAGTCAAAATGGAATCATTTTACTGGGAGTTTATTCCGTGGTGACCATCTCCCTGGCCACCCTCACCGCAGTGCAATGTGTCACGTGACATAAAACCTCAAATTTCCTCCCAGATCGTTATCTCATTCCCCCTTTTTTCACATTTCAAGGACTGACACCAGACCGCACTTATAACCGGACAGTTGAAAAGGGAGCACAAATCAGAAATACATCTAAAGAAATGTATTTCTTGGCGAGAATAAATTTCTTACACGCAAAATTCGTAAGCGTTAATCTGTTAAAATTTTACTGATTGCACGAAAAATGGTGTAAAAGAAACCTGACAATTTAAAAGACTTTCTTTTTTAAAATAATTACCCATTGTCATTGTGGTGACGATCTGCGCCACACACATGGTACGTGACAATAAGAGTGATTAGTACATATAGAAAACAATTATCCAATCCGCGTTGTGAAAGATCATATGGGATAATATTAATTATTAAAGTAGGAGAGGAAATTTCGAATAATATAAATTTTGTCAATAACACAAGAACGACTTGTTTAACGTTGAAATGGAAATTTTGAACTGACAGGTTGCTAAGAAAAATCGAATTAATTTATTTGTTAAATTATTTACTCTTAAATGCTTAAATTATGAATATTGTCTGAGAAATGAATAAAGAAAGAATTCAAAGAAAAAGACATATAAGTATACACACATAAACAATTTTTATTTTCAATTACATAAAATTCAAGTTTCATATATCATTTGTTATGTTACGATATTATATACAGATTAGAATTCTATTTGATCATTCATTTTCCTCTTTTAATAAAGTATCGTTCTATCCACATTAGAACAGTAAAAAAAATTTTCAATAATTTTGTTATTTACACATTTTATTTCATATTAATTTATTTTACTCTATTCTTGCTTTTGTTCACAACACCGATCCAATATAAGGCTTTTGCCAAAACCTTAATCAAAATTTAATGGAATGTCATTATTCCAGTTATCATTCAAGTATTTATACTAATTTATTAAAATATATAATGAGATAATATAACAGACTTCAGATAAAATTTTAGGCTAAAGATCAAGTTAAGTAAGATCAATTATATACATTAGGAGAGAATATCAAATAAGCAATAGCCATAAATAAATGGAGATAAATATATAGAATTTTCTCACCCAAATAGACTTCGACCAGTTCTGTACTCAGTTAATGCACAAAAGTATTTTTTATAAAGTTCAGAGGATTCAGTGTGAAGCACTTATGAGTTCATCTGATGCATAAAATTCTTGTAGAGTTCATAGGATTCTATCACCGCAAATTTTACATTCACTTAGGAAGCATTTATGAAGTTCATAGGAGTCATTGTGATGCACTTATGAGTTCATCTGACGGCTAAATTTCTTGTAGAGTTCATTTTACAACTGCTAAATGACGCAGATTTCTAGAGTTAGTTTTCAGTGCGATGGTAGCTGATAATCCCGATCTTCCTGTAAACTCGCTTCTCATCAAAGTACAGTATGCTATTATCATTTAGACAGGAGGATTCTTCAGGTGAATTCTAATTCAATCATTCATTCTTCACGAGGATGTTTTTGCTCTCTGCTATCTACATTAAATTCTCATCTCGTGACATATCACATGTTGCAAAGGGACTTGAAGTAATTTCCGAAGTATCATGTTTGGCCTTAGAGGAAGACGAGTCCTAAAATTTTTAGAACCTCTTGAAGGAGTGTTGTAGGATTTAATGATCCTCTCTCATTCCTTTTTACAAGACACAATTTTTTGGGGAGGGCTTAAACAACATAAAGCTATCGCTCTTATTGGATGATCTTCTTGGCTCCCTTATTGGTGACTTCATATTCTCCGTACTTGTGCGTGCCTATTTTTTTTTTTTTTTTTTACTGCATATCATTAAATTTTATTGCCCTTGATTCTGACTTCTCATGGGAAAAAGCCACTCACGTTGAGTGTCGTAAATTCTCCTTCATATGTTATATCTTTATTGCTCAACATCGTAAATTTTCTGTTCATTCACTATACATCCTCTGTCAGACTATGGCGTCAGTGCTATTTGCATTATGTCTAATTGCCTGTTTACTGTGTCTTATTTGGGAATTTTTATTACACTGTTTTTGCACATATAAATATTTAAAATTCGAAATTTTAATATTATTACAAAATAAATACAAAATTCTTATTCCTTATTTTTTTTTCAAACATACCGATACCAAACAACATAAATATATATATTTATATACACATTATAATATTTATTAATTTAAATATACTATTATTTGGAGTATTTTTTTCATTTTGATTTTATGTATTAATTAATTACTAAAGATTTATCTGTCAATCTATTAAATTATTTTTAAATATAATTGGATCGTGCAAAAATATGTATAATTAGTTAAATTGACTACAAGCCATGTTGTATAATTTTCTATACAACAGTCATTCATACTTAAATATATAGTTTGATAATTTGAACTTATTAATTTAAACTGGTATGATTGTAATAATTGTATTTAGAAAGCCTTGTGGTTTTCTTGATTTTGTTTCATAAATTTCAAACACACTTGATGAGGAAATATCTTAAATATAAACTAAAGAATTTTTGCTCTAAATGCATTTTTAGAATTATAAATTGGAAATTGTTGACTTGATAAATTAAAATTTTGGTAAATAATAAAATAAAACACGAGAACTGTAATTAAATGAAAGATTTGCAGAAGTTTCTGAGCTTATTTTTTTTCTGAATGTTATGATGTAAATTGTGTAATACAGAAATAGGTCACATTTTTTTCTTTAGATAATGAGAAATTACATTTTATGCTTAAAAAAAAAATGTTTAAAAAAATCTCTGAAGAAATTATTCATTAAAATAATTATTTAGATATTAAATAATAATAATAATAATAATAATAATAACAACAACAACAACAATAAAGTTTTTTTTATATACATAAGAGATCATAATCTGAAGTGTTAAAGAATGCATTTGTACTGCTGGAAAACAATGTTAACTGGGAACATTTTTCATTGTAAGATGAAAACAATTATATATTTAATTTAAATGTATGAAAATTCGTTGTCATTCAAATAATAAATTTTGCTAAATGGGAATATTTTTCACTTTAAAATTCAAAAGTATTTTCCTTTCGCGGGTTTAATAATTAAAATAAGAAATTTAAAATAGTTTAAGTCTCAATATTGCTGTTAAATGATTTTACAATAAAAATTATAAGTACTAGGGGCATTCAACTGAAACCCGGTCAGTGCGTATAACTTTGCATTAGACGTAAAGGGGCGCCACGTAACTGCATGTATGGCGGCACTATCTATTGGTAGAGAGATTGACGCATGCGCAACATTTCACGTTGCATAGCGACAGTGTGGTTGCATGCCGAAGAAAAGGTAGTCACACAAGTTATCGTCCACTACTGAACATACAGGCGAGTAAGCAGGAACAATGAGGAGTGATTCGATTTTTAGCATCGGAGGGAGTTGTAGGTTATGAACTGTATCGACGGATGAAAGCTCTGCACGGTGAATACAGTCTCAGTCGTTCAACTGTTGTGGAATGGCGCAAAAGATTCCTTGACGGACGCGAGTTACTGGAAGACGATGCTCGTCCTGGACAGGCTCATCGTGTCATCACACCAGAAATGATTGCAGAAGTGAATGATTTAGTCTTGGCCAACCGCAGAATAACTGTGGACGAGATCCATCGGTTACTGTGTATTAGCGTGGGCACCACTCACACCATATTGCATCAACATTTGAACTTTCGAATCGACCGCCTAGTGTCGCAAAGGGATAAATGTGCCAAAAGTTTTGTCGACTATTTGAGTTTGTGTACTACGTATAACTATGTTTGTGCGTGTTAATAAAATCGTTACTTTGCAGTAGTGACCGAGTTTCATTTGAATGTCCCTTATAATTACAATTACAATTTAAATTACTCTTAATTTTTCTTTTGTAAGATGCAAAAACATTTATACATTAATATTATAAGTAACAAATAAGAAATGAACGCAAAAATGTACTTTAAAATATATTTAATTTGCATCTTACAATAAGAAATTAATTGCAATTTAAATTTTAATTGTAATTACTTATACTTTTTATTGTAAAATCAATTAACAGCAATATTTAGACTTTAACACTAGAACCGCCGGCAAGAAAGGATACCTATAACCGCCGAAGCGGTCATTTTGACCGATGTGCATTACCATGCTCAACAATTGTTTACTTGCCATTTTTTTACTCTTAGTATCATTTATTACTATTATTACCATCATTGCCCATATAATAATATATATTTCATAATTTTTATAATATTTTTTTTTATATTTTATTATGTTTTAATTTAATTATAGTGATATATATTTATATATATATATATATATATTATTTATATTTTTTATTTTAAGAATACTTTTATAGTAAAAAATATTTTTTATTAGAAATCGAAATTGCTAAAAACAAGAATAAACTTGGTGAAAACAATTGGAACTATTAATAAAGAGGAACTGACACATTCTTAAAATAGTGAAGCTTCACCTGTAACCGCTTTCGCAAGGGCTGATTACCTCCGATGAAAACTTCCACCAGTATATTTTATAGAAATTTTCTCCACATTAAAAGACCTTATTAATGCAAAATTTCAGTCCTAAATAATGGCAGAAACATATTTTTAATTTTACCAGTTTATGTTTACTTTTGCGGTAGTCAGACCTTTCGTTTCCGCCATATTGTGACAACCGGTGAAACAAACTTACTACTTTACCAGTCAAATTGACACCAGTAAAAACAATTAGAAGTTTGCACAATATTTGTGAGAAAATATTTCCACGTATAAGACGCTTAAATAAGGCAAATTTTTCTATTCAATTTTACTGGTGGGAGGTTTGCCCCGGCGATATTCAGAAACTGCAGATTCGATTTAGAAAAAGCAGCCGCCATCTTGTGACAACCTTCTCAGTTACTTCACTCGTAACTGGTAGACACTATATGTCTCCTCCTCTTTATTCATAACTCCATTGTGAAAACAAACGTTTATATTTATCCATGAGCAATACAATATTCAGGGTGGCGAATGGTCAGGAAAAATAACATTCAAAAAAAGAGGAACTACCAGTATTTTCTTCTAGAAAATACTAGGAATAATATAAAGGGATTAAAGAAAGTGGATTTCTCTTTAACAAAATACTGGTATTTAACACATTTTTTGACTGTGTTTTTCAGAATTGATGACTTCTAGATCAAGAAAATTATAAAACACTTGTAGAGGTCATCGTCTAGAATTACCTTTTGCAGAATATTTCCGTTCCATTTGGTTGAGCACGTAGAACGTTTTGTAGAATTATAGAACTTTACAGTTTCTGGTAAGTGTTTATCACCAGTTTCAGGTAAGTGTTTATCACCAGTTTCAAATGTAACTGTGGGGAATTTAGAATTAAAATATATTTATTTTACTTCCCTCGATAAAATCAACGTAATATCATCTTTGGCAAGAATTTAGCTACTGTACAAAGACTTTTTCAGATTTTATGGCTTGTGGAATTTTATTTTTCGTCCGTGATTCACTGTGACAATAATGCTTGTTTTTAGTGACTTCAGCTTTTCTTCAAGGGGCACTGAAGTAAAAAATTTATCTGTGGTAATATTGTAACCTTTGTTGAGGTATGATTGTATGAAGTATGGACTGTTTCGGCATCTACTAGATAAAATGTGTATTAAAATTGACGGCGGTCATTTTGACCATTTCGGCGGTTCTAGGTATACTACTGCCATACTTCATAAATTTTGGCTGACTGGAAAATTTATCACTGGCATATCATAGCTTTTCGAATTATAGGAAAAGTCACGGAAACTGAAAATTATACTCTAAATAGAAACAAATTGGTACGGAATGCGAGTTTCGAAACAATCAAAATGATCGCCTTGGCGGTTCTAGTGTTAAACAATGTTAAATTCCTTACATTTGAATTAGTTACAGTCGCGATAGGTAAATATTTTTGCATTTTTTAGTGAAAAATATTCCCATTGAGCAAAACTTTTTTTTTAAATTAAAACAAACTTTTTTACGTTTTAAATAATATTTTTATATCCTACAAATTTTCCTACATGACATCAGAAACTAACCGGCAAAATATCATATGATATCTTAATGTACTCGGCAAAAGATTACCAGGCGGCAAAATGATCGAAAGCTAATAGGCAAAAGCTTCAAAATTGATTCAATAGTAATCGGGACGCGATGGTCCATGTCTTGCTTGCCGGGTGGACAAAAATCCTTCCTCGCCGACCTTAGGGAGTGAGGTCGTTCGGATGAAATGTAGTCACATTAGAACATTCGGTGGAAGTTCGTTCAGGGATTGTTTGCTGCTAGGGGATGTCTATGAATAATGTATCACCAAGCGCCATTCGTTTCAATGGAAAGAATCATCTATGTATAGGCAAATTTCCTGTTTGTCATTGTGTATGTACATTTTTTATACACAGTTTCTTAATACGATGTTAAAGGATGTGTAATATGTGTATAATATTCTGTATTAAAACATATTAAGTAAATTTTAGTTTTAAAATACGCTTTATTGAATAAATATTTTTTCGACTGTTATGAATCCTACATTATCCCAATTAAATCAACTTCAACAAGGATGTATTCTGGAACATTCTGAGGGGAAAAAGTGAAAATTTTAAAATTTTCATTATAAAATTCCTTTCAATTTGAAGGCTATAAAATTACACATAGACTACATTAATATTTTTCGAGTATTGAATCTTAATTCGCATCTCATAAAATTTATGCATCAATTGAGAATCAAGTATTTGTGTTACACTCAATAATAATGCAACCGAAATAGTCCATTTTAGAAAATGATGAATAAAAAGAAATCAATATGTATTTGTAAAAGTATTTCAGAATTGAATTTGAAAATTTGTTGTATCGGTTATTGCAAAGCGCTTAAAAATTTTTGACTTCAGATGTCGTAAACTGCATATTTCTATGGACATTATGTAACGTATTTAAAAAATGAATCTTAGATTAAAAACATGAAATTGTTTCTTAATTTATTAATTCGTTAGTATCATTAGCATGCATTTCATTTTTTTAATTCAGAAATTCCGATTCCATAGAGGAAATTCCGACAGCAGTACTTTTATTTTATGTAATCACGACCCAACAGCAAGAGACATCGGCTAAATTTCGGCCTGTTATAAGAATTGTCGGTAAATGAACGGTAGTCAAATAGAGAGACTAACACGGTGTTGTCTCGACAATAACTGACGATTCCTCTAGTTATAGGTCAAATGCTGATGTCAGCAGGAAGTCGAATTGATGTATGAACCACCATGCAAGCCACTGTCTTTTGCGGACGAAATTGTCATAGTTAATCCATTTTTCACCGCCTGTTATAAACCTGCTTAAAAAAGGCTTGAATTTTATCCGTGAGAGCCGAATTGTGGCGATCGACATGGTATCTTCTTTATTCTGTTCACTGAGATTGTGAGTTACCCATACTCCAAACTTGGTGACTTTCTTTAATTTCTCCAGGTGACGGTTATCAGTTGATTGTGATGTATTTAAACTTTCTGAAGCGCCTTTTGTTGATTGGCGTGGATTTTGCTTCATTATTTCTTTTAAAAAGTTGTCGTTAAAGTCGGAAGGACGTCCCAACCTCCATTCGTCTTTTAAAGTCGTGTCTTCAGAACGGGATTTTTCAAACCAATTTCTAACTACCCGATCAGTTATTAGTCCTTCACTACATGCATTTTCAGTTGTCGCCTTAGCATTTTGTCTTGTTAAAATTCCCAAAGCATTACATGACGAATATGCACTTTTTGACTCTCAAATTCAGAGGTTAAGAAAAACAGTTTAATGTAACGCATCACACAAAACAGTTGCCAGAAGGCTAACTAAACCTTCGCCTATATAGGGAAAACAAAAACTCGTTTGTCCTGGTGACTCATAGTGGGTAGATACGAACAATAAATCCCTCATAGCTCCTTCGAAAGTTTCTTATGACTCGACCTAATAAAATGAGGTCCATGGTAACATATGAACTGAATAAGCATCAGAGTTTATCAGAGAATGATTTACTACCGTTTTACGCCAACTTCAGTAGTGTTACATGAACCTTCTCCAAAATTTGAGCTGAATAATGTCATTTATCAAACATTAAAATCACCTATAATTAGTTTAACATTTAAAAAAAAAACTGTTTTGGAATTTTTTACTGTGAAGTTTTATTTGTCTTTTTTTTAATAACAAACAGTTTTCTTCTACGAGTGAATAGGATTTAATGTTAGGGGAAGGTGTTGTTCGGTGACCACTTTGCAAAATTTTAATTTTCGTAGCGTAACTATCAAGGCTAAATTCAATTACTTTGTTTCATTATAATTGGTATCATCTGGTTTATCATACGTAATTTTTTCAAAGTTCTAGTGTTACTTTTATTATGTTTAATTTCATTTGTAAAAAATAATAACATTGTGGTCAAAGGTACAACACATAGTTGTACCTTTGACCATAGGTTATTGTACCTCTGACAAGCCAATTAGACAACACAGCAATGAAAAAACCCCATCTTTTTCAATATCATTGTTTCTTGCGTTTAGGGTGTTTCTTTTTTTTTTAATCTTCAATAATTAGCTTTTCAGGAGTATCAGTCAGGATACGAGATTACCCTCTATGACGACCCCTATTTGACATTTTCCTTGCTTGCACTTTTGGATGAGGTCTCACAGTTTCAGGTGTTATAATAAGTGGCGATAAATTTGAACTGCTACATTGAGGAATGATATTGTCAGTTTGAACTGCGCCAAAAACTGATGGTTCATCAAAATCAGTTTTATGCAGCATCGGTGTGTCTGTTGCAGTAGCTGTAAGAAACTTGTCATTAGAGAAAGTGACCTTAAAACATTTCATAATATTGTTTGGAACTACGGCTTTAGAATCTGCAAGTTCAGCAATGTTGTAGATTAAAAGAGGCTTTCTAACATTTCATGGAGCAACCATCCAATTATTTACAGCTTGATTATAAAAATCTTTAAAACGACCATAAACATCCTTATCAAGGGGTTGCATTTTGTTGCAAGAGAGTGGATGATACGTCATTAGTATAACACCACTAGCCTTGGCTAAATAAATTGCTGATATGGTAATATGAGATTCATGGTTTTCAAATAATAACAATATTGGTCTTTCAGTACTAAGTTTAAAATTTTTCAGAAAATGTTGAAAGAACTGTTTGAATATGGTCTCATTTGACCAGCCTGATCGGTTTGCAGCCCCGATTGATCCAGGAGGCGTTCTGTGAAGCATGAATGGTTTAAAGTTGACACGAGGAAAAACAAAGAAAGGGGGGATGATGTCTCCGGATGCACTAGCATCAGTAATCATAGTGATAGTTGTTCCCCTATCGGCAGACATTATCCCTCCAACTTGTTTTTTTCCTTTAAGGGTTATGAGTTTATGAGGTACATTAACTGTGTTTATCCCAGTCTACATATTTCAATCAATCATATCCCAATCAATTCTAGCCTTCGTGTTTGTTTGCCAAGATAGGGACAGAATTAGAATGGAGAATTCAAAGAAATTGAATACTAGGGCGGAGCGTAAAAATGATTTTTTCGAAATTATTTTCCCGCTAGCGCGAAAAGTTGTGGAATGGTCTCAGAAATATACTCACAAAATTTTAAAATAATCATTAAATATCTTCGGGTTGCAGTTTAGGGTCTAAGTATGCAATTTTAGCCGAAAATGTTGTAAATTTTCACATTTCGGTAATATTTTTAACTTCCAACTTTTTCTTCGCGCTAGCGCGAAAAAGTTGAAAGAATATATAAGGAACATAGGTCCAAAACTTTAGAGCAGTTAAAAAATATATTCCGGTTCCAATTTGCGGTCAAAATATGGAAAATTAGCCGAAAATGATGTAAATTTTCACATTTTAGTGATTTATTTAATTTTCCATTTTCTATTCCCGCTAACACGGAAAAGTTGGAAAAATATACAAGAAAGATAACGTGCAAAATTTTAGAATAATCAATAAATATCTTCTGGTTCCCCTTTGGGTTCTAAATATCAGAAATAATGCAAAAGTGAAGAAAATTTAGGCGTCGAAATATAAAAAAAAAAAAAAAAAAAAATGGAAAACTATTTTGGATAAAAATTTATTTATGGAAGCTTTAAACATTTCTTTTTACAAAATTAGACATTCGTAAATAATAATTAGGAACATTAAACAATAAATCTTATCATTCACGCAATACACAGACTTTGTATAACTACGTGTATTTGGAGTTCCAGAATAAAAGTTGCAAATATGCATTCAATGCATTTCATTCACTTGTTTCTATATTTTTCACTTTATATTGGTTTTTGGTTTTAAACGATGGCATATCACGCCTTGACTCCATTCTGGATATGATGTAGCCATCATGCTTTTTCTCTTACATGACTGCAAGGGAAGCTTCTGTTGTCAGTTTTACTCCCCTTTCAACACATTAAGTGTGGCACGGAAAGTTTATGTTTCCCAATGGCGATACCGGATATTCGCCAGATTGTTTCAGTTGCATTATGTGTTCGTTCGACAAGTGAGTCGTATATGGAGGTTCCGGTAGTTGGCAATTCTGCCAATATATGAGATCCACGTAACATTTAGCTTTAAAGTTAAGTGCAAGAATTTGGAACATACGAACTCCTGCTCTCGATTTTCCCCTTACTTTCAAAATCCTCAGTTCTCGCACATTCTGCTTTGGCTCAACAAGCATTGCAAGTATTATTGCTTCAGGATGACCAAAATAACCATTTATCTGGGTGATGCGATCCACAACTAGCTTCAGATCATCTGTAAGATAACGTGAAAATTGAATTGTTTTCCAAAAATTTCGTGCTCCATCTGTGCAATTGGAGATTTGATTGTAAACCACGCAGGTACATAAACTTTTATGATAAACTCAGTTAATGATAAACTCACAATCAAATCGCATGCCAATTGCACAGATGAAGCACGGAATCTTTGGAAAACAATTCAAGCTTCACGTTATCTTGTAGATGATCTGGAGCTAGTTGTGGATCGCGTCCCCCAGAGAAATGGTAATTTTGGTCATCCTGAATCAATAATAATCTTTGCGATGCTTGTCAACCCAAACCAGAATGTGTGACAAATTGCGCTACGTAGAATTTTGAAAGCAAGGGAAAAAACAAGAGCAGAAGTTCGTGTGTTCCAAATTCCGGCCTTTAACTTTAAAGGTAAATCTTACGTGGATCTCATAGACTGCTAGAATTACCACTAACGGAACCTGCGATTACTACTCACTTTTCGAACGAACACATGAAGAAAGGTTTAAAGCTTCCATAAATAAATTTGTACGCAAATGTTTTCCACTTTTTTTCTATATTTCGACGGCTAAATTTTCTTCTCTTTTGCATAATTTTTCCTATTTAGACCCCGAAAGAGGAACCGGAAGATATTTATTGATTATTCTAAACTGTTGCACATATCATTCTTGTATATTTTCCCAACTTTTCCGTGCTAGCGGTAATAGAAAATGGAAAACATAAAAAATCACTAAAATGTGAAAATTTACACCATTTTCGTCTAATTTTCCATATTTTGACCCCAAACTGGAACCGGAAGATATTTATTAACTGCTCTAAAATTTTGAACTTATGTTCCTTATATATTCTTTCAACTTTTCCGCGCTAGCGAGAAGAAAAAGTTGGAAGTTAAAAATATTACTGAAATGTGAAATTTTACAACATTTTTGGCTAAAATTGCATATTTAGACCCTAAACTGGAACCGGAAGATATTTATTGATTATTTTAAAATTTTGTGAGTATATTTCTAAGACCATTCTACAACTTTTCCGCGCTAGCGGAAAAAGAATTTCGAAAAAACGATTTTTACGCTCCGCCCTATTGAATACCCATATGCACAATTGTCAAAACGAAGTTCATATTGGATGATTGGAGCAAATATGAAGCTATCTCTTTTTATTGAGCTTTACTAAAAACTTTTCTATTACCAAATACGCGTATTGAAATTCATCTGCTTGTGCATTCTTAAATTATAGAACAAACCTTTCTGAATAGAACTTTTCAATGTCGTAGTCGTTAGCTGTTGATCTTAAAGACACTCATTTGTCCACTACCTCAGATTGCAGCAGCCATCATTTCTTCTTTAGTAGTTCGATTTGTCTCACTTTTCCTTTTATATTTTTGAAGCATATTGACTTTTTGACGATATTTAGAAAAGGAAAGAAATGCCTAAATAATAAGTATATATGTCATTATAATACGTTATTATAATACTTATATAAGTATATAAGTATTTGTATATTTTTGATCTACATAATAATGCATTCATTCTTTCCTCATGAAAAACTATAAACCATAATTTAAATTTTGCGAAAACGTAAATAATACTTTGTTGAAATAATTATAAACAACGAGGACAGTCCCTTTCAACCCTATTCCCACTTAGCAAAATTAAAAATGTATTCATCCACGACGGTATTTTAGCTATCAAAATATACTGCTATTCACATAAAGTGCATACTTTACAGTACTAAATACTATAAATATTATAATGCTAAACGCAATATTACTTTTTTAGAGAAAAAAAGAAAAGCAACATCAAAATTTACTTTTTAATATCAAAAATAGGTTTTGTTTTCATCACAACTCTACAATTGCTGAAGTTAGTTATAAAGATTATTAAGATAGAACAAGTATCGGCATAGATTGATCCAAAGTTGAAACTTTGTATATTTTATTTTGTACATGAAATTTTGAATGTCCCTTTCATCCCCCATCTCCCCTACACACTTCTTTTTTGAAATCTGAAACAGAAACAGCCATATTTATATTTCCAATTATACAAATGAAATGAAAATTTAGATATCCAATTGTACGTCTTGGTAATATAATAATAATGAATTCGTTGATACTTGCTGAAAGTTAGATATTTAACCGTAGTGGAATACTTTAAGTCACCACATAGTGTTGCAATCTAGTTCCCTTTACATACAGTATGTTTATTTCATTCGCGTACCAATTTTATGTGAAGAATAAAAAATAACACCTACAGTACTTTATAAAGGTTTCGGTACCTCGTATGATAAAAAACAAGTGGGTAAGTGTGATCACAGATCGCACAGAGGGTTTCGTTTAATATTTCTTTCAAAACACTATCCCTTTGCAAAATCTGTTAGCTCCACAATTTGCAACTAGGGATTGCACTGTATTCTAAACAAGCGTGTGTTCGACAAAACTCCAGTTTAGAACCTATTCGCACTTATATTAGTCGAGGAAATTGGACCCATAAAACTTAATAGGAAAGCCCTCCTGGCAGTAAAAAGTGAAATAAAATATGAAAGGCTATGGTGCATAAAATAAAAGAGTGGCCAAAGGGTGGTCAAATGATATATCAGATGAGGGATGGAAAGAATTGAAAATCTCCCCCCCCCCGGATCCTTCAACTGAACCTACCTCGCTGTAGCTTAATTAACGGCTAAGTTAGGAAAAATGCTTAAGAAACACAAGTTAGAGCCCAGGGGAGTCAATAATATAAGACCTTTTGAAATTTTTATCATTTATCGTGTGATCACAAGTATTCAGCTATAAGTATGCAAAATTTGATGTCCTCAGCTTAATTAGGGCTCAGTTAGAAAGAATTGCGTATAATACAGAAGTTGAAGTCCAAAGGGTTAAATATAAGACTTTTTTTAAATATTATATTTTGTCTTATGATCTGACACGTTCAGCTATAAGTATGCAAAATTTCAGGTCTCCAATTTAATTAGGGGCTCAGTTAGAAAGAATTGATTAAAAAACACAAGCTGGACTCCACAGGGTTAAATATAAAACTTTTTCGAAATTTATTATTTGTCGTGTGGTCTTAGGTGTTCTGCTATAAGTATGCAAAATTTCATGTCTCCAACTTAATTATGGGGTTCATTTAGAAAGAATTTCTTAAAATATATATGTGAGTTGTGGTTTTAGATTCCCATAAAACCCTACTCATAGCAACAGATATGGTCAGCACTTTTCCATGAGAACTTGTTACCGCAGAACAGAAGATGTTACTGAATTTGCTGATATGCAGTTTGCATTCTCTTCGCTTGGAAACAAGTGACAACCGGGAGCAGATTTCATTCTGACGCGGTTGATGTTACACGTATCTTTCTCGCTCTAGACGAGAGCGGAGGCCGATATGGAATCTCGACGATTCTGCGAGTGCGTATGCCGCAGAAAAACCCCCTACCCTCCCGTACTTGTAAATATAATTTCTATTTAATATGTAAAACTATAACCTAGAATCATTAAACTCCTTTTTTTCATTAACTAAGGCCTTATCCTTATATCATCCTTATATTACATGTGGGCTCTAGGCCGATTTGAATCCAAAACGAATTTAAAAAGTAAAATCCCCTAGGCTTTATTACCGATCAGAATTGGAGAACTTTCTTCTCAGTCCCCCGTTATCAACATTCGTATTCCAGCAGACGTGATTCATCCCCTTAGCCATCTGGTTCAAGCTCGTTTATTTTTATTTGTGCAAGATAGTTATCGCTGTACAAGGAATGAATCTTCGACTGCATATTTTTTTTCTACGGATCATTAATTGGATTACTTCAATATATCGTGGCGAGGAATTTATTTTTCAATTGGATAGCTCCTTTTGAAGTAAGTTTATTTTTTTCTCTTTCCTTTCTTGCCTTTTAATATGGAATTACAAGAAATTGACTTTATTAAAAGCCAGTTGAAATCGGCTAAAACAGATAAAATCAAATTATTGCATGAATTTATATTTGGTTGCGATAAAAATCGCCAGAATAGAGCGAATTTACGGAAATTTAAAGGTTTTTCTTTTACTGACAAAAGCGATGAGTATGGAAATAAACTCAAATTAATTTTGGACGATTATGATCAGATACAATTGATTACTATTGCTAATATCTTATCCATTGACATCCATGGATCAAAACAAGATATAGGGCAACGTATTTTAAGTGCACTAGTTGATATTTCGGCTTTTAAAGACACGTTTACGGCAGTTTCCGAATCGGATACAGAATTTGATGATAGCCACAATAGTAGTGGAAGCACTGGTTTATCTTCGCCTTTGGCAGTACAGCTAGACCAGGCGCGTGTACACTGTACACACTCCGCGCCCAAACAGACAATTTCTTTCCATGACATTGATCATTTAATTACACCGTTTAGTGGTGATAAAACGGAAAACGTTCAAACATGGATTCAGAGATTTGAATCTCTGGCACATTTATTTCAACTGTCCGACATACAGAAATTTGCGTTTGCTGAGCGGGCATTAAAAAGTTTAGCATTATTGTATGTACGTAGTGAAAATAACATTTCTTCATATACATCGCTCAAAGAAGCATTGCTTCGCGAATTTGGACAATCAGCTTCGTCCGCCCAGATACATCAATTACTAGCCGCTAGAGGCTGCCGCCCGAACGAAAAACTATTGGAATATTTTTTGAAAATGAAAGAAATAGCACAAAGAGGAAACATCGATGATATATCTTTAATCCACTATATAATTAATGGGATTAACGATACACCACATAATAAAGCTGTATTATTCGGGTGCGCCACGCTTGCCGAATTTAAAAACAAGCTCCAAATTTTCGAACGAATTTGTGAACAGAGTTCTAAAGTTTACCAATCAAAGTCACCGACAACACCCAACACTCCTAAGATTAACCAGACGGAAAAAACTGCAAAATTAACTTGCTGGAATTGTTTAGCCCCAGGGCACCTATCTACGCATTGTGTGCATTTAAATAAAGGAAAAAAGTGTATGAAATGTGCACGTTTTGGTCATGTTTCCAGCCAGTGTACAGAGCAAACGCCAGAACGCAAGCGTTCGACTCAAGGCACCTCCCCTTCACACAAGACGTCGCCAAGCCGAGACGAACAAATCCACGTAGTAGAAATGTGTCATTCTCCTCCGCGCATGCAGAAACCTGTAAAAATTTTCAATTTACAAATCAATTCAATCTTGGACACTGGAAGCTCACTGACGATACTGAGAGAAGACATTTATGAACAAATTGGGTCTCCCCCCCTCACCGGAGCAACTGTACAATTGTCGGGCATCGGTAACCGTGTTATTCAACCTATAGGATCGTTTTCTACCCATATAGAGGTAGACGATAATACTTTTTCTACTACTGTTTACGTAGTTAAGTCTTCTCAGATGCCCATGCCACTTATCATAGGGACAGATGTCATATTTCAGGGTACTCTCACATGCGACAAAAACGGAGCTACTTTAACTAAATCTCCACCCACAAGTATTTTTATAAGCTGCATTACTGTGTCTAATAATGTATCTGCAACGAAATCTGAAGATAAATCCTATGTACCTCCATTTCCTGATGCAAGATGCACTATGGAAACACTTGTTTCAAATTCTTTCTTCCAAGATCTAAAACCGCCGACAGTAAATAAAGATTTTTCGAATAAAAATATTCCTACTGACATCGAAGTTGACCCAGTGATTGACTCAGCACATCTGAAACATCTCGCAACATTATCGCCAGACTGCTTTTCCTACGATTTAAATTTCTTATCCTACAAGCTGTTCATGACTGTGCTCGTCTTATTGACCATCTATTTATTACTGTTTACATCTGCCAACGGACTCATTTCTCAGCATTCGGCGTTCCATACATCCCAACCATCTCCAGATTCGAGTGACGTTACTAATTGGACCGAAATTCTGCGTTTCCTTATCATTTCTTGTTTATTTTTTATACGCCGACATTTTGTGAAGTCAGCAACGAGAAAGAGAAAAAGTAGACTTAAATTTCCAAAAAGAAATATGCTTCACGTATATAGGTCTCAAGTGCAACCAACGAATTTATCATAAATGTGTTTTTTATTATTACTACTATTTTTTTTTAACTGTGTTTTTATATATTCTGTGTTTGACACCCATATATCTGCTTATTTAAGAGAACATTTATATCGTACAGACTATTAGACTGCTACTATCTGTGATTTTCTTAGTAACTTTATTTCAATATCTTCGTTTTTTTTACGATTGCAGCAAGCATCCACGATAATTTTTTTTTCTGGACGAAACATTAGAATGATGTGTTTACCAGTGTAACTCACCATTTCAAGAGTCCAATCATTGATGGAAATCTTCAACACAGAACGTTTTTTTTCTTCTTCGTATTTTTGTGTGTCATGCCATTCTACAGTGCGATAAACTTCAAGTGCTTTTTTTTTAAAGAAGTTATCGCGTACCAAGCATTTTTATCAACAGTGTTTTTTTTTAATTATTCTTAGTTTGTGGAATATGTAACAGATTCTTTATTTTTTCAGCTTATATTAACAGAATTTATGTGCCTTTTTTTTCGAAGTTCTGTTCAACATTTTTTTTTAAATCTCTGAGCGATATATACCTGCTCAAAACTTTTTTATTGAACCCATGCGGTGATTTTTTTTTTGCGCATGGCAAGTTATCTTTCTCTCGGACTGCAAATGGTGCATTATTTTTTTCATTTGCCTGTTTCGCAACACGTGCTTTTTTTTATGTTGCGTAAACAACAACTTTATTTAAGATGACTATCTACACAGGACTTTATTTTATTTTTTTTTGAACACTCACTTTTGACAAGAAGAAAAAGAATATTGTTGTATTTATACTTTTAAAACTGCATTTATATTTTTAAAACTGTATTTTATGTGTAAACTTTATATTGAATTGCTATATATATCTATGTGTTTTACCCCCCCCCCCCACCCCATCGCATATTTTTTTCTACAGAAGTAAGAGCTGGCTGTCGAAAAAAAAACCTTTTGGTGGGAAATCCTTTTTTTTTTGCTTAGACGAGGCAAACCTCTTTTTTTTATTCTCGAATGACGTTGGGATAAAGATGTTTTTTTTTTTTTTTTTTACGAAATTCTACCTAAGATGAGGCAGATTTTAGTATGTTTTCGTGATGGTAATATAATGGGCAGACGGCCTTTCAAATTATATTTTTCATCCCTGATGATGGCTCATGAGAAAGACGGTCTCATGACGCAAATTGATGTTATTCCGAGATTTTTTTTTTGTTCTTTTGTCTTTTTCCTTTGGAGATACCCCACGGTAGCTCAGCATTAATTTACATAAAATTTAGACTTAAATTTTTTTTTATTATTATTTAGCTCAATTCTCTTAATTATTTAATGACAATTTTTTTTCCTTTGGATTTTAATTATTTTTAGATAGTTTGTTTTTGTTTTTTGACATATCTTGTTGCTTATTTAACGCGCTGTCGAGGTCGACAAGCGGACAAGATGGCCTAGTGTGAGTTGTGGTTTTAGATTCCCATAAAACCCTACTCATAGCAACAGATATGGTCAGCACTTTTCCATGAGAACTTGTTACCGCAGAACAGAAGATGTTACTGAATTTGCTGATATGCAGTTTGCATTCTCTTCGCTTGGAAACAAGTGACAACCGGGAGCAGATTTCATTCTGACGCGGTTGATGTTACACGTATCTTTCTCGCTCTAGACGAGAGCGGAGGCCGATATGGAATCTCGACGATTCTGCGAGTGCGTATGCCGCAGAAAAACCCCCTACCCTCCCGTACTTGTAAATATAATTTCTATTTAATATGTAAAACTATAACCTAGAATCATTAAACTCCTTTTTTTCATTAACTAAGGCCTTATCCTTATATCATCCTTATATTACATATATATGGGAGCTCAAGGGGTTAAATGTAAGACTTTTTCAAGATTTTATGATTTGTCGCCTGGCCTCAGGTGTTCTGCTGTAAGTATGTAAAATTTCAAAACTCCAATTTAATTATGGGCTCAGTTAGAAAGAATTGCTTAAAATCCACAATCTGGAGTCCAAAGGGTTAAATATAAAACTATTTTTGAAATTTATTATTTGTCGTGTGATCTGAAGTGTTCAGCTGTAACTATGCAAAATTTCACTCTATTAAAAAGATTTCATTAAAACACACAAGCTGGAGTCCAAAGGGTTAAATATACAACTTTTTCAAAATTTATTATTCGTCGTGTGATCTGAGGCGTTCAGCTATAAGTATGAAAAATTCCAAGTCCCTAATTCAATTAGAGGCTCTGTTAAAAAGAATTGCTTAATATACACAAGCAGGAGTCCAAAGGGTTAAATATAAAACTTTTTCGAAATTTGTTATTTTTCGTGTGATCTGAGGTGTTTAGCTATAAGAATACAAAATTGCATGCCTCCAATTTAATAAGGAATTCTGTTATAAAGGATTGCTGAAAATACACAAATTGGAGCCCAAAGGGTTAAATATAAAACTTTTTCAAAATTTTATGATTTGTTGTGTGGGCTCATGTGTTTAACTATAATAATTCAAAATTCCATGTCTCTAACTTAATTAGGGGCTCTGTTAGAAAAAAAAAATGGTTAAAATACACAAGTTGGACCCCAAAGGGTTAAATATAAAACTTTTTTTCAAAATTTTATGATTTGTCTTGTTGTCTCAGGTATTCAGCTATACGTATGTAGAATTTCATGCCTCCAACCTAAGTAGGGGCTCACTTAGAAAGAATTGTTTAAAATACACATGTGGGAGCCCAAAGGGTTAAATTTAAAACTTTTTCAAAATTTTATGATTTGTCGTTTGATGTGAGGTGTTCAGCTATATGTACTCAAAAGTTCAAGTGTTCAACATGTATAGTTTCTGAGAACGGGCTCTGTGACGGACAGACAAACAGGCAAAGGATTGAGACGAATAGGGTTTCGTCAGATGAACGAAACCCCAAAAAAGTACGAACACAAAATATTGTGTATTATGGCGGTAATTTTTTACAATAATTAAACGTTAGCTATCATATAGCATTTCCACGTTCAGTCATAATGATAGATATCGAAAACTAATTCACTATTTTATAATAACTCGAATATTGTTAATTACATTTCAATGCTTCTGATATTTTAACATATGAAAATTTGAAGTAAGGGATATTACGTACTTGTAAAAAAAATCTCTTGTTATTTTCATTAATAAAAGAATAGCAAAAACGTTCCAATGAAATGCTTCATGTTGATAATACTGAAATAGAATAAGATAATTATTAGGTATGAGATCTCTTTCACCAATATTTACAATTAAATTCCTCTAGTATATTAGCCAGTACATAACGGTACATTCACATGTAAAGTACAATTCGTTGCAGTATTATTCCTTAGTGAACGCTGGTTCTTTAACCTTCTAAGTTATAAATGTATTTGGTTTTAGTTTTAAGTATTAAAATATAAATTGAATAAACCTTTAAAAATTTCAAAATAGAACATATTCTGTCGATGTGGAAAATGTAAATGTATCTTTTATTTCATAATTTCTTATATAGTCGTTTTTGTAAAAAATGTTTTATAATTATATCAAGTTCTAGATTGTAGCAATGCAAATAATTTATATTTAATATTTCTATAATATAGAAAATGAAAACTGCTAGGAATGTTTGAGGATTTACGTATAAAAATATACAACGAATAAAAATTTTACTTTAAAAACATTTCATAATAAAACGAATCTAATACTGAAGAAAATCATAATAAGTGTATTGCAAAAGTGTCTGTACGTTATTGTTATAAAAATGATTGAAAAGTCTAATGAAGTGTCTAGACATTAAGGTCTTAACGAATTATTTTTTAAATCCGTTAATAGCAAAGAGAGCGAATTTAAACTTCCATGCAAATATTTAAAAATCTTTCAAAAAGAAAAACAATGCGGTTTTTTTTATGTAAAACGTTGTACTATACAAAATACGAAGGAACTTTATTTTTGTAATAATTGCAATGAATTTAAGTTACTATCTGTAGGAACTTTTCCACCCACGCCTTCAATATTTCATTCAATACTTTCTCGGTAATTTTAAACTTTTGATAGGAAATAAGTGCAAATGCAGCGCTCTTTCATTTTAAACAAATTAATATATTATATTTAAATTTTTCGTGTAAATAGAAGGAAGTACATTAAAAAAATATATTGAAATGGTAAGTCCAAATGCAATCACTTTGCATTTTGCGGACAGTACAGTTTAATTTGCAAAACTTCGAAATAGGAATGCGGTATTTTAAATAAAAATTGCAATTTTGCTTTAAAAATGTGGGTCCTGTAATAGTTTTTTGTTTAGTTTTATTTTGACATTCTTTTCTAATGTCTTAACGTGTTTCTGATAATAGAACACGACTATTATTTTGTTTAACAATAGTGGTTGTTTTTATGAGCATGTAGTAATAAGAGTACACTCTATTATCAGTTTATTTCTTTTATCATTTCATTTAGGTTTCAGGATTTTGTAATAAAACGATAAAGGTCACATGAATCTACTTACTGTTATCACTTCATTTATTTAAGTTTCAAAGTTTAGTAATAAAACAAACAAGAAATGCCGTTTAAATCCCTTTAAACACCATTTATGATTCTTCTATTTGAAATTTGTGTTTCATTCTTTAACATTAAAAATAAAGGTTCTTGTCCAAACCAATGAACATATAATAAAAATTTTAAATTTTTGGAAAGTTGTTACGTCTATTTAATCCTGTTCTAATGCGACAGTTTCCAAACGTCATAAAAAAATTCTTCGTTGGCCTATTGCCATACTAATTGTACACAAAATAACTAAAATCGCTAAACTACAGTATATGACATATTCCTAAATTTCTGTAAAACTTAATTTATATTATTTAACTACTTTTTATTATTCTAACGTAAAGGTAAGTTTTTATCGAAATTAAAATAAAAGGAACTACATATATTAATATACAAATGTTTTTCTATTCATGCTCTGGGGCCTTGAAAAATAAGCATATTTATAACATCTTGGAAATTTATGACGATGTTTAATACTTAAAAACGTTGACAGCAGTTAAATTCATTCTTGCTGGAGATTCATATTTGCAATAATAAATTTCTTTAGTAGTAAAACTATATATGAAACACTTGAAATATCAAAACGGACTTACGTTTTGCTAAAAGTGATAAAAATACATTTACAAAGCAAAACAATACCTTTATTTATTCAGATCGACATGTTTTATCGCTCTGACGGTGACATTCTCAAGATTTATACTGATATAAATATTTTCGCAAAAAACTTTAAATTGAAAAACCGGTAAACAAAAATCACGCGGTCTCATTCATAATGAAATAAACGGCAATATTAAAAATGGATATTTGTGAACGCGAATTATTTTATATTGCTTCTATTGCTTCATAACTCTGCTATTGCTTCATAATTCTGCAGAGTATTTCTTACGAAATTTTACGAAGTTTCATAGAGGCTGAATCATTGCATATATTCTGACTGCGAAAAAAGATCTCTATTGATTATCGGATAATGGATGGCTAATAAAATCTAGGTGGATAAATTATTCTAATATTTTTAAAATTAATAGACCCAATAGAACCAAATCAATTTATGAGGGGTACATGAAATACCTTTCACCAAAGAAGATGGAACAGTTTAATTTTATATAGGAATAACAAACAGAAAGCTTAAAACTAGGATCAAAGAACATATAGCAGATATGAAATACAACCAGAAAACAACATATTTGGCCAAATTATATAACAAAGAGCATTTATAGATTAATTTTAAAACCAGTAAAATAATTTATCCATATAGATTTTATTTGCCATACATTATCGGACAGCCAATAGAGACCTTTTTACGCAGTGGGAATATATGCAATAATTGAGCATCCATAGAGCTCCCTAAAATTTTCTGAAAGAGATTCTCTGCAGAATGATGAAAAAATAGCATAAAATAATTCCCCTTCACAAACATCAATTTTTATTATTGCGGTTAATTTTATTGTGCATCAGATCGAGTGGTTTTTATTTATCAGTTTTTCAATTTAAAATTTGTTTACGAAAATATTTGCATCAGTATAACTGTTGAGAATGTAGCCGTCAGAGCGATGAAACCTGTCGATCGGTTGGTTGTGTTTATGACGGGCAATTATCAGCACGAGGGATATAGGCCCTAAGGGGGGAGTGCCTTTCGTGGGGGTCTTTCTAAGAGAACCTAACCCGTATTGACGCGTGGAAAACCAAGATTCGAAGAAAACCACGAAAACTCCGAACGATTAGGCCGACGGGCGCGATTGGGATCGAACCCAGCACCTCCCGTCTACCAGCTTCGAGAGCAGAACCTCTCGGCCACTCGTGGGGCCATGTCGATCGGAATAAATAAAGGTATTTATTTGAGATGTATTTTTATCATTTTTAGCAAATATTAAGTTAGGCTTTCTTTAGAAGTATTTCTTGTGTTAGTATCAGATGTCACCGATAGATGACACTGCCACGTTCTAAAAGTAACAGCATGCTGAAAATATCCTTAAAATATCAGAACTAAAACACATTTTTTTGCGCCTTTAAGAGCTGAAACCAATAAAGCTTAAAATCTGAGTGAACCTTTTACGATCCATCGTCATACACTGCTCAAAACAATTAAAGAATACTCAAAGTCTTATATAAAATAACGATATAAGCGAATTTTTTTTTTTTTTTTTTTTTTTTTTTTTTTTTTTTTTTTTTTTTTTTTGCAGAAAATGAAAGAAGAAAGCCACAAATGCAAATTAGTCTCATTTTCAATCTTCGGAGTGTTCAAATTAGAGTTTGAAATAAAAAAAAGACGCTTTAGCGGCAGTGAATGAAATTTGGGATTCAAATTACTGAAAGACAAAGCGAATAAACAATTAAATTAAAAAAATCAAAAAACCCGACTACGTAAAAAGCGAACTAATTAATTATTTCTCATCAATGTGAAACATTTTTTTTTCAATTCCTACTATTAGCTCACACTCTCGCTATATATATCTTGTTCAATTTTTCAATCGTTAATAAAATACTTATTCATCCAATCAAGCTCAAATAATTTTTTTTTAACTTGTAGTGGATGGCACTTGATATTAATCCAGTTTTTTCCAAATATTAATTCATTAATTAAATTAAATTAAATTAATTGTCAATAATCGAGAGAGCCCCTTCTTGATCAAGGTATTTTAAGACCGAGAGAGCCCTCTTGATCAAGGCATTTTAAGCACCACTCAAAAGAAAAGAATGGGAGAAAAAAAATTCTCTTATTGACCTAAGTAGGAATTGACTTAAAATATTTTTTTAATATTACTTGTTTATATTACTTACCTATTTTTCTTTATTTACTTGTATTGATGACTTTTAAGTTGTGTTTAACTGTTAGTTCCTATCTATAAACACTGTTTCGACGAGGTCGATAGATTTCGATGATGGTTAGAGTTGCAGTAAAGCTAGAGATTCACAATACATGCACGACTCCCAGGTTATATAATATTTTAACGGAGCTTCTGACTGTAAAATAGTCAATGAAACATAGTCTTCATTTTAAAAACCTATCCAATGATATGCCACTTAATAGAGTGCGTAAATTATTTTTTCGTCTCTACCGCCATTTTGTATTTTACGAGCGCCATTTTGAATTTCTAAAAACAAAACCTAGCCTATAACCATCGGGCCGTTAAGACGAATTGATAGAGACCTCATTCATTAAAATCCATCCAGCCGTTGGGATGTTTCGAGGGTATAAAGAAATCAACTTACACAGATACGCGTGAAACACATAACCCTTCTTTTCAGTCGGGTAAAAACAATGATCGACATTCAGTAAGTGCTTTGTTTCAATGAATGCGATGTCTCAACGAAGCCACTTAACCGATTCAGAATCTTGGTGAGATGTTTGTCGGTTAGAGGTGAGCCAAACAAAAGCCGAAGTAGCAGAAGCTACTAGAGTTTCACAAGGTGTGATTTCCAGGATCTGGAAACGTCTTTTGGAGACTGTAAATGCAGGCCGAAGACCACAGCAAGGTCGCAACAATGCCCAATGAAGATCGATCTTTAACGCTAACGGCTCGAAGACACACAAATATGAATGCCACTTTTCTTCTACAACGCCTTCGCTCGGCCACTGGCACCACAGTTTCGACTAACACTGTCCGAAATCGGTTCCACGCTGTAAGTCTGTATGCTCGCAGACCAATGGTATGTGTTACGTTAACTGCAAGGCAACGTGGCGCCCTCAGGGAGTGGGCAGCAGAGCAGGAGAACTGGAGGAAAAATGAGTTGCACAATACTCTTTTTTCTGAAGAGTCCCGATTTTCTTTTCATTCTGATAATAGTCGTATTTTTATCTGAAGGGAACGTGACACAACAAACAATACTGCGTTCGTGGAAGGAAGTTTCAGATTTGGCAGCGGGGTGAGTGATGGTCTATGCTGGCATCTCCATTGTTAATCGCACCGATCTCCGCATCTTTCGAAATGGAGATCTGACCGGTCAGCGATATAAGGATGAGATCCTCAGACCTATTGTACTCGTGTATAAGATAAGTGAATCATGATAGATAGATATTAACCAGATCTAGTATAGTAGAAAATATTTAATAAGAAAAAAGATCATTGCGTTATGAATTTGGAAACAGATAAATAATTAGAATTATTAACCCATCTTTTAATATTAAAAGAGATTACACATGAATAATAAAACATACATATACATATTACTGGATTATTTATTATGGCAAACATGAATTAAATAAATAAATAAATTGCAATTAAACAAATCATATGCATATGATAAACTTAAGATACTCAAAATAAAAAAAATACATGATTCTGAACAATTTTTGAAGAGAACAACATTTCTTGACTATTATTGATTATCACAAATAACGATGCATGGCAGGTATTGAGCACGATAATTGAAATTTAATATTGTATAAAACAACCTATCCATTGAGAACTTGTGTTTTGATGTGCTCCATTGCTGAATCACACATTGTGCAAATCTGATTTAATCTCGTGGTGATGTTTGGCGATATCTCTGCTAGAAAGCACTTTAGATTCAAGCGATCATGTACTGCTACTCTTTCTAAATATTTCATTCACCATGTGATTTTTATCACCACGTCAACATATTTTAATTACCATGTGATTTTTTATCAATTTCGCAAAACATCTTGATTTTAATTACACTTTTTTGAGACAATGCTTGCACACAAATTATTTGGATGATTTAAAACTGCAGCACAATATAACGAAATTATTAACTCTTTTGGTAGAAAATCATCTCGAAATTTGCGAAGAGTCACACAGAAACAAATTTTGAGCAGCACGTCGGAACACAGATGCAGAGCTTAGGATTTCTTCGTACAATAGTTTTACACTTCACTTTATGCTGAGAATTCCTCTACTGGTTCCTATCTGTCAATCTGTTCATCAAATTAAAACTCACTTTAGAAAAAATAACTTTAATGTTTTTAAAGGCACTCAAAAATTTGCTTGCCAACGCCACAGCAAAGAGATATAACTATCTCTTCGCCGCGCGCGGCCGACGAACAACTAGTTTTTTTCCCGCTCAAGAAAGTGGTTGCCAAACCTCCGTCGAAAGACTAGGGAGAAAAAATCATTCCTCCTCTACTGCCTCCCTGGTCTGACTTCGGAAGAGGAAAAGGAAGATTCACCTGTCACGTCTCTCTCTGCGAAGACTTGCTATTCCTGTGAAAACGCAGATGATTGGTTCCATTCTTGTGTGCGTTCGGAATGTGAATTATTGCTGTGTTTTTTAGAATATATGCTTTCAGTTCACTGTTTATTTTTAATATGAAGATGCAATCTGTGTAGATAAGCTTTTTCTCTACAAGTCGCTTACGCTGAAGCAATTGGAAAAGACTTCATGTTAATGGAATAAAATTGCAGAGCACATCGTGCTCGCTTGGTGGATGATTTCCTTTTCGAGGAAGGAATCATACAACTGGAATGGACAGCGTGTTCTCCAGACATGAACCCGATAGTACATGTTTGGGACATTCTAGGCAAAGAGTTGCTGGCCGCCTACCACCCCCACAAACTCTCCAAGATTGCTGGCCCTCCGAGGAAACTATACCCACTAATAAAAACGATTTTCTTTGAAGGAAATACCCTTTTTTATTAGCTACTCTCATATGCGAAAATTGTGTTTTTTCTTTCTTTCGTACCCAAATGCTCAATACAATGCTTTTTGTTTCTGCCAAACATGTGTAATTTGTTTCTCATACAGTCAACCACGTCTTTTGATAATGTATGAATCATCTAAACAATTCCTCCGCTGCAAGATACATCCACAACCTCAATATATTTTAATTGTTTTGAGCAGTGTACTTTAGTTTGCGCATTATTAGATTTGAGCATACAAAGAATAATGCTAAAGAAATTTCAAATTTCACAGAATCATCTTTTACAAGAATAACTTTAAGAGCTGTCAACATTTCCTAGTTATTGAATTTTAAAAACGATCAGTCCATTATAGGACACATTGTATGTAATTAATTGCATTATATTATTGATATTATTTTCCCATTTGAAGTTTCACGTATTTGTTACTCCTAAATTTCGTTGTGCGAATTCAAAGACTTAAAAAAGTACTAAATTAAAATTTCTATTAGAAAAATAATCTTAAGATATTGCTTTAACATTCACTTGTAAGTACCTTAAACTAATTTTTTTTACGAATCCATAAAATATAATGGACATTTAAGATAACTTTTAATCAAAATACTAAGTTTTTGCATAGATATAGATGCCTCTGTTTAAACATGATGACATCCAACTTGCCCCATCATGACGTGAGAAGCATTGTTGATAAAATTCATTATTAAGTGCAATTAGATTTTTTAAAAAGGTCAGTTTTTCATCAAAATATTTGACTGTTATTCTTTTTAGCACAATATTTTATTTTAATACTAAAAGCAATGTTTTTATCATAGATTGTTTATCACCAATTCTCCAATTTCAAAGTGATCAAAATTGGATAGTGTGTCTCATCCAGATAAGTACAAATATGTTTATTTTAATAATGTAATTCAACATTATTTTGCAATTATCTGCATTTTCATTGTTTGTAGCTCTACGTTTTGCGAGTCATGTTCTTTGGAAAATTTGGCGCCATCAAACGGCAACCAACAATCCTTCTAATATTCATATGCGTAGCAATGATATCCGTGATATATTATTTACATTTGAAAGAAATTTTTAATTTTTTTTAAAAACTCAAATAATTTACAGATTTTCATTCGTTAACCGAACACGTAAATTCAAGGCGATAATTGTTAGATATTCATTATCAGTTCATAGATACATTCTTGTGTGAAAGGTTTATTGTCTTCTACATTCAAAGAGACTGTCTTACTGTTCTGTAAGGCACTGCCTTACAGAACACTTACTGTCTAGAGACTGTTCTTTCACTTTATTTGTCAATTAAAAAAATACATTTTTTTTCTTAATTCGTTTTAATTATTTCATTATCATAATTATGACATTCCATTATAAGATCGAATAAAAAACATTTTAATAAGAAATGTAATCATTGTTGTTTTGGAGACACTGAGTTGTACGATTCGGTCTGCTTGGAACGAATTTTAATAATTAAGATGTGGAAATAGCTTCGCAAAGATTATAAATAGCTTCGGTATGTAGCGATCGAATAGTGTGAGTTGTTTACATAAAACAAATTACGTCATTCATTATATTATAATGTTTATATAGTAAAATCGAAGTGGCGAATCAAATAAAAGGTCATTGCTTTCACCGAAATATTTAAAAATATTTACTTGATTAGTCTTATCTTAAGCAGATACAGCACCCAAAACTAGATTGAGCCTCCTTCAATTTGACGATTTCATGCAAATTTTCTAATCCTCCACAAATTGTGCCGGTATATACGTATAACTGAAATCTCATCCTAATTGACTCATTTTCATCATCCAGTTCTATTTAATTTGATTATGTTAATTATTCTAATGACTACCTCGATCGTACGATATGAACATTTAAAAAAAGCGCAGCGGGAAAACTTTTGTTTATGGTAAATGGCGAGCTATACTCATGCATTACAGACTTTCTGGAGGATTTTGAAATCCCTGGCAGCTATATCCACATCTTAACAAAAGCATTTACAAGCATTTCGAATAGTATGGCTCAGTGTATCCAAAATAACTGTGGTTAAATTTCTTCTTAAAACTGTAAACAATTCAAATATTATAATATTTCATTTTTTAACATATATTTTTTTAAATAAAAATAAGCAACGCAGTTCTGATTTGATTTTAATACATATTCTATAATGTTTATTAACACTAAATTTCCATAAAGGCTGTGATTCTTTGCATTTTTTACTGTCTTAATGATTTCGACAATAGGCTTAATAAACATTCAATATTTGCGAATGCTAATACTAAATAACAATTGAAATTACTTTCTTAGGCATTATCTTTAAAATGTTAAATTTAAACTTATAATTTAGAAAACTTTTGAATTTCGCTGTTAAAGATAAGCGATTTAATGTTTAACAAACTTTGCATAAGGATAGAAGAAATGATATATATATATATAAATTTATGTGTTATGCTGAAACAATTACAGAAACAAGTTTAATTAACACTGCTTGTTATTCTACTTTTCAATAAATACAAAGTTATTAAAGCAGCTACCGTTAGGTCCTCCAAAGCTGGGCCCTGCATTTTATCATCATAGCATGTTATCTTACTGCAGGTGATTTATTAGATTTTCTTTCCATAGTATTTCCTCAGCAAGGCGTAATAATAAAATTTGAGCAAACTATGCAAATCAAGTTCTGACTTTTAATTGTTTCAATTTGAATTGTTTTCGCAAAGAAAAACGCTCTAGCATACAATTTTATATTAATAATATTATATTATATAATATTATATGTATAATATATATATATATATAGATAGATAGATAGATAGATAGATAGTTTCTGTAATATTGTCATACCCATGCTGCTTTACCCAATCATTGGGGAAAGATAATACGATTCGACTTTTTAAAAATAATCATTCTTTGGCAAAAATGTAATAAACATATATTTAAATGATATCATGGTAGAAGGATAGGTTCAGTGTGTGTACGGAAAGCCACATTAAATTCTGTAGGGAATTCTGGCTTTAATAACAAACTAATATTAAGGTACGCAGTTTTACTCTACCTTCTGCTATGTTTTTAAATTGGAAAAATTCGCTTAAGCGTTTAGAAAAAGTTCGCTCTAACAAAAGTAAAAGAGCAAAAATCTTTTTTGGTAAGCGTTATACATTTGTTGTTCATAAGTGCCTAGGTCAGTGGTATTCACTTCATGGACTACATACCGCATAATTATCACTTTTTTTACGCTAGAAATATTCATTCAAATTTATCGCAACTTTACTCTCGTTAAATAAATCAAATATCGCTTTTCGCAAATAGTAGTGCAAGTAATTCAGGAGAATTTTCAGGAGAATTAGTGAGCACTGGATTAGTTAAGCATACACGATTTAATTTTTTTTCAGTTATTTTTTTTTAAATAATACAAAATCTATCACAAAATGTATCTGGTAGTTCTACGGTTTATTCTCAACAACAATATACATATTTCTTATATTATAATTCGGTGAATAGAAATACATTGTATGTTTATTAGGTATATCTGTTAATTTAATTCATTTTTATTGAACATCATATATATAGATTTATTTAAAATCTTATTTAGATAATTTAAAAGAGGATTATTAACAAACTTCTGAATCTAACACTATGTTTAAATGTCCGACTTATTTCCTTGACATCTAAAACCAAACTTGAACTTTCTACGCTTCATAATTTCTAGCTGATTGTTTTATATTCTCGACCGAGCCAAGATAAATAAAAATGAAATTCGAGAAAATGTTTTTCATACTCGAGTCATCGATCAACTGCAGGTAAATATTGCTGAAAGACTGCACTTATGTTTTACTTAACTTTTATTTAAGTTCAGAAATTCCTAAATCTTTTCACCCTAAAATCGTTTCGTGATAGATATTTCGAAAAATATTTTACTCGGGAAAATTATTGCGCCATTTCAAGTGAAATTCAGAATTGAACATACTCTGAAAGAAACTTGGAAATTGCAGTCGTGAAATATATGATAATGATCATGTTTTATAGAGAAGAGAAAATAAAACTAAGAAAAAGTAAGAATTTCTTTGGAAATGTTTCAACAAAACAATTTAAGCATCTGTGATAATGCGAATGATTTTCTGATATTATGTGTATGTTATTACTGTATGTTTTATAGATTTAGAAAAAGAGCAATATAATGAAGTTTTGAATGGTGAAAAAAATTTTCATTTATGAATGTAAGAAACATGAAATTTTTTTAAATGAAGAATGTTTTAGAAAAAATTTCATCATATGCCTCTATAAATTTCAAGATTACCATACAATTTTTCTAAAAGTAAAGAACAGACCCAAAGTTTTAGGATATTTTGAATTAAATATTGGTTAATAAACTTCGGAGTAATTCTGAGACGTGTGTTTCTTGTTACAAAACTATCAACTTTATTTGCTTCGTGTGTTTGAATTTAATTCAAACCTTTTTTTATTGTATAAAGAATTCCTAAGCTGTAATCCACATATTAGCAAGATTCGTTTTCCGCTAGAAAAAAAAGCCTCTAAAAATTACCTGTCAAATTTTATTTTCAATACTTTCAAGTTTGTTTTCCATAGCTATATATTTACTTTAGTTTCAAATTTAAATGGCGTTGTAAAAGGAAATGACTACCTTTGAATTTATCAAAAGAAAACTCCAATATTCTCAAACTAAGATGAGCATGGGCATTTCAAAACGATGTTGAAACAATTGCATTGTTTCAATCTGGTGGTAACTTTTTAACAATAGTACTTGAGGTAATGTTCAGACACCCGGTGTTTCTTTTGGACAATGTAAAATTTGGTTTAAATGAATTTTTATATGTTTTTGTCGGTGCAAAATTTATTACAATATAAAAAAATTCCAAGCGACAAAAATCGCCTGCGACTCGTACGTATTAAACACCTGAAACTTGCGGATTATCTAAGCATTTCATTGGCTGTTCGGGAAAAGGCTCTTCATCGACAGATTTCCAAGAAATCTGACGAAACATTGTAAATGAAATTTCATTCTTAAACTTCTAAACATCCGACAATATTTTTTTTACCCCGTCGGATAGAGAAAAAAATGTACTTTTAAATGAAATTTGATTGAAAGCTGTATCTCAATTTGTTTCTGAGTTATTAATTTTTTTTGTAGTTTTTATTACTTTTTTATCATAGTGGCAACAGAAGGTATCCATCTCTGTTGAAAGTAAAGGGAAAAACAGATTACTGTATAGACCAATCAGAAAACGAATAAAATGCGGAATAAACGAATAAAAACCTTCAGATATGCTTTTGAATTCCTACCCTAACAGAGAAAAATAACCATTTTTCCAAATGGTTAATAAGGATTTCAAAAGCTCATTTATTATTAATTATCCATTGATCATATGAATTATTTGCAAATCATAAGAAAATCAATAAAAATTAATAGCTAATTTCTTGTTTCATAAAAAAATAATGAGTTTATTTGGAATTTATCACATCATCTTTTTTAATTTACAAAGCATATAGTCCAGGCAATAGGGAATTTTACCTAGCAAAATTAATGGTAGTTCTGGAAATCGCCTTACTTTATGTTTTTTGGGTCGCTGAATCCGAATTTGTAACTTCCCACCAAAATTTCCACCGGCAACCCCCCCCCCCCCCCAAATTTTGGTAAAAAGCACCCCAAAAAATGGTTTTTATTAAAAAAAATCAATTTTTTTATTATTTTAGGGGAAAGGTATCTAGAATTTCAGAAAGTAGACAAAATTTGCTACAAATTATATATATATGACATTATGACTTTTAGGATGAAGGGGAAGGTGGATCTGCCTCGGAACATGCGCCGCGGTGCTGCGTGCACTATGTTGCGCAGTTCCACTTAACCACTCACACGTTAACATTCGCCCTCCCACCTCCCCTCCGAACTTTATCTATAAAGGTTACTTTAAGGTTTTTGGGTCGGTGAATCCGAATTTTTAACTTACCCCCAAAATCCCCCCCCCCGACCCCTCCAAATCGTTGTTTTTAACTTAAATTTCTTATTGTTTTAGGGGAAAAGCATTACGAAATTCAGAAACTAGACAAAATTTGCAACAAATAGGATATATGACATTATGGGAAATTTGACATTTTGGGTTTTAGGGGAAAAGCATTACGAAATTCAGAAACTACACAAAATTTGCAACAAATAGGATACATGACATTATGACGAAGGATAAACGGGGAGAGAGGGGGCTGCCTCGGAATATTCCCGAGCAATTTATTTCTCAAAAGTAATTTTTTTCAAAAATCATTTTTTTTTGGGGGGGGGGAGGGGTTGCCGGGTGAAATTTTGGTGGGAAGTTACAAATTCGGTTTCAGCGACCCAAAAAACAAAGTGAGTCGAAATCCAGAACTAGTATTAATTTTGCCAGGTAAAATCCCCTATTGCCTGGAGTTCATAACTTAGTGCACGTAGCGCCGCAGTCCATGTTCAGAGGCAGCCCTTCCCCTCCCCGTTCATCCTACGTCATAATGCCATGTATCCTATTTGTTGCGAATTTTGTCTAGTTTCTGAATTTCGTAATGCTTTTCCCCTAAAACAATAAGAAATTTAAGTTAAAAACTATTTGGGGGGTTTTCTGGGAGGAAAAGTTTGGAGGGAATTTAAAAATTCGGATTCAGCGACCCAAAAAACTTAAAGTAAACCTTATAGAGAAAGTTCGGACGGGTGATGGAGGGCCAATGTAAGCGTGTGAGTGGTTAAGAGGAATTGCTTAGTTTACGCAGCACCGCGCGCATGTTCCGAGGCAGACCCCCCCTACCCCTTCATCCTAAGTCATAATGTCATGTATCTAATTTATTGCAAATTTTGTCTACTTTCTGAATTTCTAGATACTTTTTCTCTAAAACAATAAAAAATTTGATTTTTTTAATAAAAACCTTTTTTGGGGGCATTTTACCAAAATTTGGGGGTTGCCGGGGAAAATTTTGGTAGGAAGTTAAATAATTCCGATTCAGCCACCCAAGAAACATCTAGTAAGCTTTTTTCCAGAACTACCATGAATTTTGCTAGGTATAGTGCCTATACGGTTTCTTTTGCCTGGACTAATAATAAATTAAATAAAAATGTTAGGTTAAAATAAAAATCAGCAGTTCCCATACATATTATGCCAATTATGGTTTATTAATTTTAACTTGATGTCTTTGTTTACTTATAGTAAAAGTATTTCAAAGTGACATATAAAGTGAAACTATGATGTTTAGTTATCATTAAAGCATAAGTTTAGCTAAAACTTTTTCGGGACACAGATTTTTATTATTTTTGTTATTATTTATGATTAACATATGTCTCATTTAAGTTTGTCGGCAATCGAACTAGCTCATGCAACTGTATTCCAGATTTGAAACTACCTTCTCAGAAAACTGACGATTTACAGCCTTTATACAAAGGTTGCTTTTGTCCACTTGAACTGATGTCTGATAAAAAATGTGCAACGTGGAAACGAGAAACTGTGATTTCAGAAGAGACCAAACATGTATTTTTCCCTCGTGCATTAAATTGGTTATTATTTACCCCATTCAGTTTCTTAATGCGATCACATGGTGATTTGCTATTTCCATTTGTTATCTGTTTAACGTGTTTGTTATCTGTGTGATTATTAGAAATCTAGTGTATAATAATCACAACTTACATTAAAGCTCTAAGAATTGCATTAAGAATTTAAGCCCAGTGGCGTAGTGGTCAGCGGATCTCATTTCCAAGCAACCGGTCCACAATTTGTCTCCAAGCTACGCAAGTGTCACCCACCGTTTCATCCCTTCGGGGTTAATAAAATGAGTACAAAGTTTACTTGGGAATGAAACACTGAGCGTTCCTGCTTGTGAACAAATCACCAAGGGTTCCTGCGTATGACTGACCACCTCACTGGGTTTATATTGTATAGCACCTGAGAGCCCACGCTCAATGAATCAGGAACTGATTAGGCACTCGCAGACCCTTATTGTTAATTAATAGTAACATCACATTGTTTAGTTTATTTCTAAGAATTAACCCATTTGCCAGGGTAATGTTAAGACTCGTTTTTATATATTTTAGGTTTATTTATTTACAAGAAAACTTTAATGACCAATCTAATCCATATAATAATAATAACGAAATAAAATCTGGCTTATATATATATATATGTAACACAAGTTTGCTTTCTCTCTCAAAATTAACCCATTTACCTTTACGTTTTTCGATATTAAGAATCTATTGGTAAATTAATAAGTTTTTTGGATATTCTCTAAGCTATTTGCAATCTTATATTATGTTTGTTTGACTAATGCAGCCAAATGACAAACAATTTTTTATTCACCAAACATGCTGTCAAGATATTCAAAGTTTTTTTTTAATTTTCAAAACAATTAATATGTCAACCTCTTGATTTATTGAATTTTATACAGCAGACAAATAATGATGGTAAAATATCATACTAAATTCAACAAAGAACATAATTAAAGATTTGTATCGTCGAATATTTTTGTATTACATAAAAATTAATTCTTTCACTGAATATTTTTCTTTTTCAATGATTTATTTAAAACAATAACTTGTTTTTTAATAGTGATACATTACAGATTCAATACAATAAAGGCATTCAATTCAACAGAACTTCAAAATCTCAGGTAAAACTAGATAAATATTATATTCAGCTGCTAAAAATATTTTGTAAAAGATTCAAATCTTTCCTTTCTTCAAAGTTCTTAAAACTTTAATGACCTGTAAAATTTTGTACTGAAATTTTGAGACTAATATTCACTGATATGTTTTATTCGAGCCAATAAGCAATATTTCGATTTCTGTAACTTCAGTTACTAATCTTTGTTGTCTTAGATAACAAGCACACAATTTGTGATTCACACGTAACAGTGAAAGAAACATACGGAAATAATTGAATTTTGTCACACAGCTTGATTATCAAAGTCAGAAATTATTTCCCGTCACGTACATTTATAGAGTGCTCTGAAGCATAACTCAATTGAAGGAAATTTGATTACAGATTGTCTGTGGTTGCGTATGTTGTATATATTTATATAAATAAAATATTGATGATTTATTTATGAAAAATCAAAAATACTGCGCAAAACTATTAATATTACAATAATGTGTTAAAGGAGACAGTTTACCTCAAAATTGATTAAAAAAAATCGATTTTAGTTTTTAAATATTAAATGAAAGCCTGTGAATATTGTGACACCACATTTTTACACATATGGCATTTATATCGCGAGATATTGTAAATTTGATTAATACACCCAGAGCAATTACCTACGCAAATTAAAACTTTAAAAGGCTTTTTCTTATGTTCATACTTTCTTCACTTACAGGTTTTAAGATTGCTAAGGCTTTTTTATATTTGAGTTAGAGATTTAAACTTTTTTGTACATGTTCTTTATTATATATAAGATAAATCTCGGCATGGAATTAGCCTTCAGGTTTTGTGTTATTTAAAAAAATATAATAGTATACGAAGATGTGTTAGATTTCATCGTTTTACGCTATATGTATCAGTAAAAAAGTTATATTAAATGTAATATTAGATGTATCTAAAAATCCCTCTGCAATCTTGTATAATACACATTTAAAAATCTAAAACAAAATTGGGCAAAAATATTGATATTTAAAAAAAGTAGTAGGGATTTAAAAAAATTCAAATTTTTGCTAATTTTTAAAACTTTAATTAAATATGCAGTTAAATTGTTTTTTCTAAAATTACTTTTAATTGAACATTAAAACGCAGTGAGGTTACTGTTTGAACCATATTATTAAAAATAAACAAAATTGTTGAAAAGGTAAACTGTCCCCTTAAGGAAAAATAACACGAAATGCGACGAAAATCGATGAGGTTAATACTTCTGTTAAAAAGAAAAATATTCTTAATGCATTCTATGCGCTGAACATTAATATGGCAACACAAAATCTGTATTTGCGACTTTTCTTTGTAATATACGACTACATTATACCTTATTCCTTCTTATGTATGAGGACGTGTGTTTCAAAACTCGCATTATCCAAAATTTAAAAATCGAGTTCTCAATCAATCTATTCTATTCGTGAACCTCCAACAAAAAAACGCTACAATCTGCAAAAAACACTAGTTTTACCCTGTATTTCTGGCATTGTAAAATCTTGATTTACAATGAAAGCTAATGGACGCAGTAAGAAGTTTTTCGCGATTTCCCCCCCCCCCCCCAAAAAAAAAAAAAATTTCTGGATAAGGCAAGTTTTGAAACTCACACCCTCATATATATTGCACGCTTTCCATTAGACTTCTTTTTAAATAAATACTGTCAGAAATAATGAATGCAAATTAATTTGTCTAAATAATAATTCTAATAATTATGCAATTTTAATATATCAGGGTAATGCTTCTATTAAATTTCTATTCTTTCTATTAAATGTAGTTTTAAGATATGTAGAGTCGTCAATAAATAAACATCCCATACATTTTAATCATCAAATTGGCGCAGAGAAAAAAAAATCGCAACTTCATTGGGAATTATACTTTCCTACAATTTGTGCTAGATAAAAACACAACAGTCTCCATGTTGAAATCGTAACAATCCTTGAAATTTTCAATTCGAAATTTAATTTTGATTGGATTATTCGAAAAGTTCTTCTTTCCAATGCCAGGGAAGTTAATCGGTGAAGAAGTTTATCAATTATCAAGATATACAGTTTTGAACTCCTAATGTTAAATTCATTTGTAATAATTGCAAAGCAAGTTGCAATACGGCCGTGTTTTTAAAGCAATACTCAAAAACTACTTATCGAAATAAGCTGAAATTTTAGATTCGCATATTTGAACCTTCTAGAAATCAATCTTAGTTAACGCTTTGCACTCTAACGGTGAGTCTCACTTACCACGCTATTCCTTACATCAACTCCAACGGTGAGTCTCATTCACAATCTTAATTGACATGAACAATTTACATTAATTCGAACCTTGGTTCTTACTTATTGTTCTATTATTTAGATTAATGAAGTGATCTATTTGGAATATGTACAGATGTGATAAAAGGAAGTATCCAAAAATGTATTTTATAACAAATTTTTTGTGAAGATAAAACTGACTGATATGTACCATAAACAAAATTTAGCATTATAAAAAATGGCACTCTCTTTTGACAAAATAATATTACAACAATATAAGAAAAATAAAACTGGTACTCACTCAGTATAATATTGTCGTGTCATTAGAACGTACTGATTAATTAATAAATTTTCTTTAAAGAAAAAACTCGTGGAGACATATTTTTTGAATAGATAATAATAATCTTTGTTGAGTATAAACTTGTAAAACAGCAGAGAAATGAGCGTCCACTCAGCCATTTAAAATACGTGAAAATATTGATTAATCAATTGGATGGAGTTATTCAAGAATGCCGTGGGGCTTCAACATTCCCTGATACCCACACAAGTGTTCGATTAAATAGAGGGCTCCATGTAATGCTAACAGGTAGAGTCAAAGATTGTCGTGTCTGCACTCACAGAACAGGAAAATGTAAGAGACATCAAACGACATACTTTTGTGACACTTGTACCGAAAAGCCTGCAATACACCCTGCTGAGTGCTTTCTAAAATACCACACCCAACAGAACTATAGAGCATAAGATTTAAATATTATATTTCTAACATGTAAAAATAAATAAGCCAGTCAAATTTAAAAAAAAATATTTTCAATTTGACTATATAAGACCATATTTCATTTTATTTAAAAATGTCGTGGAGTTGCTAGTTCCGCCATGTAAAAAAAGCTTGGGGTGCAAAGGGTTGAAATATTTATGATTGCAATTACAATATTAGTAAAACACTAAAAAAAAAAATTGAACGATAATCTGTATTTTTCAAACGAGTCAATATGAAGTTTTCTCATAGCGATATCCATGTTCAGTGATTTAGTTTCATACAGAAGTGGATACTTCATTTTCAGAAACAATATTACGTACGTAGAGCTATTTCTCATGTACATTTCACGTGACATTTAGTTTCGTAAGCGGTAGCAGAAAGTTAAGATTTAACAATTGAGGCATGTAGGAAAAAATAAATTTATTTATAATTTATCTAATCTAAATTATAAAGCTAAAACATGTCCGTGAGTAATGATGACATACAGCAGCAACCTTGGTAACCAGTGGCAAAACCTGCAAAATAATCTTCGTTTGTAATGCAAAATTATTAGCTTCTAAACAAAGCACAATTTTCATTTTTGCACTATCGAACAGAAATAAAATATACCTTCAGATGCAATTTGTTTGAAAACTGCATCTCAATTTACTAAAATTTTATACTTATAAAGTCCTTTTCAAGCAAGATTATTTTAACACCCACCCCTTCACTGATTAATCCGATTGAAGAAGATTAACACGCTTGACCTTGAAACAATGTAAATAGTCAGCATTTGTTTCTAACTAATATTATATATTAGTTTAATTACTATCACAATTTTTTCTATAAATTCTGAAATCTTTGGAGATTCGTTTGGCTTTTTAACCGCTAACATGCGGCTAATACGAAACAAATTGTTAATAATCGTTAACACTAAAAGTATTCATTACACTGTGTTACAATAAATAAAAATAAGAACGGCTAATCAGCGTATACAATATATTCAAAAATCTTCCATTAAAATAACATAATATTCACAGTAATAGAATAAAAATATATTCCAACAGATTCGAACAATAAAAAACTTGTTCGTGATCAGAGAAATATCCAGTAGGAACCAACACGTTATAATATCTATATTGCACAATTTTCAAAAACGAATATTCGTTTTAGTCATCTAGACTCAGAATTTCTTCAGAGTCCAAGAAAAAGTCGCAGAAAATTAAACGAAAATATCAATATCTATCGATAATCACAGTTGGCACTTACGTGAAGGGGTATTCCTTTATTTAGCGAGAGAAAATATTTTACTGTATGTATACATTTAACGTCTGAATTAAAAAACCATTAAAAAACCAAATAAAATAAATTAAGACAGATTTGAGCACAGTTAAAAAATAAAATTTATAAAACATATACTTAAAAACAATTTAAAATACAATTTCTAAATGTTTCGCCCAGTGACACTCGAGGCAAAACTTTAAAATTTGTAAATTCTACTCCCGCCTCCCCTTTTCAATGTACACTGTTAAAAATCTGCAGCATTTGCTGCATAGTCACTCCACCGCTTGTATAGAAAACGGTTACTTGACTACATTATGGAGCATTCTCAATGATCAGAATAGAGATATTCTATAATAGTGGCGGAGTGACTATGCAGCAAATGCTGCAGATTATTTAACAGTGTAGTAAACCAAGCTTTTTTATCCGTATCCCTTATTATAAGAACATTTCTGATCAAATTTATGGCGTTATAAAGTCATTCGATATTGGGGTTTCTTTTAAACAATTAAAAAAGTGATTTCCTTTTTCAATAAGCCGAAATTTCAATATGATAAGTCTAAATTACCCGGTGTCGCTTATATTATTCCCTGTAAAGTTTGCAATAGTATTTACATTGGTGAAACAGGTAGATCATTGGAAATTCGCCTAAAAGAACATACTGGCGCTTTAAAAAATGGTAATTTGAATTCAAAAGTTGTTCCGCATTCACTTCAAACGAATCACATCCCGCTTATTGCGAACGCCAGTATTTTGAAATCGGGTTGCAACAGCTATCACGGTAGATTACTCCTTGATGATTGGTTCACTCATTGCGATTGCTGACTTTGAATGAAGCTCGTTCTGTCCCTAGTGAATATTGTCTGTTTTTAAAATAACTAACTTTAACTGTTCTTGATTTGTTCTGTCGTTTGCAATGCAATGGATATTTTGTACTGGTGATGCCTCGCGTGCCGCTTGGCGAAACGTTTACAAATTGTATTTTAAATTGTTTTTAAGTATATTTTTTTATAAATTTAATTTTTCAACTGTGCTCAAGACTGACTTAATTTATTTTATTTGGTGTTTTAAGAGAAAATATTCTTTTGATCCTCAGGCGGTGACCTCTGGACAACCCGCGTTCGTGGGAAAGAAAAGGTGAAACTTCATCTTACATTTACGTCATGTTCCTCACTCCGCCCCATAGAGAGAGACCTTGTTTATCAGATCACGATCTAGAGATTTTTAGTGGTTGATGCATGTGGCTTTTGTTTCTGACGGAGAACGAAGCTAATAAAGGGCATTCTCGGTTGTTTTTTGAAGTAGTGGATTCAAGCCGATATATTGGCGTGCAGAGTGGAACTCTCTCATGGGTTAGTGGCTTCGAAACATTTCCGAAGCACGATACAACTGAAAGCCGACGCGGCTGTGAAAATTCTCCCCTCCGGAGAAACCCGGAGGTTCCTCCACTTCGGTTGTGAATAGACAAGAGAAGCGACACTCTGCTGTGCGTCTAAGACTCTACCTACCCCGAATAGAAATTATTCGGAACCAAAGGGACTTTTACGATTATTCGTCGACTTGACAAAATCTTGGAACTCTAAGTCAACAGAGACAATTTCATTGCAAAGCAATCTGCCACTCGGCAACTGGACTTGATTTGACAATTTATTAAAAGCTGTTAACGAACCTATTTAATGTTGTATATACCTCATATCTAATCCAGAGAATTCATCATTTAATTGTTTATGTTACAATAAATATTTCTTTGATTTGAATGAGACTCGGCCGCTGAAGTTACACGCTACCACAACACCTTATAACACCCGCCTCCATTACAACTTGGTGGCAGCTAGGGGATTTACAGCAATAATAATTTTTTATTAAACGGAAAGCCCAAGAGAAAATAGATAGCGAATACCCGTAGTTTCTGATGACAACTCAAGAGAGACAGCCGGAAAGAATCTATATTACAGTTCTGAGGAAGACAGTCCTTCCGGAGCAAAAGACAGTTCATCCAGAACAACGAGAGTGTTTGTCCAGAACAACGAGGCAGTGCATCGACACATTGCAACGTGAACCTTAGACAACAAATAGTTGGACGCAACATGCCTGATACGAGCCCTTGAGCTACAGTGGACGACACCCGCGGAGTGCCAATATGGACCTTCCCCCAGACAAGATACTTCCAGCAACAAATGCACAGGTAAGGTCATTTCCTTTTGAGTGACTCTTAAACTATTATTTATGATACTGATAGGATATTAATATGCTGTTTAGAGAAAAATATGATAAACTTTTTGGTTTTGAAGTAAATGAAAATATTAAGATTATGATAAATCGATAAAGTGTAGTTAATTGAAATCTAACGATTAAAGCAATTGTATGTGTTGTTTGGAATGTAGAAAGTATTAGCTAGGCTAAATTCATAACTACACGAAAAAAAGAAAAAAAAGGGCCCAATAAAAATTTTCTTATATAACTTGTGTAGGAAATATATGTTGATGAGTGATTGTATAAAGGGAAATTTCCATGTCATGTTGGATTGCCAAATGACAAATAGAGAAGATGAAACTTTAATCCTAAACAGTATAGAGTCATTTGATAGAGGTTGTGGAGAGTGTTCAGTTCTTGAGAAATACTGGGAAGCTTGTTTGCCTATAGCATTCGAAAATTAGTTTATTGTTTGCATTTTGTGTGTATAGAAACACTAAAACTTTAAAATTTTGAATTTTACCTTTGTTTTACAATTAGCACAAAAGTATAGAAAATCAGATTTTTTTTTTTGCAAAATTATAAAATTACTTATACATATTGGTTATGCATTTGAAATGTTTGCTTATACTGTGCGACTTAGGACTAAAATATTTCTTGTGAAGTGTAAGATTTATATACTTTTAAATTAGTAAACAAAACGAATAGTTTCCCTTTGTATTATTTCAACATACCGTAGTCATGTCGAAGTTAAATTCATTTAAGTACTGCAGGAAAGCAGATTTACAGAATCTCTCTGAAGTTCTAGGTGTTGAATTAGATGAGCAAGATAATATGGCAATGATAAGCGAAAAAATTGAATCGCCAGACAAATATGATGAGGAACTTACTTTTGTGCAGCAGGTTACATTGTGAAAGATCGCAAAGACCGAATAGTGGCGGAAAAAATAGAGGGAGGGGAAAAAGGAGAGAGAGAGAGGGAAGAGAGAGAGAAGTAAAAGGAAAAAGCGTTTACGTTAAAACAGCTAAATTTAACGCAGAGGTCAGAAAGACGAAATTCTACGACTAGCAGCGGTTCAGAAAGATCCATTAAATTACCCCTAAAAGCTATTATGCATCGCTTTGATCCTGAGCGATCCGACATAACTTTATTCCTGAATTTGTTCAAACGGCAGACAAACAGGTCCGGAATAGAGACAGAAGAATTCGTTAGACACCTGTTAGCATTATTGCCGGTCGAAATTGAGGAGCTGATATTACGCGAATCAACTGAAAATATTTACAATTTCGAACATGTTAAATGCTTTTATTAGCTCGGTACAGATTGAATGCGGAAGCTTACTGTCAAAAATTAAATAAACATGCACGTAAGCCAGGAAACCTGTAGAGAAATCTCATATTTGAAATGAATAGTTTTCTTGAAGGATTGATAAACGGTTTGGGGATTACGCAATTTTTTGAATCAAAAGACTTGTTGATAACTGATCAGATCAAACGACGCGCGGCACTAGACGAATATGAGGCGATAAAAGGAGTGTTAAAAAACTCGTGGAGTACAAAACCAAAATTTGAAGGAAATTTGCGGGATAGGAGAATGGAAAAAATGGAAAATGAGGACGAAACGAGACATGGGCATTCCGAAAGCAAAATTAACTGGAGAGAGAAAAATGCTGAGAAGGAAAGGAAAAAGATCTTCAAACGTAAAAATTTAAGTAAGTGCTTTATATGCCCCAAAACTGGGCAATTAAAAGCCAATTGTCCCGAAAACAAAAGGAACATGGAACCTATTGCTAGCGTTCACCACATTAGCGGAGGTACGAATTTCGAAGAAAGTTTTAAACCTTATCTTTGCCGTGCTCTAATTAACGGGAGGGAATGCACAACTTTGTGGGTTACGGGCAGTCTATATGACGTGGTCCCCGAGAAATTAATTAACCCCAATCAGTTAGACGTTGGTGCCATACGAGTTAGGCAACCGTTGATGAGTAATACGCTTCGTTTACTGACCGCCCATGTTCTCTTAGAAATTTAAGTATTGCTGAGCATATAACCGAGGGCCATAGTAGCGGAGACTGCATCAGACTTGTCCTACTACATTCAGGGAAACGGAACTCAAAAATTAATTGATGAAATTAAGAGCGGAAAAGTCCAGATTTTAAACGCCGTGATGACCCGAAATCAGTCCAAAACGAAAGTAGAAGAAAAGAGTTCCGATCTAACTGGAGAAGAGGAGACGAAAAGGGGAGGCACCCGATCAAAAGGGACGAACGCGAATACGGGAGAAAAAACATAGAAGATGAAATCCGGTCAAAAGAGAAGAAGGAAAATTTTAAGGTAGACGGAGGGAACCTTTTGTTACCCGGTGTAGCGGGGGATTTGAGCATAGGATTAAGCAAGGTTGGGAAGGAAAATCTTAAAATGGAACAAGAATCGGATGAATCATTAAGCGAAGTTAGAAGAAGGACAAAAATAAAGAAGACACATTGTGATTGTGAGCATCTCGAGAAGTCGAGTGGTTCGCGTCTAGGTATGATTATAACGGCATTATCAAAGAGATAAGCCGGTGAGAGTTGCGCTGACTAGGAACAAAAGAAAATCTAGGCGCGATAAAGCCGCGATCAAAAGAAATTTCGTATCAGAAGACGCAGTATTAGGTCGTAGTATGAGTCGTATGAAAGGGTTACGAGAAGAATTAATCGCGGGATAATCGATTCTAAAAGTTCTGTGACTAATTATTTCACGAGCGTCGTAGGCAGACGTGGAAAGTCTCAAAATTATCGAGTAAATACACTAAAACCCAATGAGAAAAGCGTGGAGAATATAAACGCTTTGACACACGAAGTTTCACGACACAGACACTATGCAAAATTCAGAAATGAACTTTCACGTGACAGGCTCTAGCAGCTAGGGATTTGGTGGAGGATTGTGTGTCTAACTCGACTTAAGTATGTGTATATATTAACTTTCATCTTAATTTGTGTAAATGTAATCGTGTAAAATTTAAATGTGTTTTGTCTTTTAAAGTGAAATTCTATAATCAAATGTCCCCAGCATTAGCAAGCTAAATATAAATTGTAGGAAAAGGTTGTGTAATGCAAAGTCTTCTAGACTCAGAATTTCTTCAGAGTCCAAGAAAAAGTGGCAGAACATGAAACGAAAATAACAATATCTATCGATCTTCACAGTTGGCACATACGTGAAGTGTATTCCTTTATTTAGCGAGAGAAAATATTCTTTTGATCCTGCTGCGGTGACCTCTGGACTACCTGCGTTCGTGGGAAAGAAAAGTGAAACTGCATCTTACATTGACGTCATGTTCCTCACTCCGCCCTATAGAGAGAGTCCTTGTTTATGAGATCACGATCTAGAGATTTTTAGTGGCTAAAGAATGTGGCTTTTGTTCCTAACGGAGAAAGAAGCTAATAAATAGAGATGTAAGAGCATTCTTGGTAGTTTTTTGAAGTAGAGACTGCAAGTCGATATTTTGGTCAGGCAGACTGGAACTCTCACGTGTTAGTGGCTTCGGAACATTTCCGAAGCACGGTACAAGTAAAAGCCGACGCGGCTGTGAAAAGTCTCTACTCCGGAGAAACCCGGAGGTTCCTCCACCTCGGTTGTGAATAGACAAGAGAAGCGACACTCTGTCGTGCGTCTAAGACTCTACCTACCCCCTAAGACTCTACCCCCAATAGAAATTACTCGGAACCAAAGGGACATTCATGATTATTCGTCGACCTGACAAAAACTTAGGACTCTAAGTCAACAGAGACTATTTCATTGCAAAGCGATCTGCCACTCGACGACTGGACTTTATTTAATTTACAATTTATTAAAAGCTCTTAACGAACCTATTTAATGTTGTATATCCCTCGTATCTAATCCAAAGAATTCATGATTTAATTGTTTACATTACAATAAATATTTCTTTTAATTGAATGAGACTCGACAGTTGAAGTTACACGCTACCACATCACCATACGACACCAGCCTGCATTACACCACATTAAATAAGGTGAATATTACTTTTTCAAAAATGTGGTATCATTCAAGCAATTGTAATTAAAAAAACAAGAAACAATTCTGGAAATAAATGAGCTAATACAGAATCGTTTACAGTAACATAAATTTCTTTTATATAAGGGTGGATCGAAAAATACCCAAATATTTATAATCGAAACGTAATAGCCAGTTAAAGTTGCCTTTTGTAATAAAAAATAAATTAGTAAAATATTAGACCAATCGGTTAATATCTTTTACCGCCGCAAAGAGGACAAATTTCCAAGAAATCGGAAAAACATATTTTTTCAATATTTTTTAAATTATCCAAATATAGCGATACGATTTGTCATAGAACGCAATAGCTACACCAAGATGTTAGTAAAGTAACAGTAAAAGTTCATTATGGTGACATATCTTTTGCCGACGCAAAAAGGGCAGAGTTTTTTTTAAATTCTTAAAAATTTTAATTTTTCGCTTTCTCAATTTTTATAATTTTCGTATTATTTCTACTGTTTTACGTTTCTAACGGTCTGGAAAAAACAATTTCTGTTGTTAATTTCACGCAGATTGTTTACCATGATCACTATGCTTCTATCAAAAACATCAATCTACGAAAGTGTGTCCGAAAATAAGTTTCCCCTCTAGTTTTCCCCAGGAAATAAAACAGCAGTTTGGGACAGAAGACAGCGGTTGAACACGAAAGACATCCAGACACAAATGGGTACCGTTCGACCGCGATCCAGCAGATGGCCCTGTGCAAAGCAGAGACAAGCGTGACCAACGAAATACAATGCCATTTCACGTTATGACGTCAAGGTAATGACGCCAAGATCATGAGAGTACTCGGTCGGATAGAGACCAACAAAAATATATAGCTAATGCGTTACATATAGTTAATGCGAAATTATAAAATTATATTGTTAAGATTCTGAAAAGAAAACATAAATGTTTAAAACTAAACAGACAAATTTTAGATCTAGGTTTAACATGAAAAGTTATACAACATTCTACGGAATTATATATAAATACACACGAAGTAGATCTTATTTTTCACTTAGTTTACAAACTTAAACACAGAATTTTTTTAAAAGTATGTCTTGTTTTTATTTAATTTCATTTGAGTAAAAGTTCTAGTTCATAATATATTTACATGACTGGAAAGAAATGGGGAGGTTAGCAACTGTTTACATCTTAATAATTTAGTAAAAGGCAATATTAGATATTTATAAAAAGTAAAAAAAAATCGAAATCACTTTTTGAACATGTATCTTTTGGGAAGGATTGTGAAAATCTATTTTACAGCAACTGAAATGAAATGATTTGCATATTGATAAATAAATAAAATATGCATCTATTTCAGACACTTTTTAAAATATAGAATATGTATATTTCACTACTATTAAAAATATCATCTGAAGAACATTAATTTAGTTATCTTAACACTTTGCCGTCCGCACGATTCGTAAATATTTATTCGCTTGGCTCCGGCAGAGCTAATTCGGATCACTTGACTTGTCACCGGAATATATCTTGAATGAAGAAATGTATCCCGTAGTCGAATCACACATCATCCGAATGAGTATGCCATATTTCGTAATTTTCGACGGATTGTAAACTTTAAAATTCAACCGTCCACGCCACGGTATCATTCCTTCATTAATTGAAATTTTTTGACTTAGATTAAAATTTTCTTTAAACTTTTTGGAAAAGTAATCAATTATGAATTGCACTTTGAAAAGCCGGTCGGCATTATTCGGTTTATTGTTGTTGTCAGAAAAATGTAAAAATGATAATATTTGTCTGAATCGGTTGCGGGACATCGTTTTGCGAAATATCGGTGTGTCTATCAATGGATTATCAACGGATTCCAATAATCATCGATCCTTGCTTTTTTTACAATACCCATAAGGATAGCAAGCTCAAACCATTTTCTCCGTTCGAGTGCCGTAACATCCACAAATTTGGCATTTTTTTATCCTGTTTCCTTTTATCGCAAATTTGACTGTGGTACTTGTTGTTTTCATTGCAAATATATTCAAATAAATCGTTCCCAATATATAATCCTCTGATATCCTCGATGCTCTGCGTATCCTTGGGAAATATGTTTGGACCCGGAGATCCTTCAAATTCATTATTGGTCCTCGGTAAATCAAACTCTGACCATTGTGCACTGTCTTCTTCGTCTGACTCATCCGAATCAGTTGGCAACCGCAGCATTCTTCTTGGAAATATTTCACTATCTTCCGACGATTCTGCTTCACTTTCACTTTTTTTATTTTCAATGTCTTCCCAATCGTCCAAGTCGTTCGGAACGTCACACAAGACGTCTGTGCATTCGTCGTAAATATTTGTATCCTCTCTTTCGTCTGCCATGATAAAAGGGCACAAGAACTTATACCAATAAAAAACTTTATGACTTGTGTAACTTATTGTTTCCGAAACAAAGGACCAGCAGAAAGCAAAATATACTAAAGTGCTGTCGCCGACCACTGAGCGATACTGTGCTCACGATACAACTGTGGTGTCGCCGGCCGTTGGCAGCTAATTTGCGCACGACACCACTGTGGTGTCACCGGCCGTTGACCGCTAGTTTGCCCGCGTCACCACTGTGGTGTCGCCGGACGGCATAGTGTTAAGTTTAAAAATGCAATAAAAAATGAGAGAAAGCCAAGATACAGTAATAGTCGGAGAGGGTGCCGCCAATTCAGTGAGGGGCGTCAACAATTGTTGGGCAGACCGAGACGTAGACAAATGTGCACATACGCTACAGACGAAAATGTTAAGATGGTGGATGACATCTCAGCGGAAGGTGCTTTGGAAGCAATTCTGAAGTCCCATAAGCCGTTCAACGCTTCTTCCGTAGCATTTCCCTGATTTTTTTTCTGGAGGACTTTTTGAATCTTATAAAGCAGTATGACTAATGTCTAAACTTACTTAGTACTTATGTGGAAAAATAAATTTATGTCTTATCTTTAATTTCTCATATTTTTTTCTTTCATACAAACCTCTGTCCACAGTCGCCAAAGGAAACTTATTTTCGGACTCACCCTCGCATTATAGAAATACCTGCAGATGTCTGCACTTAATTGTCGCTCCTAGAGTGTCACATTTCACTTGGTTCGTTTTTTGTAATATACTCTCTTACTCAATACTTCGAAGTCTCTAAAGATAGAACTCTCTGTCAGGTTAAAGAGGGGTCAGAGATTTCACCGTCGCGAAGTCAAAAAAGAACCAGGATAACAGGAACCAGGTTGATACTTGAATAAGTTCTATATTGTTTTGGTCATTTGTCATCATCGTCTGGCAAGGAGACTTCTATATGCACTCACGTTGTACATTTTTTGAAGGAAAATGAAATAGTAATTGCAAAAATAATTCCAATCGGACTTGATGGAACTGTCTGTAACACAGGAAGCAAAGGTGGTGCTATTCGTTTGCTGGATAACAAGTTAAAATCACATGAGTGGCATCGTTGCCCTTACTACAATGAGCTTCCGCTGAGACACCTTTTCGAACAATTTGATAAACAGACGGCGGGTCTCGGTCATAGTGTGACACAATTGGTAAATCTCTCGCGATTTGCGAAACATTACCAATCGCAAAGTTTAAGCCAATTAAATCTGATCGCCTAGCTTTTGCTAAAGACTATTTGTCAGCTGAGAAGAAGTATAGTTGAAAAAAATTACAAGCTATTTCAATAGGCGAGTGTTGAATTGACATTTTTTGCCGAAGCCATGGAACAATATCTCAAGCAAGGTGGATCACTACTCTAAATCGAATTTTGAGATTCGAAGTTGTAAAAGATAAACCCTCTTTTGAATTTGTTATACTAGCTGAGTACATCCCGAAAGTGTACTACATCGGTTGTTTCAAAATTAAAATGGATCCACCGTGTTTCCATGTTGCCCAGAGTCTGCGGACTATAATCGATAACTTTCGTTACTTAGTAGACCATCTACTAAAGAATATACTACCTGTAATTTCACGAAATTCCTATTTCGCAAATCAATAGGATATCCTCATTGAAGTGCTAGCAGATGAAGGAGAGAACACCAGGATACAAGCCATAAAGAGCATTGCCAAAACAGGAAGTTATGTGTACTCGAAGAGTGCGTCCGACAGTTCTTCATTCCAGACTTGAACTTTGAAGTTAAAAATTGTACCAACTTAATCAACTGGCAATACTGTAAACTAAGGGAACCGTCTTATAGACTGACTATCTCACAAGAAGGTTCGATTAAAAATATCAGCTGTTATAAGTTCTATTACCTCACTGAATCAGTATAAAGATTCGTAAAATTAGGTCACTGAAGCTGGTGCTAAATTTTGTGGACCGGAACAAAGGGCGGGTTACATCATATCGCTCACCCGCAAGAAAAGTGACACATCCCGACAAAAGTAAGTTTCACAGGAGCGGCAAAAGTGTGCATGTTTTTACTGTAACACGAAAATTATACCACTTAGCTCTGCATGCAGAAAGAAAAACGTGTATAAAAACATTAAATCCTTCAGAATGAAGACATAGGATGAGGTTTGGAGGGTTAGGTAACTTTACCTCTCCACACAATCCAATCCTCTTCTGTGGTCACAAATTGACATATAGCGTAATAAAGTGATTTTCCGCATAACTACACTCATGAAACTTTGTGCAACAAGTCACATTTATGACAGACCTATTAGTGGAATAAAACGCAAAATAATGTTTTGCGATATGTGTCATTTTTCTTGCGGGTGAGCGATATGAACTTTATCCTCTCGAGAAATAATGGCTTTATTTGACAACAAGTCACATTGTAAAATTCTCTGCATTAAATATTCATTTTAAGTTTATTTAAACCTTTTCAGCTAAACATCTCTGTATTTTACTTAATAAAATATTTCGTCATTTTGTATTATTTTTGTGATTTTTAGTGCATGAATTTCCGTCTTTTGGTGCCATGTAAGTAAAACATGAAGCGAACATCAAAAAATAAGCGATTACCCTTTTTTTTATTTTCCAGTCTATTACAAATAGCTATAAAAATTACTAGACAATTTAAATAAATTAATATATATATATAAAGTAGATTAATTTAACTCTAGACATATTATAGAAATTATAAAAATTTAAATAAACGAAAAATTGACATTTTTGACATTTTTTAAAAATGTGGTCCCTTTGCGGTAGTAAAAAATATTAACAGATTGATTTAATATTTTAGAATTTTTTTTTTATTCCAAAAGTCAACATTCCCGCGCTAGTACATTTCTATTATAAATATTTCGGGTTTTTTGACCAACCCTAATATGCATGTAGTCATTATTATAATTAAAATAACTCCACTATATAACTCATTAAAATAAGAGTTAATTACCGAAGAAACGTCAGTTGCAACATGAACATATGTTTTGTAATGAAATGATCTACTTAAAAAATATTTTATTTATAAATAATTCCATTATATTGTATTCAAAAATTATTTTTTAAAAATTCAGACATGAAAATTAAATTAGAATATCCACCTAATTTCTTTTAACCACAAGACGGGGAACCCCTCTTTCAACAGCCAAAATATTTAAAATTTCTCTTTTAGCCTAATTTCATGCAATAATAGTTAAATGATAGCTGGATAACGTAGACGAGGAGCTTTTGATATTTCCTCCAATGTTGTCAGATCCCTGTTTAGCTAACCTTCTATTAATTAATTGTTCTTCATTTGGAATTTTATTCTAAATACGTTATTAAATAGAATGCATATAAAATAGTTTAATACATTCAACATTCTTATTTATATTGAAACAAAAAGAAGTGGTATCAGAATAAATAGCGTTAAATAAGTAGGGGAAGGTGGGGTAAAATCGGGTACTATAAATGTTTGTTGTTCTTAAATGCAATCAAATGGGAAAACAAACTCTGAACACCGTTTTTCATTTTAAATGAATCTTTGACTATATTAAAACATACTCTTTTCAGTAAAAAATGTAATTGATTATATAAAAAAATAGCTTTTTTCAGGCATATGTAAAAATCCGGTTTTAACCTACTGGTTGGGTAAAACCGGGTACCTCTTTAAAACTCGTGGAAAACTCATTTTCTTTTTTTTAAATCCTGTTTAATATAGTAAAAAAATACATTTTTGTTATATTTAACAAAACGAAATTGCACATGTGTTCTGCCATGTGTCAAAAATAAATCTGTAGCAAATTATCTATATTGTATATGCCTACTTATTTTACGCTGGCAGTCTTAGAGTTATTTTAACAGCAAAAAATCACAAGCAAATCTATTATCATATTATGCTTCACACTACATGCTTCGTGTGCCCATCCGTGACATTTCACACACTGTATCCAACTTTCTTTGGATTTAGAATTGGAATAAAGCTCATTGCAAAACATTCAGGTTTCATTATCTTCTTCAACTTCTGAGGCTGCCTCATCAACCATTTTTCGGTTTCTTTTCCTGTTGATTCTTATTTTTTTTTTAAGAATCTTCCTTTTTCGTTTTGCAGACTGTTTGGCTTCTTTCTCTTTAATATCTGTTTCGAGCTCTAATTTATTGGGTAAAGTAGTTAAAATAACAGTTTCAACTTCTTTTGCTAGCACTTTTCTCAATATTAAAGCCTTCCTGGGGGTGGGGGGAAGGGTAATAACATTTTAATTGAAATTGGAAATGCAGATTGCTGGCTACACAATATCAGATTTCGATAGGAGAGGCTGGATGTTGTCAACTATTGGATATGTGATGTCGACACTTTTAAATGTGGAAAGATGAGTTTCATTATCCTGTGATATTTCAGAAATATTTATTGCTGCAGCTATGCCAACCTATGGCTGCGTAGACTTAGGTGTTTTATCATTGACTTTCATGGGTTTCTCTGTCATTTCCGAAGGATCAAATAGATCCAGGAAAAACATCGTTGTTGTAAGGAAAAATCCCTGTTTTCTCAAACCGTCTGATTGGAGCACTCATAAGTACTGCTCTAAAAATGCAACTTTGAATGATTTTCTAACTTAGTAAATTGTTACAGACCGCCCAGTATTGGAAGTAGCCACTTCCTCACCTCTTGTTTGTAGTATAAGTTTAGAGGTGCTATGGATAACAAATCAAAGCGTTAGCAGTACTTCACAGCATTAAATTGCAATTTAAAACTCCATGCTAAAGTATTAACTGTACTATAAAAATCATTCCATGAGTGTAGGACAAAAATTTGGACCGGATTTTGACCCACTCTTAGGTACCCGGTTTTACCCCAACGTGATACAGATTTTTAAACATGACGTTTTTACTCTCAGTCCTATAGTAAAAGATCAGTAAAACTGTTAAAATACTTGCAAGAAAGCAAATAATTAAATATAGTACTTACCAATATTTAATATTCTGACTAACAGTTAATATATGCGTAAAACCTAGAAACAAACAAAATAATTTTTTAAGAGAAATTCAAACGCATTTCTTCACACAAAAATAACCGTGCTTCGTTCAGCTACAAATGCCGTAATGAGTTTCGACAAGCAATTCCTGGTGTTGGCCGACAGATAAAAGTTCAAATTAAGGAGGAACCAGCGCTACCCGGTTTTACCCGCCTACCCGGTTTTGTACAACTCTCCCCTACTAGTTTAAATAGCTAAACAAAAAATCTTAAACAAAAAACCGCTTCTTATCATCATAGTTAAGTATTTTATTTTACATTCTACCATTATACTAGAATCTTTACCGTACTGTAGCTGGAATAAAAGAACGTTTACGTTTTCTTTAACAAAAGTTTTCTCTTTACGTTGCCAAGATGACATTCAATAGACATGGCATAATTCTAGATAAAAGAAGAAATAACAAACGTGTAAATAAATCCTTTATATTGAATTTCTCTGGAAATGACCGAAAAGTACAAATATTTACAATTCTGTATATGAAAACCGATACCATTATTAGGTAATATTTTACTGAAGTTTTGGTTGCTGTACGTAAAAGCTTTATTTTACCTGATAATAATTTATTTAATAAGGCAATGTTTGTAGTATCGTAGTATAATTAAACTCGTTGAAGCATGCAATAACTATTCGAATATTTTCTTTTATTAAATTACTATTTTAATATCTTAAAACATTTCGGGAGTTTGGTATAACTAAATTTTATATTTAAAAGAAATTAAAGTAGAAACTAAATGACCAAAATTAAATTTTAATTAGATTTAACGTATCCGTCATTTACTGAAATCAAATTTGCACTGAAAATTTGAAGGTTTGAACAATAACAAAAAAATTATGTTTACATGTTGATAGTCATTTAGACAACAGAAATCTGAAAATTATAGACAATCACAAGTAGACTAATATTAATTATGTTTAACACTAGAACGCCCGGAAATTTTACTCAAGTTTCATAAAAATATGTGACACCAGAATTTTTATTTAAAATTATTTGACTTATTTATTTAACGTAAATCTGAGTTTTTTTAAATTTAACTTATTTTGTGAAAGAATTTCTGGTTCCAATTGACATTTAATCATATGGCCGGAGTCGAATGGACTCCTTCCGGGCGTTCTAGTGTTAACGAACTTCACTATGTGTATGTGTGATCTATGAGTTTTAACCCTGGAGTTATTGTTTCCATTCTTATTTTTTTCCCTCTTGTAACTGTCAAATTTTGTTCACTTTACAGAAAAAACAAGTTGGAAATTTCTCGTCAGACGTGGCAAATGAGGTGCGTTCGTACTATAACTAGTTTTATAAATATTTTTTTCGCCGCATATTGTACAGAATGTATATTTTAGTGTACTTCGAAAGGCTATAACATCATTAATTTGCACTTGAAACAATTTTTTCCCATTGGCCGTAATGTAACGGAAAACTTATGACTGTCCCTGTAATTAAACTATACATCCGATTTTCATAAAATATGAAATGACTCGACAAAATCTTACAACAATTATATATTTATAATTTCAGACCATTCGGAAGGCTGTAACATCATTAAAATGCACTTGCAATAATTTCTTCCCATTGGCCGTAATGTAACGGAAAACTTTTGATTGTCCCTGTAATTAAACTATACATCCAATTTTCATAAAAATTGAAATGACTCGACAAAATCTTGCAACAATTATATATTTATAATTTCAGACCATTCGGAAGGCTGTAACATCATTAAAATGCACTTGCAATAATTTCTTCCCATTGGCCGTAATGTAACGGAAAACTTTTGATTGTCCCTGTAATTGAACTATACATCCTATTTTCATAAAAATTGAAATGACTCGACAAAATTATGCAACAATTATATAGTTTAAATTTTAAACGATTCGGTTGGGTAGTTTTTGCTCTGTTATATGCGGACGGACAGACGGACGGACAGACAGACGGACTGAACGACAACTATAGGTGCTACGTATTTATATAATTACGAACGCACCTAAAAACTGCAACCAGAGAGACAGTAAAAAAACTTTATTTTATAAAACAATATTTATATTTATTACGATTTTTTAATTATTATAACACATTTGTATCAGTAAAGTAAACAAATTACATCTTCTTTGCGTAAAATAAGTAGATTTTTACTTACGTTCAGGTTAACAATATTTTCTAAAAATAAAGTTTTATTTTAAGTTTACAGTTTTCTCTCAAAATGTTTGTACTAAAAGTACTATTTTCTCGTTTTCCTTGCATTTTTTTTTTTAATTTTTTATAGAAAGTGTAGTGTTAAGACTAACTATACAGCTTTCAATTTCAGCCTAAATTAAAAAAAAATAATAGGCAATTTTTAATTGAAAAATAATATATAATTCCCTATCCAATCAGTTATTTTGTAAAGGAAAAGTTATTTTTTAGTTGCATACTTTTCGATGCTCAACAGAAAAAAATTCTATTTTTTATGTATAAAAATTGACTATACTGTTATACTGTTATTCGTTGGTGGGAAAAATACTATAATTTAAAATTTTATAAATTTGCATGAAAAATATTTTCAAATATTTATAATTTATAAACATGAATAAAAAATACATTTCAAATCATAAGCTTACAATTGTAAGCTTCCGTTATAGAGGCAACGTTGTTAAACAGAATGCATATAAAAATGTTTAATACATTCACCATTGTTATTTATATTGAAACAAAAATTGGTGTCAGAAAGCGTTAAATAAGTACTAGTTCAAACAGCTACCTTAAACAAAAAACCGCTTCTTATCTTACTTAAGTATTTTATTTAACGTTCTACCATTATACTAGAACTTTTATCGTACTGCAGCTTGAATAAAAGAACGCATACGTTTTCTTTAACAAAAGGTTTCTCTTTACGTTGTCAAGATGACATCCAATAGACATGACATAATTCTAGATAAAAGCAGAAGTAAGCAAACGTGTAAATAAATCCTTTATATTGAATTTCCTCAGAAATAGTTGAAAAGTAAAAATATTTAGGATTATGTATATGAAAACAGATACCATTATTACGTAATATTTTACTGCAGTTTTGGTTGCTATACGTACACTCTAAATCGAAATGTCTTAAATTCAGACACTTAAGTGTCTGAAACGGAGTGTTCAATTTTCAGACATTTTAAAATGTCTGAATTTTTTCAGACACTTTTTGCGTCTGAATTTTAGACACTTCAAACGTCTGAATCGCAGCCATTTTTTTAAAGCATTACACGTAGCCATGTTTGACCACGTTGATCCTAGAAAAGTATATGGCCATTATTCTGCCCTACTCTCCCCCCCCACACACACACACAGCCTAATTTTAGGGGCTCCAAAATATGGTATGCAATTTTCATAAAGCTGATAATTGAAATCTTTTTCGACTTTGTACTTATTATAATCAATATTTTGAATTTATAGAGTAGAATAAGATTAAAAATTAAAATATTTGTCACAATACAGTAAAACCTCTCAATAGTAGGCACCTTAGAACCGTGGAATTTGTTCGCCATTCGGAAGTGTCTGTTTTTCTGAGGTAAAAAATATAAAATATGTGCATGTTGTTAATAAAAAATGTGCTTATTAAATAGTTGTGTCCTCTATGTAGGAGTGTCCGTTATGGAGATTTTACAACAAAACTTTCATAGGACAATTTTCTTCAGCGAACACTGACCTTTTTCAAGATAAAGACATTTTTTTTACCTCATAAAAGCGAACACAATCGAATAGCAGGCAAATTCATCGTTCCAAAACGCGTTCAATTCGCGAGGTGGCCGCGATTGAGAGTTTTTACTGTATTTAGTTTTTTATTTAGTTTTTAATCTAATTCTACTTTTAAAGTTCAAAATGCTGATTATAATCAATAGAATGTTGAAACACATTTAAAATATAAGCTTTAAAAAAAAATCCATATCGAATTTGGAGCACGTAAAATCGTACGGGGGGGGGGGGTCTGCCCATGCTTTAATCAGGCCCTCCTTCTGGAAAAAGTCCAACCCTGTATTATGATTCGATAAATGTACGTGTCAGTTTTAAGTGCAAAATCTAGCTATATGCAAATAAATATTTTATAAAAATCGACCTCTTTACTTTGTATTCATTTTTAATTTCAAATTACTTTTTAACTAAAAGTAATCAAAAAATCAATATTATATAATTATTTCAAATGAAATATATCTGTATATTTTTACCGCATTCTTACAATTACGTTAACGGTACATGATTACATTAATTTAAGAATCTAAAAATAATCATTAAAATTTAACAAAGTGACTACAGATAACGCGAGATCCTTTTTCTAAATCTTTGTTGAAATCAACAAACTTTTTTCTGATTCAACGTCTACATTAGTGACGTCAATTTCCGCTGAATTGAAGCTGTGGTTTTGACTTTTGAATCATAAAAAGATTATATGTTGACTATATTCAGTATGGCAAATGGGATATTTCTAAAATACTCGGAAACACTAAAATTATAGCAAAGGGAAATCTTTTAATTAGAATGACCGGATTTAATGAGTTTTATCAGTCAAAACATTTTAAAATAAATAAATGAACACAAGTAATTCGCTGTATTAAAAATATGGGGGAATCAATGAATGGAAGGATGTTCGAACTATATTCTTTTTTAAAATTTATGATGTACACACTATGAGGCAGAAGAAAACTTCATTAGACAAGAAAAGCATAAACAATAAATAAAAGCAGCTATTAACAGGAATGTTTACTATAAATGCTTTTGAATTCCAGTACATAACACATAATAAATCTATCAGAAATGTAAAAATCGATGTAAACATTACAAATGCTGCCGCATTAAATGCTTATAAAAATATTGTATACGTAAATAAATAATTAAAAAGGGTACTTCAGAGTAATAATTACACCAAAAAATACTATTAAGGTAGTCTTGATGGTAATTAAGAAGTATGAGCCAATCAACAGGCGATGTCACTGCGATTTTTAAAGTAATGGCTACATAAGAAAAGGCTTAGGAAGGTGTAAAATTAATAAATTCAGTAACCGCTAATATACACCATGCAGAGACACCAAAATTTATTTTAAAGATAACATTGGATAGAAAATAATACAGAAATATGATTGCAGATGATTTGAAGAGTAGAAATTTAAATATTAGCAAAATAAAATTTTAACATGGAAATACCATAGGCAAAATGCTTTGAACATATTTTGGCATAACTCAGGAACTAATAAAGCTATAGACTCGTGTGAGGTCTTCATTTAAAGAGAAAACAATCACAGAGAGTTTTAAATCCATAGTTAAGACCCCACTTACCTGGGAAAAGGTCTGATTATTCCAAAAGCACATTCGCCCAGAGGACGTCCGGATTGGTGGCTACGTTAGTATCCGTTAATTAGGCAGACTTGGATATTTAAAAAATAAAATCCCCTTGCACATCCGGCTAGCTCTGTTAAAAGGATGGAAAATTTCCATCCTGAAAACATAGCCCGCCAGACAACAGTTCTCTTTACAAATTTGACGAGATGAAGAACACTGTATTAGTTTTATAGATAAATATTAATACGGAGTACCACTATGTCGATAGAAATTAAATCCCGAACTTCACATTCCGCAAAAAAAAATCAAGTCAAAATAAATTATTAGTTAAAATGTACGCGTACATAAAAACAAGCATTCAGTTTGAATTACAAACGAACATCGAGTTCGAAAGGAAGACGCATGCGCAACTGAGAGTGCCCCCTGGTGAATGCGGAGCGGAGTTACAAAGTGTCTTAAAATTAGACACTTGCAGATTTTTTAGACACTTTTATCAGTTCGTGTACACAATGATCATAGTAAGACACTTAGGTGTTTTAAATTAAGACATCTATTGTGACTGAATTTTCAGATTCAGACACTTAAGTGTCTGAAATTCTTTTTCAGTCACATATGTATCTTAATTTAAGACGCCTTTATTTGCAGTGTAAATGCTTTATTTTACGTGATAATAATTTATTTAATAATACAATGTTTGTATCGTAGTATAATTAAACTTGTTGAAGCATTGAATAAACTCTTAGAATATTTTGTTTTATTAAATAACTATTTTAATATCTTAAAACATTTTAGGTATTTTTTTGGCAGGGGGGGGGGGTATAACTAACTTTTAAATTTAAAAATATTAAAAGTAGCTATCCAATTGACAAAAATTAAAGTTTAATGAAATTTAACGAATACGTCATTTACTGAAATCTAAAGAATATAATTATATTGTGTACTATTATTCTACTACGTACTATCCATAGCAATGTTTATGGTAGAACAATTATGTTGTGTACTATTTTTATGCTGCGTACTATCCATAAATATATCTTTGGGAGAATTTTTGAAAACGTTTGGAAAATGTCTTACTATAATTGGATTAAGCAGACATAACAGCTTTCCAGTATTTTTTCACTTTTAATCATAGTATACCTGCCTGGACAAAAATACACTATTTTTTTAATTTAAAGAACGAAACACTTGCTTGAAATAAAAGTCATGGTAAAGGTGTGTAGCATTTTAAGAGTACTTTCTTTTTGGTTATTTATTAAATGCAGAAATATAATAGAATTGATAATAATTAATATAAACACATGTAATTTATTTAGTAGAAGGAGAATAATAAAAGTAATTGTAAAGAACTATTGAATGAAAATAAATGTCCTAATATAAGGACGCTGGACCTAAACGGTTAACTTAACAAGCATAAAAAATAGTTGTTCAGTTATGAATTTGATTAATTTCGATTAAAATCTTTATATATTATGCAGTCTAGAATTCTATTGCACTATTCATACACTTTTTTTCATTTATGACAGAGGGATGAATGAACATACACTTTTGGTACATTGAAGACCAATATACTATAAAAAAAATTCATAAAATAGTACATAAGTACTATAATGATAAATTAATTACTTTACATATATCAATTCTGTGTTATTTTAACAACGCATTTTGGAATTGATTGTTTGACACTACATAAATAGAATGATCGTACTAAAATACACATAGATGGATTAATGAATTATTCAGCTGCATTTTTAATAAATATTTGATTCAGAGGAAGAACTAATGCCAGTTTAAAAAAAAAAGATGCTTTGTTGGAAATTAATTTAGAAGTAAAGTTCATTAAAATTTAAATTCAGTCGTCTTTCGATTATAATTTTTTATAAATGAAATAAATGTGCTGGATGCTATAATAATTTTAATGTCTTTGAATTATGCATGAAGCTGAAACTAACTTTCATAAGACAATAATTTTGTTCATGTTATGGGGTAAAATGTCCCTATAAAAGCAAAAGTTAACTAAAATTATATATTAGGGTCAATAAGGGTTATTGTGAACTTTTAATAGTCACTTTCAATATTTTGACTGTAATCCAAAATAAAAAATACTGTAATTTGCTTTTTTGGTCATTTTATCTGTTTATAGTTTGCGTGTCATAAAAATTAATACATAAAAAAAAGTTAAAATCTGCCTCTTTTTATCCCCATGAAATTAAGCGAATATCAGGGGAGTACAACAATTCTATGTGTCTATCAATCAGGAGTGCGAAGGTTTGTGTCAACAAGTACCTTTGACAGCATAGATAAGAACTTCGACTAGAACTTTTCAAATGTAGAATCGGAGCCATTTTGAGTCTTCGTTACTTGGTTTTTAGAAGTGTATTACCTGAAATAGGTCAGTTACAGAATGATCGATTCGTTGTCCGAAAAGCACACATTTTTTCTAGATTTGTTACTCTATTCATTAAATGAAGAGTCCCTCAAGATCCCTTTCATTGACATCTGGTTTCCAGTTATAGATTGTTGTTTTACTTCTGAAATACCATTAATGTTGTAATGAACAGCCAGTAATGTTGTAGTAAGTTTGAATATCTTTAAAACTTCATATCTAATTTCTATCACATCATATATAACAATATTTTTGTTTTCTTTTGAGATTACTTCCTAATTTGCTGCCATTTAAATTGTACCGGATTTTTACTTTATTTTTAATTATTATTATTATTTTTTTTTTGAGAATTTTATTTTTCGAAAACCCAAGGAGTACTTAGAAGGATAAAAAAAACAAAGAAACTACATTTCTAATTTTGATAGATTAGTTTTAGTTCATTTACTTATTATTGACATTTCCCATAAAATATTCATTCAGACAAAATGGAAAGAACCTTTTTTTACGATTATGTTAAATTCAACTGACGCAAGTGGAGCACATGTTAAACTACAAGTTGATGTTTATTAATATTTCAAAATGTTTAGAAAAATATAAATGGTTTCTAAACTTGTCTATGTAATTCACCTTACGATTAAGGCTTTTCCCCCATATAGATATATATGTAGATATATATGTAGATATGTAGATATATAGATATATATATGTGTGTGTGTATGTGTGTGTGTGTGTATGTGTGAGTGGGTGAAGTGTGTAATTTCACTATGTGATTTATTGAAAAATAAAAGTTAAATTTTAAGCAATTTTTTTTAGAAATTGATAAGACATTGTAGTATTGAGTAATTTACATGATTCCAGCATAAATTTTAAACAGTATTTTTTTAACCAACCTACCTCTATTTAACCCCTTTCTATAACTTATTGCATTCGATTCAAACCAGAAATTTTTTCACAAAGTTATTTAAATAAAAGCCATATAGAACTAAGTTCAATAAATATATTTAATAGTTTTAAATAAAAATTCTGGTGTATGTGTTTTTAATCAATATTGTGTAAAATTTTATCATGTTAGTGAGCTGATGCAATTTCGTTGAAAGGTGACAAAAGTGACACAGACAGTGACAAAATTAAGAAAATTGCTTCTGCGCTCATAGTAAGTTGGTCGTATAGGCATAGTGACTTCAAAGGGGGGGGGGGCACCATTATTTTAAGGTGGTTGTGAGACGGCAACTGGGCTAAAGTGCGGCACCCTTATTTTAAGGTGGTTTTAAGCACTAAGAAATTGAGTTTTCTTTAAGAAAGTTGCCCCCAAAGCTAATGTTTCAGCTGTATTATTAATTTTTCATTTATCTTTGGTTTTGCCCCAATTTCTTTCACACACTCACCATAATACAGTTTAAAATCTACTACAATAAAATCCCTCTCAACTTTATTAAACGGTAATTCGGGCCAAAATCTGAGAAGAAATTTATCTGCAACACTTTAACTGTATTTTTTATGAGCTATCAAAAGTAAATTTGCAATGGTACAACAAATATTATTGAAAAATAAAAAGGGAAAAACTTTGTCTATTATCTTGATTGATTGAGTTAATCCCTTATTCATTAATTCTTACACAGCCAGAAAAATTGTCAGTAGTTTTCCTGATTTTTTTAAGTTACATTTCATGGAAAGGTAGGTCAGTATCCCTTAGTCATTAATTCTTACACAACCAGAAAATTTATCACTAGTTTTCCTGATTTTTTAAGTTACTTCATGGAAAGGTAGGACAGCAAAAGTATCCATAATATTCCCTAAAAAGATTTCACCCTATATACACGAAATAAGTACTTAGATCAATCGTAATAACTCCCAAACCTTGGACTGTTCCTGTCTTTTGTCTTGATCTACTCCGTTTGTTAGAAGAACATATTTAACATGACTAGATTTTCTAATTTCACGCTTAAAGTCAGCAATAATAAACGTTTGATTTTAAATATTTTCTTGAAAAATTGGTGTCTTGGAAATAACTGGAACCATTTCTCAGGAATGAGATCGCTCCGACCCAAATGACCGATTACTGCCACTAAAATTTAATAGTATTTTCTCGCATTATTTAATGACAGAATTTCTGAGATTTAATAAAGCAAAGAATACTGTTAACATTTAGTGGTACTAATCGGTCATTTGGGTCGGAACGCTCTCATCCGTGATTTCTTTATTTTTGACATTTGCAATGAAATCAGCCTATGTATATTTATCAATATCCTACAGAGAAGGCAATTCTTCACTGCTTGTGTTGTCTTTTTTTAACAGTTTATCAATTAACATCCTTTTCTTCTTTTATGAATAGGTGTTTCTATTTTTAAAATCGCTTCATTTTCAGTATAATCTACCGATATCTCACCTGCTATCTGGTTAATAATTTCTATACTTGTGAAATCCTATTCATCTTTGATTTCTCTTGTATAATTCCCAATACTTATGTATTCTTTACCTGTTATAATATCATTATTTGGATTAAAATTCTTTTGAGTTTTTTTTTTGGTACTTCGTTTATTTGGCACTTTGTCTTTATGAACTTGTTAAGTGAATTAAGTTCTTTAGTTTTTGATTGCACTTCATTTCCTATTCTTAATATTTCCGTCACTACTCATTTATAATCATTTTTGAACTCGCATCTATTCGTTTCCTTTTCTTCTCTGCAGCACCATTTCTAATTATCTGTAAAAGCAACATTCATGAAAGCATAAAATTCGTGAATCTTTGCACGCAGGAATTACGATTGGCAATGCAGAATGTGAATTGGTTTGAATCGGAATAGTTTCTAGGCACAAACACGATCTATAAATCTTTCGATTTTTAGCTAAACAATGTGCTGACTCAGCATTAAATATCATTCTTGGGCTTAATCTCAAATACGTTGTAGATGTACTCTCTTCTTTTGGATGTCATAACGACCATTCTCAATGTTCAAAAATACAGAGGTTTAACATTCTTTATCACCTTTAGATTGAAATGTAAAACTACGTTGTAAAACCAACTAGCTAGAATTTTATACGTTTCAATTAATTTTTTTTTGCAAACATGGAAGAATAGGAATTGAATTTTTCCAACTAAACGAAAAAATGCCCATGCCGGGAATCAAATCCAGATCCTTGGCTTACAGCCAATGCTCTACCGTTTAAGCTAACTGGGCCGACAACCGGTGAGCATATTTCGCTCTGATAATCTTCTTGATAATAACATCTGGTCTGTCATGTAGAGAGATCAACAGAATGAACCGCAGGTAAAGGAACTCTATATAAACGATGGGATCGTTTATATGGGATTACATAGACTCAGGGTTCGTACGTATCATGAGATTTGGGGAATTTTATATGTTTTAGTACCAGAAATTTTATTGAGTACTAGTCGCTATATCTGAAGATAAAATTACTTTTCATTAAATACGGCAAATATTTCTTTACCAAAATTCTGGTAAAAGGTGCTTAAAAGTCCTTGAAGCGTACGAACCCTGTATAAACTACGTTAAACATGCTCCAAATTTTAAAGTCTAAAAAGATTCAGCATTTCTTACTGAATAAAGTTGTATTAGGATATTTATATACATATTTAAGTATTCCGTGGCAGCGCAATACTTATTTATTTCCTGTGTCATTTCTCATTGTTAATTTAAGATAGAAAAGACAATGGGGCTCATAACTTTTTAATTTTTTCCTTCGCACCGTTTTGTCCCCGATGCCACATTTTTTTTATTCATTCCTATTTCTAATATTATAAATTTAAAGTGTGAACATATTTGCCTGACGTCACGGTCAAAACGGATTATAAAATGTCTTTACATATGGGTGAATTATAACCCAGAGAGTAGCATGAGCTAATTTTTATTTACATTATTCAAATATTTTTCTTAATAATTCAAAATTATGCTGTTTTTATTAAGGCTATTCTTAACTGCTCTGCTCGACAAGCGCAAAACCTTTTGACACATTTACAAATTCATTTTTCAACGGAAATGTATAAAATTGGAAAACCTGGCCGTGGGGGCGATTTGGAATCGAACTTTGTTTTCCATTTTTTGATCAATTAATTACCTATTGAGTTATAAGGAATTTTATCACGTGACAAACACGTTTTTGCCCGCTCTTGAGTCTCTTTCATAATTCGCGCGGTAATTCGGTTCAAAACGCCCACTTTGACATTATTTTCTGAAAGATCTATTGCGCTTGCAAAAAAAAAAAAAAATGGGAAAAACAGCTCAATTGCATAGTTTCTGAACAACAACACCAGCTAGTTTCATGTATTTTCGAAAAAAAAATAAATTAAAACTTGTCAGAAAGTTGCCTTTTTAGATTTGAGAGAACCCTTAAGAATCAACGGATATTTTCCTATAAAATTTAACATTTTTCCATCATTGTTTGTAAAAAATTCAAAAGTCGTAATAATAATTTGCCTATTTTCAGTTGAAGGATTTTCATTTGAAACATGAAACTGAAATAGTATTTTTTTTAACAATTAAAAAGAAGATGAATATGGAGCCATAGTGGAAAAAAAATGATATTTTCAAACAAACTTTTTATGTTCAGATTGGAATTTTTTGACCAAACTACAGCAACCTGCATTACTGCACTGCTGATACATTTTGAATTATACATGGGCAAATTGCACCACAGAAATCAAAACCTGATGATGATACCCTCCATTAATTTTGAAATATGTTTGTCTGAATGCAGTAGGGGAAGGTGTTGTACCTCTGACCATATTGTTCCTTTGACCACCTAAGCTGTAGCCCCATCTAGCAGCATTTTTTTTATTTTGGTGTAATTAGTGCACAGTTCCTTCACTAGAGGGCTTGTGTAACCTAGTATGGATTATTCAAGTCAAAGAAGATTCCTGTGAGTAATACTAATCCATTTCTACCATATAAATGTAAGTATTTTTTTGATAAAGATTTACTTAATAATACTTTTCGTATTATGTCTTTGTTGCTAGAAATAATTTGACATAATAGCTATAGACTTTAATAAATATGGCGGGGCTGGTGAAAAGGATTATCCTAACCCTAAAACTGTAGCATGCTTTGTAATTTGTATTGACATGGTGTTGTACCTCTGACCATGATCAATTGTTATTCCTATGACCAGGTCAAAGGTACAACACTCTTAAAAGATTTTCTCAACGTTTTAACTTTTATGACTTACTTGTTACAACTGTCTTGAAATTAGTTAATGATATTTTTTACATCGATTGTTCGTACAGAATAAAAAAATATGTGTATCAATAAAATATTAAAACATATTCTATTTAAAAAAATTAAAACTATAGTAAAATTTAAATATTTTTTGGGTGTTTTATCATTGCTGAGTACTTTGTCATATCACCTACTAATGGATTAATTATTTTTGTTCCAATGTTTTTAAGTTAGACCAAACTCCAAGCAAAATGCCAAGAAGAAAGACACGCATCAAAAGTAAGTTGATAAAAATATTGGAAAGGCAATAAAATTTATAAATGAGCAAAACATGACAATTGGAGATGCTTCAAGACACTTTGGTTTGAAAAAACCAACTTAAATTATCATTTAAATGCATTGAAAAAATCAGGTAATACAAATTTTTCTTACAACCCTAAAAAGGTCTTTAGTGACAGTGAAGAACTTTTATTGGCTGATTATCTCACGCAAGCAGTCAACATACATTACGGCTTAACAAAGAAACAAATAATGATTTTAACATATGGTTTTGCCAAAGCTAATAATAAGAAAATTGACCATTCCTAGGAAACAAACAAATGTGCTGGTAAACAGTGGCTGCGAGATTTCCGCAAAAGATTTCATGACAAGATATCCCTTCGAAAGCCTCAAGTTACTAGCTTGGCTAGGGAAACTGCATTTAATAGGGAGATTGTGGCAAAGATATTTAATAACTATAAGAACACTTCACAACGTCACTCGTTTTAACCTAGTGACATTTTGTTTGACAGTTTGTAATTGCGACGAGACTGAGATAAACACAGCTCATGTGCCTCCTAAAGTCATAGTCCCCAAAGGAAAAAAACAAGTTGGAGGGATGATGTCTGCCAAAAGGGGAACAATTTGATCTGGCAGATGGATGTTGTTAGATAGCTGACCAGCAGCAATTTGAGAAAGATGGGTTGGAAAATGGAAATTTTATTCTTATTAAAATTGCAAGTAAAAAAACCTATTTTGTCGCAAAGATCTGTGATATTAAATATCAAGAGTTTCATATGCCATATTTGAAAAAAAAACTTTAAGTGGGATGCTTATATGAAAAGCTGAAAAGCTATATGATATTTATATAGAAGGCTTTGTGAATAAACTTCCAGACCCTACTATGGCTAGTGGATCTGGTCGACAATGGACTGGACTTTTCATTATATAAAGTGGAATACGTAAACATGAAATACAAAACTCTTAAAATACTATCATTAACATAATTCTTATTATGCTTATATTGTCCTGTACCCTTGTATTGTCCTGTAACTTAAAATTATTTACAATGATACTGAATAAAAAGAATTTTTTTCTTCATTGCTGTGTTGTCTAATTGCCTGGTCAGAGGAACAACAACCCATGGTCAAAGGTTCAACACATAGTTGTGTGTTATTATTTTTTTCATATGAAATGAAACATAATAAAACTAAAACTAAAACCATGAAAAAATTATTTATGATAAACCATATGATGCTGATTATAATAAAACAAATGAATTGAATTTAGCCATAACAGTCAAGCTAGAAGAATTTAAATTTTGCAAAGTGCTCAAAGAAACAACACCTTCCCCTAGTTATTAAAAAACTTGACTTTTTAAACTAAAACCTAATTTGCAGAAAAAAGTTTAAAAAAAAAGAAAATTTATTTCCTAAATTGTTTAAGCTCGAGAAGGTACAGATATTAAGATGTTTCATTCAATTGGTTCTACATTTAATGTTAAATTTGTGTAACAAATAAGTTAAGCCAATTGAAAATTAAAAAATAAAATTGAAATTCATAAAATATGATACTTTAAACACATTAAAAACTTAGATTCCGTTCAAATAAAAAAAGTGAGATTTATTTCGATTTCATTTGAACAAAATATAAGTTTTTTAGTGTGCTTGTGATATCACATTGTATGAATTTCAATTTTATTTTTTACATGACTGCCAAGAGGGGTTATGTGTTTCACGCGTATGTGTGTATGTGGGTTTTTTTATACCCTGGAAACATCCCAACGGCTGGATGGATTTTAATGAATGAGGTCTCTATCGATTCGTCTTAAACGTCCAATGGTTATAGGATAGGTTTTTTTTTTATAATTTGAAAATGGCGGCCGTAAAATACAAAATGGCGGTAGAGACGAAAAACATTTTTACGTACCCTATTGAGTGGCATATCATTGGATAGGTCTTTCAAAATGAAGACGATGTTTCATTGACTATTTTACAGTCAGAAGCTCAGTTTAAATATTACACAACCTGGAATTTGTGTAGGTAGGATCTCTAGCTTGACTGCAACTCTAAACTTCATAGACATCTGTAGGCCTCATCAAAGCAGTGTTTATAGATAGGAACTAACAATTAAACACAACTTAAAAGTATCAATACAAGTAAATAAAAAATATAGGTAAGTTACATAAAATATAGTTTCAAATTGATGGGAAATAATTAATTCGCTTTTTTTGCAGTCGGGTTTTTTGATTTTTTAAATTTAATTAATTATTAATGCTCAATATGTTTAACTTATTTGTACAAAAATTTAAGATTAAATGTAGAACCAATTGAATGAAACATCTTAATATCTGTCCCTTCTTGGGCTTAAACAATTTAGGAAATAGATTTGGTTTTGTTTTTAATTTGTTCTGCAAATTATGTTTTTGTTTAATATATATTAGTTGTATTTATGTTTTGTACGCCAAACATTTTGAAATATGTCAGAAAAGTGTTCGTATGAAAAAAAAGAGGTTATTTAATGTAAATGTCTTTAAAGTTTCTTTTTAAATTGTGGCTGTATTGGTAATTAACAATTATGATTAACAAGTGATGTATTGTTTTAAAAACAATTTCAAAGCCAATTTTATAACTATAAAAATGGATACCTTTTTTATGTCTCACATTAGACGCAATTTTTGGATGTCTCATATTTCCGCATATTGATTCTACCCATTCTTGCTTGAAAATCAGAAAAAATAAGGAATTAAATTTCTAAATTAGTGTATTAATTTATTTTTGCATTTTCAATCTATTCTTTAAAAAAAAAAAAAAAAACATTATGCGCAGTTTTGTTAATCTATGTATTTCCCTTGAACTTTTTTAAAAATGGATACGAAAACTCACTTTAATTAATTTTAAATTGCTCATCCTTTTCGTTAAGTTTCCGTAAAATATATTTTCATGCATCTCCGCTACACTTTTATAAGAGCAAAATTATCAAATTGTTTCTTAACATCAACAATCGTTTTTTCACAAATGTGGGAACAACAATTTAGTGTAATCATCGATGTTTCAATGATTGAAGCTAAATTATTTTTATTAAGAAAATAATTTTATATTTTAAATAATTTTAAATTTGCACTTTAATATTGATCAGCAGACTCTTTTCATAAATACACTTTACCTTTCTAAGTTTTCAATGTTTTAAAATAGCACTCGACAATCATTATCAACAAATTAAAAGTAGCATTTATATCAATTATTTATTATCTTATTGGGTATAATTTTTGTTTGCACAGAAATTAAGGAAACAAAAATTATTCTCAATAATAACGTATTTGCTAGAATTTGCATTGAAACATCTGCAAGACAATTTGTAACTAAGATATAAACATTTTTTTAAATACTTTTGACTTTACTACTAATTGAAAAAAAAAAATGCAGCTCACTATTTCTAGGAAAGAAATGCAGGAATATGTGTGAACTTATTTGTTTTACCCTTTCCTTAAACCTTTCAAGGACGGTGTTTCAATGGCGCGGACACTTAATCTTAAAGCGCACTGCCAAATGGCATCCAGAACTCTTTAATAAATTTTTGCTACCATAATTATACGTAAAGAAAAGTTATTAATTGTTTTCAAATAAATTTGTAAATTCTGGTGCCATTCATTTATTTCAAAATTTTAACTGCGGAAGTACTTTCCAATGAAACTGTTAATGCATTACTAGAGTTTCGATGTAAAGTACTTAGCACCTCATCGATTAATTTAACAAAAAGAAAATGGAAAAGAAAAATATCCGATTCGAACTGCAAAAGTGTGTTTTTACGTCTTTGTATTGATTTTTTTTCTCTACTTAAGCTTTTTCAGGCTGTGGGCGTCTAAAGATTTACTAAAGCCTTGTTTTTGAAAGAGCATTTTTATTAAGAAATTTTATTAAGAAAAAGGGATAATATTGACGACTTGTCTAAAGATTTGGATTCGTAAATGACTTATATAAGAGCCATTAAAAATAAAATAATATTATTTTTATTTCGCTTGTACTTAATTAAGGTTAATTTTTTATTAAATAATTTTATATGAATTGTAAAAGATGTATACATACATACATGCAAATTTCACATTAACCCCTTTAAGGGCGATGATGCCGCTATGGCATCACATAATTTTAATCCCTAATTGCCACATTGACACCCAAATTGTTTAATGAAAATTTCACTTTTATTAATAACATGAAAATATACTTTTACTTGTTTACAAATAAATTTTCTTGTAAATACTGGTGTCATTAAATTATTTCAACATTTTACGAATACAAGTACCTTGCCCCTAAAAGTCACTTTAATTGTGAATTCATAAATTGTACGTATTTCTTGATAATTTTCATATAAACCCGAATAAAATGAAAATATTAGCTTTGTTGCACTGTATAAATAGTACGATTTTATAGGTATAATGAATTACATTCTATTAAATGCACTTCTATGGATTTCTCTTTCGAATAAATATATCTCATCGTAAATGAAATAAGAACTCTTGATATTCGTAATAAAATATTTCTTTTACTTAATATTTCACAGAGAAAGTAACGGGGGATTTGTTAAATTCCAGATAGTGCAATTTTAATCTTTAACCATGGATTCCGACCTTTGAAATTCGAACTCTTAACCACCCACACGTCAAATCGACGGATACTCCTAAAACGTTGGTATTGCTACGGGGATATTCAAAGGAGTTGAGAGAAAAATTAAATGATATTGTATAAAAACTTCAAATTTTTATTAAGATAACAAAGGAATTTCAAAAAATGTACATTGACGTAGGGGTGGTAATCCAGGGTTAAAATCGACATTAAATATTTTTCCATTGAAAGAAATCTTTTTCAGGAATTAAACTGAGAACATATAGTAACTTCCACAATGTTCCAAAAATGATTACAGTCATTATTTAATTTTATTAAATAGTTTGATTTCAAATAGTCTCCGTGTTACTACATAAAAAATTATATAGACAATGCCATGCCACGAAATTCAAATTTATTTTTGTCTAACATTAAAGGAGTGGTACAGCCCACTAAAACAAATATTAATTATTCTAGGAACTTGTCGCCAAAGCTAAAAGAATTAAGGGCACTTTTCGATCGTGATAAAACTTGTATATGTCTATATAATTCACAGATTCGAGCAAAAGCTTGCTGAAATTTGTTTTATACAACACTCATAGCAAAGCTTAAATTAAAATTAAAACACTAGAACACAGAAAAATAACAAAGTTTAATTTAGAACTAATTAAAAGAACCACTATCAGGATTGAGCATAATCTTGTCTCTTATTAAAGCATCTTACACGAAATTGGAAACTCAGATAATTTTTTACTCAAAGAGCCTTTACTTTATGTATAGCATCTTTCTAATGTAATACGATATTACCCAAAGAATTTCAGAGATTAATTCACAATCTCGTGCCCATTCGGTCATTAAATAAACAATTCTAACTTTGTAATAAAAAAAATAATAATTCATACATATAAGCCTTTTTACTGAAAACAAAATATACGATTAAACAAAACTAGCAAATATTTACCCGTCAGTGTGACATAAATAAGTTTCTCTTCACAATTTAAAAGCATGCTAGAATTTCATTCATTGAATTATGACCGCGCAGCGTATGAGAAATTCTACTTGCTTAGATAGGTTCTATCCACACTTAAAGTTCATTTTAAGAGATATATCATCTTGGTATTTGAAGTTTCGATGGTACATTCTAGAAATATTTAAGACAGCTATTTGGATAATAAAAACTATCATACTCTTTCAGAATAACTTTAAGATTTTAGAAGCAATCTAGTTATTTTTACAAAATAGCAAATAAGAACTACCAGAACTAGTCAGATATGCTAATCCGAAAACTTTTTTCTTTCTCATGCACGTTAATATTAAATATATATAGAAAACTATATGTAAGAGAAACGACACATTCACCTTAATACTTTAAGTTAAAACATGAATACATTAAAATGATTCTCAGTTTTTATTACTAAAATAGGTCCTAAAAATAAGCTTCTCATTTTTCACCCCATTGATGATGACCAGGGCTTGGTCGAAAGCGCTCGGGAAATTTTTACCATCTGATTATTGGTTTTAATGTTTTAAAACCTGTTAATTGTATTTTTAGCACGTTAATATTTCAAAAAGTTGTTACACATGCTAATCCTTCAGAGTTATTACTTCAATACTACGCCAACTTTGATTTTCATTTTAAGTTTCTGATTCATTTTACCAATTTGAGTAAAAAACAGTTAATCTAAATCATAATATTTAATAAAATAAATATTTTTCGTTATTCTGTTGTGCTTCAGCTGCTTGCAAATTTCCGGCTTATCAAGATGCTAAATTCTGGTAGCTGCACGAGCCGTCAATGTACAACAGAAGTACAAAAAATCGAGAAAATTACACAAAAATCACTATTACAGCGAATATAAAGGAGATTGTCCTTTAGGCCGTGGCAGATCGTAAAGAAACAATAGGTGTAATAATCAGACAGGTGCGAGATGTCAACAGAAAAAAAACTCCAATATGATGAACGAAGATTGACTTTATTGAGTCATGAGAGACACCGGGGAGATGTACAAGCAGGGGACAACAGCAGACGCCTCTTTTTAGAGCAGCATCCATAGAGAGCGTCAAAGCAGAAGTGTGTTAACTACGCAGCAAAAATTCATGTGCTTGGCGTGATACAATATCGCCAATATACAAGTATTTTGCGCCATGCATAAGGGAAACAAAAACATTGGCTGGTAAAGGATTGGCCAAATACTTGCGGTGAACTTATATGTATTTGAATTACGTAGGTGTACCATATTTGAGGTTACCAGATTCTTGTGGTATGGGAAATGAAAAGAGACACTGTACTTTGAAGTAATTGCGGTTAAATAAAAACGGACAATGTTTCTGAATATAGACAAAGGGGGGAGAAAATCACACAATCGTTAGGCGAAAGGGCATGTGAAATGCAGTTGCTGAAACAGATGTGTGTGCAAAGCTCAGTCTGTATGCAGACTGCAGCTGTTACGAAACTATGCCGCATTATAATACATATGAATATAACGGTCCGGATTTTAAGGTGTAGTGCGAAAATAAATCTAATGAATAGATTACATGTTAAATGATTTAATGACGTGCTAGAAGCATGACCAAATAAGAGGAGGAGAGAAATTAAAATGTTTTTGTATTAACTGATAGCAGTAACGTTTTTCTACAAGGTTAAATCTTGTGAGAGAAATTATCTCAAAGTACAAATGGAAGACTGAATCATTGGTTTTATTTTATTAAAGGAAATGAGTAACTAAACTAGTTTCATTTAAATGTGAAGGGTTATTAATACAAGCGATATACTTTTTAAATCTTAGCTTTAATTTAGGAACCGCAGTGGTTGAAAATAGAACACTAAAATAAATAAAGTATCAAATTGCATTTTAAAGTGAAACTGCGCGGGGTGGGGGAGTAGAACAAAACATATATAACAGGATATTCGGTATAGCGCCCCCTTACGGAAGAATATTTCCCAATTCCCTTGGGTCCTACTTTTCATAGCCGAAAACATAAGAAATGTGGTTCAATTTTTATTTAAAACTTAATATACTTTTCAATGGTACACTGTAAAAAAAAAAATCTGTGAAGTTACTAAAGTTTTTCTAGGAAACTGGGATTCCTAGAACTTTTCATGTAACGGCAACAACAAAATTTCATGTAACAGACTCACTTTTGCGCCGAAAATCAAAAAATCTGTAAGGTTACTAAGAATTTTTTTGGAAACTGGGATTCCGAGAACTTTTCATGTAACTGCAGCCAGGGTTACAAATAAAAGTTTAGTAAGATTACTGAAATTTTAGCAGATTCATTTGTAAAGTTACAGATTTTTGTAGCTTTACAAAAACTAGTTTTGTAGATTTGCAGCTTTTTTCGTACAGTTACAGGTGAAAGTTTAGTAAGCATGTAACTTTACATCTGTAGAACTACAGATTTTTTTTACAGTGTACAATAATAAAAATTGCACAAAGATCGCTATCACAGAGCCCTCTTCAGGCGGAATATTTTCAAAGGAGGACTTGCTTGCCATAGCCAAAAACATATACATGGAATTTTGGTTCAAATCTATGCGAAACTTCATACACTTTTCAATGGTACAGTAATGAACATAGATAAAAACATACACGAAATTTGTTCAATTCTAATCATAACTTCATACACTTTGATGATACGATAACGGAAATGGCACAAAAATCGCTATTACAGCGTCCCCCTTCTGGCGGATTATTTCCAAATTCAAGAAGGTCCTGCTTGTCATAGCCAAAAGCGTTTACAAGAAATTTGGTTAAATTATATGCATAACTTCATACACATTTCGATTATACAACGCGAGTATATGGACACACGAACATACGGACGGACAGACAGACATTTTGTATAAACATGTTTTTAGGGATCTCTGACACCTAAAACATGTAAATTCTTCAAAAACAGGAAGTCGAAAAAACATTCAATTGCAATACTTTCTTCTTTAGAAAGAAGTAAATAAAAATAGATATATAAGAATAAATTATAAATAATACCCTAAAAACCCCTGACCTATTAAAGAACCTTTTTAAAAATGTCAAAATACTAGAAACCATAACAAATTTATACGAAAACTTACAGAAAATATGTACATACTACCTGTTAAACCCATTCTACGCACGGGAGTTCATTAATTTAATTCTAAAACCAAAATTAAAAATAACTATTCGATTTAGAAAAATATTTTTCTACTTGTGTGCATTTTTTAAAATGAGATTTCTTTTATTATGTTGCTATGGCAGCAGACGATTTTGTTGATGTTTGTGATAAAATATTTTTCTTTATTTTTTTTTAAAAGATAATTAAAAGCAATTAAATAATCTCTATTTATTTGCAAGTGAGGTAAAAGAATTATCGTAATACCCGCTACAGCTTCTTAGCATTGCAGCGTGGCTTACGTAATATGTAATCTCATATTGAAGTAAACGCTTAGAACTGGTTAGAACTCGCGAGATTACGGGTTGGACATAAAAAAGGCAAAACTTCGTGAAAAACATTAAAAAAATTCTATTTAAAATTTTCGAATTTTTTGCCCCAATCGTTCATGGGCCCCCTACCAGCAACCCGTGGGCTAGATTTCGTATAAATTTTTGCCCTGTGTTTTCCAAGTTTTTGAGGTTACGTAGATAGATACTCGCACGGATTTTAATAAGATAGATTATTCGAAATGATAATATAATATTTTTCTGGAAGTCCGGTGATATATTAAAACATTACAGGAGAAAGGGACACATGTGTTCACATATAGTTTTTCCTCATAGCATTGTTAATTTCTATAAACAAAAACTACTCAATATATTAAACAGAACTTTTTTTACACATGGTAAATTTTTTAAATCGCCTTTATGTTTCTTCGTACTTTTTTCAATAGTTTTATAAATTAAAAAAATTTTTCACATGTACCCAATCGGCGGGGTAGTTGTGAACCCATGTAGAGCACATGTGTAGAGAAGGAAAAATATCCTTTGACGTGTTTTTTTACTAGGGTTCCGTACTTAAAAAGTAACAACGGAAGTTCCGCCCATCAAGTCTTTCTATCAAATATATGCTTAGACCGAGAATTCAAGCTTTTCATTCCATTTTATTCCTGCAATATATACATAGTTGACATATATACGCAGAAAAAATGATGATATCTCAATAGCTATGTCTCGTATAGACCTATGGATGGTTCCATTCGATTCACCCGAAACGACAGAGAAATATTCAAGAAAATATATTTTAGTCCCTATAATTACCAAAAATTTAAGTGATCAAATATCGATAGAAAACAGCGATAGAAATCATAAGCTATAACTGTTAAACTATAGGTTGTATCGACTTGCAGATGGTCTAATTCAATCTATCTAAAACACATGTATTAGAAACTGTAATCAGAAACGAATTTTCTAAAAGATGGGATAATTTTTAGATTTTTGGCCGGAAAACCGACGCTTTGCCCCATTTTTACGCGTTGACGAGAACAGTGTTTTGATGTATTGTCGTAAAAAGGGAATAATTTTCTTTTTCCGTCAACAGAATAGATTTCTTGAAGTTCAGTATTCACACCTACAACGAAACGACACCAATCCTTCGCTCCGAGGAGACAGGTAATGAAAGTCCATGCTTGTCGAGAGTCACGGGAGTACCAGCAGAAATGTCATTCACTGCTCCTTTCTTTGTAGTAAGTAAGTGCTTACAAGGCACCAATGCGCACCGTTTACCTCCATGACCCACACAATTCCCACTGTCTACGAATTTCACTATAGAGTATTGGACGTACGATCTAGGTCCATATTCCTTGTCCCTATTTCAGAATGGCTTAAGAAAAGAAAAGAAATCTCATCTGTACAAGGCATTCAAACACCTCAGCAGCAAGGTTCAATTCGTCATTGATGGGTGTTTCTTATTACATAGAGTTGTTTGGTCTAAGAATCAGAATTTTTCTTCTATCTGCGACAAATATGTTCAGTATATGCGGTCAAAATATCAATCACAGGCAACAGTTGTCATTGATGGCTACCCGGATCATGTACAAGGTGGTACAAAAACTGCTGAGCCCATAAGGCGATCAAGAAATCATGTGTCGGGTGTCCTCTAAGTCCACACAACTTTGAAGAAATCCTTTACTTTTTATATGCTGCGACCACCGATATGATTAGGTGATATCGGTCAAGCTATGAGAGGATCGCTGAATAGAAAACCAACTCTTTCAATTAAACTTAATTAACAGTTTATTTGCACACTATTTACACTTAACACTCGGATATAGGTGATCCGATTCAACATTAAATTAAATACAGTAAATACTTGCTGTGTACTGTTAAACTACTTTATATTCCTCTCAACCTACGCTTGTTATGTTAGATTTATTGGAGATCACTGTTAATCTCCCAACCCATTAGCTTTATACTCCAAGAGTTTCACTGCCTAATCAAGCTCTCTCTACGAGCTACTCTGGAACAAACTCACACGTTGAGTTCCAGGCATCAACTCTCCTCTGCGAGAAAACGACCACCCACTTTCAGCTATATGCCTTAACTGACTGTCAGCTATCTCACTCCTTTCCTAAAAACATAAACGGGGTTTTTCTTCTGCAATCGGGGTCCGCTTCCCTTCCTCTAATCCATCGAACCTCCCCTGTCAATTTCCGTGACGTCCGTTATTTCCATATCTGGTGAAATCCTTTTGTCTGCCTTATCTCAGGTATACACTTGAATAGCAGGGACCCCACTCTATTCATAAACTACATTCCTTCCACTACTCTGTATAACTCACTAGCTCGGATTAAATTTCAGATAAGAAAGGGTGTTACTTTAAAATTCCCAGTACACAAACAATATACAAGCAAGAAAATAATATATAACCATAGTTCTAATAGTATATGTTCCTCAGAACCTGACACCCCCACCTTAAGGGAAAATATGCCATTTAGGGTCTAATTTTCCCGAACATATAGTAATATCAGAGAAGAGTTCAACAGTTCCATTGCAGGTTTTTTCATTATTACATACATAATTCAAGGTGTCTGAACATTATTTACTGACATCTCTAATGAACCGTATAATAATATTATACGGTTATTATATTATACGGTATATATATATTTTTTTTAAAGAAAAATTACACATGTTAATACGTTTTTATAAACACAAGATTCAAATACAATAACACATACACAAAAAAAAATTAAACCTGATGATACACATTTATGGTTTGACATTTATTTAGTCATTGATGCCGATGGACTAGCTATTGGCTGTTCTTCCCAGCTCTTTATATGTAGTCTAAAAATTGCGTCAGCATTCAAATGTTGTACTCCTGGACGACGAAAAATACTTACGTTCCAGCGTTGCAATTCAAGAGCCCTATTCAAGATTCTAGTGAGTTTGGGGGATCTTGGGGTTGTTTCAGTGAGATATGTTAATAGGTTATGATCAGTGATGATCTCAGTTTGTGATCCATATGTCGATTTTTCAACCTTTCGCAACCCGAAGAGAACGCTCCAAGCCTCTTTCTCTATACTCGGCCAAGCACGCTGAGCCCCTGATGATTTCTGACTGGCAAAAGCTATCGGCTTAAACTGATCCTTTTCATCTTTTTTAGTACGACAACATCCTACTGCCAGGTCTGAAGTATCGGCGTGATGCTGATATTCCTTTCCTACCGTAGGTGTAGCCAAAAGCGTCACATTACATAACTCATCTTTAAGGGTATTAGATGCTTCTTCTGCCCTTTCATTCTATGGTACAGTATTTTTAACCGTTCCTTTAGTTAATTCAATTAAAGGTATGGCAATTTCAGCATAATTTGGAATACAAGATCGGTAAAATCCCAATAATCCCAAAACAGATCTAACTTCCTTTTTAGTTTTCGGTCTCTTTAAATCCCTTATTGCTCGTATTTTCTCTTCATCAGGTGCATGCGTTTCACCCCCCAATTACATGACCTAAAAACGTACAAGGAGAGGGCCAACCTTGTTCATCACAGATTTTGATTATTTTAATATATGTTGTAGGGTAGAGATCCCTTAGTCTCAGGTTCAACGGATTTTATCCAACGCTCCTTAGTTCTTGAGAAACCAGGGGGTCTAATAGTAGTACACAACTTAAATAATTACTTTGTAACCAAAAGGATAGGTTGGTCGTAGCTCAGTTGGTACGGCGTTTGCTTGTTGATCTGCGGGCCCGGGTTCGGAACCCGGACGCACAACATTTGTTTCTCTCATTTTTTGTTTTAGAAATATACTTGTAAGTATAACTTAATAATCTCATTGTCAATTAAAATTTATAATATTGTATATCAATTATAATTTTAACCTATTTAATTTTTTACTTTTAACTAAATAGTTGTATAAAACATCTTAAAACTGTTATTTTTTATTTTAAATCACTTTTAAAATGTATTTCATATATTCTTTATCGATGCAATGATATTGAGCAATTGTGTCAATTCGTGATTTTAAAGAAACATCATTTACGCATTGCTTTAACAAAGGAAGTCAATGCGATAATATTATTATTGTGTTTTTAAAATAACAAGCATAATTATATTAAAAATTAGCATCAGAATTAAATTACAACCGATTTTTTGCATATTAAACATTTTTAAATTTGTAATACGTATGCTTGCGTTTTCAATTATTTTGCTTTCCCCTTTATCTTATTTCTGCTTTTATTTTATTTGAATATTCTTTTATTTTATCATAACTAGATGGCGCCACAACAAGTTTTGTTATGATTTTGTAATTTTTATCATTCAATAATAGATCCAATTTCTTTTAAACCTGTTTAAAGGATGAGAAATAATACTTTAAAAATAAAAAATGATAAATTTAAGTTTGTTAACATTATAATTAATGTATGATATTAAAATTTTTGATTTAAATTATTAAATTATAATTACAAGTATATTTCTAAAACAAAAAATGAGAAAAACAAATGTTGCGCGTTCGGTTTCCGAACCCGGGCCCGTAGATCAGCAAGCAAACGTCGTACCAACTGAGCTACGACCAACCTATCCTTTTTGTTACAAAGTAATTATTTAAGTTGTGTACTACTATTAGACCCCCTGGTTTCTCAAGAACTAAGGAGCGTTGGATAAAATCCGTTCAACCTGAGACTAAGGGGTCTCTACCCTACAACATATATTAAAATAATCAAAATCTGTGATGAACAAGGTTGGCCCTCTCCTTGTTAGTCAACTTCTCTCCAAATTTACACTTATCCAGTCTAACCGTAAAATTTCCATTTTTAAGTCCTTCTATGACTGCCCTAACATGCTCACAATGCTCTTCCCAAGTGTCGGAGGAAATAATGACATCAATATGCTTCTGCATACATCCGATGAACTTGAATAACCTCATTCATATCCTTTTAAAAAGTATCAGCCGCCCCTGATAAACCTAAAGGCATAGTTCGCCACTGATATGTTCCATTATGGGTTGTAAATGCTGTCAAATGTTTACATTTCTCAGTCATTTGAATCTGCCAATAACCACTGAATAAATCAATGGAAGATAAATATTTAGCTTCCCCCGCAGTATACATTATTTCTTGCGAATCTTTCATAGGAAATGTTGGAACTTGTGTTACTGAATTTAAAGTTCTATATAATCTATACAAAGTCTAACAGTTGCGTCTTTTTTCTACACGCATACAATTCGATGACTAATTTCTGCATTTGACACTTCAATTAGATTTAATTCTAATAACTCCTGGTTCTGTCTATCCACTTCCTCTTTATAGGCAAAAGTTGCACTATATAATTTTGGCTTTTTCCTTACCACACCCGATTTCAAATCAATGCGGTGCTCCCCTACTTCCGCTGGTCGCACAAGACCCATAAATACCTCTTTATTTTCCCTCAAAATGAATTTTATGTCCCTGACTTGACTATCAGGTAACCTTTTTATTTCAAACCTTTCTATGTCCCGTTCTACTTCTTTTTCACGGTTTAAAATAGGAATTTCCCCAATTTCTCCAAATTCTTCATCACCTTCAAAAACAATATTGAACATATTACACTTGTCAATAAATTCCCCTTTATTTTGATACACATACATTTTGCTACCATCCACCAACTCAACTAAGACTATCACTCACTTTCACTTTTCTAGATAATTGACATTCTAGACATGATTTATAGAATTTTTTTTAGCTTCTTTAGCCATACCTTCCCAGTAAAAATATTGCCTAATCCTCTCAAAGATTTTCTTTGCCGCGTGATGCTCTCCCCCATTAGAAACATGCGCCGACTTTAAGATACCTTCTCTTTTCACTTTAGGCACTACTAATTGAGCTAAAGCTTCTCCTACAAATTTCTCTTTATGATACAATAAAGCATTTTTAATACAATACCAACCTTTATCAATTTTACCTAATTCCAAGGCTCTCTCTAAATCTTTACACTCCAATTGGAATTTCTTAAATATATCTGAATGACTAATGGTAACTTTACTATCATCATTTCCCTCTACTTTCGTCTTTTCGTCATCCTGACTTTGTAAATTAACAGATTTCGTTTCTATTGCGTAAATATTACAATTATCGCTACTCATACCTCCATTTTTACTCGAGTTATCAATACTGATTTCCTTACTTTCTAATTCTCCGGATTCTAACAATGACTCCTCGCGATTTAACGCTGACAACTCATTAATCACTTCGGGATGTAAAATTACTTGCTCATTAATATTATCGGTTACCGCGCAAAGTACTTCCTAAGGAATTACATTAGTTTGTCCGAATTTCGGAATAGCTATTGGTAATTTAAACAACGGTGATTTAACTGCTTCACCAAATAGTCCTTGTAAATAAATACTACCAGCTCCTTTTAATTTCTCTTCCGGTACCAAATCTTTATGAACGACACTTATTTCACATCCAGAATTAACCAACCCTTACGCTTTCTGTCCATTTACACTAGCTTCAGTTTTCTCGAGTTTATTTAATTTCTCACCAATAACATTAGTTCTCTGTTTGGCCTTTGCAGATATCCTCGCCACAGCAGCTCCTTTAGGTAACTCTTTGTTTCCTTTCACGACGATCTTATTTACACCCGCTTTCTGTTCTCGCCCTTTACTATCTAGAATTAATATTTCCCTCATTACTCCCTTTATTACAAAAACGTTCGTAATGACCTCTTACACCACATTTGAAGCATCTAGGACTATATCTCTTAAACTCAGTTTTTCTATCCGAAAAAGAATCTCATTACTCACGTTTTGCCTCGAATTACCACTAAATTTACTATCCTCGTTCGGTCTCACTCTTTCACTGTTTGCATATCTATCTTTATACTTAAACTTTTATACGTAACCGCATAAGATTTGTGCTTAGCGTCAAAATAATTGTCACATTCTTTAGCAATTTTAGAAACTTCTAACCAATTACTCTACTGAGTTAACCCAATATACGACGTGGTTTCCTCATCTAACGTATTTAACTACTTATCAGTAATTATTAACAGATTAACCTTTTCATACGAGCCCGCACCCCTAATCTTACAGTAATTTTCCCACGTTGCTATTAAACGCGATATAAATAACACATGAGTTTCATTTTGGTTTCTTCTAGCCTTCTTAAAATTTTCGAAACACGCCTTCGGTGTCGGCTCGTGTTCCCTTAGAACTTATTCCTTTAATTCCTCATAACTCTCAATTTGTTCCCTAGTGGTATAAATTAACAAAATATCTCCCTTATCTCCCAACATATTTAATAGAATTTCAACCTGCTGGTTTTCCGGTACATTTTTAGTTTTGAATGCCCTTTCTAAACTGTTAAAAAACAAATTCCATCCCTCGGTCCCTTCCAGTACTTTGATAGACACAGTTTTAACACTTTTGATCAATTTTCCTATGCTACATTCATTATTAGGTTTCCTAGCCCCATTAGAGTTATTTGCCGAACCTTGAATTTTTAGCCCCTCCATTTCTAATTCATGTTCCATCCTCAACTTTTCATCCCTTTCTTCTCTTTCTAACTTTTCGTGATCTATCTTTTCCTGTTTTTCTAAATTTTCTCGTTCTAATCGTTCCAAAACAATAGTGTTAGAAAATTCCATAACAAACCCCTCTTCATAGTCATTGCCTTCCATTATCTTTTTCCTAAGCTGAATTCTGGTATCATCTTCGTGAATTCAACTCCCAATTCTTCGGATATCATATGAAGATCCGCCTTTTTAATTTTAGTATAAAAAATCCACACCTTCTACCGATTACTATTACTACTCTACGATAATATTTAAAATTATTAAATTAATATTTCTTAAATTTCTACCTTAGTGCAGTTACCTCCACTTATTACTAATTAATACATTTCAAATAATCGATATATATTATTTCTAATTTAAGATACAGTATAACATAATTTTCCTTAAACACTGCTATCACACAATTTACGTCCAATAAAAAAGTAAAATAATTTCAATTCCTTACTATGCAATACAGATTTCAATTTATACAATTAAACAATTACATACAATTTACATAATAATACTGATACGTTGCAAATTGAATAAAGGTATTGATGCCAATCACTAATTAGAAATATCCACATAAAGAAAACTTGCATAAAATACACATATAAATTCCTAAAATTATCCTCAATAAAATATTTCCAAATTCAATACCTGTTCTCACACTTAAAACAAATATAATCACAACCCTCTTTTTTTTTCTCTGTGAGCCCCTTTTTTTTTTCTATGTGGGTCTTTTTTTCGAAATTTATTTCCAGCCAATTAAAATTCTAAGCAAATGTGCCTTGCTCGTTTGTTATCAACTCTTCAAACTTAAAACAGTTTTGCTCAATTTAAATATTATTTAATAATAATTTAAACTTAATAGTTGGAAAAAATAATTGAATTTACTTAACACCATGCATTCATTTTATTCCCTACCATTATCAGTTTAAAAAAATTAGAAAATCAATTTTAGTACAAAGCTATTATAACCCTTTCTTCAAACAATAGTAAATATGGGTTTTAATGTCTCATACCTATCGCAACACAAATATTTGATTGCATTTAAATAATCAAAATTCACACATAATTTATGTTAAATTACCATTAATTACACAAAAAACACATTTTGTTCAAGAATGTCAGCAGAAAAGAATGATCAAAACACCTTATCTTATACTTTATCTGGTGCGGTACTCCGCGGCTCACAAGTAGTTCCACGAGGAACTCAATATTCCACACTTTAGACTCATTTTGATGAAATAAATATTCAACACTCGGGCTGTAACACACTGTAATTTGATTCACTATAAACGACATTAGGACACAAACACTAGTTCGATTCACTGTAACGACGACAGGGCACAAACACTACTTCGATTCACTGTAACGATGATAGGGCAGAGACACTTTAGTTCGGTTCACGGTCACGACGATAAGGCACACACACTCTGTACTGCCATTCTACGCTCAGTTGTTAACACTCTAAACTTCCACTCGACGATCCGGAATTACCACGCTAAAATTCAACTGGGTGCTCCGACACTAACACACTGTAACACGGCTCGCTGGTCACTGGTCTCAGGCAATTCGATCCTACGTCTGAAACCAATTTGTCGGGTTTCCTTTAAGTCCACACAACTTTAAAGAAATCCTTTACTTTTTATATGCTGCCACCACCGATATGATTACGTGATATCGGTCACGGTATGAGAGGATTGTAGGAACTCTCTCTCTCTAAACAACCAACTAAAAGACCAACTCTTTCAATTAAACATAATTAACAGTTTATTTACACACTATTTACAAATCACAAAACACTATTTACACTTTAGAACTCGGATATGAGTGACCCGGTTCAGCATTAAATTAAATACAGTAAATACTTGCTGTGTACTGTTAAACTACTTTACATTCATCTCACCCTACGCTAGTTAAATTGTATTTATCAGAGAACACGATTAATCTCCAAACCCATTAGCTCTATACTCCAAGAGCTTCACTACCTAATCAAGCTCTCTCTACGAGCTACTGTGGATCAAACTCACACGTTGGGTTCCAGGCATCAACTCTCCTCTGCGATAAAACGACCACCCACTTTCAGATATATGCCTTAGCTGACTCTCTCAGCTATCTCACTCCTCTCCCAAAAACATAAACGGGGTTTTCCTTCTGCCATCGGGGTCCCCTTCCCTTCCTCTAATTCATCGAACCTCCCCTGTCACCTTCCGTGACGTCCTTTATTTCCCTATCTGGTGAAATCCTTTTGTCTGCCCTATCTCAGGTAGGCACTTGAATAGCAGGGACCCCACTCTATTCATAAACTACATTCCTTCACCTACTCTGTATAACTCACTAGTTCGGATTAAATTTCAGATAAGAAAAGAGTGTTACTTTAAAATTCCTAGTACACAGACAATATACAAGCAAGAAAATAATATATAAGCATAGTTCTAATAGTATCTCAGAAATTGACAACATGCTTCAATTGACACATTGTTTGTTGATTCAGAATTTTATTAATAAAATCGTTTATTAGGTGATTCTGGAGCATTATGATTATTTGAGTATCGCAATAACGAATACAGTTTTGAATGCGATATTAGTTTAGTTAAATTTTTCAACTTTAAGGAAACATTTTTAATATTTTTACGGCACTTACTTCATCTGCAATTTTTTTTATTCAATTCTGTAGGAAATATACATATTTTTTAACAATATAATATCAAAATGGATTTTCCTTAATTTATCTGAACTTACAACTTTCTAAACTTATCTTCAATGAATTATACACTACTAGGCATACTTTTCTGATTTTTAATATCTTGCTTATAAAAGGAATTAGTCATCGAAAATAATCATTTTCTAGAAATTGCAATTATATACTAATTTAAAATGTAGACAAATTTAACAAATTAGAAAGAAATATTTGTTTTTTTAAATATCTAAATTTAGATAAACATTCTTTTATCCAGATTTATTTATTTTCTATAGACATTTTATAGTTATTACGCTTTTAAAAGAAAAACTTTCGTGCCATTGTATAAATAGCAACACATATATATCACAATCACCCAAATACTTCGTTTTTCTTCATATGTACAGTCGTGGAAAAAAAAAAGTAAACACCCCCTACTAACTCTTCAACAAATTATCGTAGAAGAAAGTTACTGGTACCGAACGATTGGAAATAAAGTCTACTTTTAAATGATGTTTATAACATTTGCTTAGGGGGGGCATCTACATATTAAAACGAACCATAACTTTGTTTTTTTTCAATAGCAGTACACAATGCTGACAGCATAAATAAACTCTATACCCTTCAATTAGTCGAAAAACAAATTTTTATGCAATTCGTACCATAAGCTTCTGAGAAATTAATTATTTTAAAACGAGCGTATTTTAAGGGCTGTATCCAAATTGAAGTTCGGTACTTGATTGTTAACCGAGAAAGCTCCCTTCTTGATCAAGGCACCCTAAGTAGTCAATTAAGCCTGTTAGATTACAGAATAGTATAAGAAATTTCAAAATATTTAGTCACTTCTATCATAGACGGCCCTTAAACCATCATTTTTCCGTTTTTTAAGCATAATTTGAAAACTACTTTGAAGAAAAATGTGAAATTTTGGATTTCCATAAAGCAGGACTTAATAAATCTGAGTTCATCAAACAAATTGCAGGTTGCAATTCACAATTTTTTTAAATATTAATTTCATAATTAATAATTCATATCATAAAATTATAAAAATTGCAAATTCAACGTATTTATGTTTGGGTATATTAGTATTATTGCTACACAAAAAATTAAAACATTAGGATCATAATTTCAGAAGTTATAAATAAAAATATGAAAAAGTAATTTAACATCAGAACATCAAATTTGAATGTTTATAATTCAAAAAAATATCATTCAAATGATTTGAAATTTGGTGTCTAGGCATAGTTTGAAACAAAGATTTGAAATATCTCGTTAAAATTGGGTATTGCTATGCTGTAGACCATGATCTGTAGCGAAAAATATTTTAAACAACTATTGCATTTTTAAGATAATCACCTTTTTGGAAATCCAGGTTCATGAGTCCTTGAATAATTAAAGACAGGCACAAAATAATAACTCGGCAAATTTGAAGACAGGATGAGTTTATTGGATATGGACATGAAATATCCAAATGCCAGAGAGGGACACTTTCAGTTAGCTGTTGACAGTACGATGTATAGAGAAGGAATGATTAATTTGTCAGAAATTGTTGCCAATGTGTCGAGCCAAAATCTTGGTACCCTGGACCATTATAACCGAAAAAATTTATCACTTAATGGAACCATGAATTAAAAAGTGGCCAAAAGGACCGTTGATTGGCGTTTAAACATTTCAACGTACAAATACGAATGCCAAAGCTAAATGATGGGAAATATGCATTTAGAAGCAGCATCGGAGATGCAGGGCGCCGATTTTAATATAAACAGAGTATAATATTTGCGGCCGAAAAGACAGTTGTATTGACTATCAAACTGAAAATTAACACTGAGTGTATAAATAACTGCTACAATTGGAACATATGGCCAAAGAATATCTTTTTTATATATTCATTAACCGAAGGAAAATATGCTCGAACAGTTAATGATTTCAGGATGAGAAACAGATTTGTTTTTGATTTATTTTATTAACGGCTTTGGCTGAACTTGGGAGAGTTAAGTAACTGAAAAATAAAGCGTTAGAGAAGAAGAAAGAGATATATTCTTTTTAGAAAGGAAAGGAAGTTTTTATTCAATTTATAATTATGAAAGGAGAAATTAAATTTCAAAATGGAGAATTTAATTTAAAAAAAGAAGATAAATAAATATATGTGATGATATGTTATATTCAACATCACAATTGCCATTGAAAAAAATGAAGTTTGGCTTCGTTTTAATATGTAGATGACCCCTAAGAAAATTTTATATACGTCATTTAAAAGTAGACTTTATTTCCAATCGTTCGGTACCAGTAACTTTCTTCTACGATAATTTGTTGAAGAGTTAGTAGGGGGTGTTTACTTTTTTTTCCCCACGACTGTGCATGTCAGTTTTACAATTTTACATTTCCCTAAAGGCAGCTTGAAAACTTGCAGCGCCTGCATTTCGCTATGTTTAAACTTTACAATGTAAAATCTGTCTTCCAAGGGGACCACCAAACATGGTGCTCACAGATTTTGATGAATTTAACCCTAGAACTACCGGAAATTTTACTCAAGTTTTATAAAAACATTCTACACCAGAATTTTTACTTAAAACTATTTAATTTGTTTATTTAACTTATTATTGTCTGATTTATACATTTAGTTTGTTTTGAAGAAATTTTCTGGTTTGAATAGATATTTTGAATATACATGTCGGGTCCATTGGACCGTTCTGGTAGACAGAGGGTTAAGATATGTTGTAGTATCTTTATCCTTAATTATTCCTGCTAAGGAATTTCTTCAAATGGGCGATAGATTTTGAGAAATTATGGGTCAGAGTTCAGCCCTTTAGTTTGAAAGTTTCAACGAGTCGTCCGCGGAGTTGACACAGAGTGCTCACGTGCCAATCGGACGGCCAGGGCTCGATGCTACCTCTTGACTTTTTTTAATTAATTTTATATTTTGACTCTTTACAATTTTTAAGTATTGCTGCAACTGTGAATTTTTTTATATTTTCCTAAAAAATATACAATTACGCTTACGACTTTTTTAACATGAAAATTTATATTTTATGTAAGTATCTCTACTGACGAAAATCCAAACTACTTTATGTCTAGATTTTTTTTAAATTACTATTTACCTTTATATATTTTTATATTTTAAGCAAAGTTTAGAAATAATGCATTATATATATTTATTTACTTTATGTAATTTTAAATGAAAATTTGTTATTTCGCGTAAATTATAAATGATAATTTTAATGTCAAATGTCCAAATGTGTTTATCTCTAGATGAATAAAAATGGACAAATTATCTTTCAAAATATTTTTCATTCTAACAAATAATGATAATAAATCAAAAATTGTCAACTGGGAATGTAAAAATCGTCTGCGGATCTCACATAAGTCATAACTTATGAAACATTTATTTTAAAAAATCGTCAGCTAAACTTTCATAATAAAATCTAAATAATCAATTTTTTTAACTGATATATTTTATCTTATTTTGAAAACAAGTACTAGGTAAGAAATAATGCTCTATATAGGAAACTGTTTCGTATGAATATTCCGTTTTGAATATTTTTACGATATATTTCACCCGATTAATTTTATATTGTCTAAACTAAAATATAAATGTCAGCACGCAGTATACATTTATTTTAAAAAATCATCAACTAAACTTTCATAATAAAAGCTAAATAATCAATTTTTTTTAAATGATATATTCTATCTTCTTTTGAAGATAACCCTACGAGGTAAAAAATTATGCTGTATATAGGAAAATTTTCCGTATAAATATTCCGTTTTGAATATTTTTACAATATATGTCACCCGATTAATTGTATATTTACTAAACTTAAATATAAATGTCAGTAATATAAAAAAATTTATATTTTATCATTTAACATATTTTAATATATTTCAAACAAACCAAATATTAAAAATATATTTGTTTTGTTATTTTTTTTTCTAATAAAATACTATGCATTATATGAGACTTTTATATAAAATGTAAAAAAATATAAATAATATTTATTTTATGAAAAGAAACTTTCTGCACAAATTAAACACAAATAAATTTGTAATTCTGCCAACAGAACCTGAATCTGCCAACAGAAAAATTAGTTTAAAAATTAGCGAAAAAATAGTTGTTTCCACGAAAAATCAAAATTGTAAATGGATTTTTTAGGAAAATATCAAAATTTCAAAGTTGTAGAAATTCGTAACTTTGATTAAAATTTATAAAGTGTCAAAAGTATGAAATTGTTTAAAAAATAAAAATTCCTGAGCCAGCATCGACCTCGGGCGCTCCGGCTTGCGGGCAAGAACTCTGTCATCACGTTACGCAATACTTGTAGAAAACTGCAAACTAATGAGCATTTGAATCGTATTCTGAAATTTGTCCTCAAATTTCTCAAAATCTAAGGCCCATTTGAAGAAATCTATTCACCAGAGTAATTAGGGATAAAAACTCAACAATATACATTAAATAAATCAAAAGCTGTGAGCACCATGTTTGGTGATCCCTTTGTTAGTTTATTTTCCCTTTATTTCAGCATCCGTTTATGTTTTCACCGTAATGATGTTTTCTAAAGAAATTAAGAAGATTAAATGTTGTTTATAATATAAAATTTTATGCGAGTTGAGTGAGTTTCTTCTTACAATTTTACATTTAATATGAATTGAAGAAACTTTTCTGAAATATTGCTTTTATTATATCTGAATCGAAACACACACTTTTGAACAAAGGTTCTCAAAAAATTACTTGTTAATGACAGGTTTTTTGTATTGTACCTTTTAAATATTTGGCCAATTAAGAGGAGTTTGTCCAAGTCGGGACCCAATTTGGCTCATACTAACACACATTTTTCGATTCAACATAAAAAAAGTTCCGCATAATTTGGAGTGAAATTGTAACGGTTACAAGAGTAGTACTATAGCTCTAATAAACTGCCACAACATTTGCAATTTAAATAATATAAATATTTTTAACAGTATATAATATATACACAGAAGTAACAGAAAAATTACCACTCTTTCTTAGAATATAAATTTTGGAAAATACATAAACTAAATTTTCATATCACCTTTATTCTGTAAACCTAAAACAATGAACTGATCAAATGTTTTATAATTTTTTTATTAAAAATTTATCACGATAATTGCTTAAAATTGAAACAAGAAATAAAAAGTTTAATTTTTAATAAAAAAGAATTATAAAACATTTGAAAAGTTCAATATTTTAGGTTTACAGAATAAAGGTGATATTTAGATTCAATTCGATATAAAATTTTACTTTATGTTATGTATTTTTCAAATTTTGTATTGAAAGAAAGAGAGGTTTTTCTAAGTTTATAAATTTTCTTTTACTTTTATGTATATATTATATATTGTTAAAAAATATATATTATTGAAATTGCAAATTTTGTGGCACTTTTTTAGGTCTGGGGTATTGTTCTTGCTACTGTAACAATTTCATTCCAAAACATGCAAAACTTATTTATGTTTAATAGGAAAAAGGTGGTATTATGGGCAAAATATTTACCGAAAGGTACTAATTCCCCCTAACTTCAAGTAAACTTTAATTATTTAAAATTTGGAAGTCATGCTACGGATAATACGTTAATTTTGATTAGTAATTTAGTGATTTTTCACAATAATTTAAAATATTAAATATTTGCAATTTTCTTAGAATTCTAAAGAGTTTCAGCATGTATGAAAATATATCTTCCATAAAACATACACTGGTACAAATATTTTTTTTTTATTGTTATACCTATTTTATAAAAAGGATTAGTCAACTAAATATAAAATTATTTTTGAAGAAAGTGCAGTTATATAAATGAAAATGCAGACATGTTCAACTAATTACTAAGATATATTTTTTCTATAAAAACAGCTAAGTTTAAATAAATATTTATTTTATCTGGATTTATTTATTTTCTGTAAAAATTTCAGCTGAATATAATGCTAGTTTTATCCATATTAATTATATGCAATAGCAGCTTATACAATCATTAACTGCATACACATAACTTGTGAACAATGAATTATTTTTTTCTTACCAATACGTTTATTTTCCATATGTGCTAAGGGCTTCAGCGACCGTTGAATTATTCAAGAGATGAAACCGAAGTTTTCTTCTAGAAAAATATTTACGAAAAGTACACTTTAACATTTTTAACGACTAATAAAGCATAATTAAATTATCGAGGGTATCAAATATGTTTATTTACTTAAAGCATACAAAGTTGTGTAACTGAATAAAAAGATATCAACAGCTGAACATTTTTGTAATTGGAACTATATGTCAAACGATTTAGAAATTAGCCATTGACGCCGTTGAGAGTAGACAGCCTGTAGAATTATGACTATGCACTTGATAGAATCTAGATGCTAAAACCTATTTTCATTTGAATATAAATCGTGAAATATTTCAAATTATAGTTAAACATTTTACTTTTCAGTTTAAAGAATTTGTAACATTTTGTGAAACTGCATAAAATAATAGTATATAGCTAAAATGAATTTGAAAAATTTTCAATAACTTGCTATTCAAATATTTTTTTTTTCATTTTGGTTAAGATAAATTTTTTTCTTAATATCTTCTTTCTAGCAATGGAAATATTCTGACAGTTTCAGAAAAAACGATTCAGAAAATTCGAGAAACGCATTTGAATTTTTATAACAAATGTTAACACATTGAGTGCCACGATGACTGACACTGAAAAATTTACAATGATTTAAGTAATTTTTTAGAAAGTATAATTCTGTAATAAATAAAATGTAAGTAAATTTTAAATAAACTTTCAGTAATTACTTAAAACATATATTTTTAGTTTATATAATATTTTAGACCGTCAGTTATCGGAAAATGACGCGTTCTAAACGGAAAGTTCAGTGTCAGTCATCGGTGACTGACGTGGTGCTCAACGTGTTAAGACTTCATGCAACAACAACAATTTGTGTAAATGGAATAATGCACATTATATAATTAGATTATTCTTTTAAGTAATCTCAACAACAGGCTCTATGCTTTCTCAGTCCAATATTTTTTAGAATATGGAAAACAAATTTATAGATTTGTTTACTTGTCCTAAATTTGTGTAAAAAAAAAAAAAAAAATCATTTTTGAGAAGTAAGAAAATAAATCGTACATCTGAAAAATAAAATATACTTAAAAAATATAGTAACCAACTTAAAAAAACGCACTAAAAATAATTAAATAATTCATGAAAGTTCTTTAATGACGAAACGTTATTCAATAATCAGACATCATGAATCGGCATAAAAAAGTTAAATTTAATTTATAGAATTTAATATTCACCAAACATGGATCTTTGACAGAATATTTTTTACAAGAGATTAATTTACATATTTATGATTTAATTCACGAATATATACATATAAAAAGTAATCAATTACTTTTTGAAGTTGGTGCCAAACAATCAGTAATATTGTATAATAAAATTGTGACTAATACCAAGAATAAAGGTATGATGGTAAATATTATACTAAGTGAAAAAAAAAAATGCTTTATTTCTACGCCGAATTATTTGTTTAATCATTATCGATTGTGATTGTTTGGAACCAGCTTCCAAAAGTAATTGATTACTTTTTATATGTATATATTCGTAAATTAAATCATAAATATGTAAATTAATCTCTTGTAAAAAATATTCTCTGGAAAATCCATGTTTGATGGATATTAAATTCTATAAATTAAATTTAACTTTATGATGTCCGATGTGTGATTATTGAACAACGTTTTGTCATTAGAGAACTTTAAAGAATTATTTAATTATTTTTAGTGCGTTTTTTTAAGTCGGTTAATATTTTTTTTGAAAAGTATATTTTATTTCCTACTTTTTAGTTATTCATGCTGTAATACATAATTAACCTGATTTCAACATCTGCTGAATAAATAAATAATTTGGCATTGGAATTATATTTACAATAAGGGATTTGGTCTATACGCTGTAATAATACGATGTTTAAATTAAATTTGAAAATATACCGCATACGTCGCTGCAATCTTCTCTTTGGATTTCAGCATCGTTGTACATTTAAAGGACAGAAATTTTTAGTACTGTTTTTATAGTAGATTTCTACACTATTTATTCTAGGTGCTGTACCGTAAGTCGTCACTTTCACAGCGAATCCCTACATGAACCAAATCTGGGACGAGATCCAGATAGTTTGTTCTCTGTCAGAGAAACGAGATTGACCAATTAGAAGCCTGCATTTTTTCAACCAGCGAAAAGTTCGCAAAAATGCAGGTTTAATTGGTCAATATCGTTTCGCTAACAGCGAAAAATCTATCTGGGTCTCGGCCCTAAAATCATTCTTATAACCGAATCTGAATCTAAAGACAGTGTCACTACACATGGAAACACACTTTACGGTGCACTGACATTTGGGGGCATTTTTTGTCAAAGGCACAGTAACAATCCTCATCCGCAGGCACTTATGCTGAGATATATCACGGAATTTTATTGGTGGATTTTCAGATTTTCGATACCTACTTCCGATGTCGGGTGGTATTGATGTGGGCCATCCAGTTTGGTGGATGCAAGAACTTGTTCAGTCAAGATTTCGTACTTTGGAAAGATCTCGCACTATGAAAAATTACAACATCAAGCAAGCATTAAAGTACAGCGTCTAGAATACCTAGTGTGGAAATATGCTATCTAAACAACGCTAAAAATTTGTATCCCTTAAATGTGCGACGAGGCTGATAAAATCCCAAGTGTCGATCGCAGCGACATCTGCGAGATTTTCGTATTACATTGTATAGACTAGCAATATCTTACAGTTGTAGAAGATATCCTACAGATGTCGCTGCGATCTTTATATTTCAGCAGCATCGTTTCACATTTAAGGGATACAATATTTTATCACTTTTTTAAGTATTACAGGGATAGCCGATTTCCACACTATATATTCTAGGCGCTATAATTAAAGTCCAAATCGATACCTACGGACATCGGTAGTGGATGTTGAAAAGCAGATAATCTATCTGAAACGTGCCCTTACACATCATAGCAAGACTAAGTTATTTCATGTGTCAGTGCAGAGCAAAATGACTCCATATGTGCAGTGCATAGTAAAGTCATTTCCTGTGTGTAGTCAAAAATATTCCCCCTGCAGTAAAAAGAAAAAAAAACTAAAAAGATAAATATTAGCAAAAACCGCGCCATGATTCAGTAAATAAACTGAAGACATCTAACTTCAATAAAAGGATTAATGGCATCGGAAATGAATGGTAAGGTTTGGATGTTGAGTCCGAATCTGATAACCTGAAAATGACTTCCCGTATGTGGGAATGGCAACATTCGATGCTCAGATTGTGATCTGACATACTTTTGTCCAAACTATAGCAATCCTGCTAAAAATATGATGTTAAAAATATCGTGAAAAATTACCTCTGTTTTTAAAGGCTATCTATTTTCTGACCAATGAGAACGCTCCATAGGTGTTTATGCAGCGTTCTCATTGGTCAGAAAATAGATAGCCTTTGAAAACAGAGGTAATTTTTCACGATATTTTTAACAGTATGGGCATTTTCTATTCCAGAACATGGCGATGGTTGCCTAAACGAATTCGATCATACGAATGAGTTGATTTATCAAGATTGAAGGTGCTGGCAGGCTCACCAAGATGCTTCGTGAGGACAAATAAAACGAATTTTGATGATGAAAAAATCTAAACGAAAATCCCTTCGTGATGACGAAAAAAAACCCTAAAAACAATTGTTTTTGTCTAGATTCATCTCCACCAATCAAATATCTCCGCATGACACCCCTTTCGTATCGAGGTATCCTATCTGGAGAAAATATGAAATGATTCTGATATCTAATCCGATAACCGAATCTGAATCTAAAGACTATGCCGCTACACATTCCAAGGCACTCAGCTGTGTAGTGTCATATGGAGGCACTGCGTGCCTTCAGGCTCCTTCATACACCGACACCCCAGCTAGAGAATGTTTGCACTTTTTTTGCAAAATAGTATAGATTGTACACAATTTGTGCATAAAAAATGACTATTTTTGAACACTTCGAAAAGTATGCACCTTTTGTGCAAACTGTCTGTATTTTTTATACATACAAAAAAGTGTATATCTTATGTTGTCAAAAACTGTGCACATTTTTTGCATAAAATAAATTAATATTCCGTGTTCGCGAAAAGTGTGCATTTTTTATGCAAAAAAAAAAAAAAAAAAAAAAAAAAAAACTGTAGATTCCAATTTTCCAAAAATTATATATTTTTTATGGATGTAAAAATTAGTACTTTTATTTTAAATAGTATATTTACCCCCCCCCCCCGAAAAAAAAACGAAAATTCTCAATTCCATTTTAATTTTAAGGTAAACGAAATAAATACATTTTACTATGTTTTTCAAAATAAGAAAAAAACAAATTTTAATTATTTAAATTTCAAAATCCAGGAAGAGGCAATGGGGCTCCTCCCCCCCCCTCTTTCTTTAACGGAAATTTCCTGAGTTCCCCCTTTATTTTAAGTCGCTTGAAAAAAATAAATTTTATTATGTTTTTCAAAATAAGCAAAAAAGAATTTTAATTAATTAAATTTTAAAATCTGCGGTACGGATAATGGTTCACCTAAACCCTCTAACTTTACAGAAAAATATTTAATTCCTCTTTTATGTTAAGTTACTCGAAAAGAGAAAATTTTACTGTGTTTTTCAAAATCATTGAAAATAAAATTTAGAAATAATTTAGATTAAATCAAATTCGAGGGAGGGGCAATGGCTCTCATATGACCACTTCTACCAAAGTAAAAGTTCTTAGTTCTTTTTTAATGTACTCGAAATAAATAATTTTGCTGTGCATTTCAAAATTGGTGAAAAAGACATTTTAATTAAATAAGTTTCAAAATCCAGGGAGGGGCAAAATGGACCTCTCCTCCCCCCCCCCTCCTTAACAGAAATTCCACAGTTCCACTTTTATTTTAAGTTACTTGAAAGAATAAATTTTACTTTTTTTTTTTTTTCAAAATCGGAGAAAAATAAAATTTAGTTAGTTAAATTTTTAAATCGAGGGAGGGGAAATGGCCCTCCTAAGCCCCCTTCCCCCAAAGGAAAATTCTTAGTTTATCTTTATTTTAAGTTACACGTAAATAATAAATTTGTCTCTGTATTTCAAAATAGGAAAAAAATAAATTTTAATTAATCAAATTTTAAAATGCAGGGAGGGCAATGGCCCTCCCATGCCCTATCAGAAAATTCCTTACTTCCTCTTTTATTTTAAATTCTTCGAAAAGAATACATTTTATGAAGTTTTCAAAATTATCAAAAAGAAATTTAGCTAGTTAAATTTTAAAATCGAGGGAAGGGCAGTGGACTCCCCCCCCCCCCCCCCCACACACACTCACGCAAACTCTCTTCTTTTTGATGATTACTAAATGCATCCCTTATCATCGATCAAACATAAATTCCAGTTATTATGAAAATTACTTCTGCTTTCAAAAATCAAATGAAAAACGTTTATTTCTTATTAATTTCTTTCAAATTTCTATTTAAACATTTGGGCAGAGATCCAGATACATTTTTCGATATTAGCCAAACGAGATTGATCAATCAGAAGGCTGCATATTTGCAAACAATGAAAAGGTCGCAAAAATACAGGCTTCTGATTAGTGGATCTCGTTTCGCTAACAGCGAAAATCTATCTCGATCACGGCCTTGATTTTTATTTTCGCATGTGTAGCTGCAATTCAACTCAACACTCCTTTCCTTGTGTTTACATGCATCGAGCTGTGTGGCCGGCGTGGCGGGCGTTTTTAGTAGCGATAGCGAAATTTGTAAGAAATAAGAGTAAAACTTACTAGAATATATAAAAGATATCTGTTGCTCAGAATATGAGCTCAACTGGATCGAAACTTCGGACTTCAAAAAGCCTAATACTAGGAAAAAGGGATTGATATCTTCTAAAAATGAAAGTGAAGAAAATGCAATGGATTCAAATGCCCTCACTGAGAATAATGGAGAAATGAACGACAGCAAGATGGAGGATGACACCGTAGCAAACGGCGTATCTTCAGTTCAGGAAAACAACGTTTATTATTTGGATATCTCACCAAAGGAAATAATACAAGCAGGGCCCGCTTAACACTTGGAAGTAGGGGAAGCCCGACGTCACACAGGGCCCCCTATTACTCTACAAATTGCTTTTTTATTTACTAAATCCCTTTTTCGTATGCTTAAATAATTTGAAATTTTATCATCAAAGTTTAGAGTAAATAACACTTAATATTAAACTAAAACTAACTACCTATATATACATACTATGAAAAAGTATTTTATTATATTTTTAATTGTAAATAACCAATTTATTTTGTAAATGACAAATATGGAACTACAGTTGAGGATATTTGAACTTCAAAATATCTTGTGATTTACAAATTGCCACATAGTAAGAACAAAAAAAATTCAAAAGAAAAAAAATGCATTTTTTACCCTGATTGAGTTTCTTTTTTCTAATAATTAGTTTTGAAAAGTAAAATTGGGGGCCCTTTCGTATCTCAGTGGGTAAGCACGGGCTTCATGGGCCTATTCCGTAAACAGGGCCTGAATACAAGTGTTGCAGAGTGATATGTACGAGGAAATTAAAATCGGTACTTTTTGGTTAGCCGGGTGCTAGTATTATGTATACATGTATATATACATATATGTGTATATATACAATATATGTATATACATACATGTGTATATATGTAATATATGTATACATACATGTGTATATACATATATTTATGTGTACATAACACTGGCGCCCGGCTAACTGAAAAGTACCCTATAATCTTTTTGGAAGCAAATGGGGCTCTCCCAAGCATACACCCGCGTCGTCTAAAGAATGGAATTCAAGAAATTATTCAGTCATGACCAAATTAATGAGTTGAAACTAACCTGGCGAGGGAAACTTTTAGCAACGACAAGCTCTCTAGAAACAGCGCAACAAATCTTAGACATCCAAGAATTGGAAGAAATACCGGTATCACCTGTTCTCCAACAAGAAAGCATTACCACGTGGTTCATGCTGCATGGCATCCCCACAGATGTATCCTGTGAAGAAATAACGGCAGACCTGCAAGATGTTGGAATATATAGCTTGGAAACTCATCGATTTACTACGAAGATAGAAGGTCAGATAGTTCCTGCCAAAACTGTGTTGATAACTAAAATAGGTACCTACTTGCCTAAAGAAATTAACCCTTTGTATCACCGTGTTGCAGATCTGCAACATACCCAAAAAGTCAATGATATTTTGACAGTAAACATCAAAACACGATTTTGTTGAATGTTGTTATTCTACTACACTGCTAGTAGTATAATTATGTCATTAAATCCGCAACAGATGGCGAATATTTATTATTTTTCACGCCAAAGTTGCATTTATCGCTTGATCAGCTAAATGTGATTTTTGCTGAATTAAGCTTTGAAATAGTGGAGTTAAAAAAGTCTGCAGACAAGTATATTGTTTACAAAGGTAAGTTTAAATTCTTTATTTAAAGACCATTTTCGAGCTAAGAAATTTATAATATGTATAAAATAAGCGTAAACATTTGTTTGTTGCAGATCTGCAACAACGTGCCATGTCTTCTCTTGTAATGGTTGTTGATAATGTGCGGAAAAATCTCAAATTTCTTTGATTCATGGAAAAATAGTGAACTTCGATGAGTGAGTCGATCAAGAACAGGAAAAAAACGGGAATTTTGTTGAACGGATGTGGGAAAAAAAGTGAATTTTGTTGAATGGGTGTAGAAAATCGTGAATTTTGTCGATTATGAGTGGTAAAATCTCAAATTTCGTTGACTCATGGAAAAATAGCAAACTTCGTCGATCAGGTGCAGAAAAAAAAGGAAATTTTGTTGATCAGGTGTCGAAAAATAGCGAATTCTGTCAATTGGGTGTGAAAAAATAGCGAATTTCGCTGGTCGGGTATGAAAAGGTTGTGAAACTTGTCAATCTGGCGTAGAAAAATTGCGAATTTGTTTGATTGGGCATAGAAAAAGTGTGAATTTTGTCGATAATGTGCGGAAAAATCTCAAATTTCGTTGATTCACGGAAAAATAGCGAACTTCGTCGATCAGGCGCGGCAGAAAAGGGGAATATTGTTGAATGGATATAGAAAAAAAGGAAATTTTGTTGAACAGGTGTAGAAAATTATGAATATCAGGCACGGAAAAAAGGGAATTTTGTGTTTTATCAGGTGTAGAAAAATAGTAAATTTTGTCAGTCGGGTGTGAAAAAATGGCGAATTTTGTCAATTGGGTGCGGAAAAACTGGAATTTTATCGATTGGCTTTGAAAAAATTGTGAATTTGGTCGATCAGGTGTCTAAATATCGTAAAGTTTTTTTATAGGGCATGGAAATTTACAAAAATTGTCTTCAAAAGGTATACAGTAAATTAAACTTTGAATTGAAGTTAATTAAAAAAAAATATTATGTTCATGACATTGGGTGTCGAAAAATAGCGAATTCTGTCAATTGGGTGTGAAAAAATAGCGAATTTCGCTGGTCGGGTACGAAAAGATTGCTAAACTTGCCAATCCGGCATAGAAAAATCACGAATTTGTTTGATCGGGCATAGAAAAAGTGTGAATTTTGTCGATAATGTACGGAAAAATCTCAAATTTCGTTGATTCACGAAAAAATAGCAAACTTCTTCAATCAGGTGCGGGAAAAAAGGGGAATTTTGTTGATCATGTGTGTAAAAAAGGGAATTTTGTGGATTGGGTGTCGAAAAATAGTGAATTTTGTCAATAAGGTGTGAAAAAATAGCGAGTTTCACTGGTCGGGTATGAAAAGATAGCAAAATTTGTCAATCTGGCGTAGAAAAATCGCGAATTTGTTTGATCGGGCATAGAAAATGTGCAAGTTTTGTTGATAATGTGCGGAAAAATCTCAAATTTCGTTGTTTCACTGAAAAATAGTGAACTACGTTGATCATACGCAGGAAAAACGGGAATTTTGTTGAATGGATATAGAAAAAAAGGAAATTTTGTTGAACAGGTGTAGAAAATTATGAATATCAGGCACGGAAAAAAGGGAATTTTGTGTTTTATCAGGTGTAGAAAAATAGTAAATTTCGTCAGTCGGGTGTGAAAAAATGGCGAATTTTGTCAATTGGGTGCGGAAACATTGGAATTTTATCGATTGGATTTGAAAAAATTGTGAATTTGGTCGATCAGGTGTCTAAATATCGCAAAGTTTTTTTATAGGGCATGGAAATTTACAAAAATTGTCTTCAAAAGGTATACAGTAAATTAAACTTTGAATTGAAGTTAATTAAAAAAAAATATTATGTGTTCATGACATTGGGTGTCGAAAAATAGCGAATTCTGAGAATTGGGTGTGAAAAAATAGCGAATTTTGCTGGTCGGGTATGAAAAGATTGCTAAACTTGCCAATTCGGCATAGAAAAATCGCGAATTTGTTTGATCGGGCATAGAAAAATTGTGAATTTTGTCGATAATGTACGGAAAAATCTCAAATTTCGTTGATTCACGAAAAAATAGCAAACTTCTTCAATCAGGTGCGGGAAAAAAGGGGAATTTTGTTGATCATGTGTGTAAAAAAGGAAATTTTGTGGATTGGGTGTCGAAAAATAGTGAATTTTGTCAGTTGGGTGTGAAAAAATAGTGAATTTCGCTGGTCGGGTATGAAAAGATTGCGAAACTTGTCAATCCGGCATAGAAAAATTGCGAATTTGTTTGATCGGGCATAGAAAAAGTGTGAATTTTGTCGATAATGTGCGGAAAAATCGCAAATTTCATTAATACACGGAAAAATAGCGAACTTCGTCGATTAGGCGCGGCAGAAAATGGGAATATTGTTGAACGGGTGTGGAAAAAAAGTGAATTTTGTTGAAAGGGTGTAGAAAATCGTGAATTTTGTCGATTAGGAATGGAAAAAATGTCAAAATTTCATTGAATCATGAAAAAATAGCAAACTTTGTCGATCAGGTTCGGGGAAAATGGAGAGTTTTGTTGATCAGGTGTGAAAAAAAGGGAATTTTGTTGATTGGGTGTCGAAAACTAGTGAATTTTGTCAATAAGCTGTGAAAAAATAGCGAATTTCACTGGTCGGGTATGAAAAGATAGCGAAATTTGTCAATCTGGCGTAGAAAAATCGCGAATTTGTTTGATCGGGCATAGAAAAAGTGCAAGTTTTGTCGATAATGTGCGGAAAAATCTCAAATTTCATTGTTTCTCTGAAAAATAGTGAACTACGTTGATCAGGCGCAGGAAAAAGAGGAATTTTCTTGAATGGATATGGAAAAAACGGAAATTTTGTTGAACAGGTGTAGAAAATTATGAATTTTGTTGATTAGGAGTGGAAAAATCTCAAATTTCGTTGATTCACGGAAAAATAGCAAACTTCGTCGATCAGGCACGGAAAAAAGGGAATTTTGTGTTTTATCGGGTGTAGAAAAATAGTAAATTTTGTCAGTCGGGTGTGAAAAAATGGCGAATTTTGTCAATTGGGTGCGGAAATATTGGAATTTTATCGATTGGCTTTGAAAAAATTGTGAATTTGGTCGATCAGGTGTCTAAATATCGCAAAGTTTTTTTTATAGGGCATGGAAATTTACAAAAATTGTCTTCAAAAGGTATACAGTAAATTAAACTTTGAATTGAAGTTAATTAAAAATATTATATGTTCATGACATTGGGTGTCGAAAAATAGCGAATTCTGTCAATTGGGTGTAAAAAAATAGCGAATTTCGCTAGTCGGGTATGAAAAGATTGCTAAACTTGTGAATCCGGCATAGAAAAATTGCGAATTTGTCTGATCGGGCATAGAAAAAGTGTGAATTTTGTCGATAATGTGCGGAAAAATCTCAAATTTCGTTGATACACGGAAAAATAGCGAACTTCGTCGATGAGGCGCGGCAGAAAAGGGGAATATTGTTGAGCGGGTGTGGAAAAAAAGGGAATTTTGTTGAAAGGGTGTAGAAAATCGTAAATTTTGTCGATTAGGAATGGAAAAAATGTCAATTTCATTGAATCATGAAAAAATAGCAAACTTCGTCGATCAGGTGCGGGGAAAATGGAGAGTTTTGTTGATCAGGTGTGAAAAAAAGGGAATTTTGTTGAGTGGGTGTCGAAAAATAGAGCATTTTGTCAATAAGGTGTGAAAAAATAGCGAATTTCACTGGTCGGGTATGAAAAGATAGCGAAATTTGTAAATCTGGCATAGAAAAATCGCGAATTTGTTTGATCGGGCATAGAAAAAGTGCGAGTTTTGTCGATAATGTGTGGAAAAATCTCAAATTTCATTGTTTCTCTGAAAAATAGTGAACTACGTTGATCATGCGCAGGAAAAAGGGGAATTTTCTTGAATGGATATGGAAAAAAAGGAAATTTTGTTGAACAGGTGTAGAAAATTATGAATTTTGTCGATTAGGAGTGGAAAAATCTCAAATTTCGTTGATACACGGAAAAATAGCGAACTTCGTCGATCAGGCGCGGCAGAAAAGGGGAATATTGTTGAACGGGTGTGGAAAAAAAGGGAATTTTGTTGAAAGGGTGTAGAAAATCGTGAATTTTGTCGATTAGGAATGGAAAAAATGTCAATTTCATTGAATCATGAAAAAATAGCAAACTTCGTCGATCAGGTGCGGGGAAAATGGAGAGTTTTGTTGATCAGGTGTGAAAAAAAGGGAATTTTGTTGAGTGGGTGTCGAAAAATAGAGCATTTTGTCAATAAGGTGTGAAAAAATAGCGAATTTCACTGGTCGGGTATGAAAAGATAGCGAAATTTGTAAATCTGGCATAGAAAAATCGCGAATTTGTTTGATCGGGCATAGAAAAAGTGCGAGTTTTGTCGATAATGTGTGGAAAAATCTCAAATTTCATTGTTTCTCTGAAAAATAGTGAACTACGTTGATCATGCGCAGGAAAAAGGGGAATTTTCTTGAATGGATATGGAAAAAAAGGAAATTTTGTTGAACAGGTGTAGAAAATTATGAATTTTGTCGATTAGGAGTGGAAAAATCTCAAATTTCGTTGATACACGGAAAAATAGCGAACTTCGTCGATCAGGCGCGGCAGAAAAGGGGAATATTGTTGAACGGGTGTGGAAAAAAAGGGAATTTTGTTGAAAGGGTGTAGAAAATCGTGAATTTTGTCGATTAGGAATGGAAAAAATGTCAATTTCATTGAATCATGAAAAAATAGCAAACTTCGTCGATCAGGTGCGGGGAAAATGGAGAGTTTTGTTGATCAGGTGTGAAAAAAAGGGAATTTTGTTGAGTGGGTGTCGAAAAATAGAGCATTTTGTCAATAAGGTGTGAAAAAATAGCGAATTTCACTGGTCGGGTATGAAAAGATAGCGAAATTTGTAAATCTGGCATAGAAAAATCGCGAATTTGTTTGATCGGGCATAGAAAAAGTGCGAGTTTTGTCGATAATGTGTGGAAAAATCTCAAATTTCATTGTTTCTCTGAAAAATAGTGAACTACGTTGATCATGCGCAGGAAAAAGGGGAATTTTCTTGAATGGATATGGAAAAAAAGGAAATTTTGTTGAACAGGTGTAGAAAATTATGAATTTTGTCGATTAGGAGTGGAAAAATCTCAAATTTCGTTGATACACGGAAAAATAGCGAACTTCGTCGATCAGGCGCGGCAGAAAAGGGGAATATTGTTGAACGGGTGTGGAAAAAAAGGGAATTTTGTTGAAAGGGTGTAGAAAATCGTGAATTTTGTCGATTAGGAATGGAAAAAATGTCAATTTCATTGAATCATGAAAAAATAGCAAACTTCGTCGATCAGGTGCGGGGAAAATGGAGAGTTTTGTTGATCAGGTGTGAAAAAAAGGGAATTTTGTTGAGTGGGTGTCGAAAAATAGTGCATTTTGTCAATAAGGTATGAAAAGATAGCGAAATTTGTCAATCTGGCGTCGAAAAATCGCGAATTTGTTTGATTGGGCATAGAAAAAGTGCTAGTTTTGTCGATAATGTGCGGAAAAATCTCAAATTTCATTGTTTCTCTGAAAAATAGTGAACTACGTTGATCATGCGCAGGAAAAAGGGGAATTTTCTTGAATGGATATGGAAAAGAAGGAAATTTTGTTGAACAGGTGTAGAAAATTATGAATTTTGTCGATTAGGAGTGGAAAAACCTTAAATTTTGTTGATTCACGGAAAAATAGCGAACTTCGTCGATCAGGCGCGGCAGAAAAGGGGAATTTTGTTGAACGGGTGTGGAAAAAAAGGGAATTTTGTTGAAAGGGTGTAGAAAATCATGAATTTTGTCGATTAAGAATGGAAAAAATCTCAAAATTTCATTGAATCACGAAAAAATAGCAAACTTTGTCGATCAGGTGCAGGAAAAAAGGAGAGTTTTGTTGATCAGGTGTGAAAAAAAGGGAATTTTGTTGATTGGGTATCGAAAAATAGTGAATTTTGTCAATAAGGTGTGAAAAAATAGCGAATTTCACTTGTCGGGTATGAAAAGATAGCGAAATTTGTCAATCTGGCATAGAAAAATCGCGAATTTGTTTGATCGGGCATGGAAAAAGTGTGAATTTTGTCGATAATGTACAGAAAAATCTCAAATTTCGTTGATTCACGAAAAAATAGCAAACTTCTTCAATAATGCGCGGGAAAAAAGGGGAATTTTGTTGATCATGTGTGTAAAAAAGGGAATCTTGTGGATTGGGTGTTGAAAAATAGTGAATTTTGTCAATTGGGTGTGAAAAAATAGCGATTTTCGCTGGTCGGGTATGAAAAGATTGCGAAACTTGTCAATCCGGCGTAGAAAAATTGCGAATTTGTTTGATCGGGCATAGAAAAAGCGTGAATTTTGTCGATAATGTGCGGAAAAATCTCAAATTTCGTTGATACACGGAAAAATAGCGAACTTCGTCGATCAGGCGCGGCAGAAAAGGGGAATTTTGTTGAACGGGTGTGGAAAAAAAGGGAATTTTGTTGAAAGGGTGTAGAAAATCGTGAATTTTGTCGATTCGGAATGGAAAAAATCTCAAAATTTCATTGAATCACGAAAAAATAGCAAACTTCGTCGATCAGGTGTGGGGGGAAAAAGGAGAGTTTTGTTGATCAGGTGTAAAAAAAAAGGGAATTTTGTTGATTGGGTGTCGAAAAATAGTGAATTTTGTCAATAAGGTGTGAAAAAATAGCGAATTTCACTTGTCGGGTATGAAAAGATAGCGAAATTTGTCAATCTGGCATAGAAAAATCGCGAATTTGTTTGATCGGGCATGGAAAAAGTGTGAATTTTGTCGATAATGTACAGAAAAATCTCAAATTTCGTTAATTCACGAAAAAATAGCAAACTTCTTCAATAATGCGCGGGAAAAAAGGGGAATTTTGTTGATCATGTGTGTAAAAAAGGGAATCTTGTGGATTGGGTGTTGAAAAATAGTGAATTTTGTCAATTGGGTGTGAAAAAATAGCGATTTTCGCTGGTCGGGTATGAAAAGATTGCGAAACTTGTCAATCCGGCGTAGAAAAATTGCGAATTTGTTTGATCGGGCATAGAAAAAGCGTGAATTTTGTCGATAATGTGCGGAAAAATCTCAAATTTCGTTGATACACGGAAAAATAGCGAACTTCGTCGATCAGGCGCGGCAGAAAAGGGGAATTTTGTTGAACGGGTGTGGAAAAAAAGGGAATTTTGTTGAAAGGGTGTAGAAAATCGTGAATTTTGTCGATTCGGAATGGAAAAAATCTCAAAATTTCATTGAATCACGAAAAAATAGCAAACTTCGTCGATCAGGTGTGGGGGAAAAAGGAGAGTTTTGTTGATCAGGTGTAAAAAAAAAGGGAGTTTTGTTGATTGGGTGTCGAAAAATAGTGAATTTTGTCAATAAGGTGTGAAAAAATAGCGAATTTCACTGGTCGGGTATGAAAAGATATCGAAATTTGTCAATCTGGTGTAGAAAAATCGCGAATTTGTTTGATCGGGCATAGAAAAAGTGCGAATTTTGTCGATAATGTGTGGAAAAATCTCAAATTTCGTTGATTCACGGAAAAATAGTGAACTACGTTGATCAGGCGCTGGAAAAAAAGGAAATTTTGTTGAACAAGTGTAGAAAATTATGAATTTTGTCGATTAGGAGTGGAATAATCACAAATTTCGTTGATTCACGGAAAAATAGCGAACTTCGTCGATCAGGCACGGAAAAAAGGGAATTTTGTGTTTTATCGGGTGTAGAAAAATAGTAAATTCTGTCAGTCGGGTGTGAAAAAATAGCGAATTTTGTCAATTGGGTGCAGAAAAATTGGAATTTTATCGATTGGCTTTAGAAAAATTGTGAATTTTGTCGATCAGGTGTCTAAATATCCCAAAGTTTTTTCTATAGGGCATGGAAATTTACAAAAATTATCTTCAAAAAGGTATACAGTAAATTAAACTTTGAATTGAAGTTAATTAAAAAAAATATTATATGTTCATGACAAGGTTGCCCTCTTTTAGCCAGGCCAAAAGAAGCCGGCTGGCTTTTTTTTGGTTTTAACCACTTAAAAAAAGCCGGCTTTTATTGAAAAAAGCCGGTTTTTATTTTTAAAATTTTGTTTACAGCTAATTTGTTTTAAATTTTGATCAATTAATTTATAATACACTTATAAATATTTTCTACTAAGAAAATTATAAATTTCTATTAAATTTTGTCAAATAACTAAGTCTTTAACCGCTAGAAGGCAACTGTGAAGGCATTATGTCTGAAAAAAAAAAAATATATATATATATAAATATTGAAAAGAATATTAAGTTAGACTCCAAACTGGTGTTTTGAAATTTTATATTACATTATATAGCTCCACATATACTACACATTTTAAAGATCATATTTAATTAAACAATGACAAAATGTAGCACATCAAAATGGAAACATTCTTATGTGTCCATATGGAGAGTTAACTTATAAATGTTAAAAGAAAAATTAGAAAGGATATAATATTTGAGGAGAGTTAGGTACATAAGTGTATAAAAATTAGAGCATTTAAACAAGAAAATAAATAAATAAATAAAATTTCTCTAAATAAATTTTCGAAAAGCTTGTTGTTAAGCATATTCATGCATATGCTATTCATAATGTTTTTTTAATAGTGAGAAATGATGTTTTTATTATATGACTATGTATAATTTTAAATGTTTATTAGAAATAAAATAAGACTTGTATATTAATAGCTTTTAAAATTAAGTAATAAAACATGTAACTAAGTAACTATTGTCCTCTTAATAAAAAACACTTTAAAATATGTAGTTTATAATTACAATGCTTTATTGTAAACCCGATTATGGCCAAAAAAAGCTGTTTAAAACCAATAAAAGCTGCCGGCGTGGCTTTTTTTAATTTTAGCCGGCTTTTTTGCAACCCTGATTCATGATGAATGTTTATGTGTATTTATAAACACATGCACACATAGGAGTAATACCCCTAAGCTCACATCATGTGCACATAAGTGCTTTTTTCTTGCACACAATTACTTGGTACTCACAGGAGTACTTGGTGCACTACTCGTAAAAATATTAGGTAGTTTTAGTTTAGCCGGGCGCCAGTGTTATATATACATACATATATATGTATACACACACACATATGTATATACATATATTGTCTATATCACCTATATACATATATATGTAGTATATATATTTATATAAACATGTATATAGACTTATATATGTATCTATAACATTGGCGCCCGGCTAACCGAAATAAAGTACCAAATATTACAAGCATTTAACCTTCCTTCAGCTGTAATTAGAAATTAAATAATTGTGAAGAATTCATCATAATGTTTTAAAATTTAAAATATAGCTTCATCGTATGTTATAAGGTTCAATTTTAGGTTATATTTATAGAAACATCTTTTTTTTTAAATTTCATACTATTATAAGAATATTGCTCAGCTCTCTGTTGTGCCACTGTTCCATTACAAGTACACCAATAAATTTATGCTTGTTTTTTGGTCTTATTATTGATTTTGCAGTATATTGATATTGCAGTGTGAATTATGTATGTGATAGCAATATGTTTAACCCTTAACCGGAAATGTGAAAATCCCGTGCACAAACAGACCACTTAATAATTTATCAAATAGTGAACTTAAACATTTAATCTTTAATAGTAATGCATTAATAGGAGCAATTTTTTAATATAACAGCATAAAAATAAGTTTTGAATGCCGGAGTGCGAAAATATTAAGGGCAGATATATCGACGAAACCATCTCACAGATGGTCCGTTTCTGGTTAAGGGAACTGAACTGGGCTTAGATGCCTTATGTTCCCTCAGCCGTTGTTTAGAATTGTTTGGCGATTTTTTGTTGGTGTGTTGGCGGTGTTTAAAATATGGCAACCTCGATATGTGGAACCCCGTGTGACATATGTATTCTGACGTGTTGTGTTCTGGCAACCACTGAGAAGTGGTGGATTTTGTGGATGGATTTTGATATTGTGTTTTATTTTTATGTTAAATTTATTGGATGTATTTGACTGACTATATGGTTTCTGTAATCTGTTTAAAAGCTTTTGCTGAAGTAATTAAGAAATTTGAGGAAATTTTGAGAAGAAATGTAGGTTTGTTTATTGTATCTCAATGCATATTCATAAGCCTATTTTGGAAAATGATGGTGGTGTTATGAGAAAGATTTCGTACTGGAGCTTTCATGAAAGCAGATATCTGTTAAGGTATGTTGATAATTTTATGTATATTTTGCTGCTTTAAGAGTTTTTTACATTTTGAGATTGCTAGAAAGCGAGAACTTCGGAATCTTAAGAATGCTACACCGGGAGAACTGCTGAATGCAGTGATGTTTTTTTTTTTCGGTTAATGTGCGCGAAGCCCTCATAAAAGATTACTGATTGCCACTTTAGCGAGTTTCATTTTTTATGTATATTCTGCTGCCTTAAGAGTTTTTATATTTTGAGATTGCTAGAAAGCGAGAACTGCTGAATTTTGAGAATGCTACACCGGAAGAACTGCTGAATGCAGTGATGGTTTTTTTTCAGTTAATGTGCACGAAGTGCTCATACAAGATTACTGATTGCCACTTTAGCGAATTTTGTTTATTATTTACATTTTATTTTCGTTAAGCGAAACATGCGTATAAACCGGTGCTTGGCGACATTTACTACTTGGCGGAAAAGGGGTTTTCACGCCAAGAAAATTCCAAGATGGCAGCCGTGGGAACTTATGACATCTGTTCCGGGAACTGCAATAATTAAGCCTTTTTGTGGTAAAATTTAGATAGGCAAAAAAAGTGTAAAAAGAAAAGTGCACAAAATCTGAGCGTATTTGGCACCTGTGATTGTGCATAAAAAGTATAAAATTTAGATAGGCAAAAAAAGTGTAAAAAAAGTGCACAAAATCCGAGCGTATTTGGCACCACTGATTGTGTATAAAAGGTGCACAACTCAGGTATGCAAAAAATGTGTAAACAAAAAAGTGCACAAAATCAGAGCGTATTTGGCACCACTGATTGTATATAAAAAGTGCACAATTTAGGTATGCAAAAAAAGTGTAAACAAAAAAGTGCACACAATCCGAGCGTATTTGGCACCTCTGATTGTGTATAAAAAGTGAACAATTTAGGTATACACTTTTTGTGCACAATTCAGTGTGCACTCATTATGCATAAGCAGAGGTGCCAAATACGCTCGCTTTTTGTGCACTTTTTTTTTACACTTTTTTTGCAAACTTTTTCTAGCTGGGACGTGTGCTCTGATACACTTTAAATGTTGTTTTTCAGGTTTTAGACACTTACTTCTGATATCGGCTGGCATCTATATGGGCCTTCCGGTTTGGTGGATGAGAGAACTTGTCCAGTCAAGATTTCGTGTTTGTAAAATATCTCGTATCTCTGAAAGAGTAACAGCATGAAAAATTAACGCTTCTAATTGGGCGACTGCTTCAAACAGGGTTTGAATTTAAAAATTTTTATATAAAAAAATTGTTCTAGTCATCAGATTTTGACGAAATTGGAATGGGACCTCACGGTTATCTTACGCTTTCAAACAAAAAAACAATTTTCAAAATGGATTCATATTTATGAAAGTTATCCGTGAACAGGACAAAAAAAAAATACACACGGGTCGAATTGATAACCTCCTCCTTTTTTGAAGTCGGTTGAAAAAACAAAAATTAAAAATCGCTTTTGTCTAGATTCCTCTCAACCAATCAAATATTTCCGTACGACTCCACTTTCCTTTCGAAAAATCCTACCTGAAGAAAATCTGAAATCATTCTCATATCTAATTCGATAACCGAATCTGAATCTAAATACAGTGTCGCTACACATAACAATGCACTCTATTGTGTATTGACATATGAAGGCACTTTGTGACTTCAACACAGCAGGCTCCCCTATATTACAGCGTCTAGAATACATAGTGCGGAAATCTGCTACACAAACAGCACTAAAAAGTTGTATCCCTTAAATGTGCAATGATGCTGAAACAGCGTAGATGAACGCTTATAATTGGGCGACTGCTTCAAAAAGGATTTGAATTTTAAAGTTTTTATTTAAAAAAAAAAATGTTCTAATCATCAGATTTTGATGAAATTAGAATGGGACCACACGGGTGACTTACACTTTCAAACAAACAAAAAAAATATCAAAATCGGTTCATATTTAAGAAAGTTATGCGTGAACAGGACCAAAACATACATTCAGGCATTGTTGCCAGATGGCTACATTTTAAAATTCAGATTCTCGATCGGCACCACTTTTTTGAAATGGTAAAATGCGTCTTATTTAATTACATATTAATAAAGTCGAAAACAAAGGGAATTTTACCGTTTCAAAAAAGTGGTGCGAATCAAGAAATCTGAATTTTTAAAAAGTAGCCCACTGGCAACACTGCATACAGGTCGAATTGATAACCTTCTTTTTGAAGTCAGTTAAAAAAGGTGTTCATTTTAAATTCGGGATCAGTTATTTGTACTCCGTTTTTCGATAGTTCGTTTTTCTGAAATCCAGGTAACCAATCGCAGCGACATCTGCGATATATTTTCAAATTTCAAAGTAAACATCGTATTATTATAGCGTCTAGACCAAATCGTCTTGGAGTTTCAGAAAATATCCTGCAGATGTCGCTGTGATCGATTCATTGGATTTCAATATCATTTGACATTTAAGGCATCCAATATTTTAGCGCTTTTTTAAGTGTTACTAGGATAGTCGATTTCCACACTACACTGTTAAAAATATCGTGAAAAATTGCCTCTGATTTTAAAGAATCTCTATTTTCCAACCAATTAAAACGCTACATAAACACGTATGAAGCGTTCTCATTGGTCAGAAAATAGATAGCCTTGAAAAACAGAGGTAATTTTTCAAGATATTTTTAACAGCGTATATATTCTAGGCGCTGTACTCATACTCAGGCACTTCTGCTAAAGCTTCTAGAATATATAGCGTGGACATCGGCTATCACAGTAGTACTTAGAAAGTGCTAAAATATTGTATTCCTTAAATGTCAAACGATGCTGAAATCCAAAGAGTAGATCGCAGAGACATCTGAGGATATTTTCTAAAACTCCAAGATGATTTGGCCTAGACGCTGTTAAAATACAATACACACTATTTCAAAATACAACTTCGAGGCATATTCATATAATATTTGCAATAGAAATCTTCCACAAAGTTTAGGGTCCTGAAATAGTGGTGTCAAATTTTTTTGGTAACGCTTCTTCCACAATAAACGTTCAACCCTACTGATAATATTAACTTTGCATATTGCTTTGTTATACTAATTTTGTTATGTTACTATTTTTATTAACCTTCTTTAAGTGTGTTGCGGCCTGTCTAACGGTGTAAACATATGTTTGCGGCCCGCGAGAAAAAAAAAGTTTGAGTATGGTTTATCTAAATCGAATCAGAAATATATTTTTAAAGATGTCCCTTCTTATTATATATATTACTGAAGATATTATTTGTGATTTTAGTATGGAACTTCCTATAAAGAATGAAAAATATTTCTGCTGTCAATGTGGAGAAGAAATGTACCAGTCAATTTCTTCTAAATGAATGATAAAATATGTTGATAATATATATTAAAGATATTATTTAAATAAAAAAGATCTTGTTAATCTTGTTAATCCTTTTTAGTAATGGTAAGTTTTATTTGTGTTTTAAAAATTCTTGCACAGAATTTCATGAAGAATCGCTATATTCTGCATGAAAAAAAAAATTATTTTTGTCATTGAATTATTTTAAATAGTAATAATGAGATGCACGATAAAAAAAAAAAAAAAAAAAACATATCAAACTGCTGCAAGAGAAAGGCAAAAATAAGTGTTGTGTACAAATATAAATTAGTACTTTTTATGTATTGCTTTGTTTTCTTTTTTTATTAAGACAAAAACACACACACACGCACGAAAGAAATGCAAAAGGAAGAATGAAAAGAAAAAAAATAGAGAATCGGCAATTTTTTTTTGTTATTTATTTTATATATATATAAAAAAAAAATAAATAAAATAATATATATATATATATAATATATATAAAATAATATATATATATATATATATATATATATATATTAAATTGTAACGTTGGACAACACAGGTGAAATTTTACGTGAGATAAAGAAATAAAATTATGGATTTTACGTTATTACACATTACTCTTAAAATATTGCTTACATTTTTTTTTTTCAATATATTCAAACTACATTTTCGTAGATTAAAGGGCTATATGTTAAATGCTAACAGTGAAATTCTAGCTTATAAAGAAGTGGGATATCATTTTAAAAATATTTTGTGATCATTTCCTAAATATTCGAAATGAGATATTCTCAAATATACGGTATCCCTAATTATCACATTCATATTTCCTGACTGAAAATCGTTCATAAAAAACAAAAAAATGACTTTGAAATTAAAAAGGCAATCATTTAATTTATTCCAAACGAACGAAAAAGAAAACCCTAATAATATCTATTAGAAACCTTGTTTAGCGAGAAGAAAAAAATGTTTCCGACAGTGAGTTAATCAGTCATTTCCAACGATGACATTTGCATTGATTTTAAAATAAAAGTTAAATAGAAGATTTTATTAGAATTCACTTAATCGCAGTTTGAGAGCAGAAAACACAAGCTTGATTTATTTTCTTTTATCTTCTTTTTCGTCTTTTAATCTTTCTTTTTTTTTAAACTCACCTTCGTCTGTTATTCCAATTATGTGTGAAAAATTATAAATCACTTAACCTCGATATGACACAAAAAAGCGTCAATTATTCGTCAATTATTCTAAATAAGTTGGAAAAAAATGTTCATTATATCTGTCGGAGACACTATTTAGGGAGAAAAAAAGATGCGAATTAATCGCTTTTTTAATGGCGACTTTTACTTTTCTTAAAAAATGGGGAAAAGAAACAGAAGATTTTACTGCAATTTACCTAATCTTGATTCAAGCATTTTTTTTTTTCTGACTTGATTTGTTTTCTTTCATTAAAAGTATTTTATCCTTTTGTTCTGATTTTTATTTCTCCTTTTTATTCTAAATGAGTGAAAAAAATGTTAATTATATCTATCAATTTTATTTGTGGAGAAAACAGTGTGCTAAAGATAGTCTATTAGTCATCTTCTTTGCAATGACGACTTTTGTTTGAGATTTAAAAAAATCAGAAAATTTTACAACAATTTACTTAACCTTGTTTCCAAAAACGAAAATACCAGCTTGATTTTCTCTTTTGATTAAAACGACTTTATGTATTTCTTTTCATTTTTCATGTTTTTATCCTTTAAATTGATCTTCTCCTTTTATTTCAAAAGAATGAAGAAAATATGTTATTTATATCTTTCAGAGATATTACTTAGTGATAAAATAGTGTTTATGACAATTAATTAATCATTTTTAATGGCGACTTTTATTGGTGTTTTAAAAGAAAATTAAACAAAAGATTTTATTAGAATTCACTTAATCTTGACTCGAGAAATGGAAATGACATTTTGATTCATTTTCTTTTATTAAAAGTTTTTTGTACTTTTTCTTTCTTTTTAGATCTGAATTAGACTTAGTAGGAAGACTGAATATTATTATTTTTGCTTTAATAACTTTAAATGAAAGTAGTTTTCAGTTAAAAAAATTATTTAATGCTTCAAAATTATGACCCCCATCAACAGAAAGTGGCCAATAGTCTATTGTTAAAAGAAATTTCAGAACCATGTATAATTTAAAAATATTTTTATGGTTATAGAAATTTTTATCATGTTTCTATAAATTTATTTGAAATAAGCGATAATGAGTTTTATATGAATATACTCGAACAGCTAATTTTACGAACAGTAATTTCTATGTATGTGTTTTCAATAACTTTTTAACGCCTAACAATTAAAACATATAATCTTCACTTTAAGGAAATATTAACATATATACGTAAAATTTCTATCGTATTGCTCAATATGTATGCATCTGCATTTTTATAAGGAGAATTATTTTCATTGTAAAATTACCTCCTTCGCTAAAAAAGTCAAATTACATATTGTTAAGTTTTTGTTTGAAAAAAGGTTTTTATTTTAATTAATGTTATAAATGACCATATGTATCTTCAGTGTTTTTCTCCACGCTAAACGCCCTAATATCTCACACATAGACGAAATCATTACCAATAAATGTACTTAAAAATTGCGCATATCCACATTCGCATTCAATAGGGGATATCTATTGATATATATCCGCGATAGGGAATAAATAGTTTATACTATAAAACCAAACATATTTTACAAATTCCTAAAAAGTTATTTTATGAGCTGATTATTTAAAACGCGTTAATCAGTTCCCAGACAGCAGTCAGCTATAACTTAAAATATACCCTAATTAAATCACACAAAGTAAAACATAGTTAGATAGTACTTTTGGTACCCAAATAAGCAGGACTTATTTTCTAACACAAAAGTACCGGAGCTCTAATATACTGCATTAGTAATATCCGTAGTGTATTCCCCTCGTCCCCTTCACTGTCATATATACAACTGATACATTAATAGCGAAATTTCAAGCAATTAGTCTTCAGTAAAATAATTTTCTTAATATATTTTGACTGTATATGCATTTCTATATAATAAAATCTAGTAAATGAACTGAGCAAAAATATAAAATCAGGAATGAGGAATTTTCAGAAAATCTTACTCGTAAAGGAATTCTTTGTATCAACTAGCAAAACAACGCTCAGCGCTGTCCCAGTGGGCTTCAATGGGCAGTATTTATATGCGCCCGTGGGTTCCGACTAATACTCAAATATTCACTTAAGTCGACAGTTAGCCTTCAACCGATCAAAAATACAAGAAAACTGATTCAATTTCCATACCTTTTAACAAACTCATAAAGAAATTCAATGAAATTTTTTGGATATTTAAGGATAGAACTAAAAGATCTTCTTAAAACACCATCAAAACCTTTTAAATGAGCCAGGCATTTCGAAAGATCCGAGTCTTTCTTCGTCAGGTGCAAAGAAGACGTACTTCTACTATGAAAGTAGCAGCAAGACCTGTCTTCAAACCAGTTTCAACTGATTTTCTTTGTTAAGTACAGTATTACTTGTTACAATAAACAAAACAAATTGAGGAAAAATATTTAAATTAGTTAGGAATTTTAAGCAACCTATTTTTTTTTGTTGTTGTTGTTTTTTCGTAATTACTCCGTATCACTGGGCGCATGATTTCTCAAAAACTGTTAATGGTAATGGGTTCAAATTTTCTGAGAATATTATACTTCTGCATAGAATGAACTAAAATCTTAAAATTATCTTAAATAATAAGAAACATTTTAAATTATTTTAAAAAGTACGCTAGAAATTTTACAGATTTCCTTTTTTTTTTATTGCCGAAACGTCAGTGAAGGTTTACTGTGGAGACCCGAAAAGTTTAAGGTTTCCGTTTGTTTGTTTGTTTTTCTGTCTGTCTGTTTCGCAGTAACTGCCGTAAAAAGCATCCGATTAGTTTGAAATCAAGGAGGCATGTTGGTGAGGTACCCGGAATTAGATGTATAGTTTTTTGTTATATCTGGTTCATTCGTTCGGAAAGTATAGAATATTTTATTTTGCACAATAATGCTTTTTCTATAGCAATGCAGATGATTTTTCCATTTTTATTTGTTGAAAGGAATTGTCTCATACGATTAAAGGATTTAAATGGTAAATTAAAGATGAAATTTCCTAATTGGAATCATACATTATACATATCAGTTTGAAATTGTCTCTATGCATTTGTCAGAGTTTTTAAATTCGGTGTATAACTTATGGAGGGATTTTATATATGAGTTCCAATAATATAAAATATTTTTATAAATTTACTTCTTTTAAAAAGGTACACATTTAATTGTTTTAATTTTCTTTTAACTGTTGCCTATCAACGGAACTACGAGTAAAATATCGTAGATGTGAAAGTATGTGTAATTGTTTGAAGTCAAATGAACGCCAAAAGGGATGAATTAAGACCTTTTTGTCTTTACAAATATATAGATGGGTTTTACACCAGAAATAAAGGCAGGCTATGTTCTATTTATTTTGTTCAAATATATTTCTTATAAATTAAAAAGTTCATTATTTTCATAAGGAATAAATTGACATTTTTCTATAAAATTTACCTTTTTTTTTTTTTTTGGTCTTTGCCAATAAAATCAGATCCCGAAATAATAATTTACCCTAAACAGTTAATTTTGATTTTAAAGATTTTCATGTGCAAGAGGAAAATGAAATAAACGATAGACATGAATATACGTCTTCATATTGAAAATAAAACAAACATACGAAAAGAAGGTGAATTTGACCCCATATATCGAAAACAAAACGAATATGCTTTGAGGTTGAAATAAAAAGGGCTTTGTGTTACGATATTAATTCTTAATATTGAAAAGAAATTATTACCAATATCTCACGGTTTATCGTCTGCACACGCTTAACAGAAATGTTTGATTTTTAATTGAAAATTCCAATAAGGAAAAAACTTTTGAAAAGAAAATAGATAGTAAATGTCAAAATTATGCACCGAAAAATTATCTCTGTCGAAATTGACGTCATCGCATTGGGAAATAAATATTTTCATTCTTAAAAGTCAAACATTAACTAGATTGCCAGAAAAAATAGTTTTTGACGAGTGTTACTTCCTAATGCAGCCTCATTTCATAAAACATGAATGAAAATTATTTAATTTTTAAAAGGAAATTACTTTTTCGTTCATAAAACCTGAACTTTTAATATAACCGGTATTAAAAAATAAGGCTCGGAAGTGTAAAAATCAATCTAAGATTTGCGATAACCACTAACACAATGAATAAAAAGTTACGTATGTAAATTTAATGAGACCACGGGGGTTTCAGGGGGGGGGACCCCCCTGAAGAAATCTACTTTATTATCTAAAGAAAATACCAGAATTAGCAGCTCATACGAATTTCAGAATATCATTACATAACGTTTTTAAATTAACGTTCTAATGTCTGAAAACTTTATTTTATTTTTTTTTTATTCTTATAAATAATTACGTAATTTGAAAACTTTAAATTGCGGTTTGCAGGGAGTTGAATATTACCCAAAAGTGTGTTTAAAAATAATGACTTGCAGAGCTGACGTTGAGGCTCCTGATCTGCAGATTTTCTAGTTTTTATTAATTTCCGAAACATCAGTGAAGGCTTACTGTGGAGACAGGAAATGTTTTGGTTTCTGTTCGTCTGTCTTGCGTGATAACTGCCGCAAAAAGCATCCGATGAGCTTGAAATTAAATAAGCATGTTTGTGAGGTACCCGGAATTAGCTCTATTATTTTTGGTTACATTTGCCCCCATCTGTTCGGAAAATATGGAAATTTTATTTTGAACAATAATGATTTTCTATGGCATTTCAGACGATTTTCAAAATTTCATTTCTCGAAAGAAAACGCCTTATTTGATTAAAGGATTCAAATGGTAAATTACAGATGCGAAATTTTCCTGATAATGGTCTTAAATTATTCCTATTATTTCGAAATTTTGTCAAGATATTTTTTAATTAGGTGTATATCTTTCGGTAAAATTTTTTACATGTGTTTGAACAATATAAAACACCTTGTTTTATAAATTTACTTATTTGAAATACACGTATTTCATTTTTTTCCTTTTCTTTCATTAGTTACCTAGAAACTGTATATTTCAAGATTTATCGTCTGCGTATGGCTAATGTAAAGATTTGATTTTTATTTTAAAATTTATTGATTTTTTAAAAATTTTGGAAAGCAAAGAGATAGCAAATGTCACCAATATCGCAACATTACCAATATCGAAAATGACGTTATAATTAGCGGAAAATAATTAGTTCCATTCTAAAAAACTAAACAAATATCTAGAGTGCCCGAATAAGAAAATTTTTGAAAAGTGTCAATTCTTAAAGCCCCAACACTTCAGAAAATATTAATGAAAATTACTTTGTTTTTCAAAAGAAAATTGCACTTTAGCTCATAAAACCGAAATGTTTAATATGATAGCATTAATGTAAAATCATATTCTTCTGGACAGTATCGAAATTGAAGCTCGGGAGGTCGAAGTATATTGAAGACAGGCTTGTAAATCGTAGTTTGGTAACAGGATTTTAATTCCACATTTCTTTTAGCTTTAAATTTGTAAAATTGTCATTTAAAAAAAAAAGCTTTTTTAAATATGTTTGTTACAACGGATTCTTGTGAAGTCTGGGAAGAGATCTATACCCTGTTCTGGTATTTTGGCGATAAAAGTTTCAAATGTTGCGATCTTCAGCAATTGGGGTTGTTATTTTTATTACTTGAATGCTACTAGTGGAAAAGTAATAATTTTAGATACAGTCGAACCTCTATTTAACGCTAAAGTCGCTAAATCCCGGAAAAAAGTTCGTTATGTAGAAAATCTGTCAATACTTTAAACTACACAAAGCAGATTTTTAATTCTTAAACACTAAACATTATTAAAAACTTAACTAATCACATTTTTTTTTTTTTTTTTTTTGTAAATCGTATTTATTTAGTTATTATTATTCATTTTACCCATCAAAAAGAAATTTGTAAGGACAACAAGAATTTAAAAATTATATTGTCACGAAATACACTGTATTTTCAGTTTTAAGAAAATCAATAAAATGAATGAATTTTAATGAATAATTTTAATCGTATTTATTATAACAAGTAATTTTAAGCATTATATTCCTACATGCGTCCTTAAATTTAATTACTGAAATTTATTTACTATGGAACAGCCCTTTTGAGTGTGAAAGGGGGATATTGAAAGTTTGCATTTCCTGGATGAAATGCAAAGAATGACAGGGATTTTACTGCTCTCGTTGAGTTACGCACCTGGTAAAACTAATTCAAGGTTATTGAGCATTATAAAATGTGTAAAAGAATGAATAAGTTTGAAGTATCCGGAAATATGTTGAGAAATAGGGAGAAAAAAAAGTTATATCGGAAGAAAAAGTTCGTTAAATAGAGATTACATTTCGCTATTTGGAGGTTATTTTATGAAGAAATTCGCAAAATGTTGTAGGTTCCGGGGAAAAGTTCGCAAAATACAGAAACTTGCAAAATAGAGGTTCGTTAAATAGAAGTCCGACTGTACATATATTTTTATGATTCATTATTTTTATTTATAATTTTCTGGGGTGTTTTTAAACGATAATTTTCTGTAGAGGGAAGATTCCGTAAATATATTTTTTTTATGCATTTTTTACATATTTTAAGATGCATATAACATTAGTGTTTATAATATTATATTATGCTTTAATTTCACACATAAAATATATAAAATAGGATATATATAAAATTATGAATATATATATATATAAGTATAAAGTACTTATATATAATATGTATGTATGTTCATCTAGATAAATAATTACATACATAATATACAGTGATGGCCATAATCGTGAACACTTTTATGTAGCTTTCATTAGAAAAATTAAAAATGTATTTATCGCAGCCGTCCGAAGGAAAACACTTTGGGAAATTTTGCTATATTTCCGCCAATCATGACTCCCAGATACCAAAACCACCCTCCGTTGAAATGCTGGCTGATAAATGCTGGCTGATATATATATATATCGGCGAAAATATAAAAAAAATCTGTCATCTTGAAAAATATAATAACATTCTAAAACGACCTATTGGCGCCATTTTGGATTCCTTCGCCAATCGTGTGCAGAACAGGATGCGGAACTTTTACCTAGAATTCTCCCAGCGTCGTTTTTTCACTTTACGAAGAAATATTCGTCGATTTCTACAATTTTACTTGGCATTCATTCCTTTTTTCATTTGTTGTAATTTCATTTTGGCAAATGTTTATATTATTTGGCACAAAATTTGCCACTCTCTATGGCTGAGTTATGTCAAGACCCCTACAAATAAGAAATTCCTTATTGCCTCCTATAAAACATGACAAAGAATTATTCAATTAAACAGGATTTAAATTATTGGGAGCGAAATGTTTTGGTTAATTAATTCATTTATCTTTCTTTTAAAGCTACGTTAACGAAATCAAAGATAACAACTAGTGGTCTATAAAAAAATCATTCAAATAATCCCGATTACGAAAGATTAAGCAGAAAGTCCTGTTTGGAGAAATAAATTAATTAATCTTTTGCAAATTGCTCTGAAACTTTGCGTCTAATATGAACAATGTTAGTAATATTATGTTTTTAAATTGAATGTGGATACTATTACAAAAAGTACTTTATAGCGCTAAATCAGGGTCTATATAAAAAAGGGGATCTGTGGAGTCGCATAGCATTTCGCCATGTAGTAATACACTACAGGTAAAGAAAGCTATTTGCAAGTGTCTTGTTTGGAAAAAGCGCCTACAAGCTGATCCTGATCTTCCATCCCCAGATAAATATGGTTGGATTTCTGGTATAGATGGGGAAGGAATATATTTACTTGAGGTCCAGTGGAATTTCAGCCCTCTTGCTGCTAAAGCTTTTTTGGAACTGATGTCATGGTTCTTGTTCAAGAACAAGGGTCATGCCATCATGTTTGTGTCTTTTTAAAAATCCTAGATGTACAAGAATATGCAGAATACAGAGGTGTTTCAATTATGACAATGGAAGTGAATTGGACACAGGGATGTCAATTGATGATGATAGCAGTGAAGATTTCTGTTACTTATTAATTCTTAAGAGACTGAGTACAATATTTCACCAGTATTAGTTCTTGAGTTTCTGTGCCTTATCCACGTGAAAATAATATGAATTAAAATGAAAAGCAAGATTTCTATTTTCTTTCATCGCAAATGCCTTTTGAAATGTTTATCCAACTGAAAATGTTAATAAACATAAAGTGAAATATAATGATAAACATCGTGTTAAAATAAAATCGTAATAAACATATAATTTGTGTAAGTTTTTATGTTCAACAATATTTATTCTTTCCATTTTTAGGTAGCTTTCATTACAAAAAGCTACCTATTGCAGCCGTTCGGAGGAAAGCGATTTCAAAAAATTTTGGTATATTTTCATCGATCATGACCCCCAGACCCCGAAACCACCCTCCGTTCAAAATATATATATATATATATATATATCTGACATTTGTCATACTGTAACTCTCGTATTTATGAACCGATTTGGATGTATTTCGGTGTGTACATAGTACATACCAATGTCTCAACCGAGATCGTTGGCCAGCTTCATCCGCCATTTTGTTTCAAAATGGCGGCCATTTAAAAATTTTTAAAAAATTTAAAATTTGAAATGTGGTGCTAAAATTTTCAAAATGGAAAAATATTTTTTTCTTATGTATTTGACCTTGATAAAAAGATTCGGGAGCAGTTTCTGTTTCGTCTATATCTTAAAAAATGGCTGAGTTATAGCATTTTGAATTTCTAGCGTGGCTGACATTTTGAAACGTCCTGAATTTTGTCACGCGATAAAAGGCGTATTTATGAACCGATTTGGATGTACATTCGTTTATACGTAGTACAAATCAATGTCTCGAGCGAGTTCGTTGGCCAGCTTCATCTGCCATCTTGTTTAAAAATGGCGGCCATTTAAATTTTTAAGAAAAATTTAAATTTGAAATGTGGTACCAAAAAACTGAAAATTGAAAAAATATTTTTTTCTTATGTGTTTGACCTTGATAAAAAGATTCGGGAGCAGTTTCTGTTTCGTCCATATCTTAAAAAATGGCTGAGTTATAGCATTTTGAATTTCTAGCGTGGCTGACATTTTGAAACGTCCTGATTTTTGTCACGTGATAACAGGCGTATTTATGAACCGATTTGGATGTACCTTGGCGTGTGCATAGTACATACAAATATTTCGACCGAGTTCGTTGGCCAGCTTCACCGCCATCTAGTTTCAAACTGGCGGCCATTTAAAAAAAAAAATTTAATTTAAAATGAGATACCAAAATATTAGAAAATGAAAAAGATTTTTTATATGTGTTTTACCTTAATACAAAGATTCCGGAACAGGTTTTGTTTCGTCTATACCTAAAAAAATGGCTGAGTTATAGCATTTTGAATTTCTATTGTGGCTGACATTTTAAAACGACCTTATTTTTGTCACGCGATAACAGGCGTATATATGAACCGATTTGGATGTAACTTGGTCTGTCTCTGTACATAGTACATACCAATGTCTCGACTGAGTTCGTTGGCCAGCTTCATTAGCCATCTTGTTTGAAAATGGTTGCTATTTAAAAAAATTTAATTTAAGATATTAAAAAATTGGAAAATGAAAAAGATTTTTTATATGTGTTTGGTCTTGATACAATGATTCTGGAGCAGTTTTTGTTTCTGAAAATTTGTTCTTTTGTTTATATCTTAAAAAAATGTTTGAATTATAGCACTTTGAATTTCTAGCATGGCTAACACTTTGAAACGATCTTGTATTTGTCACGCGATAACACACGTATTCGCCTATTTCGATGTAAGAAGGCATGTGGATAGTATACATCAATATCTCGACCAAGTTCGCTGGCCAGCTTCATCAGCCATCTTGTTTCAAAATGGCGGCCATCAAATTACAAAAAAAATTATATTTAAAGTAAGGTGCAAAAAAATTAGAAATTGAAAAAGGTTTCTTTCTTAAGTATTTGACCTTGATATAAGGATTCAGGAGCATTTTTTGTTTGTCTTTATCTTAAAAATGGCTCAGATATAGCAGTTTCAATTTCTAATGTGGGTGACATTTTGAAAAATCTGATTTTTTGCCTACGACAGCACTCGTATATATCAACCGATTCAGATGTGAGTGAGCATGTGCACAGCAATTACTAAGGTCTCGAAGAAGTTCACTGGTTAGCCTCATCCACCATGTAGTCTTAAAATGGCAGGCACTTTAAGAAATCGCCGAATTTGGCAGCCAAATATAAGTTACCTTAAATAATAAGCAGCTTGGATAAAGGTGAGTAATTTCGCGAAATTCTCATTCATAATGATTTAGTATTGATAAAAATTAGTATTGAATCTCCTATATTTGGTTTCCACTAAATTGAGCTTCGTGTGTTTGAATAATATAAGTTGGCTTTTTAAAAATAAGGAATATGAAAGATAACTCTTCCTCCCGGCTCTGGCCAGAAGGACTTTTTTCCTTGAAATTTATTTAATTATGTGATAATTGAAAAACTAATCATACGTATCTATGTGTGATCGATGGCGCCCCTCTTTACAATATGGCGTCTATACACTACCACAAACTTCATAGTATCATCATAAAATGAACACCTTGGACCATTGTGAATCCAAAAAGGTATAAATCACCAAGTCCTCAGAGATGAAAGCAATAGCACTAATTTTGGCTTTTGCTCAAAGACTATACCTCCAATCTGATAAAAACAAGAGAGAAAAAATTCAAAGTTTTTTCTTACTCTTAAAGCTTTTATGGTAGCTTAGCTTGTAGGAGGAATTAACAATTATTTTATATCTTTCAACAAGGAGTATGGCATTCCAAATTTTTGTGGTTTCGTATGAATGAAATACGTTCATACGTAATCTTTTCAAGAATTAATAATATTAAAGATAAACGACTCCAAATAACTCAATCAACTACATTCGGATCAAGGTTAGGTTAGTGGAATATTATAATTCTATGTTGAAGCATCCGATAGGAGCAAAAATAAATATTTAAAGGCAAATCCTAATACTAAAAAAAATAATTCTATTTCTTTTGTGCATCTTTTGGATTTGCATGTAGACATATTTTTATTATTAAAAGTAGTGCTCAGGTGCCTTAAAAATTAACGCCAAAAACATAAATGTGACACAAAGTTGTAGAGCAGCGCTATCATTTTAACCGACTCCGTTTACCTTTTAACTGGTTTAGATTAAATTTTAAAAGAGGTTATAATTTTTGCTTATCTATAACTGATTTGTCTAGTATGTCATTATGAAAAAATATTTTCAATAGGGGTTTTCGTTTAATTTCTTCGCAAACAATCTTTGTATATAAATCTTCAGGAATTTCTTACATTGTCATAAAATTAGATTCTGTTGTATGTATTGTTAAGATAAAACTCATTTGACAACAATTCAGAAAAGTGTTTGATTCAAAATTAATCTTTATAAGTTATTTTTCAAATTATCATCTTCTCCCACAGTTTTCGTGAAAGTTATATATTTTATTTTCTTCAATTTTTAAAAGTTTTCAAAACACATATAGAAATTCATTTTTCGTAAGTATATATATTTAATACATGAGAACATTTTTTTTCTTATGGCTCTTTACTAAATTAAAAAGAATGTTATGGAAAGTAACATGATATTCAATGTTCGCTTAAAAAATATTCTCTTTTACGATAACTTAATCACTGTCCCAACAAAAGAAAAGAAATCATGAATAAAAGTAGAAAATCAGTTTATTTGAAAAAGTAGGGAGAAAATACGGAATCATAACATTAGAAATCTTTTTGTCAAGGGAAATCAATAAAGATATTTTATTTCCTTAGAGACTTTCGTATTTATTTCGAAGGATAATTTAAGTGCTTCTCTGAATTTAATACAAGTAAATTAATTGTAATACCAAAAACGAAATTTACCTTTGTAATGAAATATTTTTTAAAGCTTTTTAATAATTTCTGGTGATAGAAATAATTTTATCTAAACAAAAAGTAGTTAAACATACAATTACTTAATTTGTTGTGAAAAATCTTCATTGTATACAAAACTTAAAAAAAAATTATGATGAGATTTTCATCGATATCTGCATTACTGGAGGACACATTAAAAATTTTATTTAGATGTAGATTTTGTGCTAAAGAGATTTATGTTGAATAACATTTACTCATTTCAGGAACACTAGCAGGGATGACCGAGCTAAGCTCGGTCAAAATATCGGGACCCACTAATCTAAATTTATCGAACATGTGACCTATCCCAATGGTCTGCTCGTGCTGGCAAACGATGTAATAAAATTTTGTCAAAATCGTTTGATCCATTTTCTAGATACAATTAGCTTGTCCCACAGTGACACAAAAGTGACCCACTAATCGAATTTTTTCAAATATGTGACTTACCCAATGGTCTTTTCATGCACAGAATCGAAATAAAACAAAATTTTGTTAAAATCGTTTTATTCTTTTTCATTATCTTAACCCATACTGACCCCAAAATGACCTATTAATCGAATTTTCTCGAGCATGTAACTTAACCCAATGGTTTTTTCATGCTCAAAAACCACATTATACAAACCTTTGTCAAAATACTTTGAGCCGTTTTTTAGATATAATTAGTTTGACCCACAGTGACCCAAAAATGACACAGTAATCTAATTTTATCGAACATATGGCTTAGCCCACACGTCTTCTCATGCCCAGAAACAGTATAATACAAAATTTTGTCAAAATTGTTTGAGTCTTTTTTAGATACAATTATCTTGACACACAGTGGCACAAAAATGATCCACTGATCGAATTTTCTCGAACATGGAACGTAGCCCAATGGTATTTGCCCAGAAACGGTATAATACAAAATTTTATCCAAATCGTTTGATTAGTTTTTTAGATATAATTAGCTTGACCAACAGTGACCCAAAATGACCCACTAATATATTTTTATTGAACATGTGACTTAGCCTAATGATCATCTCAAGCCCAGAAGCGGCATATCACAAATTTTTGTCAAAATCTTTTGAGCCCTTTTTTAGATTCAATTAGCTTGACACCTAACCCATTGTGACCCAAAATGACTCACTAATCTAATTTTCTTGAACATGCGACCTAGCCCAATGGTATTTCTCGTGCCCAATAACGATAGAAAGCAAAATTTCGTCAAAATCGTTAGTGGTATTTTCTAGATAAACTTAGCTTGACCCACAGTGCCCCAAAAATGACCAACTAATCGAATTTTCTTTAACACGTGACTTAGTTCATCTGTCTTCTGGAATACAAAACAGAGGATTACAAAATTTAGCCAAAATCTTTAGAGCAGACTTTCGATAAAATTAGCTTGACTCAAAGTGACCCAAAAATGACCCACTAATTTGAAATTTCTCGAACATGTGATCTAGCCCAATAGTTTTCTCGTGCCCAGAGACGGTTGGATAGAAAATTTAGCCAAAATCTATTGAGCTGTTTTTTAGATATAAATAGTTTGACCTTGACCTATTATGACCCAAAATGACCCAAAATACAACACCAAGAGAAACCAGAAATATCACAGCAAAATTTATTTGGCAGATAACATGTACAAAGATCAAACGACTAAAATTACAGTCTCTTGACATGTGGATGATACAAAATCAGTAGTTAGAGTAGCCGCCATTGTTGGCTATAACCGCTGCCTCACGCCTCGGCATAGAATCAAAGAGGCTTTGTATATCTCCTTGGGGTACAGCAGTCCCACATATTGCCAAAGTTAACCTGGTGTACCAGCGGGTGGTGCGTCCCGAGCCGGTCGTTGTGCACATGGATGTTTTCGATTGGCGAGAGATCGGCAGAACATGTCAGTATGCATTATGATAGAGATTTATAATCCCACTTATTATACTATTATGATTAGAATTTAACTTTGCTATCCTTATTAAACTATTGATAATTATATATTTCTGAAAGTAGAAATATGTTCATTGGAATTAAAATTTAATATCTTTATTGTTTCAAAGTTGTAATCCTTTCTCTTATCATAAATGAAGGTACTCAAGCCACTCCTCTCAATGTCGATAGTAAGGTCTAAATAATTTACATGTTTTTCGTCATATGAAGTTTTCTTTAATGTCAATCCTTGGGGATAATAATCTAAATTTAAATCGCTATTGGAATCGTTAATCCTTACCAACAAAACATCATCAATATATCTAAAACTTAAAAAATCCCTATTTAATGTTTTATTAACCCCGTATAAAAATAATTATATATCTGCAGGTACCGAGCTGCAACTACCCCCCATAGGTATACCCCTTATCTGCTGAAATACATGCTTACGACCGAATGAATAATTTTCATTAACTACAAAATTAAATAAATTTGTTAAATGATCCAAATTTTACCCAAAGTATAATACCACTTAAAAAAGTCAATTTTATTTTTAAGGTCAATTAAATCAATAATATTATACACTCATTGCCATAAAAATTTGCGCACCAAGAAAAAGACGTCCAAATGAAACGAAATTTTACACGCGTGTGTACTACTATGATATAAGTAAGTGAGTAGAAAACCAAAGAAAAAGGATCATTTATTGCAGAAAAAAGTACAAATGAACGGAAATTTTAGTACTCTGTTGGAACCCCTATAGCGCAAATGCACGATGCGATACGAGCGGGCATTGAGGCATACAAATTCCGTATGATGTCCCGAGGCATCTCGTTTCACAATTGCTGTAAACGCGCCTCGAGTTCAACCAAACTCGTAGGGTGTCCAACTTGCCGTCCCAAATGATCCCAGATATGCTCGATTGGTGACAAATCTGGGGATCGAGCAGGCCACGTAAGGGTGGTAATGTAGTGGAGGCAGGCTTGTGACATACTTGCTATGTGTGGCCGAGCATTGTCTTGCTGAAAAATTGCTCCTAGGAGCCCTGCCACAAGTGGCAACACATGTGGCTAAAGGATGTCCTGGACGTACCGCTGGGCTATCATTGTGCCACTGATCAATATTAGGGGTGACCGTGTATCGTAAGTAATGGCACCCCGTACCATCACACCAGCTGTGGGAGAGGTGTGTCGCTATAAAGCGATGGCAGGATTGAGGCGTTCACCACGGGGCCTCCACACACGAACACGATTGTCATCGCTGGTCAAATTGAATCTAGACTCGTCGCTGAAGATGACCTGGTCCCATTCCGTTGCAGTCCAATCCCGTCGTGCGCGACACCACTCCATACAGAAGCGTCGGTGGGTGGTGTCATTGGCAGCACACGTAAGGGGCGCCGACATACCAGATGTCCTACAGCCAGCCGCCTTGCGATGTTTCGGAAAGTCACAGAGGTCCGTAGTGAAGGTGCTGCCTGTGTCTGGATAGCGGCCAATGAGGCAGTTGGCTCTGCGCGTGAGTTTCGTGTGATGTGACGGTCTTTTCGACGACTGGTCTGTCGAGGGCGTCCCGAGCCTGTTCGCCGTGTAAATGACGTCTCTTCAGTCCACTGCTCCCAACACCTCCTCATAGTAAAATCAGAACGGCCTACTTGACGAGTTACTCGCCGAGCCGACCACCCAGCTTCCATCATCCGGATGATTCTTCCCCTCTCAAACTCTGGCAACTGCTCATATTGTCTTCGATGACTGCGTAACGGCATGTCTACCTCAGCATTTCCTTTGCAAAAGAAAAGGTACACTCAAACAAGTTCTGCTTACCAGTTTTATACTCCAAAGAGAACGAAATTCAACGCCCTCTAGTGGCATTACGCAATGTGCAATTACGCTGCACATCTAATCATTTGCATATCTGCCTGATATGTACCTTCATGCCAAGTTTTGTTACAATCCCACAATTATTTCTTGGTGCGCAAATTTTTTTGGCAATGAGTGTATAAATCTTCAAAATCATAAACATATAAGTTTTTTATATTACTTAATCCTTTCAATCCATTAATTAACTTTTTTTTATTATACATGTGTTATTTAATGCCACTTCAAATAAACTCTGCAAAATATCCAAAAACTTTTCATTAGCAACTTCTAAATAAGTGTCAAAACCACATGTAATTGTACGAAAAGCGACGGGTTCCTTATGAAATTTAGGAACCAAAACCATATAAGGTAATTCCTTACTACGTTGTGTGTATTGTAACCTTTTGTAAAAAGCACCAATTCTACTCTCTGTCTCTTTTACACTGGTATTTGACAACCTATAATTATGTTTATTATTATAACACTGTCTTAGTTGGTTACTGTATAGCTTTTTACAAATAATTGCAAAATTTGTATTAGCCTTATCAATATATGTTATAACAAAATTACACTCTAAATCCTTAATAGAATCTTTTAATAATTTATAATCTTCTATTGAAATATCCCCCCCCGCCTGTTTTACCGCAGTAAATTGAACTAAAATCCTTCAAAACATTATGTTTCCATTCCAGAAAAGCTATTTTTGGTAAGCAAAATTTGTTCATTAGTTTATGTACAAACATATCAAAGTTGATTTTTATTCATTTTTTTTTATGAAATCCTTAGTGTTTAACCTCTTTAAACGAAATTTTGTACCGTATTGCATATAATTCCTCAATGTTTTGTCCTTGACAATATCTAAATTTCCAGTCAATACGTGACCATGATCCACTATAACTTGGATCATGACAATTACATAAATTATTATAATTGTTTCTACCTATTTCTTTAGCAAAATTATTATAGTTAAAAACCATAAGACCTAAAGGTTTATCGTATCTAAAAACCTTGACAATTTCCATGACCTTATCTGGAAGCAAATCATTGTATTTATTCAATGCTTTGCCAACATTTATACCACGTTTTTCAATTTCTATATAATCCATTACGAAGTACATTCTATTAACTAATTTATTGTTGTTATTGCATCTCCCCAGATATTCCTCCAAATGTTGTGATCTAATCCTTAACCTCAAAATATCCAAACATATATACATAAATCAAAATATACACACACATACATATATATGTGTGTGTGTGTGTGTGTGTATGTGTTAAATAGGTTTCATAGTAGCTTACGGATTACATTGATTATATTAGTTTATATATTTGTATTATATGTATAGCTATACATCTATATGTTAAATAGGTTCCATAGTAGCTTATGGATTACATTGGTTATACTAGTGTTTTCATAAGCTATATAAACATGTAAAATCTTTTTTTAGAAAACTACTTATTTAATATTTAGAGTAACAGATTGTAATTTAGAAAGCATCACGTGAATTTAAGAAAATAATATCTAGTAACGAATTAACTGAATGTAGGAACTTTAAAACAGTGGCAATAACAATAATTCTATAAATGTATATGGCTATGTTAATAATGAATCAAGCAAAGTAGTTAAGACTGGTACTATATCATCGTATTGTTAATTAAATATAAAAATGTATTAAACACACAGTATATAATTATCTGAAACCTAATTACGGGGTGTCTTAGTAGTTTTTGAATATCAGCGTTGAGGGTGTAAAAAAATATATAAAAAAAATATAATAATAAAATCAAAAATCTGTAGAGGAAAGTAGGGGAATGGCGCTCACTTAAGGGAAAACATGAATAGTCAAATTTAGACAAAAAAAAAATCAATACTTTATTAACAAAGTATAACTCCAAAGCATAAGAAACAGTTATCAATCAACTAATTTTCATAAAAGTTTTAGGAATTTTATTTTATCGTTTTATTTAAATGACCATCGATTGAGCGGTAATGCCCGACATGGTAGGGTAATTGCGCTCAGAGTTTGAATACAACATTTAAGCAAGACAAAAGTCATATATGTAGTTGTGTGGGCTGTTCACACCACTGCAGACTTTTTGCAACCACTTTAAACATACTGCGCACACATATTGTGTTAGACATATAGTGGGCTACTTTTTTATATTTAGGGTTTTTGATTGTCACCTTTTTTGAAATCGTAAAATTCTCATTGTTTAATGACATATTAATAAAGACGAAAACAGGGAAATTTAACCTTTTCAAAAAAGTCTTCATAATCAACAATTTAAAAAATGTTGCCCACAGGCAACACTTCTTCTGGAATTCCACGCGAGCGCCATTACCCGACATCGCCATGTTGGGTTTTATTGCATTATAATTGGCGTAACAACGCACTACAAAAATAAACAAAAGCATGAAAGTACAGCTAAATGTATTATTTTGTAGACATAATGAGTAAAGTAATATTTGAAAATAAGAGTGTACACTTACCTTCGAGTTAGATGTTATAGAATTTTATAATAAAACAACTTCAAATTAATAACGTGAGGGCACAAAAATACTTTCCTCCCGACGGGCACTAAATTCTTACTGGGAACTTAGGATGAAGTTCGCTATGTGCCGGTACCGATAGCACGATTTAAATTCTATTCTGTTTAGAGTTATATGGTGAGGGGGATTACGCTTCTGAGCGTCATTACGCTACTTTCCCCTAATAAGCTGAGCATGCGGTGGCAGAACCCTAACAAATTGGTCCCGAGTCAACCAGGATAAACAGAAAAATTGTGTTTTTCAGGGAGTTTTGTTCGAAAAACAGTATAATTTATGGTAACAGTTTTGAAAATTTGAAAATTTAATTTTCATTCATTATGTTTGAGAGGTTCATTTCAGCACATCGTAGATATGTTATACTTTCTCTCTCTACAAATCTGCAAAACTTTTTTAGCAAATCGCTGATCTTAGTGTCTGAGCATCTACTTGTAAATGAGAATGGGTTACAGTCATATTTAATCTTTTTTTAAGACATGCTTGGCTTTTAATTTGTAAGGTGAAATATTTAGGAACACTTAAAACATTCGAAAATTACTAGCTTCACAAACATTTGTATAGTTATTATTAGAAAAGTATTTTCTCTGAAAAAATACATTTATTGTAACTGTGTACTACAAACAAGTGATGTATCAATCGATTTGCTTCGAAGTTACATCGCTCTTAATTATTATTTTCCTTTAAAACTTTTTAAAAGTGAATTATCCACTTTGCTTATTTTATCTACTTTAAAAGATGAAAACTTACGCCAAATTTAACATTAAAACTTGTAATACCAGATTTAAGACTTAGGGTTGTTTTTAATGATACTTTAACCTCTTCGATTACTGGGTCCCCAAACGGGGACCTCTGTTCTTTTCCTTATAAAAACTAAAATGTCCGATTTTTTTACATTTTCACATCACTTCTTAATAGCGGAATGTTTTTTGCGTTCAAAGCAAACGAAAAAATGGCAGCATCTAAGCTGATTCCCACATAAAATAAATGTTATTTTTGAGGCGTAGCATAGCAGAAATAGGTATACGCTGAACATTATAAAAAATATATTTTAATTAAAACTTTTAAAATTAAATTATTTACAAAGTAGCATCTTGGCGCCGACAACATTCGAATGTGCAAAAACTCTGACGATCTCCAAAACCTCGGAGAAAAGTTGTTTTGTTTCTTCTCGGAAATCGAATGCCGATTAAAACGATCAGATAAATAAAAATAAATATTGTCGGTCGCTTTGCCACACAACTCCCCTGCCAGTCTCACACAACCAGTGGGAGAAGAAAATGAACTTTTCGTCCAGCTCTTGTAGTGTAGGTCAAAGAAGCATGTTCTTTTTCTGACAAAAGAAAAGCAGGTTTTAGCCTATCAATATTTATAAGCTTTTCTTGACCATGAATGAGAAGTACGAAGTCCTTTTTCAGTTTTTTTACAACGTAGAACGGTCCCTCATAAGTAGGTTGTAGAGCCCTCTTGAAAGGACCTCTCCGGAGAAAAACTCAGTTTTCTGCGGTTATTTAGTCCTTTTGGAACATAGATGTTTTGCTGTCCATGCCTTACAGGTTGAACGGGTCTCAAAGCACACATCATTTTCTGTAAATTGGTTATATAATTTGGTGGGTCTAACAAGGATAAATCTTCATACAACTGTTCCGAAAGCCGTAAGGTGGTTCCATATGTTAAATCAGCTGTAGTAGCATTAAGATCTTCACGTACTGTAGTTCGAAGACCTAGTAAAACTAAAGGAAGAGCTTCGAACCAATCAACTTTATAGCACATTAAGGCCTGTTTTAAAAATCGATGAAGTCGCTCCACCAAACCAATTACACTGTGGTGTATATGCAGCATTCATAGCTGGATTAATGCCAAGTAACCTTGTCAGAGTCTTGAAAAGTATGGACTCGAACTGTCTACCACTATAGCATGTTATCCTCTGAGTTGTACCAAAACGAGAAACCCATGTCTGCACAAAAGCCTGAGCAACAGTCTCAGCAGTTAAATATCGTATAGGTACAGCCTCTGGATATCGCGTAAACCTATAATTCATCGCTAGACAATATCTGAATCCACGTACTAAAGGCAAAGGGCCAATTATATTCAAGTCTATATGCGCAAATCTCTCATCTGGGACCAGAAATAGCCCCGAAGGAGATTAGTACGCAAATGTACAATTTTTCTTTTAACAGGGAACGTATACTTTACACCACACAGCAACGTCCTAATTTAGTCCTGGTCAAATGTACTTTGAACATATTAGCTGTCTAGTTGCCCGTATTCCTGGATGCGACAACCCATGCATTCACTCAATTACCTTTTTCCTTAGAACCTGAGGGACATAAAACTCATTTACCTCACCAGAAGTTTCACAATACAATAACGTTTAAGCATCCGGCATTTGTACTTTAGCTAATTTCCCGCTAAACTCAACCTTTCCATCCAAAATAGCCTTTAGCTCTTCATCTTCCGTTTGCAACTTTGCCCACATTTTCATCTGAGTTTGCCAAATGCATAAAAATGCCTAAAAATTCCCAAAGACAGCATGACCAAGAAAGTGAGAAATATTACACGTATTTAACTTAAATCTTTTTCAATAAAAATTTGAGAAAATGTAGATTATCTACTTGTTTAAAGCTCTTAAATTTGGGATTGCGTTAATTTAGGTTAATGGTTATTAAATTCATGTTTAAAGTGGGTTTGTAATTTTAGATCCATATTTTTTAATCTAAATTACTAAGCTCCTAAAGCATCAATTTCAGAAAAGATATTTTTCTGTCATTTACGATGTCATTTTGTTTGGAAAAAAACAATGAATATGTATTTCTATTTCTATTTTAGTTTCGGAACTGGAGATGTTAACCCTCTTCTTAGAACATACTTCAAAAAGGTAGTCAACACCCATGTAATCTTTAAAAATCACATTTATAAATTCAATTATAGATTGATACCGGTTATTTTACATGTTTCATTGCATATTTAGTAGAAAACAATGTTAAGAAAAAGTGCCGCTTAGTATGTTTCCGTTTACTAGTCTTATTACAAAGTAGGGATTGAACCAATACAAATTTTAAATTTGATAATCAAAACAGTTATACCCCTGTTAAACTCAATAAAAAATTATTCTGCACTTTAAAAAACTGACTCTTAAAGTTTGCACTTTTGAAAATATTTACCCTTCTATTGTGGAATTTGCGCCTTATTCATTTTATACAAAAATCACATTAATTGAAAATTATTGATGTTTCCATTTGACAAAGCACTAATTCAGCACATGTACAGAGTCTGTCAAAAAGTAAATTATGTTTAATATGCAACTCGTTTGGACATATAAGATTTTAATTTTTTTTACTTTAGTGATTTAAAATTTCCAATAAAAAATATTAATCTACATTTAGAATATAATAAGTGTGGTCAGATAAACAGAGTAAAACCAAAATAATCTTGAATATGTATGTACACAAAGAGGTTCTTGAAGAATCATTTCCCGAAAATGATTGACATTTTTTAGTGCTTCTTGTTTCATGGAAAGGTACTATAACCTACAAGATATTAGTTATAACAAAGTATTCGAAACAAAGTTTTCTTTTTTTTTTTCCTTTTGAGATGCCGAATTAAAATTCATCAAACTTCAATCAACAAAAATAAAATACTCTAGCAAGCAGAGTTAAATAGTGTTGCATTAATTTAGGTAGAGTGCTAAACTTGCGCTTAACGACAGTTACCAAGAGTGAAGTCAGAGCAAATGTGTCTATCGTCATGCAAGTTGATCCTCTTTCAATAATTCAAAATATTTAAGTTGTTCTAATTGAGTAGCAATTTCAGCGATCCAACGTATTTTGCTTCATATTTTGTTAATATACGCTAATGAAGAGTTTTCCTTCAAAAACGTTTGGAATTTAGTTATGCAGCCTCTATGATTTCCTCTACATTTATTCAAAATTTTAAAACTTTCTCCAATGGCGGCCTCCTTTTCGACATCCGATGTTCTGAATGAAAATTGATACACAAGCAAAAATTTTAAGCTCTTAAATTTAATTTTTACCCATGCTCTCTGGTCTTTCAAGGAAATATGTTGCTAAATTACATTGAACTGTGACTTATAGTCCATAAATTATTACAAAATATTTGAAATATAATTAATTTTCGTTTTCAGCTGCTGGATTAAATTGCGTCATATTCCAATCAACTATAAGTCAGTACTCTTGAAACAAATGAAGAGCTTGGTGGAAGAACATGTTATGCTACATTTTCTTAAAAATTATTTTATCTTTTGGACGGAGGTGTTATCAGGTATTCTATCACATGGTAAAGCTAAAATACCAAAGTTCTATTTATCATTGAAGATTTAAGACATTATTCATTAATATTTAATATTTTAATATTTAATAATGCAAATACACTGGTTATCAAAAATTAAGGAAAAGTCACAAAATGCTAATTTTCAAATACGCAAACACTCAAAAGGAAATAATATAATTCAAGTAATTACTATCTCTACAACACAGCTAGTCCACATAACATCTCTTTCATGACACACATGGTCACAAATGTCATAATCACTACGGTGAAGCAAAAAAATAGGAAATTCCATACATCTCTGTCATGTTAAAATTATGCTGGTTGGTTGGCTAAGCCAGTACCAATTGTTAAAGGTTGATAATTGAAAATCAACTTGAAAAGTAAAACATGCATTCATAGAATGCGATGGATGGTTGGTTGGATAAGCTCAGAGTTAATTCAAGCTTGACTTGAAAAACTAATCTGAAAGTGTTTAAAGTTGCAATGTTTTAATTAAACTTAATGGCGCTTTACTCCAACCTACAGGAAATTTCAGTTACAAGAGTCCAATAAAATCTTGCGCATAGTAGAACTGAGACATTGCGTTGTGTTTTCTTTAAAAATATATATCCAGTGGCAATAACTAGGTTACTGGGAAGTTTTACTTCCATGAACTTGTGTTGTGACAATCGATAAAAACAAAATGACTGGAGATTAAAAGTTCATTCGAACATTCATATTTATTGAAATTTCAATAATCCAATATGTATGTTAGGCATCGTGATAGGACTAATTTACGAGAGAGACTAAATTCAAAATATATCGGATCCACTGCTGCTGAATTCTAGGGTTATCGACATGTAATTTAGTCAACATAAAAATAAGATATTAGACAGCAGGGAAGAACCTATTCATATAGAACTTGGAAAGGCATCACAAAAAAACAAACTATACAACGATACTTTTAAAGACGGTTAACATATCACCTTTTCCCATAGTCATCTTCATTGTCAATGAGTGTCCATCATGCATAGCGACATCCCAAACGCATGCTCTAAAGATATCGGGCGCTAGAAACACATCTCTGCATACAGCAAGACATATCGATTATCATATTCTTTTGCTCTTCTGCACTAGCGAAACCCGCAGACTATAAGCACGGCAAGGGTTGCCAACACAAAAAGGCAAACCGCCACAACGCGCGCCAAGGAATTAATGAAAAGCCATGGAGAATACGGGAAACGCTAAACCCCGCAGCTAATACGCCAAACGTGGCAGACAGACTGCGCGAAGTGAAAGTCAAAGTAGGTAAAACGGGAGATCGCAAGAATTGCGAAAAGAAGGACTCACCTGGGCGATAACTGGCAAGACCAAGGGGATTGCTGGACAAAAGGTATGCCTAGGTTGAGTTCAAACGAACTCAAGGCGCAAAACTGAATAAAGGGGGGAAAACCAAGGAATGTAGGTCGTGACTACGACAATCTCATTATGAGTCTCAAATGATCACTATATGTGACTCCACTGAGAGGTCACTATGACTGCTGCTTTGGGACGAGTCACCATGTGACTTTACAATGTAGTTATATTGTGACTCTCATGTGACTGTCATTTGTAGACTCAATTTCAAAGTCATCGTGAATGCTGCATTGTGATAAGTTACCAAATAATGACACATTAAAGTCACATGATGACTTTCAGGTGACAGAGAGACTACTGTGAAGTCACCATTGTGCTCTTTTGGGAAAAGTCTCCATGTGACTATAATATGATATTATTTGGTGACTTATCATAATGCAACGTTCATGATGACTATGAAATTGAGTCTCAAAATGACAGTCAAATGAGAGTCTCAATTTAACTACATTGTAAAGTCACCTGGTGACTCGTCACAATGCAGCAGTTACATTGACTTCTCAGTGGAGTCACATATAGTGATCATTTGAGACTCATAATGAGATGTATGGAATTTCCTTTTTTTGGCTTCACCGTAGTGACTGACACTTGTGACCATGTGTGACATGAATGAGATGTTATATGGGCTAGCTATGTTGTAGAGATAGTAATTACTCGAATTATGTTATTTCCTTTTGAGTGTTCGCGTATTTGAAAATTAGCATTTGTGAATTTTCCTTAATTTTTTAAAACAAGTGTAATATTAATATTTTTTTAATATTTAAAAATTAAATGTGAATAAGTTTTTTTGATAGAGTTTAGTACCACACCTCTTAATATTTTAAACACATGGTATCAAGCAGAAAATAAATCATTAAAATTGAAAACAAAAACTTTCACATCAAATTTCTTCAAATGTAATTTTTGTTACATAACATGTTCTTCCACTTAGCTCTTCAAATGTCAAATGGGGTTACGCTAATTTTGGCTGAGAGCCAAGCTTGCGAGGAACTTAGGAGCAAACAGTAGCTGCTAGCAAATCATAGATAACACCCTTGTATACTTTATCAAACAACAAACGATTTTAGTGAAACATATCGCATCGTAACAGAAAAAAATGAAGAAAACAGATTTAATAGCCTTGTAAACGATATCACTCTCTATGATTCATTGATCAGATACGTTGTATGGTTATGAACCTGAGTACGGAAGATTGACCATCAGATCAGTTTTACCATAAAATACCGCTAAACGCAAATCAATCAACAAAAAAAGCAATTTTAATTTTATTTTGGACATTAAATTAATATCAAATTACGTTGAATTCGGAACATGCTCGGAATAGCGTTTCAATCTATGTGTATAAAAAGCTTCAAACGAAATAGTTCAGCTATTTAATGAATGATGAATAATGAATTTTTGAATTGAGTATAATTTAAAAAATGAGTCATGCTATAGGATTTTTAGAACATTCTCCCTTTTATGAACGAAACATACTTTGTATCCCCAAAAATTTAAGCTTATTTTCATTTATAACTACTATTTATTCCAGGTCAATATGAATTAAGTTTAATTTTTATTACTTTATTCTATGGACATTAGAAAAAAGTTTTGAAATTGTAAATTTTTCGACTTCCGGTGTTTGATGGAGTTACATATTTTGGGAAGTCCTAGATGTTACTTGTGTAATTTTGGAAAATACTGGGCACAAACTTGGCAGCTCTATCTCAAGAAAAAATTCACGAAATGTCATCACGTTTCCGATTTAGTTCACATTGACATGGTTTTGGTGTATGTTGCGCATCAGGTGCCGCTGCTATGCAGTAGTTTTCACGATATCTGTGATTGCTGTATCTCGGAATCTATGAGATAGAATTAATCAAACTTCAGATTCCGTTACGCATTCAAAAAAGTTAATACTAATTATGTTGAGCTGTACATTGCCCACCAGATACCGCTGCTGTGGCGTATTTTTTTTTTCTCACGATCTCTGCGTAAGGCAAATCTCCGCATTTATTGAATGACATTTCACCAAATTTAATAAGTCAGATTCTTATAAAAACTATGTTGATTCAATATTGGCTTTGATCAACCACCTTGAGATGGTGCTATGCTGCTGATGTAAATGGAGATGAGTCTACATCTGTGGATCCTTTGCTATGTTTTTGCTCTGTTTCTCATCTTTGTTATAGTTTAGAAATATACCTTAGTACTTTATATTTGGTGTTATAAATTAAAAAATATATGTGTTGATCTAATTTAAAATTTTAATACCTAACAGGAAGCTTTGTTGTGGTGTTTTTTTATTATTATTCACTGATTACTGTAACTTTGTGTTAAAGTCAAAGAAATGTATCCGATAGTGTATAACCCTGCTAATTAAATTAATGTATCACAATCTTATAGAAGGAAGTTTCTTTGCGGGTAACAACGTAATAATTAAATAACTTTTAAATATGTGTGATTCAGTTGAAGGTATTGGCCTGTAAATATTTAATATGGAATGTAGAGATATCCCTTCACATATCTTTAAGTACTTTTCGAATTTTCTGAAATAACTACATTATTCTGTTTTGGTTCAACTTTTTAATTCACTCTACCGTTATTCCTTACAATTTCAATATAGAGTGCTGCGAATGCATGCATCTGCATATTCTTTATATGGATAAAAATTAAAATAAAATGTTACATTGCTAATTAAAAAGTCTCTTCGGTTTAGTTTAGTTGTTTTCTTAAAGCAATCGAAACTCTCAAGATTAACAGAGGAGACGTTTACAAAATGTTTTTTTAAACAACATTTAGAATTTGAAATAAGAATTGAAACACGAAAAACTATTGATGAACTTACAGAATCAAATACTTTAATCAATCACAATTGTATATATTTTTTCTACTCCTTTTGACGTAGTTATTGAATGAAAAATTACAGTTAAATTAGAAAATGGATGAGTTCTTCATTAGCGTGAATACGCTTTCAGTTCTAAAATGACAAAATATTAAATTAATCTGAAGTTTAGAGAGAAATTTTATTAAAGTTAATGCGCTAAACTATTCAGAGTTTTCATTGCAAATCAATTACATTATTTACTACTGGAGATTATAGAATGATTTTGGAGGGAATAAAATCGATACCACTTTTCGAAAATTATAAAGAATAGTAATTCTTATATGAAATAAGAAGAGAGATCTTTAAAAATATACTTCTGATACGATTTAGATCAGGCATACTCAACTTTTTTTTTTCTCGTGGGCCGCAAACATATGTTTGCGACATTAGGCTGGAGGTAACACACTTAAAATAGGTTAATTAAAAAAGTAAAATAACAAAATTAGTATAACAAAGCAATATGCAAAGTTAATATCGGTCGGGTTGAAAGTTTGTCGAGTAAGAAGTCTTACGAAAAATTTTTAACACCACTATTTCATTACCCTAAACTTTGTGGAAGATTTCTATTGCAGATATTATATGAATATGCCTTGAAGTTGTATTTTAAAATAGTGTGTAAAATTTTTTGGTGTCAATTTTTTCCTCGACAAATGGCCGTCATCTCATTATACTAAATTTAAAAGAAGCAACTAGTCCTAAACTTATTTCTTTTTATTAATATTATAAGATTTTAAATTTGTAGATAAAAGTAAATTTTTTAAATTTACAATTGAATTAACTTCTCATATTATATCAGATATATATCTTGAATTTAGACACGTATAACTCTTTCTAAAATTTTATTCTAAACAACAACAATAGCATGTGGTCTTAAACATTTTTACAGCACTGTAGTTTAAAGAGCTAGGCCTTTTGACTACAGAGTAAAAAGAAATCATTACATGTAAAATCAATTAGAAGTAAGAAAAACTTAATAAAAACAATGATAAAGTTATTAATATATATAAAATTTTATGACTAATTGTCCGCATTAATCTCATAAAATTTGTATTCCTATACTCTAAAAATAAAAAAATAAAAAATCTGTATTTTTTACAGTGTGCATTAATTTTTTAATGAGCAGTTAGGCTTTATAGCCTTGATTGGGCTCAGTTTACGATGACTTGATTTAGTAATGCTTTTTCGTAAAGAAAGATGCGTAAACCATAAGCAAAAGAAATTTGAATGCATTAAAAACCCTTTTCCGTATATGTTTAATTATAGAATCCTTACGGCACATAATGCGAATAAACTAAGTATGTCTAAATTCATTTTATGCAAAAAGATGAAAAATTCATTTTCGTAAGAAGGATACCGAGTCGCATTTAGAAAAATAAATTAAAACCGGCTTCAACAGATTTTTTTCTTACCTTCGTGTTTTTGTAGCAATATCTTTTTGTTATCCACATTAGTCCTGCACAGGTGGAGTTACACTGAAACCAGACCCAAAATTCGGTTCGAAGTTAACCCGATCCGAATTCGAAAAAGGTTTTCTGTTTACCCAAAACCCGACCAGAATCTGGTACAACTGAACACGACATCGACTCGAAATGAAAGAATATTAATCCATATTTCGATGCAGTTTTGGAAAATTACGCTTTAATTATATCTCTAAAATCAACTTCATCCTTTTGTATAAAAATGAACATGCATAACATATATATTCTCATTTTATATTCAATAATTATAATTATTCCATCTGAAGCAATACTGTAGATTAGGGTGGAGCGAAAAAAATTATTTTTTTTTTCAAAAACGGGTAGGTGCCAAAAGTTGCCTTTATACTAGTACATCATCTGCGTGCAATATCACCGCTTAAAAACAATGGCTTGAGTCTGCGCTTTTGGTCCAAAAGTCAAAATTTTGGGTAAAATTTGACATTTTTTGAAAAAAATTAAAAATATCTATAGAGATGGTTATTATTTAACAGTGTTATATAAACCCTTATTATTAATGACCTAATATGTTTAAAACATAAAACGATATCTTTATCCTGTATAACTGGAGCAAAACTGACAACTATTGGAGAAAAAAAGACGCTGCCACTATGTTGTGTCATACAACTAATCGTTGTTTAGAATACAGCTCTTACCTAGTTGCTTCCATAAACTACCCAGGAGGTACCACGTGGAGGTGACAGCATTTCATGTCACAACAGTGCAACCATACCATCTGAACACAATGTTCTATTTATACATGGAATTGTGATTTTTTATCAAAGACTGGCATAAGTTTTCTATGTATCAACCTAGTACATCTCTTTTTGTATCCACCGACTTTGGATGCTGCTGCTGTGATCTCCTTCGCGTATTTTTCTTCTGATTGCATAAGAGAAGGCAAACAGTGTAATGCAGTGCGGATTATATTAATGTAATCTGTTCAGCCGTCTATTATCTTCACAAAGATTGCACCCGATAAATGCATATTGATTAGGAGTTCTGTTACCACAACACTTATCCAATGAAATAGAGTTATATAATTATCCGCTTCAAAGTTGATTGTCGATATTTCAGATTTGTGTATGCTATCATATACTCTCATCTTTCAACTATTATGTGCTGAGCAGCTAGCTGTTTAATGTGATGCAATCGTCAGAGAGCATTGAAATCAGAATTTTCTCTGCGTATGCAAACCAACCATTGTCCTAAATAACCTTTTTTTACTATTTGTTTTATTCAGTTTTGTGTGCTGTTTAATAGTCGAGTAATTTCACATGAGTTTTTATATCCCTTCTTCAGCTGTGGATTACATTTGATTGTAAACTATCCTGGGGCCAAACTTTGATTACATAGTATTTTTTGAGGGAACGTACAGACACTGATGGGCAATGAGTTATCATTTAAAAGCGGATAATTCTGTTCGTCGTTGTCATCCATTCTGCGAGGTACATGTTTAGAATGAACCATTACAATTGATCATATGTCATCTCGAAGTCCAGTGAATTTCTTTGCATCATTTATTAGACAAGATCGTTGGCAAAAATTAGATTATAACCCACAGGGATTCGACGGACCAATAGGAAAATCTTTGTCCAAGTGCCATTCCCTCCTTATTTCAATTTTTGACGCCATAGAGGTTAATTTTCAAACATTATTTCCTGAAATCGAGGAAAAGGGTACTTAGCACATAACAGAAATACCTGCTAGACATTTGCAAAGTTATTTCATCAAGATATTGCTCAGAAGAACTAGCGAATAGGAACCCTAGGAACTTATCTTATGCAAAATGGCTCACAAGGGCGAATAAAATTTTTAGTTTTATATAAGTACTGATTGACCATCAGAGTCTGTAGGTTCACTCACAAAGTATGTAATCCAGCTTTATGCCTCAAGATGGTTTACACCAAAATGTAATGCACATCTAAAATATTTATATAAAAACTTATGGGAAACTACTAAACATCACAGAAAACGGCAAAAAACAAATACTAGAAAAATGTATTTAGGACAATGGTTGCTTTTTATATCGGGAGCTAATTCTTATTGCAATGCTCTCTGACGATCACCATCAGATTAAACAACAAGCTTATCAGCATATAAGATATGCAAGAGGTAGAGTAAATGATGCCATACTCAAAGATGAAATACATAAATGTTCTAGAATGTTGTAGGAACAGATCTCCCAATCACTATGCAGTAACTGGATACAATTCTGGTGAAGATACTAGGTGGCTGAATAGATTCCAATAATTCCACTGCATTACTATGCTTATCTTATCATATACACTGATCAAAACAATTAAAGGATATTGCAGTTTTAGGTGGATTTTGTATCTGGTAAACTGTTTAGCTGATTGATACATGGTCGACAGACATAGTAGGTTATATGAGAATAAATTACACATGTTTGACAGAAAAAATGCATTTTATTGCGCATTTGTGTACTAAAGAAAAAAAAAACAATTTGTGCATATGAGAAAAAAAGAATAAGAAAAGGTGTTTTCTTCAAAGAAAATCATTTTCAGTAGGGGGTATGGTTTCCACGGGCGGCCAGCAACGTTAAAGACCTTTGAGGCATGGACTCAATGAGGCTATTAATGACGAGTTGGGGTATTCTGCCCCACTCTTCCAGAAGAGCTCTTTCCAGTTCTTGGAGAGTTTGTGGGGGTTGTTGGCGGCCAGAAACTCGTCTTCCTAGAGCGTCCCAAACGTGCTCGATTGGATTCATGTCTGGAGAACACGCTGGCCATTCCATTCGAACGATTCCTTCCTCGAAAAGGAAATCCTCCACCAGGTTTGCACGATGTGGCCTGCAGTTATCGTCCATTAAAATGAAGTTATCTCCGATTGCTGCAGCGTAAGGCACTACAATAGGTCTGAGGATCTCATCCCTATATCGGCGACCAGACAGAGCTCCATCTCGAATGATGTAGAGGTCAGTGCGCCCGTCAATGGAGATGCCACCATACACCAACACTCCTCCACCGCCAAATCTGACACTTTCGTGCACGAACGCAGGATTATTCCTACTGCCACGGTCCCTCCAGATGAAAATACGCCTATTATCCGGATGCACAGAAAAACGGGACTCGTCAGAAAACAAAATATTGCTCCATTCATTTCTCCTCCAGTTGACATGCTCGGTTGCACACTCCCTGCGGTCGCGACGATGCCTTGATGTTAATCTAACACATACCATCGGTCGGCGAGCATACAGACCTATAGCATGGAGCCGTTTTTGGACAGTCTGAGTTGAAATCGTGGTGCCTGTAGCCGAGCGAAGGTGTTGTTGGAGAAGAGTAGCGTTCATGGTTCGGTGTTTCCGAGCTGTTAACGCTAAATACCGATCTTCATTGGGCGTTGTTGCCCGTCTACGACCTTGCCCTGGTCTTCGGCCTGCACATCCACTCTCCAAAAAACGGTTCCAGATCCTGGAAATGACACTCTGTGACACTCCAATGGCTTGCGCTACTTCGGCTTGAGTTTGGCCCCCTTCTAACCTACCAACAATTCTCAAAGCTTCCAAATCTGTCAAATGACTTCGCTGAGACATCGTACTCATCGATACAAAGCAATCACTGAATGCCGATCATCCTTGTCTTCATTCTCTTTTATCCAGTTGAAAGTCAAATTTCATTCGCTGCCGCTGAAGCGACGTTTTTGACGTCGAACTCAAAATTTGCATACTCCACAGTTTGAAATCCAAAAAAATTTGCATTTGTGATTCTCTTCTATTTTCGGCAAAAAAAATTTCGTTTATATCTTTATTTTATATAAAACTTCAAATATCCTTTAATTGTTTTGAGCAGTGTAGTATGATAAGGAGTGTCACAGAAGCATCACCCAAAGTCTTTGGATACAAAGTATGGACTAGGTTGATACATAGAAAACCTATGTCAGTCTTTGATAAAAAATCACAATTCAATGTATAAATAAAACATTGTGCTCAGATGAAAGGGTGGTCAAGCTATGCATTGTTTCGTCATGAAATGCAGCCAACTCCACGTGGTACCTCCTGTGTAGTTTTGAAAGCAACTACGTAAGAGCCTTATTCTAAACAACAATTAGTTGTATAACCCGACAGAGTGTCAATGCCTTTTACCAAAAGTTGTCAATTTTGATCCAGTTACACAAAATAAAGATATCGTTTTATCGTTTAAATATGTTTAGTCATTAATAATAAAGGTTTAAATAACACTTAAATAATAACCCTCTCTATAGAACATTTTTATTTTTTTTTTGAAAAAAAATGTCAAATTTTACCCAAAATTTCGACTTTTGGACCAAAAGCGCAGACTCAGGCCACTATTTTCAGCAGTATTATTGCACGCAGATGATGTACTAATATAAAGGCAACTTTTGGTACCTACCCGTTTTTGATTAAAAAAAATAACTTTTTTCGCTCCACCCTTCTGTAGATTATCCTTTGAGATAAAGGTAACCAAACCCGACCTCAAGTGTCAAAATTCAACCCGAAATATTTATGGCCAACCGTACTCGAACTCAACTGGCGACGAAAAAATTACAGCTGATCGGACATGACGATTGCGTTCTGATATATTAAACAGTATCGGACATTATTGGAGTGGATACAGGAGTACAATGCACATTCATGTATTTTTCCTTTTAGGGAATACATGCAAAAGTATTTGAAGCATTAAAATTTTTGAGGCACCCCAATAAAACTATACACGGTACAACAAATATTTTAAAATGAATATTGTAATGTGCTCCTTAACATCATTAAAATTTCGTGATTATTAGTCACTATTACGAAAGTTAAAGCTTATAAATTAAAAAAAAATGATCGGTAAACAGAACAATATATTATTGTTAGATCCCGATGATATTGTAATGTAATCATCTGCAAACTAAGAACTTTCCAAAATGAAAACAGTTTGAAAATTTGAGCAACCGCCAAAGAATTATGCGTAAACAAACGTAAAACATGATACAAACGGATTGTGTTTCCTTGTTCGTTTTGGAAATAGATTAAGAAGGAAAAAACCCAGAAAATGTATAGGGTAATTCTAGGATAGATGGCCATATAACGACTATCCCGTTATATATGTTTGCGTTCGATCCCCCCCCCCCAGCAGTTTCAATTAAAATTCTGTTTCATACTTTATTTTAGTGCACTATAGTCAAACAGTGCAGCCCCTAAATTAAATTTAACATTTAAAAACTATATCGATTGTATTAATAGCCCTTCACATTTAAATTAAATTATTGTAGTTACTCATCTCTTTAATAAAATAAAATCAGTGATTCAGTCTTCAATTCTACTTTGAGATTTTCTCATACCAGATTTAACCTTGTAGAAAAACGTTACTGCTGTCTGTTATTAACAAAAGCATTTTAACTTCGGTCACTTCCTTTTTTGGTCATGAAGATAACTCATCATTTAGAATCACTTAACATGTAATCTATTCATTAGATTTATTTTCGCACTGCACTATTCAGACCGTTATATTCATTCGTATGTGAATGCTGCATTTTTGTGGCAATGCAAGCTGCTAAACCTTGCCCTACCCTAACATCTGGTTTAGAAAATACATTCGCATGGCCTTTTCGCCTAATAACTCAATAACTTTTTCAATCCTCTGTAATTATCCAGAAACATTTTTATTCTTACACTTAACCGCAATTGTATCAAAGTACAGTCTAGCTTTGCACTTCCCACGATTCAGGAATTTTAGTAACCCACAAATTAGAATCCCTACTCAATTCAAATATGTAACAAGTTCACCGTATGTATTTGGCGAAATCAGTCCCGTGTGCATGGCGCAAAAACTTTTAGATTGGCGATATTGTACTACGCCAAGCAAGTGAATTGTAACTGCATATTCCACTCACTCCTGCTCTGACCCTTGCCTCGAATGCTGCTCTAAATAGAGGCGTCCGTTTCTGTCCCCTGGTTTTGTACCTCTCCTCTCTGCTTTTCATGATGGAATAAATGTCTTCGTATATCAGATTGGAGTTTTTTTTGAACTGGTGGTTATTGCTTCTGCTTTCACGGTCAGTCACGCCTAAAGGATAAAATCTTTATTACAGGCCAGTCTAAATATTTCAAAAACTATACAATAGATTGCAGCATAAACTTTGTTCGTAAGGAATAGTTCAACGTGTTCTTTCATTGCGACGCGCAGCTGTGATTTTAAATTATAAAAAAAGGTTTAATTTTAATGTTTATTCAATTTAGTGGTTGGATATTTCTGTTCACTTAGGTATCTGAAGGTTTTGCGGTACCTGTGTTACTTTTTGTTTTACTATAAGGACTTTTAAGGCATGTATATAATCCAATATTTTTCTTTTAAGTCTAAAATAAAGACGTACAATGGCGAAGTGACGATTTAAAATCGGTGGCAATCTGTCCATCAATTTTAGGAGAGATGGCCACATATAATCAATATTTCAAAATTATACGGAGTGAGGATTTTAACTAAATATAAATATTTTTAAAATAATTGTATAATTTTTATGTTTATAATTATGTTAATTGATATAATTATATAAATTTTAACTAATATAAATATTTCAATAGCAATAATATAACAGGGCCTAACGATGTATTTTTTTGAGAAAATACAGAAAAACATAGAAAACGTTCATTCCAAAAACATAAAGTTGATAAATAAACTTAAAGTCATGAAAAATGTAAAATAAATACGAGAAAAAACAAAAACATGACACTTCCAGTAGCGAAGAAGATGAAATATATTTGAAATTATAAGATTCTAAAGATTGCGATGGAATAGAATTGGATGAGGATCACTGTGTTTGTCGTGGAGAAGAATACAATACCAAAACCAAAAAGGATTACTGCATACAAAGCACAAGGTTGCAGAAGTGGTTCCATGAAACCTGTACAAGCCATCAAAATCTTTCCCGAAAATGTGGTAAAATTTTACGAAAAGAGAAGGATTGAAATTATACTAAAAATTTTGTTTATTCAAATTTTATTCACTGATTTTTCGTGATATAATTGCATCTTTACAAATTTCTATGTATTTTTCATGATTAACTACGTGAAATGTGTTATTTTTTGCTTTTTAACTTCAATTTTTTAGGTAGTTTTCATTACAAAAGCTACCTATTGCAGCCGTTCGGAGGAAAGCTATTTCAAAACATTTTGGTATATTTTCATCGTTCATGACACCCAGACCTCGAAACCACCCTCCTTTCAAATGTTGATATATATATATCTGATCTTTGTCACACTGTAACTCTCGTATTTATGAACCGATTTGAATGAAACTTCGTGTATACATAGTACATACCAATGTCTCGACCGAGTTTGTTTGCAAGCTTCATCCGCCATCTTGTTTCAAATTGGCGGCCATTTAAATAAAAAAAATTTTGAAATGTGGTACCAAAAAATTAAAAAAAAAAAAAGAATATTTTTTTCTTATGTGTTTGAACTTGATACAAAGATTTCGGAGCAGTTTTTGTTTCGTTTATATCTTAAAAAAGGCTGAGTTATAGCACATTGAATTTCTAGCGTGGCTGACATTTTGAAACGACCTGATATTTGTCACGCGATAACACGCGTATTTATGAACCGATTTGGATGTACATTGGTGTATACATAGTACATAACAAATATCTCGACCGAGTCCGTTCGCCAGCTACATACGCCATCATGTTACAAAATGGCGGCCATTAAAAAATATATAAAAATTTAAAATGAGGTACCAAGAAATTCGAAAATGAAAAAGATTTTTTTGTATGTGTTTGACCTTAATAAAAAGATTCCGGAACAGTTTTTGTTTCGTCTACATCTAAAAATTGGCTGAGTTATAGCATTTTGAATTTCCCCAGCAAAGAAAGAAACAGTGGGCCATCAGCTGGAAAAAAGATGGCAGCCAGCAGTGCCATCATCGGTAAAGTGCAAGGGTGCAATTACTTAAACCTGTCGAAAAGTGTCCGAACCGAATGCAGCTGGCCCATCAGTGATGGCCAACAGCAGGCCAGCATTGGTATGCCATCACATTACTTCAATCCGGCACTTTTCCTGCAGTACTAGCACCTATCCCACTGCTATACTGTCGCTGTCCCAGCACTTTCCCTTACAAAAATTTCTTATAGAATTCTATAAAAAACAAAGTATTATATAATTATTGCTCTTTTTTCTATAAGCTAGTTTCACCAAGAGCTATAGAAATATCAGTAGAAGTGTCTATAATAGAAATGTCTATAGAAACATTTGAACTGCATGTGACATCCTCCAAAGTACTGACCGCGCTCGATGCTGCTTGGTTTTCGTGATCGGACATGTACAAGTGCTTTCAGCATACGCTACGACTGCTCGTAGTTTTAATGCTCTCATTACACTATTTCAAGTTTGTTTCTTTTGTGATTTACGTTCCCAATCATTAAACTGGTATAGAAATTATTCTATTGTATAGAAATCCAGCGTATTTTATACGCTTTTTTTTATTATTGATTCTGAACTGCGTAAATTATGAAAACCGAAATCCTTTGTAACCTAGTAAAACCAGATTTAAGGAGAGAAAAAAAATGCGTTGAAATAAAGAATTTATTTATTCATATACTTATTTATTTTACTGGTGGCAGTGCTGCTATATTTTTTACAGTTTTAAAAAAATTAGCTTCACAGCTTAAATTGTGTTAAGATATTCATTTCAGATTTGTGTTCAAATAAACAATGTCTTCGATATTCGCAGCGCCACCTAGCGTAAGGTTTCCCAGCAATAATACTGCAAAAGTTCGTGCGCTTCCATGTAGTGGTGCGCCAGCGAATGGGATAAAATGGATGCCCAGCAGAATTTTAACTGATGATTTCCAACAGCAAAGTTGACTGAAGCTGTCCAGCAGTGGTCATGCAGTGTTAGACTATCAGCCAGCACTTCTCCATCATTGCCAGCACCTATCTTGTTGCTGGCCAGCAATTTCCTCTTTGCTGGGTCTATTGTGGCTGACATTTTGAAACGACCTGATTTTTGTCACGCTATAACAGGCGCATTTATGAACCGATGTGGATGTAACTTGGTGTGTGAATAAAACATACCAATGTTTAGAACGAGTTCGTTGGCCAGCTTCATTCGCCATCTTGTTTCAAAAGTGCTGCCATTTAAAAAAAAAATTAATTTAAAATATAAAATGAGGTATCAAAAAATTGGAAAATGAAAAAATTTTTTTTATGTATTTGACCTTGATACAAAGATTCCGGAGCAGTTTTTGTTTCGTCTATATCTTAAAAAATGGTTGAATTATAGCACTTTGAATTTCTAGCATAGCATCTCATTTTGAAACGATCTGATATTTGTCATGCGATAACACGTGTATTTATTAACCTATTTCGATGTAAGAAGGCATGTGGATAGTATATAGCAATGTCTTGCCCAAGTTCGTTAAACAGCTTTATCAGCCATCTTGTTTCAAAATAGCGGCCATTAAATTAAAAAAATTATATTTAAAGTGAGGTGCAAAAAAATTAGAATTTGAAAAAGGTTTCTTTCTTAAGTATTCGATCTTGATATAATGATTCAGGAGCATTTTTTGTTTGTCTTTGTCTTAAAAAATGGCTCACATATAGCAGTTTCAATTTTTAATATGGGTGACATTTTGAAAAATCTGATTTTTTGCCTGCAACAGCACTCGTATATATCAACCGATTCCGATGTGAGTGAGCATGTGCACAGGAATTACTAAGGTCTCGACCAAGTTCACTGGTTAGCCTCATCCACCATGTTGTCTTAAAATGGCAGGCACTTCAAGATATTGCTGAATTTGGCAACCAAATAAGTTACTTTAAATAAAAGCAGCTTGGATAAAGCTGACTAATTTCGCGAAATTCTCATTCATAATGATTTAGTATTAATAAAAATTAGTATTGAATCTCCTATAATCGGTTTCCACTAAACTGAGCTTTGTGTGTTTGAATAATATAAACTGGCTTTTAAAAAATTAGAAATATGAAAGCTCCCTCTTCCTCCCGGCACTGGCCGGAAGGACTTTTCTTTCTTGTATTAGGTGGCCATCTCTCCTTGGCTTGAAGGAGAAATGGCCATCTGCCATTTTAATTTTAATTTTATTTCCCACTTTTTGTTCTCGATATTTAATTATTATTTTGTCCTAAATATGATGAGTATATGTATAAGAATTTCAAATATGATAAATATATCTTGTATTTACATTCTAAGAATTTTTATTTCAATCTTTTAAAACTATGGCCATCTATCCTAGAGTTACCCTATGTTATTTGTTTAAATGACACTCTGTTTTATCTCACAGAGGTTTTATGTCATTTTTAAAAGAATCCCGTGTCTCTGTAATACACTTTAAAATAATTTGGTGTCAAAAAAAATATTTTTCCATGTAAAAGATAGCCATTCATCATGTAGAAATTCCATTTTCAAAACCAAATATATTTGTCTATATATAAAAAAGGTTTTACTGTATCTTTAATAGGTATTTTTTCATTTCTAAATAACATGTGTGACAGATATAATCAACATTTTTTTTTGTTTCATTTATTTTGAATAACTTGAATAATTTTTTATTTAGAATACGTAAATTTTGCATTTAAAAGTGATGTCTAAGTAAGAAATACGAATATTATCTTAGTTGAGACGGTATATTTTAAGAATAGTTCATATCGATTCCTAAAAATGATGCATAATAGACAATATAAATTATATTCTTTTTTATTTTACGGAAGAATTTCAGTGCTAGATTATATCATTTCTCTATTTGTTCTTTGAAAATGTAGTCAGTCTGAAAATATTAAAAAATATTTAATGTATTTTCATGAAAAAGGAATCTATAGAAATGTAACATCTGTAATTTGAAAATTTGAATCTAGCGTAAAATTACACATCTGTTATTGCTAGTCGAGTTCAAGCTTCATAAACAACTCTGAACAAATACTCTTCATGATCTCTTTTGCATTTCGCTAATGGTTTCTGATTTCTATTTCGCTAATAGAAAAAAAAGGAATACATTAAAAAATTAAAAAACAGAAAATCTATTTTATACTTTCTAAGGAACATTTTCTCAGTTTACAACAGATTTAAGATATTTAAAAATTTAGATTTAAAAATCTGGTGTCTAACTGCTACTTTTTTAGATAATTTGATTAATTAAAATACCTTTTTCCATTACCAAATATATTTATAGGGGAAAGTAGGGGAATGGCGCTCACTTAAAGGAAAACATGAATAGCTAGTCAAACAAAAAAATCAATAATTTATTACCAAAGTATAACTCCAATGCATAAGGAGCAGTTAGCAATCAACTAATTTTCATAAAAGTTTTAGGAATTTTATTTTATCGTTTTATTTAAATGACCATCGATAGAGCGGTAATGCCCGACACGGTAGGGTAATTGCGCTCAGAGTTTGAATACAACATTTAAGTAAGACAAAAGTCACATATGTAGTTGTGTGGGTTGTTCACACCACTACAGACTTTTTGCAACCACTTTAAACATATTGTGCACACATATTGTGTTAGACATATAGTGGGCTACTTTTTTATATTTAGGGTTTTTTTATTTTCACCATTTTTTTTAAACGTAAAATTTTCCTTGTTTAATGAAACATTAATAAAGGCGAAAACAGGGAAATTTTACCATTTCAAAAAAGTGCTGTCAATCAACAAATTTGAATTTTAAAAAAGTTGCCCACTGGTAACACATCTTCTGGAATTCCACGCGAGCGGCATTACCCGTCAATGCCATGTTGGGTTTTATTGCATTATAATTGGCGTAACAACACACTACAAAAATAAATAAAAGCATGAAAGTACAGCTAAATGTACATATTTTGTAGACATAATGAGTACAATAATATTTGAAAATAAGAGTGTACACTTACCTTCAAATTAGATGTTGTAGAATTTTATAAAACAACTTGGAAGTAATAACGTGAGGACACAAAAATACTTCCCTCCCGACGGACACTAAATTCTTACTGGGAACTTGGGATGAAGTTCGCTATGTGCCGGTACCGATCGCACGTTTTAAATTCTATTCTTTTTAGAGATATATGGTGAGCGGGATTACCCTTCTGAGCGTCATTACCATACTTTCCCCTATATTTTTATTTCGAATAATTTAAACGATTTTGTTTTCAAAAGGTGAGTTCATAAATTCTTTACTGTTCATACGGGATTTAGCATTAAGAAACACGAATATTATTTTCGGTAACATGGTATATTTTAAGACTATTTAATATAAATTCTTAAGTAATGATTTAAAAATATACTTTAAATGGCATTCCTCTTTATTTCACGCTAGAATTTTACTGCTACAATCTATGAGTTCTCTGATCATACTTTGAAAATGCAGTTTGAAAATATTGAAAAATATTTAAGGGGTGTTCATAAAAAAGGGATTTATATAAATGTAAAACCTGTAATTTGAAATTCTGAATCTAACGTAAAACTGCACCTGTGTTATCTCCCGTTGAATTCAAGCTTAAAAAACAATTCTACCTTCGCACAATTTTTCTTTTCGTTCTCCATTTTGTATGTTTTTTGGTTTCCCATTTCTATTTACCCAATAAAGGAAATAAAATATGTAAAATAAAACAAAATATACTTTATATTTTTGTATAAAATTCTGTTTTGATACACAGCAGTCATATGTTATTTTTAATACAATGTTAATATTTAAAATAATTTGTGCCAAAACTTATATTTTCTGATGTAAAAAATAGTATTTCTTTATATAGAAAACTTTGAAAATCCAAAGAAGACATTACAAAAAAAAAAAAAAAAGGATTAACCTCTTAAACGGCGCCGTTATATTATATGAGGTGGTCAGAAGTTAATCCGACTAACTCCATTTTATGCGGAGATTTAAAAAAAAATAAACATTGAAAATTTTCTTTATATTTATACAGTGCTAAAAAGTTACCCTTGATTAAAAGAAAATGAGTTTAATCAAAATATCCCGAGAAAAAATATTACATAGATACAATATTTTTATAGTTACAATAACTTTAACTGTTTATACTAAACATTTTCATTTGATGGAGTTACTCCAGTTCTGCACTGAACGGCTCATATATACCACATAATGTTAACCCCAAAATGTCCAAATATAACCAGAATTTTGAAATTAAATTTTGAATTCATAATGTACATGAATAAAATTTTCTACTAATTTTCAAATAAAGTTTGTCATTAATCATTTCAATATTTTAGCAACAGGAGTACTTTGTCCCTGAAAGTGTTAACTGATTATATCTTTTTACTCCCTAAATAACATAACTGATAGATAAAGGTCACATTGACATTACAAAAAATTCTAATTGCAGCAAATGAAACTTGAGTCGTTTAACCGAGAAAATAGTAGGTCGAAATTACACACAGGGTATTTGTATACAAATCCTTGGAAAGAAGTATCTGTCTGCAAACGATTTCTTTTTACAATGCGCTCAAGTAGAAAAACACAGTTTTCTGAAAAATGAATGCAAAGTTTAAAAACCACTTTGCCTTAATGTTAAAGTATACAGATCAATTTCAAATTTAGCTGGATTTAATTTGAATATTCTCACGTTGTTTGATTTGTTCGATTCGGAATTGCTTACATTTTTACAAAATATATGATAAAAACAAATCCATTTTTTAAAAGGTTTATAATGCACGGAACCTCTTAAGACTAATTTCTTATAAAATATGCTTAAATGTACTTCAAATGACATTCAATTATATTTTACGCTGGAATTTCACCGCCAGAATAAATCATTTTTCTATCATTAGTCTCTGAAACTGTTGTCTGAAAATAATGACAATTAGAGGAATTTAATAAAATGGAATATACAGGGTGCAATATGTTATCTATCGCCGACCTTTAATTTCTCAACCGTTGGTCATAGACATATAGTTCCAATTACAAAAACGTTTCAAATGAGGTAAATATTCATGTTGTGGCATTATTTAAAGCAAAAAATCAATTTTAAAGAAATTACGAAATCTAACTTTTTATACGGTCCCCCAGTCCCTATAGTTATATTTGGTAAACGTTTTTACATATCATAACAGATATGACACAAAAAGTTTGATATCTGTACTACAAAAACTGACACAGTTATTAAATTTCAAAGTTTGAGATTTTTGCACATGATTTTGTCTTTCATTGAGGGATCAGTTAAAAGATGAATTAAAGTAATTCGAGATCAAAATCAGAGTGCAACTCTCCTGCCATTTATCTAATCCTTAGTACGTATGTTTTATTTTCCGGTTGTCGATTCTACCTACTTTGACGTTTGAATGTTGTGCGACCCATAAAAGTTAGCTCAAGTTTTTAGATGAAATAACCCTCTTTGGTGATTCTCCGATTTGGCGATACCGGCTAAAGGTGGTTGGCCGTAAAAAAGGACATTGCACCCTGACTTTGATCTCGAATTACTTTGATTCATCTTTTAACTGATCCCTCAATGAAAGACAAAATCATGTGCAAAAATCTCAAACTTTGAAATTTAAAAACTATGTCAATTTTTGAAGTACAGATGTCAAATTTTTTGTGTTATATCTGTTATGATGTGAGTAAACTTTCACTAAATATAACTATAGGGACTAGGGGACCGTATAAAAAGTTAGATTTCGTAATTTTTATAAAATTGATTTTTTACTTTATATAATGCCACAACATCAATATTTAGCTCATTTGAAACATTTTTGCAATTGGAACTATATGTCTACGGCCAATGGTTGAGAAATTAAAGGTCGGCGATAGATAACATATTGCACCCTGTATAGGCAATGACAAATCTATAAATGGAATTTCTGAATCTATCCTAGACTTCCAGCTGTGTTATTTCCAGTTAAATTAAAACTTAGAAAACCATTTTGTTGTTGGCAGGAACATTTGCGAGATTGCCTAAAGTTACTCGATCAATATATCAAAATAGTAAAATATACTCGTATAATGACAATACGTATATCTGAGTTAAGGGGTCCGGGACACATTTTCAAAACAATTTTATTTATTGAGTTAAAATTTTGAAATTTTTTGTGATGGTTAGGGGAGACCGGGGGAATGGCGACACCTTAAGGGAATTTAAATTTTTTCACGTCGAAAAAAATGTTTATTTTTTAATAGTAAAAATTCTAAACCTGAATCATGATCTTTAGTATCTAAATAAATATCTGTATAAATTTAACCGTAATCATAACTGTAAAGTAAGCATACATAAAAAAATAGTTTTTAAACCTCTGCACAGTGGCGAGATTACCCAGGACACTGGGGTAATTCCGCCACTGTACCGGGGTAATGCCGCCACTTTTTAATGACCTAGTACATGCATCAAATCGATACTAGGAAACACAACCTACTGAAAATAGTTAGAAAGGAATGTAATTGAGCAGAATAATGGTTAAGCTTACAATTTACTTCATATTGCAAAAGTCACTCTGCTGAATCGGCTCCACTACATTAAAATGAGGCTATTTCTCACCTGATTTGCATGGCGGCGGCATTACCCCGAGAGGATAATATGGCGGAAATCCCCAAGCAAAGCCGAAAGAAGAACCGAACTTGTTCAACACATTGCATCAAAATGTTGGCGAATGCATGTAGATTACGGGTCATATTATCTTAAGTACCTAATTTTACAATAAAAGGTGCTTATCTCTACTCATTCGAAGCTCCAAAATAATAAGCAACTAGATGAAAACTACATTTTTCACTAGAACAAACGAACGACGTACAGCAAAGTCACTCTCACTTTAGGCACTGTTTATATTGTTGACCGCTATAGTGCAGGCGCATTTACTATCTCAAACTGCCCTTAGTTTTTAAACTAGGTGGGGTGGTGGCATAACCCGGGTTGGCGGCATTCCCCCGGTCTCCCCTAACCATATCATTTGTAAACAAAATCACATGATAAAACTTCTCATAATTTTTTTTAAATTTTAAATTTAAATCTTGTTAAAAAAGTGGGGTAGTTTAAAATCATTATAACTCGAAATATTATTCGTAGAATTTCAATTTTTTTTCCCCTTTAAATAAACAGAAGTAGATATGTTTTAATTTAGATTCAGCATTTTTAAAAATAATAATTTAAAAAAAAAAAATAAAAATATTTAAAGTAAAAATTAGAAAAAAATGATGTAACTTAAAAAAAAAAAAAAAATCATTTTCAAAAGTAATTTCTTTTTCTAAATTTGCTGAATCTAAATTAAAGTAAAACTATTGAAAAAGACATATTCCAAGTTTGAACCATTTATCTGAAACGGTTCTTGATTTATATCAATTTAAATAGGAGTAATGGTGAAAAAACCCATCATGAAGAAAAACGCAATTTCACAAGAACTCGTTTCCATAACCACCATAGCTTGAAAGGTAGATTTTGAAAACAAATCGAAATGAAAAAATTAATATTTCCTGTTCTAATTAAGATAGAAACATGATTTAAACGTCATTTTAAGCAGAAAACGGCAGAAAATTTTTTAATCCAGTAAAAAGTTTTTTTGAAAATTTGAAGATTTTCGTGTCCCGGACCACCTGAAATAATACATAGTGTAAGCAAGTAAAATAAAAAAACCTTTTTATGACATGCATAATTAGTCTTGCATAGTGAATAGAAGTTGAATTAAACCTCTCACTCAAGATTTTATTTTTCACAAAGGTTTCTTTGAATTAGCAGAATTGAAATGCTATTAAAGATTGCAATGAAAAATTGATTTATGCTATAAATGAGACTTGGATGTTTAAAAGTCCTTCCGGCCAGTGCCGGGAGGAAGAGGTAGCTTTCATAATCCTTATTTTAAAAAAACCAACTTATATCATGCAAACACACGAAGCTCAATTTAGTGGAAACCGAATATAGGAGATTCAATACTAATTTTTATCAATATAATGAATGAGAATTTCGCGAAATTAGTCAGCTTTATCCAAGCTGCTTTTCTTTAAAGTAACTTATATTTGGCTGCCAAATTCGGCAATTTCTTAAAGTGCCTGTCATTTTAAGACAACATGGTGGATGAGGCTAAGCAGTGAACTTGGTCGAGGCCTTAGTAATTGCTGTGCACATGCTCACTCACATCAGAATCGGTTAATATATAGGAGTGCTGTCGCATGCAAAAAATCAGATTTTTCAAAATGTCACCCACAATAGAAATTGAAACTGCTATATCTGAGCCATTTTTTAAATTAAAGACAAACAAAAAATGCTCCTGAATCCTTATATCAAGATCAAATACTTAAGAAAGAAACCTTTTTCAATTTCTAATTTTTTTGCACCTCACTTTAAATATATATATATATTTTAATTTAATGGCCGCCATTTTGAAACAAGATGGCTGATGAATCTGGCCAGCGAACTTGGTCGAGGTGTTGATGTATACTATCCACATGCCTTCTTACATCAAAATAGGCGAATACGTGTGTTATCGCGTGACAAATACAAGATCGTTTCAAAATGTTAGCCATGCTAGAAATTCAAAGTGATATAAATCAACCATTTTTTAAGATATCAACAAAAGAACAAATTTTCAGAAACAAAAACTGCTCCGGAATCTTTGTATCAAGGCCAAACACATAAAAAAAAATCTTTTTCATTTTCCAATTTTTTAATACCTCATTTTGAATTTTAAATTTAATTTTTTTTAAATGGCAAACCTTTTGAAACAAGATGGCGAATGAAGCTGGTCAACGAACTCGGTCGAGACATTGGTATGTACTATGTACAGACCAAGTTACATCCAAATAGGTTCATAAATACGCCTGTTATCGCGTGACAAAAATCGGGTCGTTTTAAAATGTCAGCCACAAGAGAAATTCAAAATGCTATTACTCAGCCATTTTTTTTTAGATATAGAAGAAAGAAAAACTGTTCCGGAATCTTTGTATTAAGGTCAAACACATACAAAAAAAATCTTTTTCATTTTCCAATTTTTTAGTATCTCATTTAAATTTTTTTATTTTTTAATTTTTTTTTAAATGGCCGCCATTTTGAAACAAGATGGCGGATGAAGCTGGTCAACGAACTCGGTCGAGATATTTGTATGTACTATGTACACACCAAGGTACATCCAAGTCGGTTCATAAATACGCCTGTTATTACGTGAGAAAAATCAGGACGTTTCAAAATGTCAGCCACGCTAGAAATTCAAAATGCTATAACTCAGCCATTTCTAAAGATATAGACGAAACAAAAACTGCTCCCGAATCTTTTTATCAAGGTCAAACACATAAGAAGAAAATATTTTTTCAATTTTCAATTTTTGGTACCACATTTCAAATTTAAATTTTTCTTAAAAATTTAAATGGCCGCCATTTTTAAACAAGATGGCGGGTGAAGCTGGCCAACGAACCCGGTCGAGACATTTGTATGTACTATGTATAAACGAAGTTACATCCAAATCGGTTCATAAATACGCCTTTTATCTCGTGACAAAATTCAGGACGTTTCAAAATGTCAGCCACGCTAGAAATTCAAAATGCTATAACTCAGCCATTTTTTAAGATACAGACGAAACAAAAACTGCTCCGAAATCTTTGTATATAGGTCAAATACATAAGAAAAAAATATTTTTCCATTTTCAATATTTTGGTACCACATTTCAAATTTTAAATTTTTAAAAAAATTTTAAATGGCCGCCATTTTGAAACAAAATGGCGGATGAAGCTGGCCAACGAACTCGGTCGAGACATTGGTATGTACTATGTACACACCGAATTACATCCAAATCGGTTCATAAATACGAGAGTTACAGTGTGACATAGGTCAGATATATATATATATATATAATATAATTATTAATAGATGGCAGCACTAAAATTGTATCTTTCATATTGCTTTTATTTTTAATTTTTCTAGCTCCATTTTAGTTATATTTTTTACACCAGGGTGTATTTTTAGCTAAATTTTGACGATATTGTTAAACTGTTATCTATTAATTTAATAGTGCATTTTAAATAATGTAATTAATTTCTATATATTTTATATTAGATTAAATTTGTTTTACAAGGTATTTCAAATATTATTTCAAAATGTATTAACTGCATCCTTTGGTATCATTTACTGTGATTTCTTAACTGTTTTATTCACCTTAATCTTTTTGATATACTGGAAGACATGTGCACATGGATTTTTGTAAAATACTGAAATATTAATCGGTATGGTGTTTATTATTTCTATTTTATATCCTATAAATATTTAAATACGTTTTATTGATTCTTCCATTTCATATTATTTGTTTCTATTCTGCTTTCATTTTTAATCAATTCACTTGATTTTAGTGGTTGTTCGGGCACAGGGGAAAATTAATTTTAGCTTTAGCTTATTTCTCCCACAGAAAACAACCATTTTGCTTATATCATTGAATTCAGTGCCCTCGATAACGTAATTCAATGTATAAGCTTTTCAATTTTTGTCGGTGTCCACTTTTTTCTTTTTTCTTCCATAATAATTCTTATAATATTTTTTTTTTTTTAATACTTACAGCTTTAATTCATAATAATTGACGGTGACAGGTTATGTTTAATTAATGGTAATATATATATATATATATATATATATATATAAATTTTGAACGGAGGGGGGTTTCGGGGTCTGGGGGTCATGATCGATGAAAATATACCAAAATTTTTTGAAATCGCTTTCCTCCGAACGGCTGCAATAGGTAGCTTTTTTGTAAAGAAAGCTACCTAAAAGGCATCACTCGAAATAAAATTTAGACGAAAGCCTATTCAAAAACTGAGATAGGGGAGACCGGGGGAATGGCACCACTCGGGGTTATGCCGCCACCCCGTCTAGTTTAAAAACTAATGGCAGTTTGAGATAGTGATTGTGCCTGCACTATAGCGGCCAACATTAGAAACAGTGCCTAGAGTGAGAATGGTTTTGTTGCACGTCGTTCGCTTGTTCTAGTAAAAAATTCAGTTTTCATCTAGTTGCTTCTTATTTTGGAGCTTCAAATGAGTAGATGTAAACACCTTTTATTGAAACATTAGGTACTTAAGATAATATTACCCGTAATCTGCATGCATTCGCCGACATTTTGATGCAATTTGTTGAACAAGTTCGGTTCTTCTTTCGGCTTTGCAGGGGGTTTTACACTATATTGTCCTCTCGGGGTAATGCCGCCACCATGGCAAAGGGTGACTTTTCCAATTTGAGTTAAATTGTAAGCTTAGCACATTAATAAATCTAGCTTAAGGAACATTGCAATTATTCATTATTTTGATAAATTATTGCTTTCTAAATATTTTTAGTAGGTTATGTGCTTCCCAGTATCCATTTTATGTATTTACTAGGTCATTATAGAGTGGCGTTATTACCCCGATACAGTGGCGGAATTACCCCAGTATCCTGGGTAATCCCGCAACTGTACAGAGGTTGAAAGAATTTTTTTTTTATGTGTGCTTACTTTACATTTATGATTACGGTTAAATTTATACAGATACTAAAGATAATGATTCAGCTTTAGAATTTTTACCATTAAAAAATAAACATTTTTTTGAGGTGAAAAAAATTAAATTCCCTTAAGGTGTCGCCATTCCCCCGGTCTCCCCTATAAGTTAGGATCGTCATATGAGGCTCAGGTGAGCGAGAGGATTAAACAAAATTATTTTTAATGATATCTATTGAAGCACCATAAAGTTCTATGACCGTCTGTCATATCTATGTTAAAAGGAGAAGCGTATTTGTGCGTAACGCTGACGTCATTTTAACTGTGGCAACAGCAGACAATATAATTTAACATTTATTAACATTTACTGCAATTTTTTTTTTTTTAAATACCGCACATATTCATATTTTATACAGTCGAATAAAGAAAAAAAAAATACTTTCAATCGCAATTTGTTTGAAAACTTTACCGCAATCAACTCAATTTTTATTCTTTTTTAAATAATTTTAAAGCATGATTTTTTAAAATCTATCTCTGTCACTATCTCTGTCGACGATTACAAAATATAAATGTGCTTGCACTTGTATTAATATAAATTAAATCGTTCAACATTTGTTCCCGGCTTATATTCCATAACGAAATTAAAAGTTTTTCAATTTAACAATAAAATAATAAAATATAAATAAAACACAAATTTAAGACATGTACTCGAACCCCACTTAAACCACTGAAGTTATCCGAATAAAAAAGGTCTAGCGATCTTTGACGATTTCTTCGACTGTCAATTCCTGGAACAAGGCCTATATGAAAGTATTGCTTTTAACCCTTTCAGGGGCATGGTACTTGTATTCGTAAAATATTTAAATAATTGAATGACACCAGTATTTACACGAAACTTTTTTTTTTAAAACAAGTAAAATTATATTTTCGCGTACTTTATAAAAGTGAAATTTTCAATGAAACATTCTGGTGCCAATGTTGCAATTCGGGATTAAAATTAGGTGATGCCAATTGCGGTATTACCGCCCTTCAAGGGGCTGATAAATTTCAATATTTTATATGAACATATAATTGCAATTTTTCATATAAAAATGATTGTTGGTATCATTAGTGAAAAACTTAATATATATATATATTAAATGTAAAAAATCTATTACAGTTTTCAATTAAAAAAAAATGTTTTCACCTATATTCTGTAACTTGGGAAGCACGGGTTCGGACCCCTTGTAATTTTAATGGAGTAATACGAAACGTATGGCGCTGTTATCGTATTTCGAGGAAAATTGAATTTTAAAAGTGTATAAATTTGATTTAGCAAAGGATGGAATCGGTATGCTGGTACAACATACATTTCTCGATACAGCTATTTTACAGTCATGGGAAAAAACCACACTACCCCGATGCTATTTTAGCACCAAATTTTAACAGAGAAATGTGAGAAATACCATTTTACTTCGAATTGTGTCTTTCGAAATAATATAATATTTGAAATGAAAGTCGTCTGCATATTAAAAATTGTACTAATTTTTATTTTTCGAAATATAGCTTACTGTAATACCAAATAATAAAAACATGTATATAGAAATCGCTTCAGTAATTCTGAGAAAAATATGTTCAGAAGAAAAATAAAACACGCCACGCTGTGCTATATTTCACAATAAAGTTGTTAAAGAGAGATGGGAGAGGTAGGGGAGACCGGGGGAATGGCGACACCTTAAGAGAATTTAAATTTTTTCACCTTGAATTTTTTTTTTAATAGTAAAAATTCTAACGCTGAATCATGATCTTTAGTATCTGTATAAATTTAACCGTAATCGTAACTGTAAAGTAAGCACACATAAAATAAATTTCTTTCAACCACATCACAGTGGCGGTATTACCCAGGTTACTGGGGTAATACCGCCACTGTATTGGGGGTAGTGACGCCACTCCTTAATGACCTAGTAAATACATAAAATGGATATTAGGAAACACATAACCTACCGCAAAAATTAAAACAATGTAATTTAGAAGAATAATGAATAGTTACAATGTTCTTAAGCTAGATTTATTAATGTGCAAAGCTTACAATTTAACTCAAATTGCAAAACTCACCCTTTGCATGGTGGCAGCATTACCCCCAGAGGACAATGTTGCGGAAAATCCGCTGCAAAACCCAAAGAAGATCCGAACTTGTTCAACAAATTTCATCAAAATGTCGGCGAATGCATGTAGATTACATGTAATATTATCTTAAGTACCTAATGTTACAATAAACGGTGTTTACCTCTAATCATTTGAAGCTCCAAAATAAGAAGCAACTAGATGGAAACTAAATTTTTCATGAAAACAAACGTGCGACGTACAACAAAATCATTCTCACTCTAGGCACTGTTTCTGTTGTTGACTGCTATATTGCAGGCGCATTCACTATCTCAAACTGCCTTTAGTTTTTAAACTAGGCGGGGTGGCGGCATAACCCCGAGTGGCGCCATTCCCCCGGTCTCCCCTACCGTTCAACTGATAACTGTATCTACTTTCCGAAAATGGTCGGTATCTACTTTCCGATATTGGTTGTTCTACTTAAAAGATCAAAATTAATACAATATTTTATAAGTGGTAATTGTCTAAGAGCCGACAGCACAAAAACCTATGTTATCAAGCACAAGAAAAAAAACCTTTATTTTATTGAAGAGTAGAAGTAGGATAATCTAATGACCCATGTCTGCCGGAAGTGAAGTGGTGCATAAGTCAAAAGTTAATACCATCAGGGTTTGACTGATAGGTTTGTCATTGTGTTTTCTTGCTCCCAGTCCTCCATGTTTTCATACCTTTGTTTGTAGGACAAACACAATCATAAACCTACGAGTCAACCACTGGTGGTATTAATTTTTGGCTTATGCACCACTTCACTTCCGGCAGACATGGATCATTAGATTCCCCTACTTCTACTCTTCCATAAAATAAAGGTTTTTTACTTGTGCTTGATAACATAGGTTTTTGTGATGTCGGCTCTTGGACTATAAACTCTAATATAAAATGGAGAGCTAACTTCCTATTCTTTAATACTGAAGACAGCAGTCAGCGTATGAATGCAATTTTGACATAAATTGTTGCTCGGTTTGTTTCGCTTTGAAGGAAAACTATGAAAAAACGAAGAGTTCTTCCACTGTTGTAAGTCTCCCGCTGTCGGAGAAGTCGCGTTCAAAATGGCGCGATACAGTTTTAGCAGACGAAGCAGACCGCCAAGTTAGCTCATATCTACTAAAAAACAACTTTTCAAAAGTAAAAAAAAGCCAAGCAAAAAAAAAAAAAAAAAAAGGGTGAAAGTTGTGGCTAAAAAATAGTGTGATATCAAATTTCCAAGCTTATATTACGGTACTTATTTAACATTTTTTGATAAAAATTTACCATATGTAAGTCGAGTACCTAAGTATGCGTTGATAGAAAGCCTTTTCTCCTTTACTAAATACATCATAACGTGTTTCTGAAAATTAATTTATTTTTAATTATGCATGATGGGCTTGGAGGCCATCTTTCCATATTTTACACAAATTTCTAAGCACACAAGTTCATTGTTAAGATTGGAAGTTCGAAATTGTTACTAAAGCAAACATTTTATTCTTTTAATTTATGGAAATGAGTGCCTAAAAATTTGTGTCTAAATATAAAGCTGAAGTAACTTCAGGTTTCATCTTATGATTCTCTTTTTTCGGAGGGGGGGGGGGGTAATTAATTAGTTAAAGCAGTAAAAATCAATTTGTTTTTTCAAAATAAAAAACTTTCTTAATTTATCTGTCTGTAGCTAAAACTAGAAGTTCGAAATTCTTAATAATGCAAATATGTTACGAGCTTGAGTGCTTAGAAATTTGTGTAAAATATGGAAAGATGGCCGCCAAGCCCATCATGCATAATTAAAAATAAATTAATTTTCAGAAACACGTTATGATGTATTTAGTAAAGGAGAAAAGGCTTTCTATCAACGCATACTTAGGTACTCGACTTACATATGGTAAATTTTTATCAAAAAATGTTAAATAAGTACCGTAATATAAGCTTGGAAATTTGATATCACACTATTTTTTAGCCACAACTTTCACCCTTTTTTTTTTTTTTTTGGCTTTTTTTTACTTTTGAAAAGTTGTTTTTTAGTAGATATCAGTTCTTTTTTTAAAACAAATGATGTATAATTGAAATAATTGTACTAGCTCAAATTAAAATTAGTCCTTGTATAGACATTATAAGCAGGGAGCAAACTCAATATTATACATTTTGTTTACCTATCATTCATTTTTTATAGTGATTAATAATTTAAAAGTAAGGAAATTCAATTTCTTCTTTCAAAGTATCAGTCTTTCTTAATTTATATCTCCTTAAAATTTTCTACGAAAGATGAAAATTTAGTAAAAAACAGAGTCGAAATAAAATATATATTTACAGGTAGTCTGTCAGTTAATTGTTTTTTCTAACTTTTTTTGCTGACGGTTTTGCAAAATAAATTTACCTTTACAAATACCTACGGTTAATCCAAGATTGAAACCCCGCAGGCATCTAAAGAATCGAAGATCTGTAAATCTAGCAATTCTAGACATATTAAAGGAACATTTTTGATAAAAAAAATCTAAAAATTTAAAGATATAAACTGTACATATAACTTCATCTTCATTTAGATCGTGTTATAGAGATGAAAGAATAAAAATGTAATTTTACTCAAGTCTGTTTATCCATACCTATTTGCATGAATGTGAGGATATTAATTTACTATAAAATTTCCCCTAAATTGATTATCTTTAATAGTCTATTATTAAAGCCGCATATACATTAGAATTAAATATTTTTCGGTTAAAATTTGCCTGAAATCTATAGTCTTATCGTTCGTCAATTTTTTTTTTTTTTTTTAATGCCCAGACTCTTTTTCTGAACTCTGACAAAAGATCACAGCTTGAAGCTATCCAAATTCTTATATCTTTCTATCGTATTTCCTTTTTTGAGGGGGGGGGGATGAGGAAGAGCCCTTAAGAACTTCGTTTTGTTCTCAGAATTCTGAATTATTCATTCAAAAGATCTACCTACATAAGTCTTGTTGCAGAATTTTCATTAGCTAAGAGTTTCATCAAGTTATACATCATGTGAATCTATTAAATTAATTTTGTTAAATACTAGATGGGAGCCATTGATATTTCCAGACCATTTGCCTACATTTTAAACTTGAGTCATTTACTACTATTCATTAATTTTCTATACGAATTAAAGAAGTCGTTGTTTCCATGCCAACTGTACCTTTCACTATTGCTTGCTTATTTGTTTGTTTGATTTATTGAACACATACATCATATCACATGCGGATCACGACGGGATTCGAATCTGCTTCCACCTACGCTCTCAAGCGATTAGCGGCATGGTGTCTTATCCACTCAGCCACGGTGGGCCACTATTGCATTCTCTAATGCCCAGATACTCAAATTTAACCAACTGCACTTAGAATCATGGTCATAACAGAGAACATTTATATGTTAGAGCAGTGTTGCCAGTGGGCTACTTTTTTTTAATTCAGATTTCTTGATTGCCAGCACTTATTATAAACGGTAAAATTCCCTTTGTTTTCGCCTTAATTAATATGTCATGAAATAAGGCACATTTTACAATTTCAAAAAAGTGGTGCCAATCAAGTATCTGAATTTTAAAAAGTAGCCCATCTGGCAACACTGTGTTAGAGTGGTGACATATGTACAATTCGTGTACTCATATTCAATTTTTTGTCCAAAGTACGGTAACTTAGTTTTCAGTAATAGACGAGGAAGATTTCAATTAAACTAACCAGAAAAGTTAACAAACATTGGCTTCCTGATTTGATTTTATTCAAAATTGTTTAACCAACCAAAGTTAATGTCCGGGATCCAGATAAATTTTTCTCTGTTAGTAAAATTACATTGACCAATCAGTAGCCTCCATCCTTGCAGGCTTTTCGGTGTTTACTGCAAACATCAAAAAGTTCGGAAAAATGCAGACGTCTGATTGATCAATCTCATCCCGCTAATAGCGAAAAATCTATCTTTATCCCGACCTATTCAACGCCCTTTAAATACTGGAGAAAGCCTTGACACGTGTCAGGAAAACGTCACACAAATCTGGCAAAACAAAGAAGAAAAATCATTCATTGGCTCGTGAATCATTCATTGGCTTATTTCACCACCATGAAGCTATGAAAGGAAAGGAACAGACATGTCAATCTTCCCGTGTGAAAAGCTAGTTACCAAAAGAAAACGAGTTCTTTCCCTCTCTTCTGCCCCTTTCTCTCTTGATTTTGACAGATAGCAGCCCATTTAGCAGTCTCCAGTACAAGATGCCGCTATAATACGGTGGACGCAGGAGGGAGGGTGTTAGCGCGACCAATGGCATAATAGGCCAGTTCATGATGTTTAAAAGTCATACGGAGTTGGATCGAGGCTAACGAAAAAGACAGGCTACCGCGGTGGGTCCGATTCTTCATTTTTACAAACCGCTGGAGTCACGTGATGCTCTTTTCACGCACCTTCTTTGGTGCATTCGAGCGTCACGTGACTCCAGCGGTCTGTAAAAAAAGAAGAATCGGATCCACCGCGGTAGCCTGTCTTTTTCGTTAGCCTCAGAGTTGGAGCATCTTTACCTGATGATTAGTACAAAGCTGTGCGCCAATTTTTTTTGTGTCCATTGCCGTGTACAGATAATCAACTCCGTGTGACGTTATGAACTGGCCTTATATGTTGTTGGCCACAGTTTAAGAACAGCTACAAATGACTTCATCTATATCTACTCCGAGGTAAACGAAAAAGACAAGCTACCGCGGTGCTATAGCGCCTAGAATATATAGTGTGGAAATCGGCTATCCCAGTAATACTTTAAAAAGTGCTAAAATATTGGATCTCTTAAATTTCAAATGATGCTGAAATCCAATGAGTCGATCACAGGATATCTGCAGGATATTTCCTAAAACTTTATGACGATTTGGTAACAGCGTCTAGAATACCTAGTGTGGAAATATTTTATTAAACAACGCTAACAATTTGTATCCCATAAATGATCGACGATACTGCTAAAATCCCAAGTATCGATCGCAGCGAAATCTGCGGGATTTTCGTATTTCATTTTGTATAGTCTAGCAATATCTTGCAGTTATAGAAAATATCCTGCAGATGCCGCTGCGAACTGTATATTTCAGCAGCATCGTTGCACATTTAAGGATACAATATTTTAGCACTTTTTTAAGTATTACAGGGATAGCCAATTTCCACACTATATATTCTAGGTGCTATAATTTGGTCTAGACGCTCTAGCATTTTTTTTTTACATTTTATTAACATACATCTGACCTGTGTGCTTGGCGTCAAGCCCGCTGTAATAATACGATGTTTACTTTGAAAGTATATCACAGATGTCGCTGCGATCAGCTCCCTGGATTTCAGCATCAGTGCACATTTAAGGGATACAATTTTTTAGCGCTGTTTGGATAGCAAATTTCCACATTATGTATTCTAGACGCTATAGCGGTGCATTACACGTGTCTCTTTCTTCTTTAAAAAATATCCTGCAGATGTCGCTGCAAATGACCGTTTGGAATTCAACATCGTTGTACATTTAAGGGATTCACTATTTCCGCGCTTTTTTAAGTATTGCTGGGATAGTCGATTTCTACAACATATAATCTAGGCCTATAACGGAGCTATAGTATCTAGAAGATACAGTTTAAAAATCGGCTTATTAAAAAGGTGCTAAAAAATTGTATCCCATAAATGTTGAACGAGGCTGAACGATGAATGTCGATCACAGCGACATATGGTAATTCCAACGTAACTATTTCAAAAGACATCAAATGAAAAAACGTTTTGCTCAGAGAAGATCTAGAAAATGTTGCTGTTATCGACATTTGTCATTCAGTATTTTTCAATATTTATGGGATTCAGTTTTTAGCAATTTTTAAAGTATTACTGGAATAGCCGGTTTCCACACCATGACCAAGATCTAGGTTGATTTTTCTTTGTTATCGCAACGAGATTGACCAATCAGAAGCTAGAATTATTGCTAACTTTTCACTGTTTGCAAAAATGTACCTGGATCTCGGCCTATATTTCTAGACGTTATAACTGAGCTCAAGAATAGAACAGAATGCAAACTCCGTATTTTGATACATTAAGGCCGGGATCCAATTAGGAACAAGTGCGTCGCTATAACGAAGTAACGACATATGGCCAATAAAGGTTTATTGGTAGAAGTGATAAAAACAAATCGTTAAAGGTCTTTGCGAGCGTGTCATTACCGTCAGACTAATGCATATTGAATTATTCCCTAGTCTAATAAAGCTCGTCCATGCGCGTATCGTCTAATGGAGAATATTCCAAATATGGGTTCAAGGCTGAAAAAGTCACGTGGTACCGGCAATTTACCAAAAGAACTTCTAACTGATGAGAAGGGAAACAGGAAACTACTACTGCTTTCTCCCGTGAACTGTTTCATTGGCTAGCAGGGATTTACATTACGTCGACGGAGCCTTCCCTTCTTTACCTTAGATGTTTTTGCCTTGGCCACGTGATCATAACGTAGATAGAATATCCTCTATTCAAGAAAGTGGATTGCCGTACTATAGCATCTAGAATATATAGTGTGGAAATTGGCTATCCCTGTAATACTTAAAAGAATGCTAAAATATTGTATCCCTTAACTGTGCAACGATGCTGCTAAAATATACAGATCACAGCGACATCTGCAGGATTTTTTCTCAAACTGCAAGATATTGCTAGTCTATACAATGTAATACTAAATCCCGCAGATGTCGCTGTGATCGATACTTGGGATTTTAGCAGTATTGTCGCACATTTATGGGATACAAATTTTTAGCGTTGTTTGGATAGCATATTTCCACACAAAGAGCGCGTTCACGGACCGCACTCTGGGTTCCCCAGGTTTACCACGGGTAACCCGAAGCGTTCAGAGATCGACATCACGTGACTTTTTCCGAGTTCTCCGTAGCGTTCAGAGCCGAACATTACAGAGATTTCGGGAAACCCACATTACCTGAAAAATTTTGTTGGGTAAAGTGATCACGTGGTTGGGAAATCTGATTTGTTTACCATTTTATAGCTTAACTGTGACTGTTAATCGGAATAGCACTGTTTTGATCAGTTTTATCGCACATTGTTACTGTTTTTTCATATTACAAAAATAATAATAAAAACATTTCTGGTCTAAGTTTAACTTTTAGATAAGTTAGAAGATAAATGTAAATTTTGCATATGACAAATCAGTTCACGCTTGGAAGCCTAAAATGGCTAGCAAAACCTGCACTGTTAAAAATATCGTGAAAGATTACCTCTGTTTTTAAAGGCTATCTATTTTCTGACCAATGAGAAAGCTACATAAACGCCTATAAAGCGCTCTCATTGGTCAGAAAATAGATAGCCTTTAAAAAACGAGGTAATTTTTCACGATATTTTTAACAGTGTGTGATACATATTTGTTGCGATAGTATTCCCCATAAAAATTAATTTTTGGAACAGTTTCTCATCTAAAAAAGAAGTGATAATTGAATCTATTTGCACTGTCGAACGTGCAGCTGCCGCCATGTTTGTAAATGAAATAAAAAAATCCCGCAACATTACCCGAAAGCGTTCAGAGCCGTTTTTACCCAAACTTACACCGAGAAACCAGTATGACGACATTCCCCAATTTTCCGAGTTAGTTGTGTTTCGGTCTCTGAACGCGCTCAAGGTATTCTAGACGCTGTAGCCATACTTTCGGCAAAAGCTTGAAATGAGCATGAGCATGCTTCCTGTGCATATATCACCACTGTTATGTATAAAGGCTCTCTGTTATGGTGTTGATTCTGAGCGCTCTTTGTTAAATTTCTATATTTGTGTTTTAGAGAAAGCAATACAGAAAAGTACTGTTACTATGGAAACAACAACTTCTTTAATACCGAAATGTATAGCAATGGAGTTCAGAATCAGTGCCTTAAATAGTTTCGAATATGTATTGTTGTTATGACAATCAATACCCTTCCTGGATTTGGAAATGCAAAATTGTGTTCAACATAATGGAGGATATTCCATCTATATTTTTATCACGTGGTCAAGGTAAAAACTTCTATCGTAAAGATGGGAAGGCTCCGTAGACGTGTAATGTAAATCCCCGCTAGCCAATGAAACGGTTCAAGAGGCAAAGTAGTAGTATCTTCCCTTCTTATCAGTTAGAAGTTCTTTGGATAAATTACCGGTATCACGTGACTTTTTTCAGCCTCGAACCCATATTTGGAATATCCTCTATTGGGCACAATCTAGATAGATTTTTGGCTGTTAGAGAAACGAGATTCATGAATCAGAAGCCTGCATTTTTGTGAACTTTTCGCTGTTTGCAGAAATGCAGGCAATTGATTGGTGATTCTCGTTTCGCTAACAGCGAAAAATCTATCTGGATCCTAGCCTACATTTCTACAAACATTGCACTTCATCCACGGCACTAAAAAAATGACTCAAAACTTTCATTACATAGGCCGGGATCCAGAAACAGCAAATATTCTCAAACATGCAGGCTTCTGATTGGTCAAACTCATTTCGCTAACAGCGAAAATTCTATCTGAATCTCAGCCATAGTTTTCTTCGATGAAATCAATGCAAAAGGCTAATATAAAAGAAAAGTATAAGATTTCTAAAATATTTTGGCGGGTTTATCGCTATTTGGCATAATTTGTAAACTTTAGAACTAATTAACAGTTTTTCGCTAATTATGAATAGAAAATTAATGTTTTTAAAGCTGAATTTTATAAAAGCACGTAGATTGAGTAAATATCTATCCAAAAATTCAATCCTTACTTTTTCTGTCTATTATTTAAGTCTCTACCTCAATTGAAACATAAGTTGTGACGAAGAAAATAAATCTGTCATTTTCAGTATCTCGACGTTATTTTAAAAAATCTATATCTCTGTTCATAATTAATTTATGAGGATGCATTTGATCTCAAATTGAAGATCTTCTTTATTAGGTCCTTCTGGTGATGGTTTTATTATTCTGCGACGATTGCTTCTTTTGATATGGGAAATTTTACGCTGGCATATTTCGTCTATTTAACATGAAGAAGTTGTCATCAGTATAATAAGCAGTTACGGTGTCTTGCCGTTATTCTTGGCGTTTGTTTGTTTGGCGGGGTTAGCATTTTTTTTTTCAGCTTGGCTTGGCAGAACGACCGTCCTGCTTGATTAGAGATTTATTGTAATAACACCAGGGCTCCCACTGGTCAGTTTTTTTAATACCACTATTATTTGATAAAAAAAATTTCTTGCAGGTTTTGCAGAAACTTTCAAGGTAAGTTTCTAGAAAATTTGCAATAGAAATCTATAACGAAGATTTTTCTTTAAAAATGTGGTGTTCAAACAACGGTTTCAGTTGGAGACCTGTAACACCCACTTTTAACACTTCATTTGAGTTTCTTCAATGAACGCAACCCGAAAAAAGCTGTACTTTTCGTACTTTTTCCTAAATTTTCGTAGAGTTTTAAGAGATCTAATTTTGAATATACACTGGGCTCCAAAAGTTAAGGTACAGGGACTGAACGCTTTCGATTGCACACGTTTTGTCGAATATCTAACAAAATTATTGGTGAATTGTTCTTGGACCTCTTGAATGTAAAGTATATGTTTGATTTTATATTTCTCGGTGAATATTTATCGGGGGGGGGGGTACATTAGGGGGCTAATAATAAATTTAATAATAAAATAAAATTTGCGATTACCTATGTAACTGAAAAGGCTGGAAATGGTTTGTCACTGTGGTAAATGACTATTTGGGTCCTGCTCAACGACGTTTGTATGCATTTGTGTAAGCACAGCACGCATATTCGTGAAGATGTTAACGTTTTTGTGAAAAATTCAAAAGTTTTTTTGTTTATAGTATACAGAGTTATTAATCAAATTTAACCCAACTTTCCAAAAACCTGACAAAGAACAGTAGCAACAGTATACTGCAATTAAAACATGAATATATTGAATATTTTATGAGATATGGACATTTGTACGAGATAATTTTTAACTGCGCATGCGTGGAAGAGCCTAAAATTTTTATTATATAATTTAGTAGTCAGCTATTGCGGGCAACTTATGTAAAAAGTCTAGTCAATATCGCGAAAATTCACAAAGATAGGGTCGATATAGAGAGTAGCTTCCTAAAAGAAAGCTTTATCATAAGGGATTTTCCACAACTTTTCAATCATCTCACTATATCCTTCTAAGTTTTCACAACATTTGACTGAACTTTTTTATAGAAGTTGCCCCAAAATACTGACTACCAGATTATGAAATAAAAATTTTGAAATCTTCCGCGCAGTTAAAAATTATCTCATAAAAATGCCCATATATAATCAAATATTCAATATATTCATGTTTTAATTGCAGTATACTATTGCTACTATTCTTTGGCAAGTTTTCGGAAAGTTGTGTTAAATTTGGTTGAAAACTCCGTATTCTATAAACTTTTGAATTTTTCACAAAAACGTTAACATCTTCATGAATATGAGTGCTATGCTTACACAAATGCATACAAACGTTGAACAGGACCCAAATTGTCATTTACCACTGTGACAAACTATTTCCGGCCTTTTCTGTTACATAGATGATCGCAAATATTATTTTATTATTAAATTTATTATTAGCCCTCTAATTGTACCCCCCGATAAATCTTCACCGAGAAATATAAAATCAAACATGTTCTTTGAATCCTAGAATTTCAAGAACAATTCGCCAGTAATGTTGGTAGATATTCGACAAAACGTGTGCAATCGAAAGCATCCTGTCCATGTACCTTAACTTTTGGAGGGCAGTGTATTTGTGTTAACCCTGTGTTTGTTGCATAGGGGAGAGTAGTACATAGTGAGACGTGGTACACACTGATATATCAATCACTTTGACATACAGTTGTAACTTTTTCTCCTAGATGACACATATAACCACCTAGTTCACATATAACCACCTCATCCTATGCAACACGTATATGTGATTTCGGCACTTCGGTTACTCTTCCAACAAAGTAGTAAATCATTCTTTATTTTACAGTGGTTAAAGTTACATAAACATCTATTTTAGAGCTATTTTCCTTCATTATTGCATATATTTACTTAATCAAACCTAGATGTATCTAATGATGGACTATTTCGACGAAACGACACAAACTTTCAAAGCGATGAAACTGATGAAACAGATATGGCATCCATTTTGTTACAACGTAACGAAAGTACACAGTGAGACATGTCTCACTCACTATGTAGTTATGACGTTAAAAAAATATTTGTTAAAATTCAAATATGATATAAATAAAATTAATATATGTTATGCTAATAAGAGAAAGATTCGCTCTGTATCTTTGTGCGTGCGATGGCTCGGAAAATCTACTGAACGTACGAGGCTGAAAATTTGCATAAAGGTAGCACAAGAATTTTAATATTTTGAAAATTACCAGGAATATTAATTAAAAATCATAAACGACATCTGAAAATGGCACAACACTGATCTAGGCAACAGAAATCCTTCCCGTAAAAATAAGAAAGGAAAGTCGGTATCCAGAACATTATTTCCGAAGTCTTCAAAAACACGCTAGACTGTGCATCTTAAGCCTTTATTTAAGAGGAATAACTATACTTTAATTATTACAATCCACCATACGTGTTCAGTTAAGCTCAAAATGTGGTTGAATTGTTAATAATATGTGTCTCTGTAAATATTAAAATTTTCTTTGCATTTTTAACCGACTTCAAAAAGAAGGAGGTTATCAATTCTAACTGTATGTGTGGTTTGGCCCTGTTCACATATAACTTCCGCAAATATGAACCGATTTTGATAATTCTTTTTCTTTTTTTTTTTTTTTTTTGAAAATGTAAGTCACCCGTGTGGTCCCATTCCAATTTCCCAAAATCTGATGATTATAACAAATTTTTCTAATAAAAACTTTAAACTTGAAATCCTTTTTGAAACAGTCGCCAAATTATAAGCGTTCATCTTTCATGCTGTTAATATTACAGTGATACAAGATCTTTTCAAAGTGCGAAAACTTACCTGGACAAGGGCCAAGATACAGATAGATTTCTCGTTGTGAGGGAAACGAGATTGACCAATTCGAAACCTGCATTTTTGCAAACTTTTCGCTCTTTGGAAAAATAGAGGCTTCCGATTGTTCGAGCTCGTGTCGCTAAGAGCAAAAATTCTGTCTGGATCTGGGCCCAAGTCTATCATCCACCAAAACAGAAGATCCACATAGATACTAACCGAAATCGGAAGTAGGTATTAACAAGTAAGAAAAATCATGCGTACAGCATAGATTATGAAACACTTTCCAACATACCCTGAAAGCTTTAGCGAAACTTCGTTACTTAAGGAAATAAGGTAAATAAGATAACTAAGTAAACATTTAAAAATCTGATTTCAGTAGTTACCGACCATAGCCAAATATGTATTTCAATTCTTTTGAACAGCCCTGTATTCGATCTTCATGTTGATATATATACTATATAATGGGAAAATTTAGTTTAGAAAAAAATACATAACAGGTTGAAATTCATCTTTCAGCAATTTATACGAACAGATGGAAACATACTTGAATTCTTACATCCCTGTAGTTTACCTAGTACCTTTATTATATGCCACTATTTAGCTAAAATTTAATTCAAACTAAAAACGCTTAAAACTACTGAAATTCATTTCCAGAAATTATCATCCATAGACGGCCATGAATCTAACTCTTTGCGTGGAACTGTATATCATTTTATCTATATTCTACAAATATTTCTTAGTACACTAAATTCAGTTCAGCGTAAAAATGCATAACTTCTTTAAAACCCACCTTTAAGCAATTTATGCTCATACTCAGTAACCTTTACGAATTCATTTCTGTAGCTCTGTATATGAAGTATAGCATTTAAACGCACTTTATAGTAAGCATAAATATAGTGAACAAGTAGGTAAGTGTCATCACAGATAGCAAAGAGGGTTTCGTTTAATAATCATTTCAAAACACTATCCTTTTGAAAAATCTGTTAGTTCCACATTTCGCAACCAGGGGCACACTATTCTAAACAAACCTCTATCCGAACTAAACTCCGTTTTATAGACTATCCGTAGATATATTTGTCGAGAGGATTGGGCCGATAGTACCTGAGATAAGTAGGAACGTCTGGCGGTTAAAAGTGGAACAAAAATATGCAAGGCTATGGTGCATAATAGGAAAGAATGGTCAAAGGGGTGTCGGCAAAAGTTGGAAAATTGCTCCCCGGGTGAAAAGGACAGAGGTTAGAAAAAATACTTAGAATACACAAGATAGAGCCCGGAGGAGTAAATAATATAAGACTTTTCGAAAATTTTATGATTTGCCGTGTGGTCTGAGGTATTCAACTATACGTATGCAAAATTCATGTCTCCAACTTAATTAGGGTCTCTCTTAGAAAGAATTGCTTAAAATACATATGTGGTAGCTCAGAAGGTTAAACGTAAGACTTTTTCAAGATTTTATTATTTCTCGCCTGGCCTCATGTGTTCTGCTATAAGTATGCAAAATTTCAAATCTCCAATTTAATAAGGATCTCAGTTAGAAAGAATTGCTTAAAATACGCATGTGGGAGCCCAAACGAATAAATGTACGATTTTTTCAAAATTTTATGATTTGCCGTATGATATGTAGTGTTCAGTGGGAGTTCAAAGGGTTAAATTGACGACTTTTTCAAACTTTTATGGTTTGTCATTTCATGTGAGGTGTTCAGATATAAGTATGCAAAATTTCACGCCTCCAACCTAATTAGGGCTCACTTAGAAATAATTGTTTAAAATACACATGTGGGAGCCCAAACGGTTAAATGTACGACATTTTTACAAATTTTATGAGTTGTATGATGTGTGGTGTTCAGCTATAAGTATGCAAAAATTTCAAGTCTCCAACATGCATAGTTTCTGAGAACGGGCTCTGTGAGGGACGGATAGACAGACAGACAGACAGAGGAGCGAGACGAATAGGGTTTCGTCAGATGAACGAAACCCTAAAAAAGCACATATCATAATTAAAAATGCATTTCAAGCAATCATTACTAATACACGGTAATTCGGATACAATATAGTATCTGAAATCTTTTCAAATACACCGCAAACAATCCCCCTATACCATTATGAACGGAATTCTTTTGTGTGGCCCTGTAAATGAACAATAACTATTCTTTGCACCGCATATTCTACAGAACGTATATTTTAGTGGACTACTTAAATTAATACCAATTTTACTATATTTGAAAGAGTACAGCATTAAAAATCACTTGAAACGATTTTTTCGCATTGGCCGTAATGAAACGGAAAACTTCTGACTGTCCCTGTAAATGAACTAAATATTCTTCAAACTTCATTTGAAATAGGGAATGTGCTATGGTAGAGGTCACTAACATCGAAAAATTTTAGAACGATCCGAGCATATTTACGAGAGTTAGAGCGTGGACTGACGGACAGTCAAACCGAAGTCATAAACACATTTCAATTTTGTTGGAAAGTGTTAAAAAGCTGAAAATCAACAAGTTTCCTCATGTATGAGAGCGCAAGTGCCTGAGTATGAATGTGCCTCGAAGCTAAAGAAAAAGACATCTACCGCGGTGCATCCCACGTGTCTTTTTTACAGGCCGCTAAAGTGACGTGATGGTCTTTTCGCACACCATCATTGGTGCATTCGAGCATCACCTGACTCCAGCGGTCTGTAAAAAAAGATACGTGAAATGCACCGCTGTAGCCTGTTTTTCTCGCTAGCCTCGGAATGTGCTGTTCTGTTGAAGCCACAAAGTGTCTTAAATATTTCAATACACATTAGAGTGCATTGCCATGTGTAGCGACACTGTCTTTACATTCAGATTCGGTTATCAAATTAGATATCAGAATGATTTCAGATTTTCTTCAGATAGGATTACTCTCAAATAAACTTAAGATAATAGACCAGCAATTCCTGTTCAAAAGCATGCGAAATAATGACAGTCATCTGAAGTAAATTGAAACACCTGAACCGCGAGATTTGTACGTCAGCTGTGGTTATTTACCATTAAGTGCTATGGCTAGAATGAGCTTCAAAATTAATTTTTATCAATATATATATATGAAGTTTATGGCATATTTTTTACATGAAGCTATTTTTTATAGCTAAATATACGTTATAAATATTGAATTTTCAGAAATAAAGTTGAATAAGGCTAATTATTAATAATTTTATGTATGGTATGTTTGAAAATGAGTACCTAATTTTAACATGCCTTATAAACCTAAATAAAGACGAAATTTATATGGAAACATATTGCTAAATATTATAATTCCACCTTTGTTTAAGTTTGACTTACAAAAATAACTAGTAGAGAAGTTTAGAATAAAGGTAGCAACTGTAACATAATATTGTAATTTACACAATTTTAAATTACTTGTAAAGAAATCTACATTTTTAAAACAAATATTTATGCAAAAAGTTGATTAAAAAAATGCATATTAACGAAAGTAACACTATTTTTTATCCTTGTAGAATGTTTATTGAAATACTTGCTATACGAAAAAAGAACAAAACAATTGATGAATAATAAGGTTTTTTTTTTTTTAAAAAAAAGGCCTAAATGAAATAGGGTAGACTAATACTTAATGATCCGCAATGACAAAATATGCTGATAATAGCATTTTCTTAGGTAAATTAAAATATAAAACATATATACTGCCCTACAACAGCTGTGATCAAAAATTCTCAGTTAAACTGACAGTTTGCAGGTCTATGTATCTTAAAAATCTTTGATCCAAACAGAGCTAAATGTTGTATCCCTTAAATGTGCAATGATGCTGAAATCAAGGGAGCCGATCGCAGCGACATCTGCCATATATTTTCAAATTTCAGAGTAAACATCCTATTATTGCAGCGTCTAAAATAAATCGCCTTGGACTTTTAGAAAATATCCTGCAGATGTCGCTGTGATCAATTCATTTGATTTCAACATCTTTTGACATTTAAGGGATCCAATATTTGAGCACTTTTTAAGTATTACTGGGATAGCCGATTTCCACACTATATATTCTAGACGCTGTACTTCTGGGAACAACCTACAGTTACAGAGTCTAGAATACCTAGTGTGGAAATATGCTATCCAAACAGTGCTAAAAATTTGTATCCCTTAAATGTGCGACGATATTGCTAAAATTCCAAGTGTCGATCGCAGCGACATCTGCGGGATTATCGTATTACATTATATAAACTAGCAAAATCTTACAGTTGTTGAAAATATCCAGCTGATGTCGCTGCGATCATTATATTTCAGCTGCTTAGTTGCACATTTAAGGGATACGATATTTTAGAGCTTTTTTAATTTTAAAGGGATACCCGATTTCCACACTATATATTCTAGGCGCTATACTACAGCGTCTAGAATACCTAATATGGAAATATGCTATCCAAAGAGTACTAAAAAAGTGTGAATCGCAGCGACATCTACGGGATTTTCGTATTACTAGTATAGAATCGTATAGAATAGCAATATCTTGTAATTGTCGAAAATATCCTAAAGATGTAGCTGCGATCGTCATATTTCAGTAGCACCGTTGCACATTTAAGGGATATAATATTTTAGCGCTTTTTAAGTATTACAGGGATAGCAGATTTCCACACAGTATATTCTAGGTGCTATAGCTATACTACAGTTATAGTGACTAGAATACACAGTGAGGAAATCGGCTATGTCTGTAATACTTAATAAAATACTAAAATATTGTATCCCTAAAATGTGCAATGATGCTGCTGCAATATGCTGATCGCAGCGACATCTGCAGGATATTTTCTACAACTGCAAGATATTGCTAGTCTAGGCAATGTAATACTAGTAATACAAAAATCTCGCAGATGTCACTGCGATCGACACTTGAAATTTTAGCAGCATCGTCGCACATTTAAGGGATACAAATATTCTTTTATATTGAATCTCCTAAAAATTAGATTTCTTGTGTTTTCTAATACGTCGTTATTTATAAATGTTGTATTTCCTATGATTCCAGGGCGATGACGTAGTAAAAAACAGTCTGGAAGCATTCAGGAAAGTGGAACAATCACGTCAGTTTTCAGGTTGCCGCATTTTAGATGGGCGTATGTGGGGTATTTGGCGCTTGTCAGAAAAGTCGCCAAACGGGGTGTCTCGGCTGTTTTGGGAATCTGCCAAATGTTCTATGCGTACTATGCAAATTCATTATAAGTAAAAATTTCGAAGAAAATAAAAAGTTAGAGCGATAAAATGTCAAAGGGACAGTAACGAAAATTAAACACACAAGTTTAACTTTGTTCTTCAGTTAAATAAAATATTATTGAAAATCATTGCTGCATTCTTCTATAAATTTAAAATGTTGTTTTATTGACTTAGTTTCATTTTTATTCCCGAAAGTTAAAATTATGTGAGAATGCCTCACATGTGACTTGTGTGCTTGACACCAGGGTCCGGCTTATAAGTCATCGTCAATATACAAGGACGAGATAGCACAAGGAAATTTACAACACCAAAGAATTACATCCGGGAGCTCTAACCATTGTAAAACAAACAACAAGTAAAATCAAGTATTGTTAAGATTATTTTTTCAGAAACAGGCTATATTCACAAGGAATAGAACAGGCTTCATTCAATGTCGCGCTCGTATCTGAGTAAACCAGCCTTCTGGGAACAATCTCTGCTATCGCAATATTTAGAAGGAATGACATAAAAAGCACCGGTTAATTTTGACTTATGTTTAAATTTATCACTATCAAAAAAGGAACTCATTTTATTAATTGGTCCACAAGAAACAGCGACATTGAACCATCTTAGAATACCACAAACTTCATCAGAAATGTCATTATAATATAATGAATTTGGTTTACACTGATAAACATTTCACCGTTGGAATATGGGAAAATCTTGGCAGCACAGATTGCAGCACTTCCCCGTAATGTTACAGTATATACAGTCGTGGAAAAAAAAGTAAATATCCCCTACTAACTCCTCAACAAATTATCGTAGGCGAAAGTTACTGGTACCGGACGATTGGAAATAAAGTCTACTTTCAAATGGTGTGTATAAAATTTGCTTAGGGGGCCATATACATATTAAAACGAATCCAAACTTCATTTTTTTTCAATGGCAGTACCCAAATTTAGCGAAATATTTCAAATCTTCGGTTCAAAATATGCCTAGAAACCAAATTTCAAGTCATTCGAATGATAGGTTTTTGAATTATAGACATTCAAAATTGAGTACTTCTAATGTTAAATTACATTTCATATTTTTATTTATATCTCCTGAAATTATGCTCCTAATGAGCTAATTTTTTGTGTAGCAATAATACTAATATACCCAAACATAAATACTCTGAATTTGCAATTTTTATAATTTTATGATATGAATTATGAAATTAATATTCGAAAAAATTAGGAATTGCAACATACAATTTTTTTGATGGATTTAGATTTATTAAGTCCTGCTTTATGGAAATCCAAAATTTCACATTTTTCTTCCAAGTAGTTTTCAAATTATGCTTAAAAAACGGCAAAATGATAGTTTAAGGGGCCGTCTATGCTAGAAGTGAGTAAATTTTTGAAATTTACTCCGCTATCCTGTAATCAAACATGTTTCATTCACGCTTAAACTTGCCTTGATCAAGAAGGCGGCTCTCTCGGTTAACAATCGAGTTCGGAACTTCAATTTGGATACAGCCCTTAAAATACGCTCGTTTTAAAATAATTAATTTCTCGGAAACTTATGGCACGAATTGCATAAAAATTTGTGTAAAGGCTAATTGAAAGGTGTAGAGTTCATTTATGCTGTCAGAATTGTATTCTGCTATTGAAGAAAAACAAAGTTATGGTTCGTTTTAATATGTAGATTGCCCCTTAAACAAATTTTATATACATCATTTAAAAGTAGACTTTATTTCCAATCGTTCAGTACCAGTAACTTTCTTCTACGATAATTTGTTGAGAAGTTAGTAGGGGGTGTTTCTTTTTTTTTCCATGTCTGTACCGTTATATATTTAGACTGTATTAGACCGTAAATGACAGTAACTTTAAATTACGTATGTGACAGCAATTCACAGTAAATTTGAAAAGCGTATCTCACCGTAAATCACAATAATATATATATTCTAAAAGAATGCTTTTGACCGTGTATGAATCTGGATAAGAATCTGGAATGCGCGCGCTTCTATGCCATTGTAATTCTCTCTACGTTCACGTTTTGCTATCGCGAAAACATTGATTTACTAAAACAACCTGTAAGAGCCTGTAATATTCTGTATATTATTATCCCTGTACCGTATTTGACTGTTGAAGGGAGGGTAATATTGAAAAAATGGTCAGTTAGGGTCAATAACAGATTATTGCCAGCAACTGATATTTAGTGGGTGAACGCAATATTTACAACAATACTGTAAATTACTGTACATTTATACAGTAAAGTACTGTATAGCAACAGCTATTTTTAATAGCGTACTACGTTGAAAAGGGGGGAAGTAGAATTAACAAAGTTTAAAGTAATCTTAAAGATTTTCTTATCGATGCCTTTAGGATAGCTGTTATTAACGAAATCCTGAAAAATTGACAGTAAACCAAATTCTTTTGCCTGCAACCCTTATTATAATAACATTTCTGACAAAGACTCCGGGTCTCCAAAACCATCCAATACCGGTGCTCCGTCTAAACCAATTAATAAAGCGAGTTTCCCTTTCAATTGGGTATAAATTTAAACATGATAAGTCAAAATAAAGCGGTTTTGCCTATGCCATTCCTTGTAAAGATTGCGATAGCGTTTACATAGGTGAAATGGGTAGCTCGATGGAAAATTGCCTGAAGGAACATATTTGTACTTTCAAAAAAGGCAAACCAATGGAGGATATTCAATCTACGATTTGATCACGTGGTCAAGGTAAAAACATCTAGCGTAAAGAAGGGAAGCCTCCGTAGACGTAATGAAAAACCCTCGCCAACCAGTGAAACAGTTCATGCGGAAAGCAGTAGTAGTCTCCCTTCTTATCAGTTAGAAGTTCTTTGGGTAAATGGATGATATTCCATTTCGGTTTTGATCACGTGGTCAAGGTAAAAACTTCTAGCGTAAAGAAAGGAAGGCTCCGTAGACGTGTAATATAAATCCCCGCTAGCCAATGAAACAGTTCATGAGGCAAAGCAGTAGTATCTTCTCTTCTTATCAGTTAGAAGTCCTTTGGGTAAATTACCGGTATCACATGACTTTTTCAGCCTCGAACCCATATTTGGAATATCCTCCATTACCAGTATCACTTGACTTTTTTCAGCCTCGAACCCAGATTTTGAATAAAGTCCATTATCACTGCACGCTGTTAAAAATAACGTAAAAAATTACCCCTGTGTTTAAAGGCTATCTATTTTCTGACCAATGAGAAAGCTCCATAAGCGTTTATGCAGCGTTCTCATTGGTCAGAAAATAGATAGACTTTAAAAACAGAGGTAATTTTTCAGGATATTTTTAATAGTATAGTACAGCGTCTAGAATAATTACTGTGGAAATATGCTATCCAAACAGTGCTAAAAATTTGTATCCCTTAAATGTGCGACGATACTGCTAAATTCCCAAGTGTCGATCGCAGCGACATCTGCGGGATTTTCGTATTACTAGTATTATATTTTCTAGACTAGCAATATCTTGCAGTTGTCCAAAATATCATGCAAATGTCGCTGCGATCGTCATATTTCAGCAGCATCGTTGCACACTTAAAAAGCACTAAAATATTATATCCCTTAAGTATTACAGGGATAGCCGATTTCCACACTGTGTATTCTAGGCGTTATAGCTATACTACATTTATAGCGACTAGAATACACAGTGGAAAAATCTGCTATCTCTGTAATATTTAAAAAGCGCTAAAATATTATATCCCTTAAATGTGCAATTATAGAATGTTAAATATCGGAAACTATAAATATAAGATATTTTAGTCTGTTATAAGCTAATTTAGTTAAGGAATGACGTGAAATAGGTTAAAGAATCTCTTTCAGAATGACTATCGTTTTTAAATCACTACGATGGCGCTACGATCGGCATCTTGTTATTCAGCTTCATTGTACATTTATGGGATTCAATTTTTTAGCACTATTTTGTAGCCGTTTTCCACACTGTATCTTCCAGGCGCTGTAATAATAGTATAGCGCCTAGAATATATAGTGTGGAAATCGGCTATACTTGTAATACTTAAAAAAGCACTAAAATATTGTACCCTTTAAATGTGCAATGATGCTGCCGCAATATGCTTATCGCAGCGACATCCGCAGAAAATTTTCTACAACTTCAAGACATTGCTATTCTAGACAATGTAATACTAGTAATACGAAAATCCGCAGATGTCGCTGCGATCGAACCTTGAAATTTTAGCAGCATCGTCGCACATTTAAGGGATACAAATTTTTAGCACTGTTTGGATAGCATATTTCCACACTAGGTATTCTAGACGCTGTACTACTACAGCGCCTAGAAGATACAGTGTGGAAAATGGCTACAAAATAGTGCTAAAATTTTTAATCCCATAAATGTACAACGATGCTGAATAACAAAATGTCGATTGTAGCGCCATCGTAGTGATTTAAAAACGATAGTCATTCTAAAAGAGACTCTTTAACCTATTTCACGTCATTCCTTAACTAAATTAGCTTATAACAGACTAAAATATCTTATATTTATAGTTTCCGATATTTAACATTCAATAATTTTTGAAAACACAGGGTTTATATTGAAAAGAGTTACGAGATGGCGCTCGTATCAGCATATTGCTGCTGAGCATTGTTAGAGATTTATGGGATACAAGTATTTAGCACTTTTTAAAGCATTATAGGAATAGCCGTTTTCCACACTGTATCTTCTAGGCGCTGTAGTACTACACCAAAGACTTTTAAGAAACATAGACCGGCAAACTGGCAGTTTAACTGAGGATTTTTGATCACAGCTGTTGTACGGCAGTATATATGTTTTATATTTTAATTTACCTAAGAAAATGCTTTTATCAGCGTATTTTTTATTGCGGATCATTAAATATTAGTCTACCCTATTTCATTTAGGCCTTTAAAAAAATACTTTATTATTCATCTATTTTTTTTTTTGTTTTTTCGTATAACAAGTAAGTATTTCAATAAACATCCTCCAAAGATAAAAATATAGTGTTACTTTCGTTAATATGCATTTTTAAAATTACCTTTTTCCATAAAAATTAGTTTTTTAAATTACTTGTAAAGAAATCAACATTTTTTATTTTATAAATAGCTATATCATGTTAAAGTTGCTACCTTTAAACTAAACTTTTCTACCAGTTACTTTTGAAACTCAAGCTTAAAAAAAGTTGGGATTATAATCTTTAACAATCTGTTTCCATATAAATTTCGCCTTTATTTCGTTTCATAAGGCATGTTAAAATTAGATATTCTTTTTCAAACATATCATCCATAAAATTATTAATAAATCGCCTTATTTAACTTTATTTCTAAAAATTCAGTATTTATAACGCATATTTAGATATAAAAAATAGCTTCATGTAAACAATATGCCCTAAACTTTATATATTGATAAAATTAAATTTTTAAGCTCATCTAGCCATAGCACTTAATCGAGCCGTTAACTCCCAAATTGGCTCAGCCGAACTCAGCAACCTGATTGTTCGTTAATATTAATATTTTGGATTGTTTTACTGTGATTTTGATCAAATTTAACAAAATAAATCAATTTAAGTCATTACAATTGCATTCTATTTTACATTACACTACTTCATAAGAAAATTAATATAATTTTCTACTATATAAATATCAGTTTTAGCCAATCATATTGCTGAGTTCAGTTGAGCCAATTTGGGAATTAACGGCTCGTAGCACTTAATGGTAAATAACTCACAGCTGACGTACAAACCTCGCGGTTCAGGTGTTTCAATTTACTTCAAAACATTTCAGATGGTGCCATGCTTTTGAATGGGAGTGGCCGAGGAATTGCCAGTCTAGTATCTTAAAAGTCTTTGTACTACACTGTTAAAAATATCATGAAAAATTACCTCTGTTTTTAAAGGCTATCTATTTTCTGACCAATGTGAACGCTGCTTAAACGCTTATGGAGCGTTCTCATTGGTCAGAAAATAGATAGCCTTTAAACACAGAGGTAATTTTTCACGATATTTTTAACAGTATACAGTAATAATGGATTTTATACAAAATCTGGGTTCGAGGCTGAAAAAAGTCACGTGATACCGGTAATTTACCCAAAGAACTTCTAACAGATAAGAAGGGAGGCTGCTACTGCTTTCCGCATGAACTGTTTCACTGGCAGGCGGGGGTTTTTCATTACGTCTACGGAGGCTTCCCTTCTTTACGCTAGATGTTTTTACCTTGACCACGTGATCCAATCGTAGATGGTATATCCCCCATTGTGGGCCATGGTTTGCCTTTCTTGAAAGTACAAATATGTTCCTTCAGGAAATTTTCCATCGATCTACCCATTTCATCTATGTAAACGCTATCGGAATCTTTACAAGGAATGGCATAGGCAAAACCGTTTTATTTTGACTTATCATGTTTAAATTTATATCTAATTGAAAGGGAAACTTGCTTTATTAATTGGTTTAGACGGAGCACCGGTATTGGATGGTTTTGGAGTCCCGAAGTCTTTGTCAGAAATGTTATTATAATAAGGGATGCAGGCAAAACAATTTGGTTTACTGCGAATTTTTCAGGATTTCGTTAATAAAAGCTATCCTAAAGGCCTCGATAAGAAAATCTTTAAGATTACTTTAAACTTTGTTAATTCTACTCCCCTCCTTTGCAACGTAGTTCGCTATTAAAAATAGCTGTTGCTTTACAGTACTTTACTGTATAAATATACAGTAATTTACAGTATTGTTGTAAATATTGCGTTCACCCACTAAATATCAGTTGTTGGCAATAATCTGTTATTGACCCTAATTGACCATTTTTTCAATATTACCCTCCCTTCAACAGTCAAATACGGTACAGGGATAATAATATACAGAATATCACAGGCTCTTAAAGGTTGTTTTAGTAAATCAATGTTTTTCGCGATAGCAAAACGTGAACGTACAGAGAATTACAATGGCAAGCGTCGCGCGCATTCCTGATTCTGATCCAGATTAATACACGGTCAAAAGCATTCTTTTACAATTTATATATTATTGTGATTTACGGTGAGATAGGCTTTTCAAATTTACTGTGAACTGCTGTCACATACGTAATTTAAAGTTACTGTCATTTACGGTCTAATACAGTCTAAATATATAACTGTACATACTGTAATATTAAGGAGAAGTGCTGCAATCTGTGCTGCCAAGATTTCCCCATATTCCAAAGGTGAAATGTTTATCAGTGTAAACCAAATTCATTATATTATAATGACATTTCTGATGAAGTTTGTGGTATTCTAAGATAGTTCAATGTCGCTGTTTCTTGTGGACCAATTAATAAAATGAGTTCCTTTTTTGATAGTGATAAATTTAAACATAAGTCAAAATTAACCGGTGCTTTTTATGTCATTCCTTGTAAATATTGCGATAGCATAGATTGTTCCTAGAAGGATGGTTTACTCAGATACGAGCGCCGACATTGAATGAAGCCTGTTCTATTCCTTGTGAATATAGCCTGTTTCTGAAAAAATAATCTTAACTATACTTGTTTTTACTTGTTGTTTGTTTTACAATGGTTAGAGCTCCCGGATGTAATTCTTTGGTGTTGTAAATTTCCTTGTGCTATCTCGTCTTTGTATATTGACGATGACTTATAAGCGGGACCCTGATGTCAAGCACACAAGTCACAGGTGAGGCATTCTCACATAATTTTAACTTTCGGGAATAAAAATGAAATTAAATTCAATAAAACAACAATTTAAATTTATAGAAGAATGCACCAATGATTTTCAATAATATTTTTTTTAACTGAAGAACAAAGTTAAACTTGTGTGTTTAATTTTCGTTACTGTCCCTTTGACATTTTATCTCTCTAATTTTTTATTTTCTTCGAAATTTTTACTTATAAAGAATTTGCATAGTACCCACAGAACATTTGGCAGATTCCCAAAACAGCCGAGACACCCCATTTGGCGACTTTTCTCACAAGCGCCTAATACCCCACATACGCCAATCTAAAATGAAAACTAACCTGAAAACTAACGTGATTGGTCCACTTTCCTGAGTGCTTCCAGACTGTTTTTTATTACGTCATCACTCTGGAATCATGAGAAATACAACATTTATAAATAACGACGCATTAGAAAACACAGGAAAGCTGAGTTTTATGAGATTCAAAATAAAACAAACGATTTCAACATAAGTTTATTGAAAATGTGAAATTTTTAAAGTACCTTTCCAATCAGAGTAACGATATAATGATTAAAATTTTCATTTCTCAACAACTTTCAGAAAAATTCATGGGGTCATTTAATATTGTAAGTACGTGCCTATATTATAGTAAACATTGAACAATTCATTTCTAATTTAAAGAAGTATAAACGGTTCACGTTCATAAAAAAATAATATATATCACTGAATACAGCAACCTAGTTCTGTAGTAATCTGAAAAACGCAGGAAACTCGTTAAATCGACAATCAGTGAACATGCATGAACGCTTCGCGTTCATTAACCGAAAAAAACATCACTGTCACCAGCAGTTCTCGGTGTGTAGCAGTCTCATAATTCAGCAGTTCTCGCTACCTAGCAATCTCAAAATTCAGCAGTTGTCGCTACCTAGCAATCTCAAAATTCAGCAGTTCTCGCTGCATAGCAGTATCAAAATTCAGCAGTTCTCACTGCGTAGCAATATCAAAATTCAGCAGTTCAAGCTGCGTAGCAATATCAAAATGTATAAAACTTGTAAGGTCAGCTTACATGAGAAATATACAATAAACGGCTAATATAAAACACTATAATAAAACAAACATAAAATTATTAACATACCTTAAGAAACATTTCCTTTCTTGAAAACCAACTCTATAAAATGTTGAATTGTCATAATTTCGTAAATTTCTAGTCTTCGATAAACTTCATTTAACTTTCCAGCAAAAAAATGAACAAATACTCACAATTTCAAACTAAATTACACAGGTACTTTAACTTTCAAATTTTACAACTAGAAACAGCAAAAAACATTAAAAATAACAAACTCTTGCCTCACCGTCATTTATTTTACAATTACAAAACGTCTGTCTTCTACACCTCGTTGTACACATATTACAAAACATGCGGAGTTGAGTTGTCAAAGGTAGGCGTAGCCATCCAATACACAAGAAATCAACCAATCCAAATTCAAGATCACACAACTGTAGGCGTGGGACGAATTTACGAAAAGAACTGGTAACAACAAAGATCCATTTATCGCCTCACCAAATTGAACGTTGCCAAGTGTCTCGGCTGTTTTGGGATTCAGCCCAACATTTAAATACGAAACTATAACAATGTAGTAAATTTAGCACAAAATTTTAGTATAACATTATCTTAAAGGTTGAAATTTAGCAGTTTTTATTATTTTATGCTGAATTACTATATTTTATTATTATTTACCTATAATACACATATTCCAGACATGCTAATTTATTATATATACCTACCAGGGGTCCAACAAAAGAAATAAATTTTGTTATTTAACATCTTTTACTAAGAATTTCATGGTTGCAAACAGAAATACTAGGCTGAGCAAAAAGTTGTGGGAAATTTTGTCGCCGTCCTACTCTGCAAACTTGTAGCCTATATCCTCCATTGTTGCATCCCTGGTTTCAAAATGGAAGAGTTCGCAAATAGCGGGATGTGGTCCGTTTCAAGTGAATGCTGGGCAACCTTTAAATTTAGGCCGTGATGCTAATATATTTTTCGCTGTTACCGAAACGAGATTGGTCAATCAAAAGCCAGCAATTTATAGAACTTTTCACTGTTTGGAAAAATGGAGGCTTCTGATTGTTCAATCTTGTTTCGCTAACAGCGAAAAATGTATCTATGTTCCGGCCATGTTTTGCCTTTTTTGAAAGTACAAATATGTTCCTTCAGGAAATTTTCCATCGATCTACCCATTTCACCTATGTAAACGCTATCGCAAACTTTATAAGGAATGGCTTAGGCAAAACCGGTTAATTTTGACTTATCATGTTTAAATTTATACCTAATTGAAAGGGAAACTAACTTTATTAATTGGTTTACACGGAGAACCGGTATTGGATGGTTTTGGAGTCCCGGAGACTTTGTCAGAAATGTTATTATAATAAGGGATGCAGACAAAAGAATTTGGTTTAATGCGATTTTTTTAGAATTTCGTTAATAATAGCTATCTTAAAGGCCTCGTTAAGAAAATCTTTAAGATTACTTTAAACTTTGTTAATTCTACTCCCCTCCTTTTGAACGTAGTACGCTATTAAAAATAGCTGTTGCTTTACAGTACTTTACTGTATACATTTACAGTAATTTACAGTATTGTTGTAAATATTGCGTTCACCCACTAAATATCAGCCGTTGGCAATAATCTGTTATTGACCGTAACTGACTACTTTTTCAATATTATCCTCGCTTCAACAGTCATATACGGTATAGGGATCAAGCAGGACAATCGTTCTGCCAAGCCAAGCTAAAAAAATGCTAACCCAGCCAAACAAACAAACGCCAAGAATAAAACGGCAAAACAACGTAACTGCTTATTATACTGAAGACAACTTCTCCATGTTAAATCGACCAAACATGCCAGCGTAAAATTTCCCATATCAAAAGAACCAATCACCACAGAAAATTAAAACCAAAACCAGAAGAACCTAATGAAAAAGAGCTTCAATTAGAGACCAACTGCATCTTCATACATTAATTATAAACATGGATATATATTTTTTAAATTAACGTCGAGATACTGAAACTGGCCGATTATTTTTCTTCGTCACACCTTATGTTTAAATCAAGGTAGAGACATAAATAAGGGACAGATAAAAGTAAGGGATGCATTTTTGGACAGATATTTACTCAATATAAGTGCTTTTATAAAATTCAGCTTCAAAAACATACATTTTCTGTTCTTAATTAGCGAAAAACTGTTAATTAATTCTAAAGTTTACAAATTGTGCCAAACAGCGATAATCCCGCCAAAACATTTTAGAAATCTTATGGTATTCTTTTATATTATCCTTTTGCATTGATTTAATCGAAGAAAATTATTGCCGAGATCCAAATAGATTTTTCGCAGTTAGCGAAATGAGTTTGACCAATCAGAAGCCAGCATGTTTGAGAATTTTTGCTGTTTCTGTATCCCGGCCTATGTCATAAAAGTTTTGAGTAATTTTCTTAGTGCCATGGATGAAGTGCAATATTTATAAAAATGCAGGCTGGGATAGATTTTTCGCTGTCAGCGAAACGAGATTCACCAATCAATAGCCTGCATTTCTGCAAACACCGAAAAGTTTATAAAAATAAAGGCTTCTCATTGAAGAATCTCGTTTCGCTAACAACGAAAAATCTATCTAGATTGCGGCCAATTATGTTGAACACAATTTTGCATTTCCACATCCTTGAAGGTTATTGATGTCATAACAACAGTACATATTCGAAACTATTTAAGGCATTGATTCTGAACTCCTTTGCTATACATTTCGATATTAAAGAAGTTGTTGTTTCCATAGTAAGAGTACTTTTCTCTATTGCTCATTCTAAAACACAAATATCGAAATTTAACCAACAGCGCTCAGAAACTACACCATAACAGAGCCTTTATACATAAGTGTGGTGATATATGCACAGGAGGCATGCTCATTTCAAGTTTTTCGAAAGTACGGCAATCCACTTTCTTGAATAGAGGATATTCTATCTACGTTATGATCACATGGTAAAGGCATGAACGTCTAGCGTAATGAAAGGAAGGTTCCGTCGACGTAATGTAAATCCCCGCTAACCAATGAAACAGTTCATGGGAGAAAGCAGTAGTAGTTTCCTGTTTCCCTTCTTAACAGTTAGAAGTTCTTTGGGTAAATGGAGCATATTCCGTCTACATTTTGATCACGTGGTCAAGGTAAAAACCTCTAGCGTAAAGAATGGTTGGCTCCGTAGAAGTAATGAAAAACCCTCGCCAGCTAGCGAAACAGTTCATGCGAATAGCAGTAGTAGCCTCCCTTCTTATCAGTTAGAAGTTCTTTTGGTAAATTACCGGTATCACGTGACTTTTTTCAGTCTCGAACCCAGATTTTGAATAAAGTCCATTACCGGTACAACGTGACATTTTCAGCCTCGAACCCATATTTGGAATATCCTACATTAGACGATACGCGCATGGAGGAACTCTATTAAACTAGGAAAATAATTCAACATGCATTAGCTTGACGATAATGACACGCTCGCAAAGACCTTTAACGATTTGTTTTTATGACTTTTACCAATAAACATTTATTGTCCGTATGTCGCTACTTCTTTATAGAGACACACTTGTTCCCAATTATATCCCGGCCTTAAGGTAACAAAATACGAAGTTATCTTTCTGTACTATTCCTGAGCTCAGTTATAGCGTCTAGAAATACAGGCCGAGAACCAGGTACATTTTTGCAAACAGTGAAAAGTTAGCAAAAATTCTGGCTTCTGATTGGTCAAGCTCGTTGCGATAACAGAGAAAAATCTACCTAGATCACGGTCATGGTGTGGAAACCGGCTCTTCCTGTAATGCTTTAAAAAGTGCTAAAAATTGAATCCCATAAATATTGAAAAATACTGAATGACAAATGTCGACAGCAGCAACATTTTCTAGATCTCCTCTGAGCGAAACGTTTTCTCAAATGATTTCTTTTGAAGTAGATACGTTGGAATTACCATATGTCGCTGTAATTAACATTCGTCGTTCAGCCTCGTTCAATATTTATGGGATATAATTTTTTGCATTTTTTTAATAAGCCAATTTTTAAACTCTATCTTCTAGAAACTATACCTCTGGTATAGCGTCTAAATTATATGTTGTAGAAATCGAGTATCCTAGCTATAGCTACTAGAACACATAGTGTGGAAATCGGCTATCTCTGCAACACTTAAAAAAGCGCTAAAATATTGTAACCCTTAAATATGCAACAATGCTTCAGCAATATACAGATCACAGCGACATCTGCAGGTAATTTTGTACAACTGCAAGGTATTGCTAGTCTATACAATGTAATACTACTTATACGAAAATCCCGCAGATGTAGCTGCGATCGACACTTAGCATTTTAGCAGTATCGTAGCACATTTAAGGGATAAAATGTTTTAGTACAGTTTGGATAGCATATTTCCACACTAGGTATTCTAGACGCTGTTTCCGAGCTTTAGCGACTAGAATACACAGTGTGGAATTTGGCTATCCCTGTAATACTCAAAAAAGCGCTAAAATATTGTATTCCTTAAATATGCAACGATGCTGCTTCAATATACAGTTCGCAGCGACATCTGCAGGATATTTTCTACAACTGCAAGGTATTGCTAGTCTATACTACAGCGCCTAGAAGATACAGTGTGGAAAACGGCTATTCCTATAATGCTTTAAAAAGTGCTAAAAACTTGTATCCCATAAATCTCCAACAATACTCAGCGGCAATATGCTGATACGAGCGCCATCACGTAACTCTTTTCAATATAAACCCTGTGTTTTCAAAAATTATAGAATGTTAAATATCGGAAACTATAAATATAAGATATTTTGGTCTGTTATAAGCTAATTTAGTTAAGGAATGACGTGAAATAGGTTAAAGAGTCTCTTTTAGAATGACTATCGTTTTTAAATCACTACGATGGCGCTACGAACGACATCTTGTTATTCAGCATCGTTGTACATTTATGGGATTTAATTTTTAGCACTATTTTGCAGCCGTTTTCCACACTGTATCTTCTAGGCGCTGTAGTCTATAGAATGTAATAATAGTAATACGACTATCCCACAGCTGTCGCTGCGATTGACACTTGGCATTTTAGCAGTATCGTCGCACATTTAAGGAATAATTTTTTTTAGCACTGTTTAGGTAGCATATTTCCATACTAGGTGTTCTAGACGCTGTAATCCGAGCAGTACACAAAAAAGCGCGGAAATATTGAATCCCTTAAATGTACAACGATGCTGAATTGCAAACAGTTGCAGGATATTTTTTAAAGAAGAAATAGACACGTGTAATGTACCGTTATAGCGTCTAGTATACATAATGTGGAAATTTGCTATCCAAGAAGCGCTAACAAGTTGTATCCCTTAAATGTGCACTGACGCTGAAATCCAGGGAGCTTATCGCAGCGATATCTGCAATATATTTTAAAATTTCAAAGTAAACATCATATTATTACAGCGGGTTTGATGCCAAGCACACAGGTCAGATTTATATTAATCAAGCAGGACAGTCGTTCTGCCAAGCCAAGCTAAAAAAGAATGCTAACCCAGCCAATCAAACAAACGCCAAGAATAAAACGGCAAGACACCGTAACTGCATATTATACTAAAGACAACTTCTCCATGTTAAATCGACCAAACATGCCACCGTAAAATTTCCTATATCAAAAGAACCAATCACCGCAGAAAAATAAAACCAAAACCAGAAGGACCTAATGAAAAAGATCTTCAATTAGAGACCAAATGCATCTTCATACACTAATTATAAACAGGGATATAGATTTTTTTTAAATAACGTCGATATACTGAAAATGACCGTTTACTTTTCTTCGTCACACCTTATGTTTAAATAAAGGTAGAGACTTAAATAATGGACAGAAAAAGGTAAGGAATGCATTTTTGAACAGATATTTACTCAGTCTACGTGCTTTTGTAAAATTCAGCTTTTAAAACATAAATTTTCTATTCTTAATTAGCGAAAAACTGTTAATTAATTCAAAAGTTTACAAATTATGCCAAACAGCGATAAACCCACCAAAACATTTTAGAAATCTTATTCTATTCTTTTATATTATCCTTTTGCATTGATTTCATCGAAGAAAACTATGGCCGAGATACAGATAGATTTTTCGCAGTTAGCGAAATGAGTTTGACCAATCAGAAGCCAGCATGTTTGAGAATTTTTGCTGTTTCTGGATCGCGGCCTATGTCATAAAAGTTTTGAGTCATTTTTTTTAGCGCCATGGATGAAGTGGAATGTTTATAGAAATGTAGGCTGGGATAGATTTTTTGCTGTTAGCGAAACGAGATTCACCAATCAATAGCCTGCATTTCAGCAAACACCGAAAAGTTTGCAAAAATGCAGGCTTCTGAATGAAGAATATCGTTTCGCTAACAGCGAAAAATCTATCTAGATTGCGGCCAATGGAGGATATTCCATTTTCGTTTTGATCACGTGTTCAAGGTAAAAACTTCTAGCGTAAAGAAGGGAAGGCTCCGTACACTTGTAATGCAAATCCCCGCTAGCCAATGAAACAGTTCATGAGGCAAAGCAGTAGTATCTTCCCTTCTTATCAGTTAGAGGTTCTTTGGGTAAATTACCGGTATCACGTGACTTTTTTCAGCCTCGAACCCATATTTGGAATATCCTCCATTATGTTGAACACAATTTTGAATTTCCACATCCAGGAAGGGTATTGATGTCAAAACAACAGTACATATTCGAAACTATTTAAGGCATTGATTTTTATTTTAAATTTTAAGCTATGAGGTATTCGGTACAGCTTTTGCCGGCATGACCTCAAATGATCTCAAAATGGCGTTATTTCCTTGGGACAGCCTTCCTCCACCGGGAAAAAGGCAGAACCTAAGGCATTGATTCTGAACTCCTTTGCTATACATTTCGATATAAAAGAAGTTGTTGTATATATATATATGAATAATCATATATTGTTGGGAATGTCACATTCACCTTGAAAATGTATCGAAATAAAATAAAACTTGCTTAAAAGGTGCATTTTATACAACAGATGTCACAATATAAAAGATGTTAACACATATTACACTTTTTAAAAACTTAAAAAGAGTTTATAAATATAATACACGCGCCGAACGCTTTCGATCAAAACCTTGATCATCTTCTGGGCCGCTTTGAGTACAACTGATACGTCTCTAACGCACTTTCATCCTCGGTCGGACAACTGGGCATGTCAACTTTACAGTGGAGGGGAGACAGCAAAACAGTTCCGAAAAATGGAGGGGAGACAACAAAACAGTTCCAAAAAATGGAGGGGGGGGGGTGAAGTGAGACGGACAAAAAGTTGAGCGTTACAAACCAAAACAACATCTATTTCAAAAGATTTAACCATATATTTGGAATGTTATATGACATATTATCATTAATAGCTTTATTATTCAATATTAAGATTTCAATGGACTCTTTTATCAACGATAAATGATAATGGGCTGAAGGAATAATTATTCTTGCTTCATTAAAACGGATATTTAAATTATGCTGTAAGTTAAGTCTTGCTAACGCTGTAGAGGCTCTATTAAACTTAATGTCACTCATGTGCTCTTTTAATCTATCTTTGAATTTTCTTCCCGTCATTCCGACATAAGCTTTTTCTTGTTCTTCCGTTAACAATGGAATAATGTAAATGCCCGCGGTCTCTTCATTAGGAACAGGGTCAATCTTGCTATGGATAACGTCTTTGAGTTTATTTGTTGTTTTAGCTACTAAATTGATATTGACCTTTTTTACTGGATATCTTAATTTCTCATATAAACCAGGAATATAGGAAAAATTACAAAATTTAAGTTTATTAACTGGATTGTTCTTCTTTACTTTATATTTCATTTCGTAGACCAGTTTATTGATAAAATGAAGGGGGAAACCATTTTCTTTGGCGATGCATTTAATTTTATTTATTTCACTATCAAGAAAATTGTCAGTGCATACTTCAAAAGCTCGCTTAACATAAAATTGTAGGCTGCTATCTTGTATCCAAAAGGGTAAACGCTGTTATACGGTATGGTATGGTTTGACCTGTTGATTTTTCTATAAACATTTCTATCTAGTTTTCCTTCATTTCTCGTTAACTCAACATCCAAATACGGTAAGGTCTTTTTATTTTCTATTTCCAAAGTGAATTTTATGTTTTCATCTATTGTATTAATTTCCTGTAGGAATTCATTTAATTCAACAATACTATAATTCCATATGATAAACACGTCATCGACATATCTAAACCAAACCTCCGGCTTTAACCTACATGTATTTAAAATACGATGCTCTAACGGTCTTAGTTTAATCTCTGCTAGTAATCCCAATATAGGTAACCCCATTGGGGCGCCTTTTATTTGCTTATAGAATACCTGGTTAAATAATATATATATACGTTAATTAATACGTTATTTTCTAAGATCAAATTGAATGCAGATTTTAAAGTTGTTTTTATATCCTTGTTAAAAGTGCTATTGGCATCTATGGAGTCTATAACAAAATTCTTCACCTCATTTAGATTAATTGAGGGGTACAAAGATATGATATCCAGACTTGCGATTATACTATTTTCTTTTAATTTAATATATTTGATTCTGTTAATGAAGTCTGCAGTTGAATTCAAAGCATGGTTAGACGGTGGAAGGATTGTTTTAAGGAAAACAACAAACGCTTTCTCAATGTTATAGGTAGGTCCCACACATTTCGTAACAATAGGTCTAAGAGGGAAATTATCTTTATGATCCTTTACTCTTCCTATTAACCTAGGCGTGATTGCGGTCTTGTTAATTCTCAAACTATTCTTCATATCAGTAGGCCAAGTACCATTTTTAATTAATTCCTTTGTTTTTCTTTCTATCGTGGTATTTGGATCTTTATTTAATTGTTTGCAACCCATATCTGAGATGCATTTCTGCATTTTTGTAATATAGTCATTTTTATTAAGGATTGCAAGCTTATTGGTTTTGTCGGTTTGGATAATCGTAATATTTGTGTCCGATTTAAGTTACTTGATTATTTTATGATATTTATCTTTATAATTTAGTGGCCTTTTCGAAAATTTCTTAATATTGTTATAGAGTATATTACGTATTTCATCCCTCGCACTAGGTTCAACTAAATGAGTAATCCTTTCACTTTCTGCGACCACTGTTTTTATATGAAATTTACTACGAAAACTATACTTTGGGCCAAGAGTTAAAATCCTGTCATCCTCCTCGCTTAAAATTTTATCAGATAAATTAATGTATGAAACTGGTTGTTTTAATGGTCTTTTAGAGACTGAAACCTTGAGATTGTTTATTTTCTTATGCATAATCCTTTCTTTTCTTTGGCGTTGGATATTTCTATACATATCAATTATCTTTAAAAATTTATCAAACTCACTAGATTCCAAAATTTCCGTACGTTTCCCATACATATTAAAAACCTTTCATGATATGCAATCAATTAGCTTGAATTTCATCCTAATATAAGTATTCAGACAATCTTTTTCAAATTTCTTCTTTAATGGACCGAAATGCGAGTCAATGAAGTGATCATTGTATTTCAAAAAATTAGGTATAATATTGTTAAATTTACATAACTGAAGAAAACGAATATTTAAAACTTCTCTGTCCAACCTTAGACGTTCGTACTTAAAATTCTTTTTCAAAGCGTTGCATTCCATATTTTATCCAGCATCGACAATCAAACATAAATATATATATGAATAATCATATATTGTTGGGAATGTCACATTCACCTTGAAAATGTATCGAAATAAAATAAAACTTGCTTAAAAGGTGCATTTTATACAACAGATGTCACAATATAAAAGATGTTAACACATATTACACTTTTTAAAAACTTAAAAAGAGTTTATAAATATAATACACGCGCCGAGCGCTTTCGATCAAAACCTTGATCATCTTCTGGGCCGCTTTGAGTACAACTGATACGTCTCTAACGCACTTTCATCCTCGGTCGGACAACTCAGCAAGTCAACTTTACAGTGGAGGGGAGACAGCAAAACAGTTCCGAAAAATGGAGGGGAGACAGCAAAACAGTTCAGGGTGAAGACCCCCCCCCCTCCATTTTTCGGAACTGTTTTGTTGTCTCCCCTCCATTTTTCGGAACTGTTTTGCTGTCTCCCCTCCACTGTAAAGTTGACTTGCCCAGTTGTCCGACCGAGGATGAAAGTGCGTTAGAGACGTATCAGTTGTACTCAAAGCGGCCCAGAAGATGATCAAGGTTTTGATCGAAAGCGCTCGGCGCGTGTATTATATTTATAAACTCTTTTTAAGTTTTTAAAAAGTGTAATATGTGTTAACATCTTTTATATTGTGACATCTGTTGTATAAAATGCACCTTTTAAGCAAGTTTTATTTTATTTCGAAGAAGTTGTTGTTTCCATAGTAACAGTACTTTTCTCTATTGCTCATTCTAAAACACAAATATTGGGGTGGTTATTTAATATGGGGTGGTTATTAACCACTATAATTAGTGGTTAAGACACCACGCTGCTAATCGCTTTAGAGCGTAGGAGTCTTGTCGGGTTCGACTCCCGCTGGTTCCATTGCACACTCTTTGTGGAGCTCCCGGATGTAAAAATTCTCTGTGTTGTAAATTTCATTGTGCTATCCCTGTATATCGACGATGACTTATAAGCGGCCTTGTTGTCAAGCAAACAAGTCTCATGTATGTGTCCAATAAAACAAACAAACATACACAAATATCGAAATTTAGCCAACAGCGCTCAGAAACAACACCATAACAGAGGGTCTTTATAGATAAGAGTGGTGATATATGCACAGGAAGCATGCTCATTTCATTTTTTTGTCGAAAGTACGGCAATCCACTTTCTTGAATAGAGGATATTCTATCTAAGTTATGAACACGTGGTCAAGGCAAGAACGTCTAATGTAAAGAAGGGAAGGCTCCGTCGACGTAATGTAAATCCCCGCTAGCCAATGAAACTGTTCATGGGAGAAAGGAGTAGTAGTTTCCTGTTTCCCTTCTTATCAGTTAGAAGTTCTTTGGGTAAATGGAGGATATTCCGTCTAAATTTTGATCACGTGGTCAAGGTAAAAACCTCTAGCGTAAAGAAGGGATGGCTCCGTAGAACTAATGAAAAACCCTCGCCAGCTAGTTGAAACAGTTCATGCGGAAAGCAGTAGCAGCCTCCCTTCTTATCAGTTAGAAGTTCATTTGGTAAATTACCAGTATCACGTTACTTTTTTCAGTCTCGAACCCAGATTTGGAATAAAGTCCATTACCGGTACAACGTGACATTTTCAGCCTCGAACCCATATTTGGAATATCCTCCATTAGACGATACGCGCATGGACGAGCTCTATCAGACTAGGGAAATAATTCAACATGCATTAGCCTCACGATAATGACACGCTCGCAAAGACCTTTAACGATTTTTTTTATCACTTTTACCAATAAACATTTATTGTTCGTATGTCGCTACTTCGTTATAGAGACACACTTGTTCCTAATTAGATCCTGGCCTTAAGGTATCAAAATACGGTGTTTGCTTTGTGTACTATTCCTGAGCTCGGTTATAGCGTCTAGAAATATAAGCCGAGATCCAGGTACATTTTTGCAAACAGTGAAAAGTTAGCAAAAATTCTGGCTTCTGATTGGTCAATCTCGTTGCGAAAATAGAGAAAAATCTACCTAGATCACGGTCATGTGTGGAAACGGACTCTTCCAGTAATGCTTTAAAAAGTGCTAAAAATTGAATCCCATAATTATTGAAAAATACTGAAGGACAAATGTCGATAGGAGCAACATTTAACATTTTCTAGATCTTCTCTGAGCGAAACGTTTTCTCAATTGATTTCTTTTGAAATTGTTACGTTGGAATTACCATATCGCTGTAATTGACATTCGTCGTTCAGCCTCGTTCAACATTTATGGGATACAATTTTTTAGCACCTTTTTAATTACAACGTCTAGAATACCTAGTGTGGAAATATGTTATCCAAACAGTGCTAAAATTTTTTATCCCTTAAATGTGCGACGATACTTCTAAGATGCCAAGTGTCGATCGCAGTGGGATTTTCGTATTACTAGTATTACATTATATAGACTAGCAATACCTTGCAGTTTTAGAAAATATCCTGCAGATGTCGTTGCGATCTGCATATTGCAGCAGCATCGTTGCATATTTAAGGGATACAAAATTTTAGCACTGTTTTAAGTATTACAGAGATAGCCGATTTCCACACTATGCATTCTAGTCGCTATATTTTTAATAAGCCGTTTTCTAAATTCTATCTTCTAGAAACAATAGCTCTGGTATAGCGTCTACATTATATGTTGTAGAAATCGACTATCCTAGCTATAGCGACTAGAATACATAGTGTGGAAATCGGCTATCTCTGCAGTACTTAAAAAACGCAAAAATATTGTATCCCTTACATGTGCAACGATGCTTCAGCAATATACAGATCGATACTTGGCATTTTAGCATTATCGTCGCACATTTAACGGATAAAATGTTTTAGCACTGTTTGGATAGCATTTTTCCACACTAGGCATTCTAGACGCTGTATCCGAGCAATACATAAAAAAGCGCGAAAATATTGAATCCCTTAAATTTACAACGATGTTGAATTCAAACAGTCGCAGGTTATTTTTTAAAGAAGAAAGAGACACGTGTAATGCATCGCTAGAGCGTCCAGTATACATAATGTGAAAATTTGCTATCCAAGACGCGCTAAAAAGTGTATCCCTTAAATGTGCAGTGACGCTGAAATCCAGGGAGCTTATCGCATCGACATCTGCGATATATTTTCAAATTTCAAAGTAAACATCATATTATTACAGCGGGTTTGATGCCAAGCACACAGGTCAGATGTATGTTAATAAAATGTAAAAAACAAAACAAAAATTTTACAGCGTCTAGACCAAATCGTCTTGGAGTTTTGGGAAATACCCTGCAGATATCGCTGTGATCGACTCATTGGATTTCAGCATCGTTTGAAATTTAAGAGATCCACTATTTTAGCACTTTTTTTTTAAGTATTGCTGGGATAGCCGATTTCCACACTATATATTCTAGACGCTGTAGCACCGCACTAGCCTGTCTTTTTCGTTTGCCTCGGAGTAGACACCGCCCCCTGAATACTAGCCTGAGCGCTGACACAAAAATGGCGGCTGCCGAAGGCGGATTTTCTTTAACATAGGTACGGTCCCTCAAATGTAGACACCAGTATTTTATAAAAGATTTCTCTAACTCGTTTAATATCAGAAGAAATAAAGCGGAAAAAACTTAAAAAAAATATTGGTACGATTATTTAAGGGACCGTGCACATGTTGAAAAAAATCCGCCGCCATTTTTTTTTTTTTTTGTCAGCGCTAAGGCCTAGTATTCAGGGGGCGGTGGAGTAGATACAAGGCTAACGAAAGAGACAGGCTACCGCGGTGGGTCTGATTCTTCTTATTTTACGGACCGCTGGAGTCACGTGATGCTATATTCGCACACCTTCATTGGTGCATTCGAGCATCACATGACTCCAGCGGTCTGTAAAAAAAGAAGAATCGGACCCACCGCGGTAGCCTGTCTTTCTCGTTATCCTCGAGTAGATATAGATGACATCATTTGAAGATGTTCCTAAACTGTGACCGACGACATACAAGGCCAGCTCATCACGTCACGCGGAGTTTATTAACTGTACACGGCAATGGACACAAAAAAAATCTGTGCCCCGCTTTCTACTAATCATCGTGTAAAGATGACCCAACTCCGTGTGACTTTTAAACGTCATGAATTGGTCTATTATGTCATTGATCGCGCAACACCCTCCCTTCTGCGTCCGCCATATATAGCGGCATCTTGCACTGGAGGCTGCTAATTGGGCTGCTATCGGTCAAAATAAAGAGGGGAACGGGCAGAAGAGGGGAAAAGAACTCGTTTTTTTTGGTATCTAGTTTTTTACACGGGAAGATTGACATGTCTGCTCCTCTCCTTTCATAGCTTCATGGTGGTGAAATAAGCCAACGCTCCCTAGATATTTAAAAAAGTCTTGACACGCGTCACGAAAGCATCACACAAAGCAGGCAAAGTAAAGAAACTAAATCATTCATTGGCTCGTGGATATAAACCAGCCGTGGATATAATGATTTTTCTTCTTTGTTTTGCCTGCTTTGTGTGACGTTTTCCTGACGCGTGTCTAGGCAATCTCGAATATTTAAAGGGCGTTGAATCGGCCGGGATCAAGATAGATTTTTCGCTATTAGCGAGATGAGATTGATCAATCAGAAGCCTGCATTTTTGCGAACTTTTTTATGTTTGCAGTAAACACAGAAAGTCCTGCAAGGATGGAGGCTATTGATTGGTCAATCTAATTTTACTAATAGATTATTTATCTGGATCCCGGACATTAACTTTGGTTGGTTAAGACGATTTTGAATAAAATTAAATCAGGAAGCCAATGTTTGTTAACTTTTCTGATTAGTTTAATCGAAATCTTCCACGTCTATTACTGAAAACTGAGTTACCGTACTTTGGACAAAAACTTGAATATGAGTACACGACTTGTGCACATGTCACCACTCTTACATATAAATGTTCTCTGTTATGAGCATGATTCTAAGCGCAGCTGGTTAAATGTGAGTATCTAGGTATTAGAGAAATCAATAGTGTCCCACCGTGGCTGAGTGGATAAGACACCACGCCGCTAATCGCTTGAGAGCGTACGTGGGGGCGGGTTCGAATCCCGCCGTGATCCCCACATGATCTGATGTATGTGTTCAATACAACAAACAAACAAGCAATAGTGAAAGGTACAGTTGCCATGGAAAAAACGACTTCTTTAATTCGCATAGAAAATTAATGAATAGTTGTAAATGACTCAAGTTTTAAATGTAGGCAAATGCTCTGGAACTAACAATGGCTCCCATCTAGTATTTTACAAAAGTAATTTAATAGATTCACATGATGTACAAGTTGATGCAACTCTTAGCTAATGAGAATTCTGCAACAAGACTTATGTAAGTAGATCTTTTCAATGATTAATTCAGAAATCTAAGGACAAAACGAAGTTCTTAGTCTCTCTTTCTCACCCCTCAACCCCCCCCCCCCACCTCAAAAAAGAAAATACGATAGATAGATATAAGTATTTGGATAACTTCAGTATGTCTGTGATCTTTTGTCAGAGTTTAGAAAAGTCGTCTGGATATTAAAAAATTAATAATCATAAATTTGACGAACGATAACACTATAGATTTCAAGCAATTTCTCACCGGAAAAAATTTAATTCTAATGTATATGCGGCTTTAATAATAGACTATTAATAATAATAATAGATAATCAATTTAGGGGAATTTTTATATGAAATTATATTCTCACATTTATTCAAATAGGTATGGATAAACAGACTTGAGTAAAATTACATATTTATTCTTTCTTCTCTATAACACGATCTAAATGAAGATGAAGTTATATGTACAGTTTATATCTTTAAATTTTTAGACTTTTATCAAAAATGTTTCTTCATTATGTCTAGAATTAATAGATTTACAGATCTTTAAACAGATCTTCGATTCTTTAGATGCCTGCTGGGCTTCAATCTCGGATTAGCCGTAGGTATTTGTAAAGGTAAATTTATTTTGCAAAACCATCAGCAAAAAAAAGAACAAACAATTTACTGACAGACTAACTGTAAATATATATTTTATATCGAGTCTATCTGTATTTTACTAAATTTTCATCCTTCATAGAAAATTTCAAGGAGATATAAATTGAGAAACACTGATACTTTGAAAGAAGAAATTGACTTTCCTTACTTTTAAATTATTAATTACTGTAAAAGATGAATGAAAGGTAAACAAAATTTATACTATTGTGTTTGTTCCCTTCTTATAATGGCTATACAAGGACTAATTTTACCGAGTAGAATTATTTCAATTATATATAATCTGTTGAACAAAAAAGAACTGATATCTACTAAAAAACAACTTTTCAAAAGTAAAAAAAAAGGCAAAGCAAAAAGGACAGAAAAGAAAAAAAAGGTGAAAGTTGTGGCTAAAAAATAGTATGATATGAAATTTCCAAGCTTATATTACGGTACTTATTTAACATTTTTTGATGAAAATTTACCATATGTACGTCGAGTTCCTAAGTATGCGTTGATAGAAAGCCTTTTCTCTTTTACTAAATACATCATAACGCGTTTCTGAAAATTAATTTTTTTTAAATTATGCATGATGGGCTTGGCGGCCATCTTTCCATATTTTGCACAAATTTCTAAGCACACAAGCTCGTAATATGTTTGCATTATTAAGAATTTCGAACGTCTAGATTTAGCTACAGACAGATAAATTAAGAAAGTCTTTTATTTTGAAAAAGCAAATTGATTTTTACTGCTTTAACTAATTAATTAACCCCCCTCCGAAAAAAAAGAATCATAAGATGAAACCTGAAGTTACTTCAGCTTTATTTTAAGACAAATTTCTAGGCACACATTTCCATAAATTAAAAGCATAAAATGTTTGCTTTAGCAATAATTTCAAACTTCCGATCTTAACAACGTATTTGTGTGCTTAGAAATTTGTGTAAAATGTGGAAAGGTGACCGCCAAGCACATCATGCATAATTTAAAAAAAATTAATTTTCGGAAACACGTTATGATGTATTTAGTAAAGGAGAAAAGGTTTTCTATCAACGCATACTTAGGTACTCGATTTACATATGGTAAATTTACATCAAAAAATGTTAAATAAGTACCGTAATATAAGCTTGGAAATTTGATATCACAGTATTTTTTAGCCACAACTTTCACCTTTTTTCTTTTCTTTCTTTTTTGCTTGGCCTTTTTTTTACTTTTGAAAAGTTGCTTTTTAGTAGATAATAATATACAGGATATTACAGGCTTTTACAGGCTGTTTTAGTAAATCAGTGTTTTTCGCGACAGCAAAACGTGAACATACAGAGGATTACAATGGCATAGTGGCGCGCGCATTCCAGATTCTATCCAGGTTCATACACGATCAAAAGGACTGATTTATAATTTATATATTATTGTGATATACGGTGAGATACGCTTTTCAAATTTACTGTGAATTGCTGTCACATACGTAATGTAAAGTTACTGTCATTTACGGTCTAATACAGTCTAAATATATAACGGTGCATACTGTAATATTACGGGGAAATGCTGCAATCTGTGCTGCCACGCTTTTCCCATAATCCAACGGTGAAATTTTTATCAGTGTAAACCAAATTCTTTATATCATAATAACATTTCTGATAAAATGTATGATATTCTAAGATAATTCAATATCAGTGTTTCTTGTAAACCAATTAATAAAGAGAGTTCCTTTTGTTATAGTGATAAATTTAAACATGTTAAATCAAAATTAACCGGTGCTTTTTATGCCATTCCTTGTAAATATAGCAATAGCATACACTGTAAAAAAATATCTCTAGTACTACTAGAGAATCTCTAGGCAACTGGGATTCCACGAACTTTTCTAGTAACCAATACAGCTTCTTCTTAAGTAACATTACTGCATTAATCTGAGTAAACATACATTGACTTCCTTAGTGATCATACTAAGAAATCGTTAGTAGCCATTACAGGTGCTTTTTTAGTACGTTTACTAAGAAATGGTTAGTAGTATTACAGATACTTCTCATGTATCTTCACTAAGAAATTGTTAGTAGCCGTTACAGATGTTTTTTTAGTATGTTTATTAAGAAATGGTTAGTACTATTGCAGATATTTCACTTGTATCTTCACTTAAAAATTGTTAGTAGCTGTTACAGGTGTTTTTTCAGTATGTTAAGTAAGAAATGGTTAGTACTATTACAGATATTTCTCTTGTATCTTCACTAAGAAATTGTTAGCAGCCGTTAAAGGTCTTTTTTAGTATGTTTACTAAGAAGTCTTAAATAGCCTTATAAACCAAAGAATTGTAGATTACTACAGTTTCTCGGTTTATAATGCTATTTAAGACATCTTAGTAAACATACTAAAAAAGACCTGTACAGGCACTTTTCCCATAATTTATACTAGATTTTTAAATGAGATAGAATTTTAACTTTCAAGAGGTAAGTTAGTACTAGTTAGGGCAGTTTAAAATATGAAACATTCGATAAATATTGAGCCAAATATTCTGCAGTAATTTCTGTATGTCTTTCATAATATTTTATGCTACAAAATTATAATATATATATCAATAATAATTATAAACATTTTTTTTACACAGAATATAGAGGCACCCTTTAAATATAACTTCCATTTGAGTTTCTTATTCCTGTTAAATTTAAATTTTTGAATGTAAAGATCTAAATCTGTAATAAGTACATCTATATTTAGTATACAAATATTTTAATGTTAATAATTATATTTATACTAAATTATTTTTGTAGCATAAAGTATTAAAAAAATACAAAGAAATATTTGGCTTACTATATTTCTTATTCTTTTCAACTGTTCTAAGTAGTATTCTCAATTATCTGTTGAAAATTAAAATTCTATCTCATTTAAAACAAAAGTGTACATTCATTTAGATTACCTGAAGCATTTCTTCAGGTGTATTTTAACAATAAACAACAAAACAAGGAAGTCATGTTAAATATACACTTAAGACTTTTTCAAATGACATATTTTCTCCTTTTCAAACAATTTACTAAGCTTTTTCAGGCTAGAAGACACTGCCCTGCTTCACTGGTCTTGTTTGAAAATATTTTAAAATACACTTTGTTAAACTCATTAGTGGAATTTTTTATGCTGAGATTATGTGAATGTATTGCAAAGAGATTCTTGTTTTCTTTAGATAATTTGATGTATTTTTATAAAAAATTTGAAAAATATTTTTTTTAATTACATCATTTGTGCTAAAACTTACATTTATCTTCTAAAAGACTATCATGAATGCAAAATACCTAACCACACAGAAAAAATCATTTGTGCCAAAAAATATCCCCCAAAATAAAATTTGTTACACTGTAAAAAAACAAATGTTTCATATTTCTAGAAAAATATAATAACCACTGACAAAAATATATACAATAACTTCTTCCTAGTTACCCATCATTCTGAAAATTGTTTATTTTTAAAAACCTCAGAAACGAATATATTTTTACGATTTCAAGAATCATTCATATAAAAGTAAAGTTTCTCTGCAGCCACTGATTTTCGGGAATGTTTCAGAGTAGTTTTTGTATACTGTACACTGTTAAAAATAAAGTGTGGAGAAAAGTCCCCCGCCCCCCTGTATTGCATTTGGAACAGCATTCTTTTATGATCTGTAGACTTTAATTATTCTTTTCCTTTTCATTTTGCTGGTTATTTCTAGACTTTTGAAGAGTAAAATTCACATTTCCTGCCTAAAACTAAAAAATGACTAATGAATTTATTTAGAAATTAGCATCAAATAAATATTTTACTTAGTGCAGGTTTACTTAAGTTCCTTGAAATCTATGTAATAAACTATACATACATATTTTTTCTTATTGCAAATTAAGTTAAACACATTATATTACTATCTATATTATGAAGCATGTCTGTGAATAATGCTGACACACATCGACAGTGGCAACAATTTAAGCAATTCATTTCTCTGTTTCCTCAAATTTCACTACTAACCATCATATATTTTCATATTTACACCATGAAATAAGGCAAAAAATACAACTTAAAATACAATAGGTTATTTGAAAACTATTTCAATTTACTGCTTTTTCAAATAATTTTCAAGAACAATTCATTTAAAAATCAAACTCCATCATATGCAGCTAGATTAACTCATTTGCACGTTTCTATACAAATAAAAGAAAATTTCAGGTATCGAAATTTTGTATGTTACATAATCTTAAAAGTTGTGAATTTGAGAATGAAACTTTCACAACCAATTCTGATGCACAAACTACTGATGTTTTAAACAATGCTTTACAAATTGTTTAACCCAATATATTTATTTCAAGGTACCAGAAAAAGTAGCGAAAGCTTTGACATTTTAATACAAACATAAATTCTTTTTATTTGAAATTAATATATTTGTAACTAATCCAATTTAAGAATTATAAATATGAATAAATTAAAATACTTACTCTATTAGACTTATTAACAGGGCTGCCACAGTCAACCATTTTTACTTTTTTAATTTTGCTTATATTCTTTTAATCAATATTTCTAAACAATAATAATATACAATTACTTTTTTATAGTGGTAGAATAAAAAAAAATAGTCGTCAATGGCAGCCCTGCGTTAGCTGAAATAAAAATAGTCACATACACAATAAGAAAGCAACACAATTCATTTGGTTTGCGGTATGCCGCTCCATCTATTGAAAGTATAAATTATATATATTTAAAAATATATATGCCTAATATTTAATAACATAATTACATTTTACATCGCAGTTTTTGGAGGCTGCTGAACACTGTCTGCCGTTTGGCTTTGCATTGATATTATAGGCAGGATTCCCAAGCATGGTACACTTTGTATCAAGAATCTAAGTCGACAAAATGGAATTGCTCCAAGCATCTGGTTAATATTTCCACCTGTTTTGATAATGAAAAGATGAAATTTTTAATATATAAAATTAATACTTATGCAGACTTAAGATAATTTTAATGAAATATGCAGAAATATAAAAAAAATAATCAAGTTGAAGAAAATGTACCACTTTGTGTTACATTTGATTCCACAATTCGAGTAAAAACAAGAAAAGAAAGAAAAATAAATAAAAATTTTCTATATTGGCATGAATTTCGGGTTCCATGAGCTTGAAAATTTAAAATTTGCCAATTAGCATGTGTTATGCAAACCCGAAAAATTTGACAGAAATTAAGAAAAGTAAAAACCAAAATTTTGCTATTTCAAGAAATTTTTGGTACCTTGAATTTCTATGTGTTGGGGGAGAATGTGAGGTATTTTATGGTTTATGTTTTTGAAATTTGATAATTATGAGTTTAAAGAGTGAAGATTTTGCAATTTTGGTGCTATATCAGATCTCGCAGACTCTTAAAAAGGAGAAATTTATAATATGAAAATTACTCCTGGTATACCAGAAGGTAATTTGGGAGGGGTGATGGAAGGTATTTAGGTTATCAAAACTCATCTTTACTACAATGTAACAAATAGGAAATATTCTTTTTTTTTATTATTTGAATTTCAGACATGAAAGTGGGAAATAGGAAAAAAGGAGGCATTTTTTTTTTTTTCATATATGCAATAAGGCCAAACTCGTACAATTTAGACATATTTTAACAGTTATTCATACATTAAAATGAAACATGCATGTACATATGATTTTAATTTTCTTTTTAAAACGTAGAAAGTATGAAAAGCAAAAAAAAAAAAATAATTAATAGATGTATAGTTGATTCATTAAATCAAAAAAGAAAATTTAAAACAGTTTACTAAATAAATACATCGAAATATATCTAATGAACTTATGTGAAGTACAGAGATTATTTTTTCAAAATAAATGTATTATTTTGAATGATTTGACTAAGATTTTACTCTTCTATTATTTTTTTAAAACCTCCATACTAATTATATGCACATCAAAGTTATCTTTTCTTCAGAACAGGGCTCGAAAATTCTAAAAATTTCAAGGCTCCAGGTGGGAACCTACATGATAAGCGCAGGTTCCCCAAAAAATTTATGTAGTCAGTTTTTTAATAAATTCAGAGCTTAACGAATGAAGATTTTGTGTCACATAGACACAGTTTTGAATAATAAACAAAAATTTTAGTTTTATGATTTATCAATGTTTTGACTGTTCTCTGTCCAAAAGCACCTCCTCCCTTCCTCCATATTCTTATAGATGTATAGAGTTATTATATGGCGGTAGAACTGATAAAAAAAATTCACTAGTCCCAAGGACCAGTAAGCATGTTTACTGGTCCACAGTCATTATCACTGGTCCGCTACATAAAATTCAATTAAGTACTTTTAACCCTTTGAGTGACATCTGACCCCCCCCCCCCCTTCCCCTAGAATATAAACCAAACTTCCTTTGCAGTTACCCAAAATTTTCAGCATAATAAAATGTAAAATTATGATTTGCTAAAAATTAAATAAACAGTACATAAACAAAAACTATATATATTTTTTTATTTTCTGATTATTTATTTAAACTGACTGTAAGGTTTAATGCAATTTTTTATTAAAAAAAAATTGTGTGGTTTGTGTTTGGTTACGGTTTTCTTAAGAAGGGGGAAAATTTACGTTTACCTATCAGAGAAGGGGGGGGGGGGAAAGTAGTGGTCCGATTGAATTTTTGGTAGACTCAGACCAGCGGACCATCACATATTAAAACAATAATAAAACGACAATTTTTATTCGGTACTACTCGGTTATCCTTCCGACCAAAAATCTATCGCCAAACTATAAGATTAAATAAATGTCAAAAATAGTTGATTGTAAATGTCACATTCTCTTGACTTTAAGCAAGTTACATGAGTTTACGCCATCAAGTGATTTTTATTTCCGAGTTTTATTTGTATTCATATTTGTATTTATTTGTATTTCATTTGTAAAATCAGGCTAAAATATCTGAAATTCAAATAAGAGGCTACTGTTTCACTGAATGCATTATTTCTCTCACAAAATAAAATTAAGTTATATACTATCGCATATTAAATCAATAACAAAACAAAAAAATTCTTGAAACGTAAATGCTTAAAAATCATAAAAATCGCTTTTTTCATCATTTTGTTAGCATAAAATGCTTTAAAACCATCAAGTTATGTAATAAATACTGATAGATATACATATTAGTATTTTGTAGTAATTAGTGGCATTTTTAGAAAAATCAATATGCTGCGTTTTTACAATTTTCAATTTTTATGAGCGATTACTATTAATCATGCTAAAATGTTTTTGAAATTCAAATAAGAGGCTACTGTTTCACTGAATGCATTATTTCCCTCACAAAATAAAATTAAGTTATTATACACTATCGAATATTAAAACAATTACAAAACAAAACAAAAAAATTCTTGAAACGTAAACAATGCTTAAAAATCATAAAAACCTCTCTTTTCATCATTTTGTTAGCATAAAATGCTTTAAAATCAAGTTATGTAATAAATACTGATAGATATACATATATTAGTATTTTATAGTATTGGTGGCATTTTTAGAAAAAACAATATGCTGCGTTTTTACAATTTTCAATTTTTATCAGCGATTACTATTAATCAAGCTAAAAGGTATTTGAAATTCAAATAAGAGGCTACTGTTTCACTGAATGCATTATTTCTCTCACAAAATAAAATTAAGTTATTATATACTATCGCATATTAAAACAATAACAAAACAAAAAAAAATTCTTGAAACGTAAACAATGCTTAATAAACGGTCAAGTGCGAGCATTACTCGCGTACAGAGTGTTCCGTAGAATAAATATATGAATTTGTAATTGTACTAAAAAAAAAAATATTTCAAAAGAAAATCAAATTTCAAAGTAATTGCTTAAAAGGCGCAGAGTCCAACATAGTGAAAAAGATTCCAAGCCGTGACTCGAACCCGGGCCATCAGTATAGCGCACTGACGTTCTACCGACAAAACCACTTGGAACGATACCCAGCAAGGAAAATTTCTCACTATTATATGTTGGCAAGGACACAAACGCTTCATTTGGCATTGCATGAAACTAAATTCAGCGTAGTAATAAACTTTATTTCCACAGTGTTGCTAAAACAAAAACTTTGTTCAAAGTTTAAACTTGGCATTGTTATAAGCACGCTTCGAATTGAGGTCCCAAAGTTGCAACGCCGCCTTGGTCAGTGCCGTGTTTTCCAGATAGGTGTTTAATTAATTTTTAAAGTCACTCGAGGCGTATTGAGAGATACAATCAATGCAAACTATCGCGAATCCCACAGTATTTATGCGATTCATTCTAATTAAATATTTCGAGGGCGATGCCCTTAAAAATCGGACACCTAATTTTAATTCCAAAACAGACAAACTGCACCAAGAATATTTAATTAAAATTTTCCTTTTATCATGTACGTGAAAATAAGCAAGTTCGCATTTTCTAATAAATTCGTTTATAAATTCTGGTGTCAGTTCATTATTTCAAGAATTTATAAATAGAATTAATCGGTGCCGGAAAGGATTAATTGGTTGCAGGACTCTTAAAGCTTCAAAATTTCAGAAATTTTAATTTTTTTAGATGTTAAACTCCCATCTTTTCTGAATATTTTGATATAATTGTTTCCTTGATATTCCCATTAGAACAGAAGTTTTGGCTTTTAGAATTATACCCGCTCAATAGCTGATGCGGCTTTTCCGAAACTTTAAAGTCATTTTCCAAATGGCGTTTTTTGGGCATAACGCGCAGGATACCTCAAAAACTTCTGAATATTTTTTCAAGAAATTTTCAAAACATATATTTCATGTTAGTCTGTATAATCTCAACCTAAAATTTCCTTTTTATTGTTCAAAAAAATATTTTTTAGGTGATTTTATGTTGAAATTTTCAAAATTTTGTATTAGCTAAATGCAACATTGCATTAAAAACATAAAGATGCTTTAAATACAAATTTATTTAAGTTAAGAGAAATTATTACAATCTGAAGTATAAGTAAGCACCAAAATTTTCATTCTAGTTGCAATATTTATTTTGTAATCCTGCGCGTAAACTGTTATGCCAATTTTTGTTCGACAAATGTCTAACAGTTTCGATCCCCCTATAAATACTAATTCTGTATCTTGCAATTTTTTAAATACATGAAACGAAAGAACATACTTATATCTTTCATCCCAATTAAAACTGTGTTTTAAAATCATATACATTTTAAGACATTAAATGCTGAAAATGGTCTTTTTTTCATTTTTTTCACTTTTTAGAGTCCCGAGACCCCTTAAATTAGTATGTTTTTAACGATTTGACGTTTATTGCTTTTATACTGTTACTGGATATTGCATTACACATATACATGGTGTGTTCACAAAGTTTCAAGACTGGTCCTAGAACACAAAAGTTATTAAACATTTTTGTACAGCGAACTAAAATTATTCGAAATATGACCCTTGGGCGTTAACATACCGCTGCCAGCGTTTTTTCCATTATTCATAGGCTCCGTGGGGGTCTTCGCGCGCAAGACTGTTAAGGGACCTCGTCGAAGCTGCTTGGATCGCTGGAATCGTGTCGAATCGTTTCCCATTCAGATCTTTCTTCATCCGGGGAAACAAAAAAGTCGCTGGGAGCAAGGTCAGGGCTGTAGAGGGCTTGCGGCAGTATCGCTACGTTAAACTGAGCCAAAACATCGGCATCGGCGAGCGGCGTGTGAGAGGGGGTATTGTCGGGGTGAACAACCACTCGTCTCTGATGTCTGAGTGGGCGCGCCGGACTTTATCCTTCAAATAGTGGTGCATTCCAGCCTAAAAATGACCTGACCCGGCCTAGAACCAGAGAAGATTGGATTGTTCATCACGACAATTCGCCCTCTCACATGTCGCTCGCATTCGCCAAAGTTTTGTCTAAGTATAACGCGGCAATACTGCCACAAGCCTCCCTACAGCCCTAACCACGCTCCCAGTGACTTTTTTTTATTTCTCCAGATCAACAAAGACCTGAAAGGGAAGCGATTCGACACGATTCCAACGATCCACGATTCCGGATTCGACGAGGTTACTAAACATCCTTGCGCGCGAAGACCCCAAGGGAGCCTATGAATAATGGAAAAAACGCTGGCAGCGGTGTGTTGATGCCCAAGGGTCATATTTCGAAGAATTTTAGTTCACTGTACAAAAATGATTAATAACTTTTGTATTCTAGCACCAGTCTTGAAACTTTGTGAACATACCATGTATATGATTAAAAGTTGTTAACTAGGCATAGAGTACGCCGCCCCTGTCCTTGTGTATGTCCAAACTGACCGTACATTTAAGGGTTAATATCTAGGCTAATTACCGATGATTTTTTTCGAAAATCATTAACAATGCTTTTATTCTTCTGAAACGATAGGTATATTCAGCAATGCTCAACAGTTTTCTGAATGCCCGTAAATCGAAATTTGTGTTTAACAGAAAAATGCTAATTACTGAAAAACTATGTGACCTAGGGTAATCGCTATAATTTTCCGGCAAGGTTTATATTAACGTCTACTACCTCTAATTTTTTCATAATTTTAGTTTCAGTAGATTCAGAATTTGATGTGGGGGGGGGGGACATATTTTTGCGCTACATTTGCAACAATATCTTTGGCAAATATAATACCGAAAATTTAAAGAAATGTATTTTTGAGTTCATTGTTACAAAAGCTTTCACAGAATACCCCCACATGATAAACAAAGAAAAGATTTATTTTTCAAGTAGCATAATTAGCCCCTCTACATTTTTACTAAATATATTTATGAATGTTTATTAATCCAAATATATGTGGGTCAATGGTCTTTATTACTTCCCCGAATTTGAACTTTCCACGTTCCATAGTTTACGAGTAAAATGTCTGAGAGACAGACAGACGGACAGGCATAGGAGTGATCTTATAATGGTTCCGGTTTTACTTTTTAAGTACGGAACCCTAAAATCATAAAAACCTCTTTTTTCATCATTTTGTTAGCATAGAATGCTTTAAAATAATCAAGTTATGTAATAAATACTGATAGATATACATATATTATTATTTTATAGTAATTAGTGGCATTTTTAGAAAAAACAATTTGCTGCGTTTTTACAATTTTCAAGAGCGATTACTATTAAAATCAGGCTAAAGTGTTTATGAAATTCAATTAAGAGGCTTTACTGTTTCACTGAATGCATTAGTTCTCTCACCAAATAAAATTAAGTTATTATAGTATCACATATTAAAACGACAATTGTTTTCTTGAAAAGTACACAATGCTTAAAAATCATAAAAACCTCTTTTTCCATTATTTTGTTAGTATAAAATGCTTTAAAATTATCAAGTTATGTAAAAAAATACTGATACATATATATATATATATATATATATATATATATATATTATAGAAATTAGTGGCATTTTTAGAAAAAGCAATACGCTGATATAGCGATATGATATATAGATATCAAGATAGGAAATTCCCAAGCTGCGAATTTCGTCAGACGCCAGTCTAAAAATATATTTAATTTCGTCGATGAGGTATGGTTGGTTGATTTTTGACAGCCAGTTATCTACTTGAGGGATATAGGCCCTAGGGGAGTGCCCTCCGTGGGGAACTTTCTAAAGGTACCTAACCTGTTTTTACGTAAGGTTTCCCAAGGTTCGAAGAAAAACACGAAAACTCCGACGGGTCCGATTGGATTAGGTTCGAACCCAGCACCTCCCATCTACCAGCTTCGAGAGCAGAACCTCTCTACCACTGGTGGGGCCGATCAGGTAGGGAAAAATCGCGAATTTCATTGATCGGGCAAATAAAAATCAAGAATTTCAGCGATTGGGCATTAACAAATCGCGAATTTTGTCAATCAGGTGCGTAAAAATTACAAATTTTGTTGATCGGCTGTGGAAAAATCACGAGTTTTAACAATTTATCATAAGGAAAAATCGTGAATTTCGTCGTTTTACTGCGAGAAAAAAAACTAAATTTCGTCAGTCAGCTAAGAACTCGACAATTTCGTCTATCGTCGGCGGGAAAACTCGACAATTTCGTCTATCGTCGGCGGGAAAACTCGACAATTTCGTCTATCGTCGGCGGGAAAACTCGACAATTTCGTCTATCGTCGGCGGGAAAACTCGACAATTTCGTCTATCGTCGGCGGGAAAACTCGACAATTTCGTCTATCGTCGGCGGGAAAACTCGACAATTTCGTTTGTCGTCGGCGGGGAAACTCGACAATTCCGTCTGTCGTCGGCGGGAAAACTCGACAATTCCGTCTGTCGTCGGCGGGAAAACTCGACAATTCCGTCTGTCGTCGGCGAGAAAATTCGACAATTCCGTCTGTCGTCGGCGGGAAAACTCGACAATTCCGTCTATCGTCGGCGGTAAAACTCGCCAATTGCGTCTATCGTCGGCGGGAAAACTCGCCAATTGCGTCTATCGTCGGCGGGAAAACTCGACAATTCCGTCTATCGTCGGCGGGAAAACTCGACAATTCCGTCTATCGTCGGCGGGAAAACTCGCCAATTGCGTCTATCGTCGGCGGGAAAACTCGCCAATTGCGTCTATCGTCGGCGGGAAAACTCGCCAATTGCGTCTATCGTCGGCGGGAAAACTCGACAATTCCGTCTATCGTCGGCGGGAAAACTCGACAATTCCGTCTATCGTCGGCGGGAAAACTCGACAATTCCGTCTATCGTCGGCGGGAAAACTCGACAATTCCGTCTATCGTCGGCGGGAAAACTCGACAATTCCGTCTATCGTCGGCGGGAAAACTCGACAATTCCGTCTATCGTCGGCGGGAAAACTCGCCAATTCCGTCTATCGTCGGCGGGAAAACTCGCCAATTCCGTCTATCGTCGGCGGGAAAACTCGCCAATTCCGTCTATCGTCGGCGGGAAAACTCGCCAATTCCGTCTATCGTCGGCGGGAAAACTCGCCAATTCCGTCTATCGTCGGCGGGAAAACTCGACAATTCCGTCTATCGTCGGCGGGAAAACTCGCCAATTCCGTCTATCGTCGGCGGGAAAACTCGACAATTCCGTCTATCGTCGGCGGGAAAACTCGACAATTCCGTCTATCGTCGGCGGGAAAACTCGCCAATTCCGTCTATCGTCGGCGGGAAAACTCGCCAATTCCGTCTATCGTCGGCGGGAAAACTCGACAATTCCGTCTATCGTCGGCGGGAAAACTCGACAATTCCGTCTATCGTCGGCGGGAAAACTCGACAATTCCGTCTATCGTCGGCGGGAAAACTCGACAATTCCGTCTATCGTCGGCGGGAAAACTCGACAATTCCGTCTATCGTCGGCGGGAAAACTCGACAATTCCGTCTATCGTCGGCGGGAAAACTCGCCAATTTCGTCTATCGTCGGCGGGAAAACTCGCCAATTTCGTCTATCGTCGGCGGGAAAACTCGCCAATTTCGTCTATCGTCGGCGGGAAAACTCGCCAATTTCGTCTATCGTCGGCGGGAAAACTCGGCAATTTCGTCTATCGTCGGCGGGAAAACTCGGCAATTTCGTCTATCGTCGGCGGGAAAACTCGGCAATTTCGTCTATCGTCGGCGGGAAAACTCGGCAATTTCGTCTATCGTCGGCGGGAAAACTCGGCAATTTCGTCTATCGTCGGCGGGAAAACTCGGCAATTTCGTCTATCGTCGGCGGGAAAACTCGGCAATTCCGTCTATCGTCGGCGGGAAAACTCGCCAATTTCGTCTATCGTCGGCGGGAAAACTCGCCAATTTCGTCTATCGTCGGCGGGAAAACTCGGCAATTTCGTCTATCGTCGGCGGGAAAACTCGGCAATTCCGCCTATCGTCGGCGGGAAAACTCGGCAATTGCGTCTATCGTCGGCGGAAAACTCGAAAATTGCGTCTATCGTCGGCGGAAAACTCGAAAATTGCGTCTATCGTCGGCGGAAAACTCGAAAATTGCGTCTATCGTCGGCGGAAAACTCGAAAATTGCGTCTATCGTCAGCGGGAAAACGAGAATTTCGTCTATCGTCAGCGGGAAAACGAGAATTTCGTCTATCGTCAGCGGGAAAACGAGAATTTCGTCTATCGTCAGCAGAAAACTCGAGAATTTCGTCTATCGTCAGCAGAAAACTCGAGAATTTCGTCTATCGTCAGCGGGAAAAATCGAGAATTTCGCCTATCGTCAGCGGAAAAACTCGAGAATTTCATGTCGATCATCAGCGGTAAACTCGAGAATTTCATGTCGATCATCAGCGGTAAACTCGAGAATTTCGTCGAATTATAAAATGTCTTTCATCAGCTGCAGAAAAATCGTGCGTTTCGTCAGTGTATTGTGATAAAAGATCGGAATTTCATCAAACTGCCGCACAAAACTTCAATTTCGTCAGTCAGTTAAAAATCGTCAATTTTGCTGATAGTGATCAAGTGCGAAAAAATCACGTATTTCGTCAATCTGTGCAGGTAAAATGTCACAAACTTCAACAATTGATAGAAAAAATTACAAATTTTATCAATTAGTTCACGAAATTTATCAATCGCTCGTGGATAAAAATCGTTAATTTAGCCAAGTTTTCGAATATTTTAATTCGCTCACAGAAAAAAATACCGTTGTTTGCAGAAAAAAAAATGCAATTTTCGTCGATCGTGCACTGAAAAGAAATTGCAAGTTTCTTCAATTTATTGCAGGGGAAAAAAACATGAATTACATCAATGCATATCGGAGGAAAAAAAATCTCAAAATAATATATGCTTCTCCTCCCCCCTCCCCACCCCTTTACTCATAAAGTTCACTTTTTTTTCTCAGCACTAGCCACTTTCACGCCTATGTTTGTTTTTTGGCACTTTTAATAAAGCAAATTTGATCCCTCGAATACAGTGAAGGATTATTTTCACTTCTTGAAAATAATCTTTACTATATCTCTTATGTATACAAATAGTGCCAGTGGGATGCCTGTATTATGCATAAGTAAAACATTTTCCTTCATAACCATGAAAACAAAAAACATTTATAAACATTAAAATTATAAATTATTTGAAAAGCATTTAAAAAAAATCTTCAAAATATTTTTGGTTGAAGATCTTAACCGAAAATTTTAACTACAACTGATTATAGCGATTGGAGGGCAAAATTGTCTTGGTTGGTATAAATTTCAGTAGACTCCCAACTACGACATTTTCAACCAAGTAGGGCAATATAGACACCACCCCCCCCCCCCCAGTTCCACTAAATCTGGTTTAAAAGGTTTCACTAACTTATATTTTTATGGCCAAAATTCTTAATAAAACACTAAATAAACAATTGGTACTTTCCTGTTAGCTAGGCACAAGCAAAAAATTGACAAATATGGCGCTAATATTTCAAGCGCATTTATTTACATCAGTAGAATTGACTTCTCAAGGACCTGTAAACATAAGAATTTATTGGTCCGCAGTCAACACTGGCCCGCTACATAAAATTCTATTTCATCCCTTTAACCCTTTGAGTGACCCCCCCCCCCCCCTAGAATATAAACCAAACTTCTTTTGCAGTTATCCAACATTTTCAGCATAATAAAATGTAAAATTATAATTTGCTAAAAATTGAACAGTATATACATAAAAAAAACTATGAAATTATTTATTTGTTATTTTATTTCAGATTTATTTATTCATCTGACTAAGGTTTAATGGACTTTTCTTCAATTTGTTTTTTTAAATAAAATAGTGATTTGTGTTTGGTTGCAGTTTTTGCAGGGACACGAAAAAAAAGTTTACGTTTACCTATAAGAGAAGAGGGGTGGGGATACTGGTCCTGTGGATCACAAAATGTTTCTAATTAATGGTCCGATTGAATTTCTGGTGGTCTCGGACTAGACAACCACCAAGGATTTCGAACGCTGATTTATGTGAATGAATGATGAATTTATTATATTTAATTTGTTATTTATATTTATAATTTATTTATTATATTTAATATTATTTGTAATTATTTATTGTATGCATTATTTATACAATATGAATTTATTTATGCAGTGCTTTGTTGAATAAAAGTCGCCAACAAATCGCTTGCGCCCAGCTGACAGAAAAGTAGAACTACTTTTGGTACTTTTCGGCAGGCCCGGACTGGCCAGGTCGGCTGGTCGGCGATTGCCGAGGGCCCCCGGCAGAAGGGGGCCCCGAAGGGGCCTCCAAAAATGGAAATACTACTTAATAATTATTTACACCAGAGTAATTTGACTGTTTCCCAGTAATCCTACGCATTTATAATCAATTTTAAGCAGTTGTCAGTTTGTTTTTATTTATGGTAGCCTATACAGTTTTGCCGGTGGTGGCGTCGTGTCGTTGGCCAAACGGAGTAGGGCTGCTGGCATACTCATCGCACTCTGTGCAGTGCTCATAGGCTATACAGAGCACATCGCAACGCTGGCTGATAGAAACAGCAAAGCCCCCATCGGAGATTTACTCCACATTCTCAAACAGTAACCAGAAGTGGTAAGACATCTGAAAAAAAAAATCGACAAAAGCATTTTGTAATTCCTTCAATTTCTACATACACTGCAACTTTTGAAGGAATCTGGTTTTTAAAAAATGTTTTTATTCTGCAAATTAAAAGTAATTTGCCTATTTTAAGTTGTACAAACTATAACTGAGACTGTTCGAATTTATCTACAACCTCTTAAATGTTTCTCATATACCGCGTTGTTGTTATTCAAGTGCTTACGAAACGAGATGTAGTTCACGCTAATATTCCTAACTTAATATGTCACCTTTGTTTATTAAGTGGAGACATAAATGAATTTAAAAAAAAGGATTTTTGTTTTATTGCCTTAAAAAGTTTTTTTTTAACCTTCTTGAATCCATTGGTATGCCCTTTTCTTTTCTGACCATTAGAAATAATCGTAAAATTTCAAGGGAATACACCGACTCGGACGCCACGCCCATTCACATTAATTTTACGCTAACATCTTAAACTTATTTCTATTTTTAAACTCTACTCGCACCACTATATTTTTAAAATAAATTTTGTAGTATGCTCATGTTGTTAAAGTACAAGTAAAAGTCTTTGTTATAAAAAAAGTGGTGCTAACCCAATAAAATTCGTGTAAGAGATGCTGGTTCGGAAATCACGTGGGAAGTTACATAGAGCCAATACACTGTTAAAAATCTGCAACTTTTGCTGCATCGTCCACCGTTTTTATAGAATATCTCTATTCTGTCCAATGAGAATGTTCCATAATACCGTTAAGTAATCGTTTTCTATAAAAGCGGTGGAGTGTCGATGCAGCAAAAGCTACGAATGTTTAGCATTGTAACGGTTAAAACATTACCTCATTTATTATATGTAACTAAATTTTATCCAAGTGTTTATATACTACTTTAATTCATGTGTTTATTAAAATTGTGCAAGAATTTCACACAAGTTAGAAGAGTCTGCGTTTTTTGTCCCTCCTGAAAAATTGTACTTTTCAGGTAAAATCCCATTATCTCATGAAGTACTCAAGCGATTTTGATAAGTTTTGGTAGAGCACAAATATAAGATCATATATGTATGGCAGACAGTTTTAAAAAACTTTAATTAGTTTCAGAAAAAAAAAAAATTCTGAAAAACTGGCATTGCTCTAAAAAAAAAAAAAAAAAAAAAAAAATTGTCACAGAAAAAAACTGTCTGCCATAAATCTTGAGCATAATCCAGTGAATATGGCTTCCAAATTTCACCAAAATCGGTCTGGTAGTTTCCGAGAAAACGGGTCTTAAATCTGGCACATTTTCAATAGGATTGCACCCAGTCTTGCCTTCCCTTAAACTAATATTTAACTTTAAGTCAGATAGTACTTAAGATGCTGCTGCTATGGACCGGTTGCAAATTGCGTCCGCTATGTCGTTCAAAGAAGAGATATATGAAAGACTTTTAGAAATAACAGTAGTCGATGTTTCATGCGGATTGACTTTGTAGGAACTTATAAAATCAGAATTAGGCAAGTGTGGTATTACACTATCAATTATTATTTCTTGTTTATTTGAAGGAGCAACAAATATGAAAGTTTACAAGTTTAGTTCAAAAAGGAAAACAAAGATTTTATTTACACTCACTGTATGGGACACGTACTTAACTTGGTAGTAGCTGATTCAACAGTAACATTGCTCCTAGCAGAAAACTTATTTAGATTGGTGTAAGAATCTGCCGTTTTTCGAAGCTCATCTCAAAAAAGAATGGCCGTATGGGAGAGGCAAACAAAAATAAAATATATTGCACATGGAAAACTGCACAGGTTGCAAAAAATAGGAGCCACAAGGTGGAGGAGGTCTCTTTCTTTGATTATCGATGAGGGAATTTTAAGATGTAAGGAAAGTACAAATACAGGGAAACTATTCCTTTTTATTACCTTTTCAAAAGAAATATCAAATGGAAGTTTTGAATGCAAGTCTAAATTCATGGCAAGAATTTTGATTAGCAAATGGTTCAAATTCGACAACTTATTTATGTGTATAGTTTCACTAGATTTATTTCGTGTTACATTCCCTATACTTCAAATTACATTTGCAAAGTGAAATCATTGACTATTCTACAACCCGGAACTTAGTAGAGAGGCTGCTTCAACAAGCAAAGAATAAAAGGAATGATAAACACTACTAGGCTTTGTATTCAAAAACAAAATATTATGCAAGTACAGTTAATAGCACATTAGAAGTAACAGTATTGATGTAGAGGTAGAATTAGATTTCAAGAAAAGAGAACTTCAAAGAAAAAAGTAATGTCTGGTGAAAAGTCAATAGAAATGTTTGGAATCTCAATTGCCCAAAACTATAAATTGGTCTTTTGAAGTGTTTTACATGGTGCCAGGACAAAGTATCGAAGTCCAAACAAAGAAATCTTAGAAGATTGTTCCTTGTTAGACCCAAAGAAATCTACTGAAATCCTAATGCTGGATAGTTTTCCTACGAAAGTCCTTTGTAGCATTTCTAAACTTTGTAAAGTTGAAAGAAGTCAGCTACTGATAAAGCTTAAACAGTTTGCAGATCAGTATGAAATTTTTACGACGTCTGAAAAACACTAACATTGAAACTAAACAAGACAATCTGAATGGAGCTGAAAATATCTGTAAATATAATAACGCAGAATCTGAATTTGAAGAAAACGAAAATATTTATGGTTACTGCTCAGACAAGAAACAATGTTTTCGGTGTTTATCATGCACCTTTTTTGTTATTTTTTTACTCTCACGATCTGGATTGCTTACCAGCCTGCACTGTAAAAGAAGACAGACCTTACTTAATTTACGAAAATTTATTATAATCACAAACGGAAATATACAATAACTTCTTCCGAGTCACCCCAGATTCCGAAAAGCGTTCCTTTATCTTTAGAAACCTCACAAACTTATTTATCTTTGAAATTTAAAGAATAATTTATAAAAATAAATTTTCATTAGCTGCCCGTAGTTTTCGAAAACGTTTCCGAGTAGCTTTTACAGTGCAGCAGAAAACCTATTTTTCGGATGCTATGAAGTCCCAAATAAATATTTTCATGTTCAGCAAACGTTTTTAATTGAAAAAAAATATAGAATTAGCATCATTAACATTAAAATTAGCATTTTTCTGTTTCAATTGCACGCACAATTTCCGTTATGCAGATGAAAGTGTTTAGTTGAAGTCTGATAGCACCCGAAAAACCAATTTTCCGGGTAAAGAGACAGAGAACTGATTAATGTAATGTAAAAGCTACTCAAAATGACACCGAAAATGACAGGCAGGTAATAAAAATTTACTTTTACAGATTCTTCTTCAAATTTCGAAAATAAATTGTTTTCTGAAGTTTCTAAAGATAAGGGAACGCTTTTCGGAATATTGGGTGACTGAAGCGGTTATCGAATATTTTCGTTCCTGATTATAGTAAATTTTTGTAGTTTAAGAAGCATCTGTTTTTTACAGTGTGTATATAGCTCACAAGTTTGTACTAATCATGCCTTGTACACAAGTCACGTATGAAAGAATGTTTTGTGAACTTAAAATATTTAAGAATCGACTTAGATCTATTTTAAGCTAACACATTTTGTCTAATCAATCTAATCTTTCATGCATGTAGACATAGACGTATTTTATAACTTTTATAAAGATGTTGTTATAGATGAAGTAACCAGGACCAATGAAAAACTGGCCAAAAAGCACTTATGTTAGTAAACAGTGGTTCACAATCACATAAACTTTCTTAGTTCGCTGTATCAGTACTAAGGTAGAGCCATTGTAGAGTCACTTTTTAGTTGTTGTACAATCTATTTTACAATTTGTAACAATTGAATCCAAATTAAAGAGCAATTTTTTTTTTATATATAACTTGGTTTTTTATTACCGTTGTGCCCCTTTTTACGTGCGTTCGTTATTATATAAATACGTAGCACCTATAATCGTCGTTCAGTCCGTCTGTCCGTCCACATATATTAGAGCAAAAACTACCCAACCGAATGGTCTGAAATTTTAAATATATGATTTTTGCGATATTTTGTCGAGCCAATTCAAATTTTATGAAAATCGGATGTATAGTTTAATTACAGGGGCATTCAAAAGTTTTTCTTTACATTACGGCCAATGGGAAAAAATTATTGCAAGTGCATTTTAATGATGTTACAGTCTTCCGAATGGTCTGAAATTTTAAGTATATAATTGTTGCAAAATTTTGTCGAGCCATTTCAGATTTTATGAAAATTGGATGTATAGTTTAATGACAGGGACAGTCAAAAGTTTTCCGTTACATTACGGGCAATGCGAAAAAAATTATTGCAAGTGCATTAATGATGTTACAGACTATGCACTTATGAAGTGAAAAAAAATATACATTCAGTACAATATGGGGTGCAAAAAATATTTATGAAACTAGTGATAGTACGAACGCACCTCATTTGCCACGTTTGACGAGCAATTTCCTACTTGTTAATATTTACTTGGGTATTATAGTAGGAATTATATTATTATGGCTTCAGCACTGTGATTTGATTGTCTAAAGCTAAAAATATTTCGCAATCTAAATTTTAAGTAACTAGGGGGCTGTGCCCCCTACGAGCTACGCGCGTCAAACTCCCTTTCAGACACCGCAGACTCTAACAGCACACTAATTTGATCGGCTTTAAAAAGATTTCGGAAATTGAATTATAATTTGAATCTGACAATTATAATCTGACGTAATTTTCACCAAACTTTTCTTTTTCTTTTTAATATTCACGTAGAAATACTTTTGTTAGAAATGAAATATTATGATCATCTTAAAATATCTAATAAATGTCTTGCGCAATTTTTAAATTTAAACTGTTTTGCAATATTATTTTTTGTTCATTTTACGTAATAAGTGTAATGTGACGTAAATTCTCCTATTTCAGCCTTCTACCGAATGTTAATGAATTTATTATTTTACAATATTCTTTCTCTTTTAAAATTCACGTATAAATATAGTTTTTATGACGTAATTTTCAATGAGTTCCTGCTTTTTATATTTTCTGTTTATAATAGTCACGTGTAAAATAAATTTTTAATTTGAAGCAAACATTATTGTTTGCGCTGTTTATACAGCTGGCAACAGTTTAACACTAGAGCCGCCGGAAATTTTTCTGAAATGTTATAAAAATATTTTACACCGGAAATTTTAATTGAAACTACTTAACTTCTTTTAGAAAGAAATTTCTGGTGATAATCGAAATATTTTTATTTGGTAGCGGTCAAAATGACCGATACGGCGGTTCTAGCGTTAAATTAATACAATTTTCTAAAATCTCTCTATTCTAAAAAAAAGTAACTACCACTGTCACCGCCGCCGCCGCCGGTTTTGATTTTTTTTGTGACCGGAGGCCTTTCTTCGTTAATATTAACAAAAATAATGCATACAAAAATATGAAAATCGGTGGTTTTATACAGAAATGTTTGATAAACACGTTGATGCAGACAGTTTTCAAATCGAAGAATTATTTTAAGAGTTATTTAATGCTAAAGTTGGACAAAATCGTTCCACTAAAAAAGTTTTATAGCAGAAAAAACTATACATGGCAGTGTAATCATTTTTAGATCATTTTGTGCGTTAGAATTTGCCGGAGTGCAGATTGCATTAATTTTTTTATTTTGACTCATTTTTTCAGGTTTTATTTCTATTTTAAATTCAAATTTTCAGCATTTCTAGAGATATTTTTTACAGATTTCAGAAAATTGTACTATTTTAAACTGTTGCCAACTGTATAAAAAGCGCAAGCAATAATGTTTGCTTCAAATTAAAAATTTATTTACACGTGATTATTATAAACAGTAAAAAAACTTTCAAGTTAGAATTAAATAATTACGTATAAAAAGCAAGAACTTATTAAAAATTACGTCATAAAAAGTATACACGTGAATTTTAAAAGAGAAAGGATATTGTAAAATAATAAATTTATTAGCATGCGTTAGAAGTCTTAGGAGAAATTACGTCATATTTACGTCACATTATAGTTATTACATAAAATGAACACAAAATAATATTGCAAAAATGTTTAAATTTAGAAATTGCGCTAGACATTTATTTGATATTTTGAGAATTAATTTAAAATATCTCATTTAAAAGAACTTTCTTTTCGCTTTGTTAAAAAATACCAGGAGGCAAAGACTCTCTTTACTTAATTCCTTTTATATTAGCTTATTTTGAAATGTTGTTACACGTGTATACGTCATCAAGTTACTTTTATTTCGACGTTTTATTTGTGTTTTTATTAATGTTGTACGAATTTATTTGATCTTTCGTTATTTAAAATAAAAATTATATCAATTTGTATAATTTGGCGAGTGGTTTGGCGATTTATATAATTTGGCGAAATTGGTCGACAGGATAATCAAGTAGTACCGCAGCGGATTTGGCGTTAAAATTCCCGAATCAAAGAGAAATGAATAGAAATTCGTTTATAGGGAGATCGCCACTGTTTTTTAAATTATAATTCAATCTTTCGAAATCTTTTTAAAGCCGATCAAATTAGCGTGCATTTAGAGTCATCGGTGTCTGGACGGGGGTTGGCGAGCGTAGCTCGTAGGGGGCCGAGCCCCCTAGTATGTAAAAAATTTCTCTCGAAATGCTGAAAATTTGAATTTAAAATAGAAATAACACCTAAAAAAGGGAGTCAAATTAAAAAACTAAATGCAGTCTGCACACCGGGAAATTCTGACGCATAAAATGATCTAAAAATGATTAAATTCCTATGTACAGTTTTTGCTCCTATAAATCTTTTTTAATGGAATGATTTTGCCCAACTTTGGCATTAAATATCTCTTAAAATAATTCTTCGATTTGAAAACTGTCTGCATCAGTGTGTTTATCAAACATTTCTCTATAATACTACCGATTTTCATATTTTTGTATGCAACAGTTGTTTTAATATTAACGAAGGAAAGCCATGCTTAAGCATTCAACTTGGATGCCGATCTGCCGCGAATATCTTACGCAGATTTTCATTGGTCCATTTCCAAATCAAAACTATTTTTTATATATAGAAGGATAAATCACTCATAATTAATTAGTATACTTATTTTTTCTAGCATGAAAATAGTTTAGATACGGTATATAAAAATAGTACAAATATTTATTGTAAAAATTAAATAAACTACATCAGAAAAAAAACTTACTTTTTTATTCAACTATTTTCTAAGTGACAAAATAGCTATGTGTGTTTAAAATGTGGTTGTTAGGCATACGAACCTGATTTTCAAAAATTAAATATCCTAATATTCTCTTTCCTCTAAATTCCCCGGTAAGGGGCCCCTTTTCAGTCTCTGGCCGAGGGCCCCCAAAGGAGCCAGTCCGGGCCTGCTTTTCGGTTAGTCGGGCGCCAATGTTTTATATACATATAAGTATATATACATATATATGCACATATATATACATGTATGTGTATATATATATATACATATATATGCATTTATACATATATATGTATATATACAATATATGTATGTATATAAAACACTGGCGCCCGGCTAACCGAAAAGTACCCTATTTTTATATAATTTTAATTTATAAATAAAAAAATACAAATGAATTTAATGTTAGATGTAAATTGATGATATTATACAAAACTACTTGCAAGTTTTATAAATTTTAATAGCATTAATAATCATCATTTTAAAAAAACTTACCTGCATTAACTTTGAACTTTTGTCTGTCTCCTCACTTCCTCCATTGCTGTACTTTAAGATGCCTTGTGAAGCATCTATGTGCAAGTGCATATTCTTTGTTGTGCTGTTTTATCATGAGATTTTGTGCTTCAGGACCTCAAATGTCAGCCATTGCTAATTTAAAAAATTGTTTATTTTAAAAAACAACAACAAAAAATTAAGATATAATGGGAAACAGATTTGATATAAGTGGACCTTGGCGCAATTTTTTTTTCACAAAAAAAGTCATTTTAAATATATTTGTTTTCAGGGGTGCACTATCCCCTTGTTTATTTATTTTCTTTAATTATCGCACAATTTATAAATATAATTAATAAAAAGTTTCTGATTAACAGAAAATGTTTAAATAAGAAAATATGTACAAAATAATTTAACATTAGAAAACTTTGACAACTTTGAACTATACAGTTTTTTAAAAAAACAAATACTATGCCCTCCCCCCCCCAAAAAAAAAAAAAAAAAGATGTAACATACTTATTTCTAAGTTCGAAAAAAAATTCTGCAGGAATTCAGACACGAAAAATTCCCCGTTATCTTACACGGAATTTTTTAAAATACAGTAAACTCTGTCTAAGGCAGAATCGATCGGGACCAATAAAATTTTCCACAGTAGACAATATTCTGCTTTAGACAAATTTTACCTTATGTCTATGGATTCGCAGGGACTTGCAAACCTTTCCGAGTTAGACAGATTTCCGCCTTACACAGAGTCTGCCTTACAGAGATTTTACTGTATCACAAACCTAATAATATAAAAACCATAAAAATAAATAAAAATAGAAGCTATCCACTGTGTGTGCTCTTTAAATCTAGCTTAAAAGATAACATGAATAAGCATTGATAACAAACGGTGAAAAGTAGCATATTAAAAACATTATTACATAGAATGTAAACTTAAAAAAATCTAGCAATGTTTTATTAAATTATAAATATTTTAAATTATTTTATGTATGCACATATTAAAACCAAGATGGATTCTCTTACCTAAAATGGAGAAAATGGGTTATGTAAATGAAACACGCATCACAAATACAAATTCCCCTTTGATATTTCCCTTCCAGTGCCAAATCGTGGCAGCTGCATTATAATTTTCCCTACAAAATTTCTGTCATCCTCTTATGAGCATGAAATGTTACCTTTTTTCTCAAAAATTCATTTACATCAAGTGTGGCGAGGAATTTCCTAAAACAGTTTCCAGTTCAGCGTCTAGAATCAATAAAATGTTCATTGATAACTATTTTAGAGTTGCTCTAATTATAAATAAATCAATCGCCAATAAGCTAGATTGCCACTGATAAAGAAAAAAATGCTAAGTTGGAGTCCGGCTGTATATCAAATCTGTACCGATAATGAATTATAAAAAAAGGGAATACAATTAATATAAACATTTTTTTTAATTATGTAATGTAATTAACAGAATGTTACAATTCATGATTTCAACAATTAAATTACAAGTAATATCTATACAATTAATATCTATAAATATTATTTGAACTTTTTTAAGTTTCCTGGCTTTTCCAAGTTATTTTCTGACATTCTCTGGCAAAATTATGATGAAGCAAAATGGGCACCCATGTGATCACTTTTGACACGGGGATCACACAGTAATTATCATTTAAATACCTAAAAAAGACTAAATCTTCTATTTTAGCACTAAAAGTTGTTGTTTTTCAACTTTTAAAGGGGGGCTCAAGCAGGGCTGTAGTGGGCAGCTGCCCGGGTACCCACCCAGCTACCTGCCCGGGATGGGTTTTTTACAACCCTGGGATCAAGCCCCCCCCCCCCCCCGCGCCCATCGACATGGGAACCCATGGAAAGCAATCTATTACAAAATTGCACTGAAATTTACGGTTTTCAATAAAAATTCTCTGATTGCAAATTGGTTGACCACTCAGTTACCATTATTAACAAAAATTTCCTATTAAAAATTGCTTTATCCGCTAGCTGCTGAGGATATGTTTGAAACTCTCTTTAGCATTTACTTAGAGCATGTTTAATATGGCCTGATTTTTTTCTCCTAAACTAAGCAAAAAAAATATGGCGATAGTTCGAGTTATAGCCAAATATAGGTCTTTACTCTAAAGTTTAAGTGTGTTTGGTACCCGATCTTCACATGCGACTTGGAAAACGCAGTCCCGAGGCTCTCCGAGCAACAGTTCGAGATATTTCGTTCTTTATGGTTTTTTGACGATTTTAGGGTGTGAAAGGGGAGGGGGAGGCTGATTTTTTGTTTTCCACCTAGAGCAAGCAGAAACATAAAAAACTGAATTTGTCTGGTCAAAACCAGACAAATTGTTCTCGAATTATAGCGAAAAATACAGTGAAACTTCCATTTAACGAAGTCTCATCGTTACACTTAAACACTTCGTTATGAAGAAAATTCGTTAAATAGAAATCAACTTAAATTCGTGAAATTTGTTCAATAAAATACGCATTCATACAGTGAAAAATACACATAAAATGGAAGTATTGGAAAAAAGTATTTTAATTCGGGCAGTAACTTTTTTTATGCAATGTATACATAGAAAAATTTAATTAGAATAATGTCAAAAAAATTAATCCTTCAATTGTAAAATATTTTACCTGCAGATTATTTTTTGCCTCTGAAGTATCTGCCGCAGTCACTTGAAGAATTTTCCGCTACTGGGCAGTAGTCCACAATCCACTCAATGTAGAATTTCCAAAATATTTAATAATTCTTTATTCTCTGCAAAGAAAAAATGTTTTAAAGTAATTATTTAACAGTAAAATAAAGTAAACAAAGAAAAATGTCAATTTATTTAACATAGTAAGAAATATTTTGGTTTGTTTTTACTGCTTAGAAAAATGAATCTAGGTTAAACGTTCAAAAATTCGCCTTATTTAAGAAGAGATTTTCTATAAGAAAATACTGGTATCGAAGAATTTCCTGGTCTTTAAATTTCAGGACAAGTACGGCCCCTGCTGTAGCATGTTACTACTAAAAGAATTTCTGGCATGTTCTGAAATTTTATTACTCATTTTAGATTGCAACATAAAACAAATTTGGAATCAAACCTTTATGGTTATTAATCTCCTGTTTATTTCAGTGTTACCATAAAGCAATTTCAAGACCCAAAAGCATTTCAGAAAAATTTCAGTCACAAGTATTTTAGAGTTTCATTTGCAAATTTTAATGTTTCATGATTTTATTTTATTTAATAACTTCACCTTATTTACAATTATTCAAGTCTTTTATTATTTAAAAAATGTAATTTTTTTAATAATTTTTCTGTTGTTTGAACATGTTACTTGCAAATTTGCATTATTATGTTAATTTGGACGCAAAAAGGAAATAAAGATGAATAAAATTAATAAAAATTAAATTTATATTATATTTCAAATAATACTTAATAGTGGACCACTGTGCACCAGTGGGTGGACCAGTGTACCCCGCTTCTGGGGCACACGGGTCCACTTTATGAACATATACAAACAATATATATATTTTTTAAAATGTATTTGAAACTATGTTCTGAAAAAATTCTGAGGCATGTAAAAATGATTAAGGAATGTTCAGGAATATTTTCAAGCAGATTGGAAGTGAGAAAAAAATGTAAACTGCAAAAGTGGTCCATTGTACCCCAGTCTTCCCTATGTAATTTTACCGTTTATAAGTCATAAACCTCTTTTTGTGTGGGGGGAGGGGGAATAAAACCCCTAAAACATGCTCAAGTAAAAAAAAAACCGTATACATCGATAGAGATTATATAAGCAATTTAGAGTAATGAATGGCATTTTGATAAAAAGCGTGAAATACAGCGTAAATTGTTTGAATCGTTTGAAAATACAGCGTTTCTACGTTTTTTCACTTTTTGACAGCAGTTACTATTGAATCCCATTAAAACGGTTTTTGAAATTCAATAAGAAGCACTACTGCTTCACTGTATGTATTACTTTACCCACAAAGTAAAATTCCTCATTAAAATGTAAAAGTTTTATATAAGATATCAAAAATAAAACAAAATTTTCCTTGATATGTAATTTTAACGTTTAAAAATCAAAACCATTTTTCTTCTTTTTTTGTGGGGGTGAGGGTGGTGGGGGGATAAAAACCCTTAAAAATGCTCAATTAATAAAAAAACATACATAGAGATCATATAAGCAATTAGTAATGAATAGCATTTTGACAAAAAGTCAGAAACATCGTTATGTTTTTCAATTTTTGTCAGCAATTACTATTAATTACATGAAAATGGTTATTTAAATTCAACTTTGTGTTATTACATTCTGGTAAGTGCAATTTAAAAATAAAATTTGATTGTTTAGGTTTTCAAGTCAAAAGATTTTATGCGCTATGAACATTACTGAAATTACATATTTAGCAATGTCTACATAGGGTGTCTATTACAAGAAATTGAAAGCATTCTCGTTGTGGACACGGGTCTTAAAACCTTAAAAATAAATGAAATTTGATGAATGTTCATTAATACATAAAATTTAAAGTTTTCCATTTCTACCAAAACAAAAACATACAAATTTTGCTAGGAAATAAAGAATATACAAATGTATTTAAAATGAAGGCAATGCTTCTCTTAGCATGTTAATGAAGATTTTTACTGAAAAACAGTGTAAACTTCGAAACATTATTTTCTGCTTCCCGATTGGTTAGATTAAGAGTGTCAACAATAAAAAAGATTATAAAACATGCAGAGGTGAGTTATATATATATATATATATATAAAAGCTAAATTTTTATTGGTTATTTTTTTATATATAAACGGAAAACATCGAAGGATGTTCATTATTGGCACATCTACCTTAGTAAGAAGGGCTTGTATGTGTATAACAAGCACTAAACATAGATGCTTATTCATAAATTGAAAAAGTCAACAAACCGAAATAATTGAAATCGCTAAATAATTTCGCAGGTATAAATTTTAGAAATGAACTAAATTATTACATTTAAGTTATTTAGCCTTAAAATAGTCTTTTATTTCGGTTCGGATACAATGCAGATCGGAAACCTCTTAGGCTTGGGCTATCTGATATTTACCGGCAAAAGAAATGCCAATTTTATATACAGAAGTAACAGTAAAACATTACAATGTGTATAACAGTAAAATAAACAATCACAAGTGTACTTACTTTGAGTATTTCACGGATGGAGAGAAACACAAACATGCATCACTGCTTGACGCTTTTCCATGGACGTAAAGAACAGAAGACGCCATTAGTTTAGCGGGTGGGTGCTGCCACTAAATCATTTCGAATGCTCATTGAACTGGTCACAGTTACGCATTCAGTTACAGCGAGAGTTACAGATATTTTGTAAGTAATATTACTGGAAGTTTCCATGGCAGTTGGAATTTTCCATGGCATGGAATTTTACAGGCGATTTTCTAGTAATTGCTGTAATATCTGTAATGATACTAAGTATTTTTTAGTAAAATCACGTACTTTTTTTTAGAGTGTAGATTGTTCCTAGAAGGCTGGTTTACTCAGATACGATCGCCGACATTGAATGAAGCCTGTTCAATTCCTTGTGAATATAGTCTGTTTCTGAAAAAATAACCTTAACTATACTTATTTTTCTTGTTGTTTGTTTTACAATGGTTAGAGGTCCCGGATGTAATTCTTTGGTGTTGCAAATTTCCTTGTGCTATCTCGTCCTTGTATATTGACGGTGACTTATAAGCGGGACCCTTTTGCCAAGCGCACAAGTCAGATGTGAGGCATTCTCACATAATTTTAACTTTCAGGAATAAAAATGAAATTAAAGTCAATAAAACAACATTTTTAATTTATAGAAGAATGCAGCAATGATTTTCAATAATATTTTATTTAACTGAAGAACAAAGTTAAACTTGTGTGTTTAATTTTCGTTACTGTCCCTTTGACGTTTTATCTCTCTAACTTTTTATTTTCTTCGAAATTTTTATTTATAATGAATTTGCATAGTACCCATAGAAAATTTAAATACGAAACAATAACAATGTAGTAAATTTAGTACAAAATTTTGGTATAACATTGTCTTAAAGGCTGAAATTTAGCAGTTTTTATTATTTTATGCTGAATTACTTTATTTTATTATTATTTACCTGTAACACACATGTTCCAGACATGCTAATTTATTCTATATACCTACCAGGCGTCCAACAAAATAAATAAATTTTGTTATTTAACATCTTTTACTAAGAATTTCATGGTTGCAAACAGAAATTCTAGGTTGAGCAAAAAGTTCTGGGAAATTTTGACACCAACTGTGCAAACTTGTAGACTATTAGATTAAAAATTTCCCAGAACTTTTTGCTCAACCTAATATAAGAGTAGGGACTGTAGCAAGTAATTACAATTAAAACTTTAAAACATTATTTCTCCAACTATTGGTTGCGAACAGATAACGAGAGACTGCAGTTAATCAGAAAAAAAAATGTTTAGGTAAAAGAAATATCTGTTATTAAATAATAATAATCAAATATTACATAATTGGTATTGATGCCAATGTAGTCTGACAAGTAAACGTAAACATGTACTAATATACGGCTGCATTTATTTTGCGCATGAGAGCTTTACCACATGTGGTTTTACATTTGAAACGCACAGAAGTAAATTATTTTCAGCTAATTTTGTTTTTCATGATACTATTGAAGAAAATGCTTTCCACACAAGTAAGAAGTAAAAAATATATAGAGTCATTGTTTTGAAAGAATCCGTTACTAAGATTTCATTAAAACAGTGTAATAAAACACGCTGTTTATTTCTTTTATGAATGGTTAGAGGGGCTCAATACTTAAAAGTTTTAAAAACGATGATGTCTAACAAAATATATGTGAGCCATTCTCCGATAATTTTAACTTTCATGAATAAGAAACATGAGAAATTCAACTTAAAAAAGTCAGCATTTTTAAGCTTTCATGTTCTTGTAGCTATAATTAGAAAAAAATATCATTCAGAATTAATGTTTATTACTGTCCTGTCCCGGTGAGGCTCTTGCCATCCATTTAATAGTGAAATTGAACGGAGATGGTAAGGAAGGGACGGTAAGGAAAATTACCACCTATTTTTAGACATTAGATTTTAAGACTAAGTGATAGCCACAATGTTCATTGATTTTTAGAAACAGCTATTTTCATTGAACTAAATAATAATAATAAATTAATTTACGTCTAAAAGTGCAGGAATAAATCTTGGGGACGGTAAAACTACCAATAAATCCACAATGCTTGACATTGATATTTAAATAAGGAAATGAATGCTTAATTCTCAATACATCATTTTACTAAATAGGTGCAAGTATATACGAGTTTTAAAAACATTTAAAACCATTCAAGATGTTAAAACATTTATGCCAGAAGATGTTAAAATCCCTACCGCTTTCAACTAAACATTAGTTGCCATCCGGGGAGCTGCTGCTGCCTGAAAGACATACGGTGGCTAAATATCAGGGGGTGAAACCAAAAACAACAAAATAGGAGAGTGGGAAGGAAAGAAAATAGAATCTATTTTTTTGCGAATGTGATTATCTGTCTGTCGACGATGTTCTGAAGAGGCGGCTGCACGTAGAGCTACAAAATTTCGTAAGAAGATAGCACTACATATGTAGTTTTTCCCCTCCAAGTCCGATTTTGGATTTTCTCATTAGAGAGTGAAACCAAAAACAACAAAATAAGAGGGTGAGAAGGAAAGAAAATAGAATCTATTTTTGTGTGAGTGTGTTTGTTTGTCTGTCGACGATGTTCCGAAGAGGCGGCTGCATGTAGAGGTACAAAATTTCGTAAGAATATACCTCTATATATCGCTCACCCATAAAAAAAGGGACACATCTCGCAAAAATTCATTTTGCATTTATTCCACTAATAGGTCTGTTATAGGTGCGTCTTCCTACACAAAAAGTTTCATAAGTGTAGTTATATGAAAAATCACTTTATTACGCTATATATGACCATTTGTGACACAGAAGAGGGGTGTATTGTGTGGGGAGGTAAAATTACCCGACCCTCCAAAGCTCATCCTACGTCTTCATTCTTAAGGGTTTTATGCTTTTATGCATGTTTTTACTCTTGCATGCAGATTTAAGTGCTATAATTTCATGTTGCAGTAAAATCCTGCAAATTTTCTTTTGCTTCTCCTGTGAAATTTACTTTTGTCGAGATGTGTCACTTTTCTTGCGGGTGAGCGATATGTAGTTTTCACCTCCAATTCCGGTTTTGGATTTTCTCATTACATGTTTTTTAATTAAATTTTTGTGGAATTTTTAGCCCTTTTTCACATTTCGAGGCGATCTTTCTACATTAATAACAATAATCCGGTTTAAATTTTTTAACGCAATATAGTAAATTTTATCCTCTTTTCAAAAAAAAAAAAAAAAAAAAAATCGTGAAAATGCGCCAATAATTAATCCAGATATTAATTTAAAATTAATTAAAAAGCTCATCAAAAAAGCATTTTTTTCCCCAAAACGGCACAAAATGGCTCATTAACTGGACTTGATATCCAAGTGAAAATGGAAGATTATGACAATTTTCACAAACTGGCTAACATTAAGAAATATAATCAAGATGCCTATTTGAAAATTTCAGAGTAAATGTACAAAATTCTTATACACCGAATATCCATTTTTTTTCGAAACTGCTCTGTAATGTATCTTTATTTTTGTCAAAAACTTTGGCGACGTTTCAAAATTTCCGAGATTCACCAGACAGGGAATTAAATGTTTCCAAATGTTAAAAACATAATTTAAAATGATTTTACCAATTTAATCGAAGGTTATTGGTGAGTTCTGAAGCGAGAGTCCCTTGATATGAGTTAAGAGTTAGTCAATAAGGGTTACTTTACTTAAATTTTAAAATATATTTTTCTAAATATAGATTTCAGTTACGACCATTTTCAAAAATTAATAGCGATTCTTTTCTAGGGTTCGATGGATCTGATTTCATCGGGAATTGATTAAATGAACTATAGCTTACGATTCTATTAAACTTTTAAATGTCGACTCCAGCGCTAGGGGTTGCATTCTTATCTCGGATTCTATTTGGACAGCGTCTAGAACAAATAGTGAGGAAATCTGCTATCCAAGCAGTGCTATAAATTTGAACCCCTAAAATGTGCAGATATGATGAAATCCAAAGAGTCGATCGCAGCGACATCTGCCGGATATTTTCAATTTTCAATGTAAGTATCGTATTGTTACAGCGTTATATTTTAGCACTTTTTTAAGTATCACTGGGATAGTCGATTTCAACACTATTTATTCTAGACGCTATTTTATGGGCCCAATCTCAAGCAGGTTTGGTTCATTCAACTGGATTTTCGATCGATTTTTGCCTAACTAATCCCTATCTTAATAACTCAACTCCTATTACTCACCCTTAACAAGCTACTAAGTCGTATAACTCAACTCCCATTACTCATATCTCTTTGAAACTTATTTCAAATTACATTGATATCTTAATTATCATTTCACACAGTCATAGAGTTAATTTATAAGTAGTGGTTACCACTATTTCCGAAAAGTAATCACAGCAAATTTCTTAAATTAGGTTCCTGTCTCAAGTAACAGTCCAAATTTCTGCCAAGTTCTCCAGTGGTCTTAATTAGTCCTTTGTCGAAGAGCATTTGCATCTCGCCTGCCACTTCCCAATTTATCGGTTTTTGCTTAACTGATCCCTATCTTAATAACGCAACTCATTTTATTTATATCTCTTCTAAACTAATTCCAAATTACATTATTATCTTAATTATTATTTTTTAATTAATTATTTATTTTTATCTTAATAACTCAACTCCTTTTACTCATATCTCTTCGAAACTGATTCCAAATTACATTAATATCTCAACTATCACCTGCCACAATCTTAAAGTTAATTTATGAGTAGTTGTTACCACTAATTTCGAATAGTAACTTTAGAAAATTTCTTAATTTAGGTTCCCAGCTCAGGTATCAGCCCAAATTTTCACCAAGGATTCCAGTAGCCTTAAGTATTCATTTTTAAAAAAGCACTTGCACCTTTCCCCCTCCTCCCCTATTTGTTCTCCAGGTGATTTTTTGAATCCCCATGCTTTGAATCCCCGCTTCCTCAACTAACATATCTCCAGATACTTTGATTAACGTAGTTTCGTTCGTATGGAGCTTTTCATAGAACTGAAAGCATCCCTGATGGTGGAATATGAAACTAACAGATTTTGGAATTTAGGTATATTTAAGGTTACTGTCAAGGGGCCGGGCAATGCCGGGAGGAACAGCTAGTTAAAAAATATCTAAAAAATAAATTGCAGAAAATTAAATGTATTTGAAATGTATTTTAAGAACATCGTAAAGTAAGTAGTTGTTTCAGATAAATAAATTACTACATAAGAAAGTGAAAGTTTTGAACAAAAAATGTTGAAATAGTCACTTTTTCATATTTGAGAGAGTTTCATACAGAAACAGAATAAGAACTCATCAAAGACTTAAAAATTATATACATATATATACAAAATAATTTTTAAATTCATTATGAAAATATAATTGTTTTTTTTTTTTTTTTTTTTTTTTTTTTTTGCAACATTTACTTTCATCTATACACATCATACTTTCTTAAAATTAAAGAAATATTTATTTTTTTTTTTATATAATTTTAAAAACAACGTGTAAGCATTTTTTTTAAATATTAGTATGTTAATACCTTTTTATTTTTTAACAGAATAAGTCAGAATAATAAACAGAATAATAAACAGAATAAGTATTCACTTGAAACCCTAAGATTTTTTTTAAAATTTTAAATGATCGATTATTTACCTGTATTTGTGAAATAAATGCTGTAACCGGCACTTATTTGGAAAGTTCATAGTCTGGGAACCATATCTCACTTTTCTATTATCAAAAATCATAGTACCCATAAGAAAATATTGATTCAAATATTTGAGTGCTCGGAATGTACATTTGGGTATATTATTAAGAATCTATACATATTTACTTCATGTTTCAAATGTAAGGGCGGTGTTCCAGTTACCCCATGCAATTGTCAAGAATGGGGTAAGTGGGACATGTAACAGGGGAAACTGAACAATGTGGGATCCAGTTACCCCAAAATTTATAAATAATTTTTTGGAGTTTTTTTTACTACAAGAAATTAATTAATCCATTTTATTTTTGTTTTTTTGCTTGCAAAAAATAGAAAATTGTATAATACATTATTAAAATTACATAATAAAATTTTTCAAAAGCATGTTTGCGGGTATCAAACGAAATTTCTTAAGTGAGATAGCCAAACCTTGAAATTTTACGATACAGATGAAGAGGCGTACATAAGACAAAGAAACATTATTAGAAAATTAGAGAAACCAATAAAAAATAGTTCTGTTCGATATAAAAACATTGTTACATTCTCCACAGATTTATTGGACTTGACGAACTTTTATTGAGGCAAATAAAAAAGAGAATGAGATACTCAAGTACTTACGTGCTCGTTTGTTGAGAGATTTATCTTGGTTATTTTTTTCATAAAATACCCATGTAACTTTAATAATTATTATCTATACTAAAATACATAAGTACAGTCGTGGAAAAAAAAGTAAACACCCCCTACTAACTCCTCAACAAATGATTGTAGACAAAAGTTACTGGTACCGAACGATAGGAAATAAAGTCTACTTTTAAATGATGTATATAAAATTTTCTTAAGCGGTCGTCTACATATTAAAACGAAACCAAACTTCATTTTCTTCAATGGCAATACCCAATTTTAACGAGATATTTCAAATCGTTGGTTCAAACTATGCCCAGACACCAAATTTCAAGTCATTTGAATGATAAGTTTTTTAATTATAAAGATTCAAAATTTAGTGCTTCTAATGTTAAATTACATTTTCATATTTTTATTTATATCTCCTGAAATTATGCTCCTAATGTGCTAATTTTTTTTGTAGCAATAATACTAATATACCCAAACATAAATACGCTGAATTTGCAATTTTTATAATTTTATGATATGAATTATGAAATTAATATTTGAAAAAATTATGAATTGCAACCTACAATTTTTTTGATGGATTTAGATTTATTAAGTCCTGCTTTATGGAAAACCAAAATTTCACATTTTTCTTCCAAGTAGTTTTCAAATTATGCTTAAAAAACGGCAAAATGATGGTTTAAGGGTCCGTCTATGATGGAAGTGAGTAGACATTTTGAAATTTATTCTGCTGTACTGTAATCTAACAGGCTTCATTGACTCCTTGAGTGGCGCTTAAGGTGCCTTGATCAAGAAAGGGGCTCTCTCGGTTAACAATCGAGTACAGAACTTCAATTTGGATACAGCTCTTAAAATACGCTCGTTTTAAAATAATTAATTTATCGGAAACTTATGGTACGAATTGCATAAAAATTCGTTTTTAGGCTAATTGAAGGGTGTAGAGTTCATTTATGCTGTCAGAATTGCGTACTGCCATTGAAAAAAAAAAACGAAGTTATGGTTCGTTTTAATATGTAGATGGCCACCTAAGCAAATTTTATATACATCATTTAAAAGTAGTCTTTTTTTCCAATCGTTCGGTACTAGTAACTTTCTTCTAGGATAATTTGTTGAAGAGTTAGTAGGGGGTGTTTACTTTTTTTTTCCACGACTGTACTTACATAAATCTTATGTTATTTGTTTAAATAAATCTAATAATTTCACATTTGTTGCTTTTTTAGACTCCTTAACAGCGAACAATTTCCTTACAACTCTCTATACTTGTTATATAATTCACATGATCTGCCTGGGTTAAACATTTTAAAGTTATTTGCACTTTTAGGTAGCTTTCTTTACAAAAACTACCTATTGCAGCCGTTCGGAGGAAAGCGATTTCAAAAAATTTTGATATGTTTTCATCGATCATGACCCCCAGACCTCGAAACCACCCTCCGTTCAAAATTGATATATATATATATATATATATATATATATATGACATATGTCACACTGTACTTCTCGTATTTGTGAACCGATTTGGATGTAATTCGGTGTGTACATAGTACATACCAATGTCCCGACCGAGTTCGTTGGCCAGCTTCATCCGGCCTTTTGTTTCAAAATGGCGGCCATTTAAAAATTTAAAAAAAAATTTAAATTTGAAATGTGGTACCAAAAAATTGAAAATGGAAAAATATTTTTTTCTTATGTATTTGACATTTATACAAAGACTCCGTAGCAGTTTTTGTTTCGTCTATATCTTAAAAAATGGCTGAGTTATAGCATTTTGAATTTCTAGCGAAGCTGACATTTTAAAACGTCCTGAAATTTGTCACGCGATAAAAGGCGTATTTATGAACCGATTTGGATGTAACTTCGTTTATACATAGTACAGACCAATGTCTCGACCAAGTTCGTTGGCCAGCTTCATCCGCCATTTTGTTTAAAAATGGCGGCCATTTAAAATTTTAAGAACAATTTAAATTTGAAATGTGGTACCAAAAAATTAAAAATTGAAAAAAATATTTTTTTCTTATGTGTTTGACCTCGATAAAAACATTCGGGAGCACTTTTTGTTTCGTCTATATCTTAAAAAATGGCTGAGTTATAGCATTTTGAATTTCTAGTGTGGCTGACATTTTGAAACGCCCTAATTTTTGCCACGTGATAACAGACATATTTATGAACCGATTTGGATGTAAATTGGTGTGTACATAGTACATACAAATAACTCAACCGAGTTCGTTGGCCAGCTTCATCTGCCATCTTGTTTCAAAATGGCGGCCATTTAAAAAAAATTTAAAAAAAATTAAATTTATACCAAAAGATACCAAAAAATTGGAAAATGAAAAAGAGATTTTCGTATGTGTTTGACCTTAATATAAAGATTCCGGAACAGGTTTTGTTTCGTCTATATCTAAAAAAATGGCTGAGTTATAACATTTTGAATTTCTATTGTGGCTAACATTTTGAAACGCCCTGATTTTTGTCACGGGATAACAGGCGTATTTATGAACCGATTTGAATGTAACTTGGTCTGTACATAGTACATACCAATGTCTCGACCGAGTTCGTTGGCCAGCTTCATTCGCCATCTTGTTTCAAAAGGGTTGCCATTTTTAAAATAAAATGGAATTTAAAATTTAAAATGAGGTATTAAAAAATTGGAAAATGAAAAAGATTTTTTTTATGTGTTTGGCCTTGATACAAAGATTCTGGAGCAGTTTTTGTTTCTGGAAATTTGTTCTTTTGTTTATATCTTAAAAAGTGGTTGAATTATAGCACTTTGAATTTCGATCATGGCTACCACTTTGGAACGATCTTGTATTTGTCTCGCGATACCACACGTATTCGCCTATTTCGATTGAAGAAGGCATGTGGATAGTATACATCAATATCTCGACCAAGTTCGCTGGTCAGCTTCATCAGCCATCTTGTTTCAAAATGGCGGCCATTAAATTAAAAAGTATATATATTTAAAGTGAGGTGCAAAAAAATTAGAAATTGAAAAAGGTTTCTTTCTTAAGTATTTGACCTTGATATAAGGATTCAGGAGCATTTTTTGTTTGTCTTTATCTTAAAAAATGGCTCACATATAGCAGTTTCAATTTCTAACGTGGGTGACATTTTGAAAAATCTGATTTTTTGCCTGCGACAGCTCTTGTATATATCAACCGATTCCGATGAGAGTGAGCATGTGCACAGCAATTACTAAGGTCTCGGCCAAGTTCACTGGTTAGCCTCATCCACCATGTTGTCTTAAAATGGCAGGCACTTTAAGAAATCGCCGAATTTGGCAGCCAAATATAAGTTACTTTAAATAAAAGCAGCTTGGATAAAGCTGATTAATTTCGCGAAATTCTCATTCATAATGATTCAGTATTGATAAAAATTAGTATTGAATTTCCTACATTCGGTTTCCACTTAATTGAGCTTCGTGTGTTTGAATAATATAAGTTGGCTTTTTAAAAATAAGGAATATGAAAGCTACCTCTTCCTCCCGGCACTGGCCGGAAGGACTTTTTTAAACAGGACCTGATACCCTATATTAAAAAAAAAGCGCATGCGGAACACAGACCTACCTGCTCCAGCTGTCCGATTTTTATGGGGTCCCATAAAGAAAGAAAGATGAAATGTATATATATATATTTATTCAGACTTTAATTCAAATGAAAATTATTAGATTTTGGAAGCTTAATTGCCAGAATCTCCAGAGTCACATTGTAAAATCATGGCCCAGTTTCCCCACGTAACCTTATACACTATATAGCCATTAATCACCGGACACTTTCAATTTTAGACATTTTGTCGATTATTTAAAGATATGCTTGTCAAATTATTCTGGAATTTCGGAATTATGAAGAATATGTTTGATTTCATATTTTTATCAACGGCGATTTGATCAAAAGTTTAGTTAGGGGGTGGGGCAACAAAAATTCAGGAACAATAATAATATTTGGGATAACCCTGTAAAATAAAATGCATGAAATAATCCATCACTGTAGCATACAAATATCTGGAGATTGTGCAATATGTGAATTCATTTGTGTAAGCATGTATATTCATGGAGATATATCGGTTATTCTAAAGAGTTAAAAAAAAAATCTTGTATGTTTTTTGTTTATATCATGCTATTTTTTCAATCAAATTTAACGTCAGATTCAGAAAATTTGACCAAATGTAGTAGAAATAATATAGTGCAATAGAAATATAAATGTATTAAACATTTGAAGAAATATGAGCAGTTCTATGAAATATCTTTTTCTCTGCACATGTGCAAACGGTAACAGTTTTTTTTTCATGATTTAATAGTCAACTCTATGGAGCAACTCGTAAAAAAAGTCAGTCAAATATCGTGAAAATACAGAAAGATAAAGGCCATAGAGTGAGCTCATTTTTTGTTGTTCGCTAAAAACAGCTAAATGTAAGGAGTTTTCCGTAAATTGACGCATTTATTTTTTATTTATTTTTTAATTTTAATTTTTTATTTATGCTTTAGTTATTCTTGGAAAACCACGAAAACGAGCCTGTTCCATGAAAAAAGGGAGTATCAAAATTGAAGAATTTGTTCTAAGTCTACTCGTTCACATTCATTAAATAGTATCTCCTTTGCTGAAAGCCAGTTAATAAAGAATGACAATTTATGGAAAATCCCTTATCATTCAGCAACTTTAGTGCAGTTGCGCTATATTATTTCTAATACATTTTGTCAAATTTTCAGAGACTGGTGTTAAATTTCGTTGAAAACCCTGCATCGTATAAACAAAAAACGTGCAAGAATTTTTTGAAAAAAAAATAGATATATCTCCATGAATATACGTGCTATTCTTACACAAATGAATACACTTATTGCACAATATCCACATATTCGAATGGTATAGCGAGAGATCATTTTGTGCATTTAATTTTATAGGGTGATCCCAAATATTATTTTTTTTTTGGCCCCCCTAATTGTCCTTCAGATCACATCGCCATTGATAAATATGAAGTCACACACATTCTTCATAAACGTGAAGATCCAGGAAAATCCGACAAGTATATCTTTAAATAATCGACAAAATGTCTGAAATTGAAAGCTTCCGGTGATTAATGACTAAATAGTGTATATTGTGATAAGTTTTGAAAGCAAATATGACTATATTCGCATTTTTATTATTACGAACTTTTAACTTCTTACTGAAATAGAATGATATTTCATTGTAGGACTTTATTCTTTTAAATAAAAAGAAAAGCATTTTTACTGCCATTAAATAAATAACCAATAACACTCATTTATTTACAACATTATTTTTTAACCATATTACACTTTTTCAAATCAAAAATCTTATCAAATAGATTATCCACATTAATTTTAAAAATATTTTCGGGAAAATTTTGCAACATTCATTTCCTTCCACTGACATAATACTTAATGAAAAAATATAACTATATATGACTATCCCTGACAAAATATTCATTAAAATTTTCAAGTGGTGGATTTTACATTTGCGATTTTAAATTGAAGCATATTACTGTAGTTATAAGAAAGATGCTCTTTCATTTGTAGAAATTATCTTTGTTGTAAAAGCCTAAAAAACTGATAAAATATGTATTGAATAACTTGCAACATTCAAGATCTCTATTATCGATAATTATCAGAATTTAAAATCTTTTTTTTATTTCAAATAAAGTTTAGTTCCGTATTTCTATAAATTCTGTTATTTTTCTTCATTTATTTTAGTGCTTTTGATACCTTAAAATCATAATACATTTCAACGAAATCACTCATTGTAGATTTGTATCTTGAAAGTCGTAATGAAGCAACTCTGGAATGGCCCTCGGGACTCGACCAGAGTTATCTAAATTACACTTTTTAGACCGTGCATTGTTTCGAAATTCATCTTTATGTTTGCATTCAAAAAGTTGGAGGTTACACGCGGCGTTGCAACTCCTTAAGCACCACGATGTCATTTCATGCCGTAATGAAATTTCTTTCAAACGGTTTAAAAATTTGCTCGAACATTTTTTTTACAATCCAGATATTTTTCAGATTAATAACATGTATTTTTTCATTAAAAATAACATATTTTTCAATAAAAAAAATTTTTCTAGGAATATTGCGAGTCTCAATGTTGAGAAAAAAAGCCGACATTTTTAAATGCTATATGACAAAGTAAAGAGAAAAATACGAGATTGATATTTCGATGCAGAGGTAATGCCGCGTCTTTACAAGTCAGTGGTCAATTAAATGCTGATTTAGCTTAAATAAAATTTATGATTACTGATGATTTTACAGAGCGTCATTCTTTGACCACGAGATCATGGACGTTTTATTTATCAGAAATCTCATTCGATAGCTTCATTTTAAGAGGAGTTTGTAGTAGCGTATCAGAATGTTTCGTTTAGGCTAATGTCAGACGAACGGCTTTTTACACGCTTTTTTACTTACATATTATCCCTACACAATGCTAGCGGCATTGTGTAGAGATAATACGTAAGTAAAAAAGCGTTGATAAAGACGTCCGTCTGACATTAGCCTTAGTGTCGGCGTCACAGCTATTGCTTGGTTACTTCAGTAGATATCATTATATCCTTTGTAAATATAAGATAAACAATGTCAACTAATCATTGGAATCTACAATTTCAATGAATCAAGGAAATCCTTACACTTTTAAAAAGCAAGTGCTACAGTCATTACTTATAATGTAATTATGTATATTGTTAAAATTAATTACCGATTATAAGTTTTAAAAAGCAAAGCTTCGCTTTCATTAAAAGTAAAAAAAAATTCGTATTAAATATTTCGCTGAAACTCAAAACAAATTATTAATAAATTATACGCCCCAAAAATATTGAATTTACTTCGTAATTAATCAACACTTATGACAGATTCTCTTTTTTTCTTTATAGATATCATAGCAATTATTTATTTTACCTTAAATGAGACAGTGTTTTGAAATTATGAAAGTAACAGAATTAAAAATTCTGTACACGAATGTGGTTATTTTAGTTTTATCCTTATATTTCGTTATGATATAGAATGACATGAAATACAGCTGTTACCCAAAATATATTTCCATATTTGAAAGCTAAATAGGTGTTTTAACTATTATATCAGTATTTTCTAATATTTTGATTAATTAAGGTTTAAATTGCTAACATTCACGAAAGTTTAATACGGTAATATGCACTTTATAATTAAAACTATTGATAAAATCCCTTTAAACAACGATAGAAACTTTATTAAATATTATTGAACAAGCCACTAGTAACTAATGATTATCAAAATATGTACCAATCTTATTAACATAATCTTATTCTATAAAATAGTTTGCCTTTTCTAGGTGCGTTCGTAATTATATAAATATATAGCACCTATAGTCGTCATATAGGCTGTCCGTCTGTCTGTCTGACTATCCGTCTGTCTGTTTGTCAGCATGTAACAGCGCAAAAACTACCCAACCGAATGGTTTGAAATATGAAATTTATAATTGTTTCAGAAATTTGTCGAGCCATTTCAAATCTTATAAAAATGGGATGTATAGTTCAGTTACTGTGACAGTCAAAATTATTCCGTTACGTTATGGCCAATGGAAAAAAATTGTTTCTAGTGCATTTTAATGATGTTACACCCTTTCAAAAATAATGGAATCGATATGCATTTATGAAGTGTACTAAACTATACATTCTGTAGAACATGCGGTGCAAAGAATATTTATTATTCATTTACAGAGCCACATAAAAGAATTCCGTTACATAATGGTATAGGGGAAACATTGCTTGCTGCGTACTTTAATTATGGTTAAACTGTTTCACATATAATGAAATTGACATACGCTGCTAAGGTTTACTACAAGTTACTTCCTGTATAATAGAAAGTGCAAAGTATTTACTGAACACACAAAAGATTACAGAAACTATACTGTACCCAAAATATTGTATATTAGCGGTGATTGCTGGAAGTGCATTTTTAGTTGTGATATGAGTTTTTAAGTTTAACTAAATTTTTGCATATTACGTTTTATGTATAAAAGATGTAAATCATACACAGGGCTGCAGAAAAGAATTCCTAATGGTTACTGAGTATGAACGAAAATAGCTTAAAGTGGGTTTTAAATGAGCTATACATTTTTATGCTTAACTACATTTAGTATACAAAGATATGTTTGTAGAAAATATGTAAAATGATGTAGTATAGGTTCGTGCAAAGAATTGTATACATGGCTGTCTTATGGATGATAATCTCTGGAAGTGTGATTTCACTTGTTTAAAGCGTGTTTTAGCCTTAATTAAATTTTAGCTAAATAGTGGAATATATATATATATATATATATAGTAGGTAAAATAAAGGGCTGTACAAAAGTATTCAAATATGCTTCGGTCTATTGTTATAAATCTATGAAAATCAAATTTCAATCTATTATGCGTTTTTAACACTTTCCAACATAGTTGAAAAAGTTTGTGAATTCGGTTTGTCCGTTCGTCTATCTGTCCAAACTCTAACTTGCGTTAATATAGTTGGATTGCTCTGTAATTGATATATATTATTGAGATTTACTATGCCATGTTTGGTATTGAAAATAAAGCATGTAGCGTTTATTGTTTATTTGCAGAGACACTCAAAAGTATTCCCTTAAATTATGGTCTATGGAGAAATGCCGTAAATATATCTATATGTAGCACCTATAGCCGTCGTCTGGTCTGTCCGTCGTTTCGCATATAACAGCGCAAAATCTACCCAACCGAATTGTTTGAAATTTAATGAATATAATCGTTGCAGAATTTCATCGAGTCATTTAAAATTTTATGAAAATCGAATGAAACCTTAATAAGATACTAATAAAAGCTTTCTTCATTCTATTAAATCCTATCATACGTAATTAATTCAATTATATCCTATGATAGGTAATGATTCTAGGTTGCCATGGTGATTAAGTCCTATTTAAGATGGAGTCATATTATTCCTGCATTACTGAATTTAATATATGTAATCGTAATAAATTTTGTATTCATGCATTTTTGAAAAGTAGTGCAACAACTATTGCACCAAGATTTTAATATTTATAAAACTAATTATAGTTCGAATGCACCTTATTTAGCACGTTTGACGTAGAATTTTCAACTTGTTTAGAAACTAACCGAGTTCAGAAAATACACTATTTTTCATTTTACATGAGCTGTGGGACATATTAGGTAAGGTAGTGCATGAATTTTAAGAGGATTTTTTCTCATGTTTAGAAATTCATGTAAAATATCAAAGGTGCAATATGAAATATCTATGATTTCTAAATAGATATTTGAAAAAATTAAATTCGAATTTCACAAATATTATCCATACTAATAAATAAAAGTTTCGTTCTGGGTGTCTGTTGGCGATAGCTAGAAAATCTAGCTCGTGCTGTGGTCTAAATATTTTTGTATGAGGACAGTCTAAGGCAGGTTCGAATGCACCTGAGTGTCAGATTTTTAATTTTTTGTTAATTAGCAGACATATTAATTAAAAATTCATGAAAAAAGCGATACTTTTGAAATCGGCGGAGCAGTCACTGCTTTCTGGAGCGAGTAGGAGAGCAGAACAAAATGCTGTTATTTTGGCCACGTGTCTTAACGCCCATCCGTCGAACCGTTTGGTTAAAAAATAAAAGAAAGATATATTTTTAAATTTCGTAATTTTACGTCTTACACGCCGCAATCAGTTCGAAAAAATTTTTGTTAAACCTTTGAAAATAAATTATCAAAAAATGTCGTTTTTCTGTCTTTCGGCGACGCTCCCCGAGGGCTCGATTTCAGAGGTAGAGATTCACAAAAATACCCATTTAAAGCAGACCTTCTTTTCTTTCAAGTTGCATTGTGTTTAAAAAAATATGAATTTCAAGTATTAAAAAAAATGTCCGAGTGCAGGTCACTTTGCTCCTGACGAAGACGATCTTTTTTCTGGGCTAAAAGAAACTAAACGTCGGTATTTCGACACAATCCTTTTAGAGCATTTCGGTAGATACATCACTTATAAAAATTTCGAAACATTCAGACAAGTAGATATACTTAAAAAAATAAAAGCTGAGAACTTTTTGATGAAAATACTAAAACGCGGGCTGTATCGGGGTGACTTCGCTCAACTTCGGCTCATGCTTTCACTACTAAATATGTATATTTTTTCACAAAAATTTAAAGGGGCTTGGATACAGTTATATTTATAACCGATTAAAATTTTAGAAAGTTTATACGATAAGATCTTTTTTTTTTTGTTATGTTAAAGGACCAACGGGGAAAGTAACAAAAAAAGACAAGAAAATATATTTCTTTTATAGCTATATATCTGTACTTTTTTATTTAAATTTTACATGGAACCGATTAAAATTTCAAAGAATTCGGGCGACAAGAACTTTTTTTTTTTTTTTTTTTTTTAACAATGAAACAGCCCTATGTGAATAAACGAGAAAGGCTTCTTGCGAGCCATTTCACCGCTAAATATCACTATTTTGTGCAAATTTTTCGTTTAAAATATCAGTTCATATAAACTCGGGTTAATGATATAAAATATATAATGATAGTTTATTTAAGGTTATTAATACGAGACCGGGCAATGCCGGGAAAGTCAGCTTGTCTATACGAAAAAAGAGAGTATCTTTCTCTCTGTCTGCTGGCGAAAGCCAGCAAAATTTACCGCAAATAGAGTCTAAACAGTTCAATGAGGGTGGTCCAAGGCACATCCTGATTCACCTGAGGTTCAGCTTTTTCACTTTTTTTTATAATTAGCGCATATATTAATTAAAAACTCATCGAAAAAGGTCTTATCTTTTTTCGCAAATTGGCAAACGTGGCCAAGCATGTGCACTTCCCAGCTTTCCGAAGTGGCCATATAAAGAAAAAGCAAAGAGTGATATCTTTTTTTTCTTTGCCGTATTTAACCCCCAACAGCCGAACCGTACAGAATACTGAAAAATGAATTATATATTCTTATTTTATTTTTAACTTTATGATTTAAATGCCGCAATCGCGGGAACAAATATTAATGTTAACCCTTTCAAAAAAATTAATTACGAAACCTCAAATTCATTTTTTTTATTTGTCCCCGTTTTACAGAACTCGTATCTGCTGATCTAACTGAAATACGGAGAAACCAATCAAACCAAATTTTATAACGTAATTTGTTGCTTAACACAAAAGAGGTTTAAAAAAATACTTATATTAACACTTTCAAAAAATTTAGTTACTGAACTACTTTTCGCGATTTCAGCAATACTTAAAAATCTGCATCTGCCCTTCTAATCAAGATTCAAAAAACACTTAAAATACGAGTTTATATTTACGTTTATTTTTATTTTGAAATTCACAATCCATTTAAAATTGTACGTTCATTAACCTTTGAAAAACTCACTTTTTGAAATTCCTTTTTTCTGCGATGGTTAAAAATGTGTACCGCTTCGTAAATACAATTAGGAACAGACTAATGGCACCAAACACATCTACATTCCTTTTCGTTTAAAACGAAGCCTTTGCATTTAAAAGTATTAATGTTACTCTTTCACAAACATACGTTTCCGTATTTTTAAAAATTGCATCTGCGCTTTTGATCAATATAAGAAAAAGTAGAAATACCTGACCACATCTACAATCATTTTCATTTCAACATCCGAAATCCGTTCCCAAAAATATGAATAGTAACTTTTTGAGAAAAATCGACTTTCGTTTTTTTGTGCGATGTTCAAAAAGTCCTTCCGGCCACTGCCGGGAGGAAGAGGTAGCTTTCATATTCCTTATTTTTAAAAAGCAAGCTTATATTATTCAAACACAAGAAGCTCAATTTAATGGAAACCGATTATAGGAGATTCAATACTAATTTTTATCAATACTAAATCATTATGAATGAGAATTTCGCAAAATTAGTCAGCTTTATCCAAGCTGCTTTTATTTAAAGTAAGTTACATTTGGTTGCCAAATTCGGCGATATCTTGTAGTTCCTGCCATTTTAAGACAACATGGTGGATGAGGCTAACGAGTGAACTTGTCGAGACCTTAGTAATTCCTGTGCACATGCTCTCTCACATCGGAATCGGTTGATATATACAAGTGCGTTCGCATGAAAAAAAAAAAAAAAAAAAAAAATTCAAAATGTCACACACATTAGAAATTGAAACTGCTATATCTGAGCCATTTTTTAAGATAAAGAAAAAACAAAAAATGCTCCGGAATCCTTATATCATGGTCAAATACATAAGAAAGAAACGTTTTTCAATTTCTAAATTTTTTGCACCTCACTTTAAATAAATGTTTTATTTAATTTAATGGCCTCCATTTTGAAACAAGATGGCTGATGAAGCTGGCCAGCGAGCTCGGTCGAGACATTATGATATAATATCCACATGCCTTCTTACATCGAAATAGGTTAATAAATACACGAGTTATCACGTGACAAATATCAGATCGTTTCAAAATGTCAGCCATGTTAGAAATTCAAAGTGCTATAATTCAACCATTTTGAAGATATATACGAAACAAAAACTACTCCGGAATCTTTGTATCAAGGTCAAACACATAAAAAAAATCTTTTTCATTTTTCTATTTTTTGATAACTAATTTTAAGATTAAAATTAAAAATCTTTTTTAAATGGCAGCCCTTTTGATACAAGATGGTAAATGAAGCTGGCCAACGAACTCGATCGAGATATTGGTATGTACTATGTACACACCAATTTATATCCAAATCGGTTCATAAATACGCCTGTTATCGCGTGACAAATTCGGGTCGTTTCAAAATGCTATAACTCAGCCATTTTAGGTAGCTTTCTTTACAAAATTCTACCTATTGCAGTCGTTCGGAGGAAAACGATTTCAAAAAATTTTGGTATATTTTCATCGATCATGACCCCCAGATCCCGAAACCACCCTCCGTTCAAAAGTTGATATATATATATATACAGCATGTATCTAAACTCTTGGGCAAAACTTTAAGGGGTGATAGTACACATCAAGACAAATAATATTTAATAGGAAACTAAGGGTCCCAAACGTCTTCCGAAGGAGATAGGCGTCTTTAAAGTTTAGGGTCCAAAATTTCAAATGATTGTAAAAAACGGAAAAATTGGTCGATTCGTTTGCGGTTTTCACTAAAACCATTCTTTATGTTAGTATTTTCTTGAGAATAAATTTTAAAGATACAGTTCAAAAAATGCCGATAGAGGGCGCTTTAGACTTTGGAGTAACCAATAACTATTTTTTACCGTTATTTTTTGTATCTCATTACATGCTTTCAAAAGCATAGACTTAAATTTTGAGCTCAAAATCTGAATCGTTGGGAGTGGTTAAGTAGCACAAACTGAACTGTGTTCAGGAGTTAAAATTTCAAATTATTATAAACAAAAGGAAAAATTGGTCGATTCGTTTGCGGTTTTCACTAAAACTATTCTTTATGTTAGTATTGTCTTCAAAATAAATTTTAAAGATAAAGTTAAAAAATACCGATAGAGGGCGCTTTAGACTTTGGAGTAACGAACAACTATCTTTTACTGTTATTTTTTGTATCTCATTACATGCTTTCAAACGCTTACACTTAAATTTTGAGCTCAAATTCTGAATCGTTGGGTGTGGTTAAGTAGCGCAAAATGAGCTGTGTTCAGGAGGGGGATTCAAATTTCAACACATGAACACAGTTCAGTTTGCGCTACTTAACCACACCCAACGATTCACATTTTGAGCTCAAAATTTAAGTCTAAGCTTTTGAAATCATGTAATGAGATACAAAAAATAACTGTAAAAAATAGTTGTTGGTTACTCCAAAGTCTACAGCGCCCTCTATCTGTATTTTTTTAACTTTATCTATAAAATTTATTTTCAAGACAATACTGACATAAAATATTTTTAGTGAAAACCGCAAACAAATCGACCAATTTTTCCGTTTTATATAATCATTTGAAATTTTGGACCCTATACTTTAAAGGCGCCTATCTCCTTCGGAAGACGTTTGGAACCCTTAGATTCATATTTAATATTGTTTGTCTTGATGTGCACTATCACCCCTTAAAGTTTTGCCCAAGAGTTTAGATACACCCTGTATATCCATATATATATATATATATATATATATATTTATATTTATATATGATCTTTATCATACTGAAACTCTCGTATTTATTGACCGATTTGGATGTAACTCGGTGTGTACATAGTACATACCAATGTCTCGACTGAGTTCGTTGGCCAGCTTCATCCGCCATTTTGTTTCAAAATGGCGACCATTTAAAAAAAAATTTTCAAAATTAATATTAAAAATACTGTACCAAAAAATTAGAAAATGAAAAAGATTTTTTTCTTATGTGTTTGACATTAATACAAAGATTCCGGAACAGTTTTTCTTTCGTCTATATCTAAAAAAAGTCCTTCCGGCCAGTGCCGGGAGGAAGGAGTAGCTTTCATATTCCTTATTTTAAAAAAGCCAACTTATATTATTCAAACACACGAAGCTCAATTTAGTGGAAACCGAATATAGGAGATTCAATACTAATTTTTATCAATACTAAATCATTATGAATGAGAATTTCGCGAAATTAGTCAGCTTTATCCAAGCTGATTTTATTTAAAGTAACTTACATTTGGCTGCAAATTCGGCGATTTCTTAAAGTGCCTGCCATTTTAAGACAACATGGTGGATGAGGCTAACCAGTGAACTTGGTCGAGACCTTAGTAATTGCTGTGCACATGCTCACTCACATACTCACTCACATCGGAATCGATTGATATATACGAGTGCTGTCGCAGGCAAAAAATCAGATTTTTCAAAATGTCACCCAAATTAGATATTGAAATTGCTATATCTGAGCCATTTTTTAAGATAAAGACAAAAAAAAATGCTCCTGAATCCTTATATCAAGGCCATATACTTAAGAAAGAAACCTTTTTGAATTTCTAATTTTTTTAAATATAATTCTTTTTAATTTAATGGCCGCCATTTTGAAACAAGATGACTGATGAAGCTGGACAGCGAACTTGGTCGAGATATTGATGTATACTATCCACATGCCTTCTTACATCGAAATAGGTGAATCCGTGTGTTATCGCGTGACAAATACAAGATCGTTTCAAAATGTTAGCCATGCTAGAAATTCAAAGAGCTATAATTCAACCATTTTTTAAGATATGAACAAAAGAACAAACTTTCAGAAACAAAAGCTGCTCCGGAATCTTTGTATCAAGGCCAAACACATAAAAAAATCTTTTTCATTTTCCAATTTTTTAATACCTCATTTTAAATTTTAAATTTGTTTTTTTTTTGAATGGCAACCCTTTTGGAACAAGATGGCGAATGAAGCTCTCCAACGAACTCGGTCGAGACATTGGTATGTACTATGTACAAAGCAAGTTACATCCAAATCGGTTCATAAATACGCCTGTTATCGCGTGACAAAAATCAGGTCGTTTTAAAATGTCAGCCACAATAGAAATTCAAAATGCTATAACTCAACCATTTGTTTAGCTACAGACGAAACAAAAACTGTTCCGGAATCTTTGTATTAAGGTCAAACACATACGAAAAAAATCTTTTTCATTTTCCAATTTTTTGGTATCTCATTTTAAATTAAAATTTTTTTTAAATTTTTAAATGGCCGCCATTTTGAAACAAGATGGCGGATGACGCTGCAAACAAACTCGGTCGAGATATTTGTATGTACTATGTACACAGCAAGGTACATCCAAATCGGTTCATAAATACGCCCGTTATCACGTGACAAAAATCAGGACGTTTCAAAATATCAGCCACGCTAGAAATTCAAAATGCTATAACTCAGCCATTTTTTAAGATATAGACGAAACAAAAACTGCTCCCGAATCTTTTTATCAAGGTACAACGCATAAGGATAAAATATTTTTTCAATTTTCAATTTTTTGGTACCACATTTCAAATTTAAATTTTTCTTAAACATTCAAATGGCCGCCATTTTTAAACAAGATGGCGGATGAAACTGGCCAACGAACTCGGTCGAGACATTGGTATGTACTATGTATAAACGAAGTTACATCCAAATCGGTTCATAAATACGCCTTTTATCGCGTGACAAAATTCAGGATGTTTCAAAATGTCAGCCACGCTAGAAATTCCAGTCATCCCTGGCCAATAAAAATACTCCCTAATTCGTTCGATGGTTTTGTTGTACCCCTGATGACATCCCGCTAAAGAATCATGAGTTAATTTGAATATCTCGGGAACTAACTCCAAAGGTATCACTAACTTCCGATTCTTATTGAGTAGTACTGAATCCCTGGTATCATCACAAACAAGAATATCCCCATCAAAATAAAACTTAAGGTAAGACGGAGCAATATTTACATTTTTTTCGAGCTCATCAGCAATTTCAGTGCACTTTTTGTCGCCTTTCTGTGCCTTACGCACCTTTTCAATCAAATCACTTTGCGGTTCAAAAACATTTAAATTATCATTATTTACATTATTTACATTTTGTACACAATTCATCAATTCGACGGTATCTACATATCTCGACAAAAAATCAGCCACACTGTTAAATTTTCCCTTTATGTATTCAATCGAGAAATTATAATCTGACAGGTTGCATAGCCATCTTGCAATCCTCGAAGTCGGGTCCCTAATCTTTAATACAAAAGTAAGAGCTGCATGATCCGTGTATATTTTGAAATGCGTATTAGCTAAATAGCACTTAAAGTGTGCAGTCGCCCAAACCAAAGCCAGAAGCTCACGTTCTGTCGCACTATATCTCTTCTCTGCGTCCTTGAGCTTTTTACTCGCAAACGCCACTGGATGTAGTAAATTGTCATCCCCCAACTGCATAAGAACTGCACCGAGAGCTACGCCACTTGCGTCTGTGTACAAATGAAACTCCTTATCAAAATTAGGTAAAATAATGCAAGGTTTCGAAATCAAAGCTTCCCTCAAATCATCAAATTCTTTCTGGGCCTCAGGCGTCCATTTAAAAACACCATTCTCCTTCGTTAAATTTGTTAAATTAATTGCCCTTTTACTAAAGTCAGGAATAAAACGCCTATTGTAATTAAAGTACCAAGGAAACTTCTCACAGCTTTACGGCTATCGGGGATTTTGAAATTTTTAACAACTTCGATATTTTTATTTATAGGAGCAACCTGATTTTTACAAATTTCATATCCTAAGTACTGAATTTTATCTGTTAATATTTTGCATTTGCTAGGTTTAAGCCTTAAGTTATGTTCCCTTAGCCTGTCAAAAAACATCTGTAATTTATTTAAGTGAGATTCAATGTCGTTAGAAGAAATAATTATATCATCCACATAAATGAGGATCCCCAAATTCGCTAAGTCACCAAAAATAAAATTCATGAGTCTCTGAAACCCTGCACTACTCGTTGCTAAACCAAAAGGAATTCTATTAAATTGATGCAAACCACGATGAGTTATGATAGCCGTCTTATGGCGGTCTTCAGGTCTAATTACCTGCTGAAAAAACCCACTGGTTAAATCCAAAGTAGAAAAAAATTTTGAACCCGCCAACGAATCAATAGAGTCAGTAATGTTGGGCAGAGGATAATTATCTTTAATTAGGTTCTTATTCAATTTTCGGAAGTCAACAGCAAGACGATGATGGTCATCTGCCTTTTGTACTAAAATTACAGGTGATGCAAATTCGGACATAGATGGTGCAATAATATCTGCCTCAAGTAAAGCATCTAATTGCTCATTTAGTTCTTTTCGTAAATTTATTGGGACTCTATAAGCTTTAGATTTAACTGGTTTCTCTTCTCTAAGGTGAATTTCATGTGGAATGGTCGTACACCCAGTCAAGTCACGTACTGACGCAGCAAAAACATCTTTATTTTTTTCCAAAAATTCTTTAATTCTAGTTTTATTCTGGTCGTCTAAATGATCTAAGTTGATATCTGCATCCCACTCCAAGTCGGCATGATCAAAATCTACATCAGAGCTCCCATTTTGGACATTCCCACAAAAATTAAAATTTTCGACTTCCTTTTTACAAAAGCTTAATTTCGCCATAGTCATATATTTATTTAATGCTAACTCCTCGTCACTAAAATTTATAACAGGTACAAATAATCCATGTTCATCTAAACAAACAGTCCTTGCAACTAACATCTTATCCATTAACTTATACCTGGAAGGATTCAAAACAAAATCACAATCTAAATCATTTAAATTTTTTCTACATTTAAGTTCTACAATTTTTTTGGAAAAGGGCGGAATGTTTACTTTATGTTTTATATAAGCAAAAATATCTTTATTAGGCATAGTTTGTGGACTTTCATTACTATTATCTTCAGAATTTAGCTCTAAATGCTCTTCCAGGATATCTTGGACCTGAGCCATAAGTACAGGCTGGATAGTCTCAGAATTTTGTTTGTTTACATTAGGGATTTCTAAATTTTTCAAATCTACCAAATTGTTTTCACAAAAAATTACAGCCTTATTTTTCTTAAGAAAAGGCATGCCTAAAATGCCACTAAAATTTTTCATAAATTGACCTTGAATAATATAAAAGGTATCAGAAAATTCCTCATTTAATATTTTAAAGTTAAGATCTACAGATTTATTTAAAATTTTCGTATCACCACTGGCAGTAAGAATAGGGATATTACACATATTTACTTTTATATTTTCTAATTTTTCTACAATGCTACTACAAATTAAATTAATAGATGACCCCATATCTGCTAAGAATTTTAAATTAGTTTCATTTAACATGACCGACATAATAGGTAAACTGGATTCACTACCCGGGAATACAGAGAAAACAAATTGCTGACAGTCTGCAGGCCTTATATGAGTCGATTCTGTCATAAACGGCTCAGCCACTACTCGTTTAAAGACCCTTCATTATTACCCTCCTTTTTTAAGTCCTTGTTGTCTGCAGATTGGTGTTTGTCGTCAGCCTGACGACCCCTATCACCTCTAGTCGCATTATGATTCCCTCTGTTATTCCTATAACCACCCCTGTTATCCCATCTAGAATCGTTACTGTTTCTATCAAAGTTGTTATTATATGCCCCATCGTTGTAATTGTCTCTTCTACACCCCTGCCAATTACCTCTTTGCTGCTGATAGCCTCCTCTGTTTGTGAAATTTCTATTATTACCCCAATTACTCCTTTGGTTATCAAAATTTACACAATTACGGGCGTAGTGACCGGGCAATTTGCAATTGAAGCAAATAAATTCTTTTGAAACATCTTTTTTCTGTGCCTCTACCGACACTAAACTAGCTACCTGTGCTGTCAACCGTTTGACGTGTTCTTTTAGCTCCTCTAAATCCTGATTTTTGTTCTTTTGAGTGTGTGCGGCAGCACAAACAAAGTGATTCCCTGCCTGTTCATCCCCTGAAGAAGAAGGCAAGGTGAGTAGCGCATTCGAAACAGTGTCCGCCCTAACTGCTTCCCAGGATTTTTCTTCCAATAATGCCCATTTTAAAATTTCTTCCGGATTCTGCGGATCTTTAGCCACAATACCCTTCTTTATCTCGGGACTTAAATTACTAAGGAGCATGGATTTTAACATTTCTGTACGAGTATTTTGCACTACCTGCGCATCTCGCCCATCAACCACTAAAGCTGAGAGTGACAAGTGTTTGGTCTTGTCAAAAAATTCCTGTACTGACATCCCCGATGTCTGTCTGAACGTCATAAATTTTTGCAAAGCCACCGCTGGAGCGTCTCTTTTATCATATCTTTTTGACAAAATGTCAATCAGTTGTGCAAAAGTTTTCGGTTACTTTTCATACGTACGCAGCAACTAAGTTGCCACCCCTGTCACCCTTGTAAATGAAACAAAGATTTTCTCCTTTTCTTCCCATCCATATAATCCTGCGATCCTGTCAAAAGACCTCCTAAACTCCCCATATGATAAATCCCCACTAAATGCTGGAATCAAAGTAATATGATCTACTAAAGCAGTCTTGCGATCAATCGCAGAGATAACTTTATCTCTTTCGGATAAAGTCATATTTCTAAGAAATAAATATAAAAGTGCAAACAATTTTCTTAATAAAACTTACAATACACCCGCTATCTACCACATATATAGATATAAAAAGGTTTTAGCAAATTCCATTAAAATTTTGAAAATCTGCCGGGGGGGGGGGGGGGTAATTAAGACTTAGCACAGCTATAATATCCTCGCACACAAAATAAGTTTTCAAAAAAGCATAAATGTTCATAGAAAATAACTCAGAATTTTTTTGCAAAACATATATATATGTGTATACATGTGTATATTGTATATCTGTAACCGACAAAAAAAACCCCTCTCTAACACACCAAATGTAACACAAAATATTACTCAAAACACCACAAATTACTGCTATCACTTCTTTTACCAAGACTATTCAGTGATTTCAGATACATTCTATACACAAACATACATATGATTTAATACATTATAAATAAACTTTGTGAGAGAAAAAAATTTTTGATATCAATATTCAATTAATACCTGCACCTGGTTTAAGCTTTAAAAAAATCTCTATCTAAATTTCATCGCTATACTTTTTATTTATTATAAATGCAACTAACACTGGTGTTTAAGACACGGCACCATTATGTTGCGGGTTTCTCCTGTTTTTGAAATGCACAATGCGTCCCCATTTTAACAAATGAAATTATGATCATACCACTACTATCAGGTGTGCAAACTGCAAACCAAAACCAACAAAAACTACACCCACCATAAATTTTGAACGCAATTTTAGATGTAGAAATAACAATAAATGCATACCATGATCATAAGCTCAAAAAAAAACATAAGAAAAGATTACAGGAAGAACTCGCTATGTCTCAATGAGTACTTGACATCCTTCTTCAAAGTTCTTCAGTGAATTTTGAGCTAAAGGGAACCGAAAAATGATAGTAACGAAAAGGATGCCAAATTCCCTTTGAAACAACCAAGCTGTGATCGTATAAACTTATTAGACATACTGAATGCTCATAAAAATAAAAGAATTTGCGTTGTGTTTTAAATTAATTTTACTCTTCTGAAATGAACTTACCATTCCGATATGATTTTAAGCATTTTACAAATTAAATTAATAAAAAAAACTATGTATTAATTTTCCTGGAATATAACGTTATAAGTTAGATGAACGCAATAAGAGGACACTTTGAAAATAAAGAGAACCTCAGAACTAAAAAAAAAAAAAAAAACTTAACAAATTTTATTTGTAAAAAGACATAAGATAGATTTTAGTTTTAGAATTATTTACCAGAAGCTAAGCAAGATCAAGTCTAGTTCAATTAAGTAAAATTTCACTAAGATAAGCATTAAAATATATTTGGAATTGTGCATTCCGCTGACATTTACTATATCTTACTTTTATAAAATAATAGGTGTGCAATCATTAACATTTTGGTTATAACACAAATACATGTTACTTTTCTTATACTGATAAATATACTGTTATATAAGTGAAATAACTCCCTTAATCAGACAACTCATTTACTCAAAAGTTACATTTTTTTTTTTACTTTATAATGTAAGATTAAAAAACTTATACCCTTACTAGAACATTGTAAACACAGTATTTTACGCTATAAACAGAAATTATATATATACTCAACATTTAGCATTCTCTATGACTTCATAATTTTACCTTTTTTAAAGAAACATTGGCAACTCACCACAATCCTCCGTTTGGCTTCATGAAAGGTATTCCACATATTGACACACACACACACACACAGTTCAAGGGTCCCACACACGCGGCAGTTACGAATCCTGGAGTATTCAGGGCTGGAAAAACGTGGCACTGTAATAACGAAATCTGGATAAACGTGGCACTGGAAATCGAAATCTCTTCACGTCAGCAAGTCGTCACAGGAGTCGGGCGGTATGCATATCACCGACTGCGCTCACTCTTCCACGCCCGTAAGGCATGGTGACGTCACGGCGACGTCGTTGTGAAGTCACACTGTGATTTTGTGACCGTCGATGTGACGTCACAGTGACTAGAATGCGAGGTCGTTATGGCCGTTTTAGAGGTCGTTTGTGACGTCACATTGTGACCACTCTGTGAAGTCACGGTGTGACTAATTTGTGAAAAGTGTGTCATTTGTGACTATTTCGACATTAACTTTGTGACGAACCTGTGACGAAAGTGACAATGTTTTGAAGTCACACTGTGACCAATTTGTGAAATATGTGTCATTTGTGACGAACTTGTCATAAACTCTGTGATGATTTCAAATGAAAATCAAATTTCAAATTAATTGCTTAAAAGGCGCAAAGGCGAACTAGTGAAAAAGATTCCATACTGGGACTCGAACCCGGGCCATCAGTATAGCGCACTTACATTCTACCGACTAAACCACATGGAACGATACCCAGCCTGGAAAATTTCTCACTATTACATGTTGGCAAGGCTACAAACGCAGCACAAGATGCAATATTTATCGTCAGCCACCGACATGGCGCAAACACGAAACTTAATTAAATCCAGCATCGATTGAAACTATATTAATACTTGGAAATTTTTTTCAGAGAGAACCATTCGCCTTGCATACAATATTTCAAATGAAAATCAAATTTCAAATTAATAGTGTAAAAGGCAATTTTAATTTGAAATTTGATTTTCATTTGAAATACTATATGCAAGGCAAATGTTTCTCTCTGGAAATTTTTCCAAGTATTAATATAGTTTCAAAGATGCTGGATTTAATTAAGTTTCGTGTTTGCCCCATGACGGTGGCTCACGATAAATATTCCATCTTGTGCTACGTTTGTAGCCTTGCCAACATGTAATAGGGAGAAAATTTCCAGGCTGGGTATCGTTCCATGTGGTTTAGTCGGTAGAATGTAAGAGCGCTATACTGATGACCCGGGATCGAGTCCCGGCGTGGATATTTTTCACTATGTTGGCCTTTGCGCCTTTTAAGCAATTTATTTGAAATTTGAATTTCATTTGAAATATTGTATGCAAGGCGAATGTTTCTCTCTGGAAAAATGTCCAAGTATTAATACTGTGATTATTCTTGTCATAAAAACTACGATAATTTTAAAGTAAAGTTTTGTTTGAAATATAAAATTTTATCTTTTTACCGTACTTTTTAGCAAGATATCACTATTTTGGTGTCCTATTCTTCTAAAATATTTTTAATTTTCCATTTAAAAAACAATGCTTATTAACTTTTTTTTTTTTTTATTAAGTTCTAAGCTTGATCTTGAATTCAAGCTTAATATTAAGAATGTATAAGCTTTTTTTAATGTGTTATGATTTGTCATTGCTTTATTAAATACGAACATGGAGTCTAAAGGACATTAATACAACTGTTACTTATAGAACTACATGATAAGCCCTATTTATTTAAATTTTTTATTCCCATATATATTGTATTTTGTGAATATGAGCTAATTAGATTTGGTATGTTTTATATGAAAAGACTGATCTGGGAAATAGAAACAACAAGTAAGATATATCATGCGTTAGGCATAGATTATAAAACACTTTCCAACTCTTTCTAAATGTTTTAACAAGACATCTGGGGAAATAACGTAAATAAGATAACTAAGTAAGCATGTAAACGCGTAAAACATTTGAAAAACTGATTTACGCAGTTACCATCCACTAAGGTGTAAAAAAATCATAATTTTTTTTTTTTAATAAAAAAAAAATCGGATTTTTTTATTTAAATCAGATTTTTTTGATTTAAATCAGATTTTTATGATTTTTCCCCAGCGTTCAAATACTGAATAGCTATCATGAGTTTTATGTTTCCAAAACAATTACACCACTAATTGCTAACATAATCTATGTTTTTACACTTTAATTATTAAAGTTATAATTGTTAGTTAGTAATTACAGAAATAAAAACTGCAAATTAGTAGTTTCATTAGGTAGTATTATACAATAATGTTATATACATTAATATTGTAATAATTATGTAAAACTTTATAAATACTAGTGATACTTAACATTTATGAAAATTATTAACTGCATTTTATATTAAATAGCTAACATTACTTCAAATTAATTATTAAACAATCAACTTTCTAATTAGGAACATATTATACATTTTTAAGCCTTAATTATTCAAATGATAATAATTCATTTTAGAAAGAAAAAGGGACCGGATGCTAGTTCAAAAAACGGGCACTATTTCATGAGGAAATATATTAGTAATGTGTTTAGTAATGATGTAAGGAAAAAAAAAAGAATATTTTTTAGCATTATAAGTAAAGTGTCCTTAATTTTTAATAATTTTATGAATAACAAATTGAAAAATACAATTAAATAACATATTTTAATAATATCCTGTTTTTTCTAAAGAAATAAATTTTCATATTTTTGCAAGATTTTTTCCACATGAATTTAGAATACTGTTGAATGGGGAAGTTTTTTACAAGAAATCTCTGGCTACAACTACAGGTAAATTTAAACTTTTTTTTTCTTTTTTTAAGGCAGGGTGCATTTTGCCAATTTCAAAAGGGGCAAGGTGTGGCACCATTAAAAAAATGGCCTAGAAGAAGCAGTATAAGTAATTACAGAATTAAAAAAAACTGCAAATAAGTAATTTCATTAGTTAGTAGCACAAATAACAAAACTAACAAATATTATTTGCAGCTCATTTTGCATTTGTATTTAGGAAAATTTCTGTAAACCACCAAAATCTATACTTACACACATGTACGTGTATGCTAACCAAAAAAAAAAAAAAAAAAAAAAAAAAAAAAAAAAAAAAAAAAAAGAGTTAAACCCATTCATATAGAATAAATATAAGTTAGCCACTAATATTTGAAATCCTCAAAATATTTAACTAACAGCATTATTACCTCTATTAGCTTACAATGGTTCAATTTTTTAATATATATGAGTTATAATAATAATAATAATAATAATAAACATTTATTTAACCTATACCAAAGAAGCTCTTGCTGTGCTTAGCATTTTTATACCAATTATTTCTTTTTCTCTTATGCATTCATTTACAATTTAGCTGCTGAGCAGATGTCATTCTTTCATTCTTCTTTAACTTGAGATTGCTATTAATTACTATTTATTCTTTTACTTGTAGAAATGTAATTATACTTTCTATGTGTATTTTACATAAAATAATGCATAAATTGATTACCTAAAGGGAATTATGACATTGCAAATTATGTTAGATTTAAATATCATTTTTAAATGAAACTGTTTTAATTTGGATAAAAACTTAAAAACAATGCTTTTTACAAACTCAACTGTTTTTAATTTTTTTACAATACTAATGAATTAAGCTTAGAAACAATTATTTAAAGCTCTTTTTTTGTTTATTCATAAGTCAAAATACCTGTAGAAACTTTCAAATTATGTTCATGTTAGATTTTAATACTTTTTTGACATTTTAAACATTTAGAAATTTTTTGATTTTAATCAATGATTTTTTTTAAAAAATCGGTTGATTAAAATCATGATTGAATCGCTGATTTAAATCAACCGATTAAAATCGTTGACACCCTACCATCCACAGCCAAATATGTTTTCTAATTCTTTTAAACAGACCTGTATTTGATCTGTAGATTGATATATATATATACTATATAATGGAAACATTTAGTTTATCAAGGAAACGCATATCAGGTTGAAATTCTCTTTCAGCAATTTATGCTAATATATGGAAACATACTTAAATAATTTTGTACAACCCTGTAGTTTACCTAGAGCCTTTATTACACGCCACTATTTAGTTAAAATTTAGTTCAAGCTAAAACACTCTTAAAACTGCTGAAATCACATTTCCAGAAATTACAATTCATAAACGGCAACGTATCCAATTCTTTGCGTGACCCTGTATATCATTTTATCTGTCTACTACAAACATTTCTTAGTAAATTAAATACAGTGCAGCGTTAAAATGCATAACTTATTTAAAAACCACCTTTAAGCAATACCCAGTAACCCTTATGAATACTTTTGTATAGTCCTGTATATGAATTATAGCATATATATATACACCATACACTATGCATAAATGTAGTGAATCATAAAAGTGCATATCATAATTAAAAATGTATTTCCAGCAATCATCGCTAATGAACAGTACTTCGGATACAATATAGTATCTGAAATATTTTGTGTGTCCCTGTAAATGCTATATACACTTCGTATTATACATGAAATAATTCATAGTATGTAAACCTCAACGAAGTATATCAATTTCATTACATATCAAATAGATTAACATAAATAAAGTACGCCCAAACAATTCAGTCCACCCCTATATCATTATGTATTGGAATTCCTTTTTTAGCCCTGTAAATGAACAATAACTATTCTTTGCATCGCATATTCTATGGAATGCACATTTTAGTGCGCTTCATAAATGCATATCAATTTTATTCTGTTTGAAAGCGTGTAAAATCATTAAAAATCCTTTGAAACGATTTTTTTCCCACAGGCCGTAATGTAATGGAATACAATTGACTGTCCCTGTAAATGAACTAAACATGCTACAAACTTCATTACAAATAGGGGTCTTGCAATGGTAAACGTCAATAACATCCAAAAATTTTAGGTCAATCCGAGTATATTTACGCGAGTTAGAGCACGGCCAGACGGCCAGACAAACCGAAGTCATTTGTCCGTGTTGCTTTTCAAATTTATCGGGCATGAAAAACACTTTATTTCAGTTCTTAAATATTATATTTTATTTTTTAATGCCAATAAAATAAATGTATCGAAAATGTAGAAAATGAGTTTACAATCAAAGAAAATTTAATAACTGACTCTGAATGTCTACAATTAAATGTTTGATTAAAATCACAAACAGTAAAAAAAAGCTTAAATACAATTTTAAAAAAATATATAGCAATTTGAAAAACACTAAATAATTAGTATTTATAATTGTACTATTAAACAACAACAAACTATAATAGATGAATTAAATGCATTTAACAATTTCTCAAAAATCTTTCCATCGCCATATTGCTTTTGAAAGGAATACCAGATCAGTCTCGTTGCATATGACATACAACTATTTAACTCATGTAATAATCTGTCAAAAAGGAACAAAAAATTTAAATTAAATAAGACATACCTTTTAAGTTCCATAAATATTTTAATAATATCCGTATTTTATCCTAAATTGTCAGGCATATTTCTGTTAGCTTAAAAAAACTAACTCTCCGTGTCAGAAGTTCTCTGATCCTTATTTTATTCTGCGGTGTTCATCGAGCGCAGACGATATTTGACCAAGCAGAATCTCCTACTGTATTATTATAATTTTTTTTTTTTTGTACACAACAGAATTTAAATGCGCAGTAATTTTACCTTTATGAGAGTATCTGTAATGAAAATTTTCTATTTGAATGAAACACCTGCCTTTTTTATTTCTTTTTTTTAAAGTACAGTTTGTTTTACACCTAATAAATAAATACGTATCTTCTTAATAAATGAAAAGAGAGTATACAGGATAAAAAAAATTTCTTTGTCAATCTGTCATTTTTTTCATATTCATTTTCTGTAGAATAAAACAATTTTAAAATAACTTTTTTTAAAGTCATATCTCTAAAACACGAATTTGAAATACGAATAATTATATCATGGGTTTTGTATAAAATTTGTATACATATTTTTTCGGAAAATACTAATTTTATTTAAAAAGTCTGAAAGAAGTAGAATTTAAAAAAAAAATAGTTATTTAAAATAGTTAAACACTAACAGGAAAAAATATGACTTGAATGCAAATTCTAAAGTAAGAAATGCATATATGACTAAACTCTGAGTATTCTTTCTACGTGCTCATTAAAAGCTACAGACTTAACTGTAATAGAAAATTTTAGTTTGAAACCACAGAAGGGTTTAGAATACCACTGGTCGACAAAAAATAAAATAAAATAAAATAAAATAAAATAAAATAAAATAAAATAAAAAAATAAATAAAACAACTTCCTCCCTGAAAACTAAATATGTAAAGTGTACAAATGTAATATTCCTAATTCTAAATATGTTATCCAAATTGCTCCAATACGTACCATTTTCCCGAGAAACATTTTTATAATAATAACAATCAGTGAAGGATTAAATTGCAATGGTAGATAAAATTGAAATCATAAAAAAGTATACTTTCACTGTCTTAAATAAGAAATTGATAAAATATAGCATGAAAATCTAGTTTGTTGATACTTCTACCGTGCATTTTTTTTCTGCCCCCCCCCCCCCCTCTCTTTTCGTGTCCGAATTTACTATTTCCTATCCACTAATATATTTTCATTCCTTATGTCGCTGTAACTTGGGCATGTAATATATCTGTTCATTTTCAAAGATTTTTGATGTTCATATTTTTGTCACACTGTGACTTACAATATGGTGATTTTTTTCGTCACAAATGTGACGTGACGTACGTTACATGCAGTGTCATAACAGTGACGTCACAATTTTTTTTAATTGCCAGAAAATATAATTTTACATAAATAACATGTTTTGAATATTTTTTGTAATTTTTCAAAGTTTTCTAAGAAGTTCACATCTCAGTCACAATGTGACATCACTGAGTGGTGGCATTTTGGTCACAGATGTGACGTGACCACAGTGACTCACAGTAAGTAAGTAAGCACCCACCCTGGGAACCCGCTTTTGGCTTACGGTTAGGTGTAACCCCCAAGCCCAGGGCAGGGAAAAGTTTTACTACCTGCGGAAACAAGCCCAGAACCCCAGTCTCCGGGAAAGAAGACTTCAGAACGACCCGCCTGACACGCCGAAGAGAGCACAAGAGGCAAGTGCCGTGTCCCCGGACCGCCTGTGAAAATTTATGATTATTTAAGATGGCGATTCTTTACCAATCACAATTGGCTACCCTATTGTTTCAGGGCGAGCCTAGAAATATATTACGATTATGATTTATATGTTTTGGATTTTACGTACTATTTGAAAAAATTTTAAGTATTTACATTCATCTTTTCATTTGATAAGAAATATTTTTTTTCCCTTTTTTTCACCCTTTTAAACAAAAATATTTATACATATTTACAATATTTCTAGTGGTATTTAAGTTTTTAAAAATAAAACAATCTCAAAAACACCCTTCCATACACCACGTGGACCCATGACATGTCCACCACAGGCAATCAGAAGAGGTAATTATTGAATGTATTTATATTGAATAAAAGAATAATGGCTATTGAGAATATCGTAGTTAGCATAAAGTTTTTTAAGTTGTGCCGGGTCATTAATTATTTTTAGGATGTCCTGAAGGATTGTCGTTTCTGTTCTGTGAAATTTAAACTTCATGAATTTGCAGTTGCCGAAAATGTAATGCATCGGGTCTCCTCGACCACCACATTTACAAAGGTCGTCATCTTTTTTGCCGATATTATAAAGGAAAGACGGGAAGCTGCCGCGGCCTGTTAAAAAGTAAATAGATACTTTATCTTTTGAAATTATTTGGTTCTGAACTTTTGGTACCAGCCCGTGCGTATATCTGCCACCCCCTGAGTGATCCCAGTTGTACTGCCACCTGTCCAGTAATTGGGTTCGAATACATTTTATAAGATAGGACCGAGGCAATTTAACTCCTCGATCCACTGGTAGGTCGCAGTACTGGGCGGCATCATTCGCCAGCTCATCCGCCAGTTCATTACCCGCTATGCCAATGTGGCCTTTTATCCAAGTAATGTAAAAAAATTTATTTTGATTTTGTTTAATTAAATTATGGATGTAATAAATTGAAGGGTTAGTTGGAAATAAATTGTCTAAGGCTTTAATAGTAGATTGACTGTCACTTAATATTTGGAATTTTGTATAAGGGGAGTTAATGGCCCAATTAATTGCCGAAATTATTGCGTGCAGCTCCGCCTGAAAGATTGAATTTTCTGCTCTCAGTTTGACTGTTTTTTCATAAATTTTAATGTTATGATTGTAGGCTACCATTGCATATGCTGTGCCAGAGTCCACCTTAGAACCATCTGTGTAAATCGAAATAAGATTAGTTTTTGTGATAATTTTGTCTGTAACTATTAAGTTATTTAAATGAATTTCTGGATTTATTTCATATTTTAGGATTTTATTTTCTATATCATCTTTACATATTGGTTTGGGTTCTTTAAGTAATAAGTTTTTATTGTGTAAAATATTGTATTTTAGATTTTTATATTCCAGTGTTATTAAGATTGGTGGTATTCCTAATAGGACCTGTAACGTATGTGTTGCAACATTTTTATATGTTTTGGTTATTGACGTGAGACAAGTTCTTTGGATGGATTGGAGAGCGCGTTTATCTTTTATCCTGAGGTCTCCAAACCACACCTCCGAACCATAATCTATAATTTTTTCTAGTACTGCTATGTACCAGGTTCTAAGATAGCCTCTGTCCACCCCCCCAAGTAGCCGAGAAGACCCGTTTAATGGATGAGGTTAGCTGTAAAATTTTGTTTTTTATGCTAGTTATGTGCTTGTCCCATTTTAAAGTACTCTGGAATATTATCCCTAAAATTTTTATTTCCTTTAATGGCTTGATGGTATAGTTACCCAATTTAAAGGTTGGTGGACGTTTATCCAAAGTGTTTTTCCCCAACATAATAAAAGTCGTTTTTTCCTTTGAAATCTGTAAATTTAAGTTATTGCAAATATTATAAAAAAGTTTTATTTTTTGGTTGGTTTCGGTCTCTAAGATGAGTCTGCTCCTCGCTTTGACAACCATATTGAAGTCATCGCAAAAAACATACAGGTCTTCGAATTTACTGTAAAAGTTTATTAAGATTATATTTGCTATGATTAGCCACAGAAGCGGCCCAAGGCACGACCCCTGTGGACAGCCTTGATAAGTTGGTCTTTTAATGTTATTTGATAAATAATTTGTTATTAGTTCTCGTTCGGATAAGAAGCTAAGAAGGATACATTTTAAATATTGCGGAATTGGTAATTCGTTAATTTGTTGACCCAAAGTGACCCAATCGATATTGTCAAACGCCCCTACAATGTCGAATGAGATAATGCTGCAGTATTTATATTTTTCAAGATACGTTTTTGCTTTATGTTTTAATTTGTTTAATAGTTGAATTGTGCTTCTGTTCTCACGGAAGCCATACTGGGCCCCGTGAAGAACATTTAATTTTTCTAAGTAGTGATTAATTCTTCGTTTTAGGATCCTCTCATAGATTTTTCCCAGCATGGGAAGGAGACAAATGGGTCTATAGGAGGAAGGTTGGCGTGGATTTTTATTACGTTTTGCGAAGAAGATCACATTTGCTATTTTCCATGATTTAGGAAAGTAGTTAAGAGTAAGACATTTGTTATATAAGTCACGTATTAGATGTTTAAAATTATTGTATATGTTTTTAATAATAAATGCATCAATTTTATCAAATCCAGGGGCTTTTAAATTATTTTGCTCATTAAGTGCTGATTTTATTTCTTTAAAAGATAATAGGGGGGGAGATCTTCCTCTGCCGCTGGGTCCATGAGAGGTGGATGCGGGTTTTGATGTATTGGGAAATGGTGGTTAAGTCATATGTTGAAAGTGTCTAATTTTGTAGTATATGGGGTTGAACCCTGTAGTGTTGTGTGTATGAAATGATTATTTTTGAGTCTTTTATTCATTGCTATTTTAAAGGCTTGGCCAAATTTGTCTTTTGTTTTAGAGCAGAAACTCTGCCATGATTTAGTTTTTTGTTGTTTTATACGTTTTTTGTATATTGCTCTTTCTCTTTGTAGGAGGGTTCTCCACTTTGGGTCATTTGTTGATTTAAATCTTTTCCGTAATGCTGAGATTTTATTTCGCTGGACCTTCAGCTCTGCCGTCCACCAGTCAAATGTTGGATATAATTTGAAACTTTTTGTTTTTAGTGAGGATTTACAGGTGTCTAGAATTACTTGGTTAAAACCATCAAGCCATTCATCCAGTTCTAGTCGAGTTTTAGTATCAGATAAGGATTTAAGTAAATTATTAATTTTCGGTTTCAAGATGTAATTAAATTTTTTAAAATTTGAGTATCTTGTTTTAAATCTTTTAAGGTCTAGAATAACTGCTTTAAGATTTAATGAGAATCTGATATACCTGTGGTCCGACGTGCTCTCTACTGTGTCATCTACATACCATGAGTCCACGCAGTCCACCAGGTCTTGTGTACAAAGGGTTACATCTGGATTCCCTTTCATGGGACGATTCGGCTGTCCTATAAATGAATGAGGTGCCCCTATATCATTGATCAGAGTTAAGTTATTAGATAATAGTAAGTATGTCAAAATTTTTCCCCGTTCATCTTCTTTCTGATATCCTAAAAGTGACAAGTGGACATTGAGGTCTCCTCCCATTATGATGTGATTCAATGGTTCGAAGAAATCCAGCCACTTCATATCACCTCTGAAATCACCTTTTGGTCTGGCATACACAGAGCCTATTGTGATCTTGCCGGATTCAGTAGTAAGATTGACGAATACTGCATTATCGTCTTTATATGTCTCTATCACTTCCACGTCCTTTCGAGTTACCACAACTGCCGCTGTTTTATTTTTTGAGATAAATGCTTGCCAATTTGACGGAATTGACCATATGGCTTCGTTAAAGTAGTAAAAGTCCTGTAATAGAAGAACTAGTATTTTATGCTGATTTGCAAATCCCATTAGGGTTGATGTTGCAGAACTTGATCCCTGTAGATTAATTTTAATAAAGGTTAGTTCATTTGGAATATATATTTTCTGTGGTTTTGCAGGGTTATTCAGAATTTCTGTTATTATTTGTTCTTGGTTTACTGTTAAATTTCCATTTTGAGTATTGGAGTTGTTTGAGTTTGTTGAGTTATTAGAATTATTTATTTCTTCATTTATCGGATTGAACTTTCTTGATTAATTTGTATATTTTTATTTCTCTGTGACAGGTAGTACTGTAGTGTTGGACAGTCTGATGAACTCGATCTATGCGGTAAGTCGCTATTTGTTCCAGCACAGTTTCTGCCTATATCGAATTTATTTTATTTATTTGTGCTAGATTGCTTCACTGTAGTATTAAATATTGTAAAGTCGGACATTCACTAGAACTAGCTGCATGCGGGAAGTCACTCGCACTCCCCATGCAGTTTCTGCATCTGTGTTGTTGTGGTTTATTTCTGTAATAACAATATTTTTGATCATGGCGTCCTGCACAGTATTCACACGTTGGAGATTGTCGGCAATTCTGATCCACGTGTCCGAAAGATTGACAGTTCTTACATCTTAATATAGGTTGGTAAGGTGCAATCCTGACCGATGTAAATCCCATGACGATCTTTCGTTGTCTCAGTAGATGAATCGCAACTGGAGCTTCTGCTTCAAAAATTAGTTGGTATGTTGAAGCTTTTTCTCTTTGTTTTCTATTAATGTAGTTTATTGGAATATCTGAATCATAAAGATTTTTTAGATTGGTTATTATTTCTTGTGGATCCATATATGTCGGGATCCCTAAAAGAATCAGTTTTCGGAGATCCGCAGCCTTATATTCTATATCCACAATGTCTTTTAGGGTTTCTATCTTCTCAATCGTCTCAAGCAGCTTATTCGTGTTTTCATCACTAAACGTTTTAATTATTAGTGTATTTTTGTTTTTGGCAAGTTCACAATATATTTGTTTATATTCAATTGTGTTTCTAGTTTCTCTTGTTAGCATGATTTTTATGTCATTGAGCGACATATTCGTGTTTTTCTGCCGAGTTATCAGGATAGCTGCTTTTGAATACTGTGCATGTACCGTTGGAATTGTTGTCGTCTTAGGTATTGCAGCCACCTCCGAATATAGTGAATTATCTGTATTTACCTGTATGTTTTCTTCTATATTATTGCATTTTATGATTGGTTGTTGTTCCTCTACTGTTTCTATTTTTTCTCTTATCTTTTTAAGTTCTTCCAAGATGATTCTAGTATAAGGTATCGTTTCTTCTGTATTTTGCTGTTGAATTAAGTCTTCTATTACTTTATTTTTGTTTCTAATTTCTTTTAATTGTTTTTCTATTTCTTCTTTGTATTTTAATTCTTTTTCTAGTTGTTCATTCAATTCTTTATTGCATTTTTCCAATTCATTTGTTAGAGTGGGCTGTTCTTGCAACTTCTGAATCGTTTCTAATTGATCTTTTATCATTTGTTCGTGTTCAAGGATTTTTTGACGTTGATCTAACGTCACCTTATTGACGGTGTTGAGATTCGCCGTTATTCTATTATTTTCTTCTCTTTGTATTTCAAGGTCTTTCACCATTTCACTTGCTTTAAAGATAATTTTGTCTAGGTATTTTTTAGCTTCTTCACAATCACCTCTTCTTCTTCTTCTTGTAAGTGATTTATAAATCTCTATCATTTGAGTCATTGTCATCTTCTTTATAGCAAGTTCACCATACCTCGGCGTGGCTACTTCCTCCGGAGGATCTTGAGTCGACATTGAGGAAATTTGTGTGTTGTCTTCTTGTATAGATATTTGAGTTGCTCTTTCTTCTGTAGTTTTTATGTCATGTCTGCCCGATTTTCCTGTCCCCGTTCTTCTACTCTTCTCCTTTAATTCTCTAATCATCTTTTCCTGCTGTTCCGCTCTTTTTTCCAGATTATTTTTGTTGTCATCTAATTCTCTTATTTTTTGTTTTATTTTGATGAGATATTTTTCTGCCATACTAGACGCTCCTTTAGCATGAGTGCTCTTCGTCTTGCTGTAGCTATCTATCAATTGTTCCAGCGACATTAATTTTGCCATGGGTTCTGAATATGTTGTCAGATTTTTTGGAAGGTCTTTAGTATTTAATCTTGGTGTTGAGTGTATTGATATACTGGAATAAAATGATCCTTCTGTTTCATGCTCCACAAGATCCTTTACTCTCTGTGGCTTTGGAGTCGCCTGGGCAGTTATTAACTGATTTTCTAATTCTTGGATTGTCTGATCCAGTTGTATCATCATTCTCTCTTTTTCCTCTACGATTTCTTTCAACTCCATTATTTCATGTTCTTTTTCCTTCAAGTTTTGCTCAATTTCGTCACTTTTCATCAGAGCACATTCTAATTTTTCTTTGTACTCTGCTATTTTAAGTTCGTTTTGATCTTTATTTAATTTATTCTTCTTTTTATTTTTTAATTTCTGACTGTATTCGTGAAATATTTGTAGGAGCGTCGGTTCCGAGCTACTTATTTCATATGAATGTTCGCCTATTGAAGAGCTTTCTTCTTGTATTTGTGACTTATTCATTATTCCGATTTTATTTTGGACTTTTTATAATCTATTATTTCGTGAGAATTATTTATTTAGTATATTTATATCTGAAAGTTATATTGTAACTGGATCGGGGAGCCACTAGGCCCCTGCCACACATCTTTGAAGGAAAGGGAAATAGATAGTTAAAAGCAAAAACCAGTGGTCGTAACCACCGAAGATGACTTAGAATAAAATTAAATTGCCAAATGGGGGGTAATTTTGAATTAAAAAAAAAAAAAAAAAAAAAAAAAAAAGATAGTGATAGTAAAACCATTACTAATGGGAGAAAAGAGGGAAGTATGTGCTATTGCTCCCGTGCCACCAAGACCATACACTTAAAATATTAATTATCAGTTACTACTCTTTTACTAATAACATTGTTCCCCTGTGAAAAATGCATTACTGCATGTATACATTATCTCACTATTTTTCACAGGAGTTGTAGCGTTAAATTTTGATGAGGAATTCGTAATTATGTACAATATAAAGAATTATATAATATAGTATATAATATAAAATGTAATTTAATTCAATTTTAAATAATAGACAAATTTACATATGTACATTTTTGATATTGATAATTTGTTATAAATCATTGAAAGTAATTTATTAGTACACAAATTTACATTTAATCACTCTTAATGTTGATCTGTTATGTACAACTTCAGCAATATTGCTCTAGTATGAGTATTGCACGTCGAGTCTCGATTTCCCATAAACGAACCAAAAAAGGAGTAAAAAAGGAGTAAAGGGTTGGTAGATTGGGTGGACCTGTCAGATGGAAAACATTTGGAAAATATTTCTTAATATACTGCAGTAGGAAAGCAAACAATACTCATCCAACACTACAAGGGTCCCGCCGACTTGCCTGTAAGATAATGTAAAACACAATATAACAGATTTAAACTTTAAAAATTTAAATGTAAGTGCGCCAAAATCAGTGCAGGGACCTCCCAAGGACCAAGGAGGGTAAAATGAGACGGAGAGGATAATGCCAACAGCAATGTAGTGCTAAATGTAAAATAGTAAATGGGAACAAGAATGTAGGACATGGTATGACTCAAATTTAATAATCGTTTACATTAAACCCAGTAATCAAAAAAGTTGCTAATAATAAGGAAATGAGTGCTAATTGTAGTAGTGATTAGTGGGAAAGAATATATGACGTATGGGAAATCCCAATGAAAAACAGAAGAATAACTCAAATAATAAAAAAAAAAGTAGTCAATGCTAAGCCAAGAAATGTGTGCAAGGTCAAATAATTAAAATGAGAATAAAACTGTTGGCAACCTCCAGTACATTCAAGAAAAAACCGGAATAGTAATCCAGTAACAACAGAATGTATGTCATATGAGTAATCCCAATGATCAGTAGAATAACTCAAATAATAAAAAAGTAGTCAATGATAGGCAAAGAAATGTTTGTACGGTCAATTAATTATAATGGGAACAAAATTGTTGGCAACCTCCAGTACATTCCAGAAAGAACCAGAGAAATAACCCAATAAACAAAAAAGTTGCTATTGTTAAGGATAAAAAATATTAAATGTAAAAATGTATATTGGGATCAAGAAAATATGCCATATGAGTTATCCTAGTGAAAAAATCAGAAGAATAACTCAAATAATAAAAAAGTAGTCAATGTTAAGCTTAGAAATGAGTGCAAGGTCAAATAATTTTAGTGGGATCAATATTGTGTGCAACCCCTAGTACAATCAAGAAAAAACCAGAAAAATATCTTAATAATTGTAAAAGTTGCCAATGTTAAGGAAAAACCTTAACAACTTTTAAAAAGTGTAAAATGTGACTTGGGACTGTTATAACAGTCGAATATGAATGTAAATTAGAAAAAACCATGTCTCTAGCCCAATTAGGAAAAAAGTAGCAACTGTTATAGATAAGGGAGGGAGGCAAAAAATGGTGCAAAAGATGGTGACAGTAGAAATAATAATGTAGTATATAAAAAAGTGTCAAAAATATGACAATAACAAAAATAAAAGCTATTACAATGAAGAGCCACATTTGACCCCTCCCCGGCAGGCCCCTAATTGTGCTAGAGGTAAACGGAATAGTGGAAAAGACGGAGGAAAAGTTCACTTAGGCTGCAAGCAGCTGATTTTGGCGCAGCAGAATACCCCTACGACCAATACTTTTCGAGTTATTTAGCTTTTTATGCAATAATTCAAGTGTAAAATACATCCATCAGAAACAAAATGGCGTGTTTTAGTGATTAGATGGCAAACCTAGTAGTTAATTATTGTGCTAAAAGTTGGAGAAGACCTTCCTATACATGTTGCCATTGAAAAAATAGTTAAGTGTTCATTATTAGTTTTTTATTATAATTAATTTATGTATTATTTTAAAGCGTTGAGAAATTTTTTGAGAAGGCAACCTACTTGAGTTTTCAATTATTTTAAAGCATTAATATTGACTTGCCCTTACAGAACACGAATTGTGTGAGAGCAACCAGTGTCCACCCAACCGCTCCAAATCAAAAATTACCAATTTTAAAATTAAAATTAAAAATACTTCTAGGTATTCAGTATTAAAACAAATAGTACCGCTAAAAAGAGTAAAGATTCAACTTTCAGAATATGTAAATATGTAAAAGATCGGTACATAAATAGTAGTTAAAAAATTAAATTAAAAAAGTAAACAACCTAATACATTCCTATGGGAAATCGGAAAAGTTTCTTAAAAAAATGACACTTTTTCAAAAATCAATTAAAAAATATCAAATTGACTTAGAGAGACACGGGTGGAGGCGGAGAAAAGCTAAAAGTTCAAAATATCGAGATCTGGCGTTAGTTTTTCAAAATAATAAAGAGATCATAAAAATTAAGCTATGTTAAAAGTATAGAATATGCCTCCAAAAACCCATGTTTCTCTATGGGAATGAGGGTTACTTCAGATATCAAAAATCACAAAAAAGAACACTTTTTAAAATAATCATTTGGCATAGTAAATATCAATATTTTTGGACATAATAGGTATCAAATTAAAGCTTATAGTCTTATCTAAGTGAAAAATACAATATATTATCATTTTGAAGAGTTTTAGGTAGTTTTTAGGACAATAGAATTCCATTGTTTAACCCATGTTAAGTCTATGGGGAAAATGTTTAAAAAATGCAGTGATTGATGTAAAGTTTAAAGGGTTAAAACTAACCGTTAACTTAAAACCAATGGTACTAAAATAATCTACGTACTTTAGTTAAGGTGAATGAAACAATAGATTTTAGTTATCTGAAAGATTTAGTTGTTTTTGAAGGAACTGAAAAATGTCATTTTTGAAAATGGCTCCAAAATTTTGAAAGTAATTTATAGAATTTATGTTAAAATTAATAGAAAAAATGACTTAGAGATACAAGATAGGACTTAGAAGAGAGCTAAGAAGATGGTGAAGGGCAAATGAGCCATGAAAAAAACATTAGGTAACTTAACATGGTCAAAATTGCAATGGAATTCTATTGTTTTTTCCCATGTTATCTCTATGGGAGAAAAACATGAAAACTTCACTTTTTAAATTGGATATTTAAGGCTTAAAACTTCATGAAAACTCAATGAAAATAGTACCAAAATAATCTACAGAGTTTAATTGACAGAAAATGTGCCATTTTATTGAGTTATCAATTAGTTATGTGTAACTTGTAAGCATATTTAAAACACTTTAATTTGAAAATGGCTCGAAGTAAACATAAAGTGCATGGTCTTTAATGGGTTAATTTTATATAAAAAACTGTGCCCGGAAGGACAAACTAGGTATTAAAAAGATCACAAGAGTATGTAGAATCTAAAGTGACTCACAGTGACGTCACAACGACGTCACCGTGACCATGCATGCTATGAGGGCGATGTATCGCGGCCTCTCTATTTCTGCTCCTCTAAGTCTTTGCCGTACTCGGATAATTGGTGACTTCAGAATAAACGACAAACGGATTTCTCCTCCGAATAAAAGGAAGCGCATCCCTTAGCTGTAGCTGAGCCGCTGGGTAAATCGGACTTGGATTACTGAAGTCGCTCACACCTCCTCAAGGAATTTTGCATCGCCCTCGGGAACTCCCTTAACAGCATCTCTTAACTACTGCCAATCAAATCCAGGACCAAACTGTCGTTCTCTTGTTTTCATTTCAACTCGACTTTTCATCAACCAGGATCAGAGATCAGAGCCAGAATGATTCTTACTTGTTATATTTTTTTCTTAACTCCAAGTCAATTTCCATACCTAACACACGCCCCTTGACAATATAAAATCAAACAACGCCCTCCTTGACCAATAAAAACTCATGTAATCTCAACCCTTCACGCCTCTCACCACCAAACGACGGCGCTCACTCATAATGGGTTAAAGTGTAAAAGAATCCCCTTAGACATTTCCTTATCAAATACACGTGGTCTCTTGTTTACAAGACATGAGACGCATCCTCTGGTAATCTCTTACGAGCATCACATTACGCAGCTGTACATCGAAAAACACCCTAAAACTTTATTGCCCCGACCAGGCGAAAAAAAAGATGCTTATCTCAAATCGAAGATGACCAAAGCAAGCATCACAAAGAAACAATAAATGAGCCTCGTTTTACGCCGTGTGGACTCCTGTACATGCCGTACAAAGAAAAAACGATGTTTATCTCAAAATGAAAGAATGAGACTCGCAGTTTTATGATGGCCCTTTTCTTGAGCAAAAACAGAGATGTGTTTCCCAGACTTGTGCCTGTGTGTGGGCCATTAAATACATAGCACACAGCTGCACCTTACCGAATTCGTTCAAAACATGGTCATAAATATATCTCTGTGCCACGGTCGGCGCACCAAAGAAGCATTACAGAACAGACACCGTCTCCACTTTAATTGCACTCAGGGTGGGCCGATGCAAGTCATAAAATAAACGTGACACTTTACTATCAGAATTCTCTTGCATAAAAATAAAATAACTGAGATACGAATGGAAAAATACAAACACTGACTGTGTACACAATTTTAACTATGAATAAATTTAATATAAATATGCAAAGTAATTAAAAATTAAACATTTCTACTGTAACAAACCAAATGACACGAAATATTATGATAAAAATACTGTGAAGGAAAAATAAAAAAGGATACATTGACAGACTTCTAAAATCACATGGGATATTAAGGCATATATGAAAGGAAATTGTAGGAGGTAAGGAAAATATTATATGAATTTAAAAGCACTAAAATTATTTTAAAAAATGATAGTTACGTTAGTGCAATTTCTTGAAGGTAAGCTCAAAGAAAAATGGCGACCAGTCAGACACTCGAGATCTGATAAATAAATATTTATAGAACATCGTTAAGAATAAGGAACGATATACTATATAAATAAGAACACTTTTATTACATAGTACTTAAATCTTCGAATTTAAAAATGAAATACACTTACCTTATTCTGTGTAGACATTATCCAATTTTATATCCAGGGAAAACATACACATGATAGAAAAAATATACCGCGCACAGTTCGACATCCATTAAGTGAGTGAAAAATTGATTAGTATGGTGGCCGACACGATATGGAGAAACCTGTTTGGCGTGATAGTACAGACCAGTCCGTCTTGTTCCTAGATTATTGTCACTGTCAAGGACACTGGCGTGGGAAAATTGCACCTAGGCAACGGAGAGGATTTTCGGTTGTTTTCACGGTGGAGAGATCTTTCGGTTCATCTTTCAGGAAGGAAGGGTTCCAAGATGAATTGCCTCGCCCGCTCTGGGATTTGTTTCCCGCATAGAGCGCGCCATTTACTGGATATTCTTTTAAAATTACACACTGATTTCAGTGATATTATGCACGAATGTACATATATTTCTACATACATTATTTTATATCTTTTGGAAAATATGGTTCATGTAATATCTGTATTGTGATAATGTAAAGAATGTATAAAATTTTGTTTTTCAATGGCCAGATATAGGAGTAATCTTCTCACCTATACGTCATTTTAATTGTATATAATAAGTTATATTTTTATTACTGTACTCAATTGTTATTTCAGATTCCCTTAGTGAAATTAGAAGAAAATATGAACTTATCAGGTTTGATAAATTTCTGTAAATACTATATGTATATATGTATATAGCAAATTATGTGGGACGCGTTGTTTTTTTTCTTTTTTTAAAAAAAGGGGGCAGAAGCTCTGTTGTATAGAAATCTATACACACAGCTTGTTATACAATTAAAATATTTATACAAAACAGAAAAATCTACTATTATTCAAGAGCAAATAATAAATGGTATTTTGACAAATATTTCTTTATAAAATAAATAAAGTAAATTAATTTGAAAAAAATCTTAAGAGCATTTAGATAAAGAAAAATCATAATTTATGATAAGTATATGGATGAATATATATGTTTTTGGTATCATTTCATTTGTAAAAATTTAAGGTTTGTGAACATTGAATGTATTTCATAATGCGGCAATTAATTAAGAGCTTTGTAATAATTTATATGCAAATTAAGAGTGTGATAAAAACTCACATATACTTCAGACGAAAATAGGGCAATAAAACTTAAAGAAGGGCACATAGACGCCATAAAAGACATGTGAATAATAAAGCTAGTCACAAATATTTATGATGCTCTTAGCACTGACAGGGCTACTATTTATTGGTATCATCGTGCGTGGCAAAAGGGGTCCGAAGCTCACAGGTGATGTCAGATCTCAGTAAATGAAGAGAAAAAATAGCTATGCTTTGGGAAAGTATGGAGACGCCCAGAAGAGGGGATGAAAAGCGAACCACAGCCAAGAGATCAGGAGTACCAGTAAGAGAGAAGCACCAATCGACGAATAAAAAAAAATCATATTGTACTAATGAAATACGCCCATTTTTGTGGACGAAGATCTTGAAAAAAAAGAGAGACACTTGGATTTTGTCTTCCACCTTTGTCTCTCTCCTGAAGAAAGCTCTGGGATGAGCCTTGTGACCAAAAAGTCTAGATTTATAAGCAGAAGTTTGCAAAATCCTGCATAACCCTGTATCGATTATGGAAAGAAGTCTGATCTCGGAGGGCGCACATTTGCTAATGGCCATTGATGGATGGAACTCTACGAAAACTCTTCATCACCCTGAATTGATTATGGACAGAACTCTGACCTCGGAGTGCGACACCATTTTCTGATTACCATTAGCGGATGAGATGGGATACCACACCGAAAAGTTCCAGTTATCACCGTGATTGCGTAAAGATCTCAGACAAAAGAGACTATATGAACTTTAATGTGCTCGGTTAAAAGTGACTTTCAAAATTTGTAAGGTGCGGACCAAATCTACCTAGTGATAAGAACTATCAGTGCTCTACAGGAAGGGCTTTTGTCTGAGGTATATGGTGAGAAAACAGTTTTTTATTACTTTAATATATGGCCATTATTTTATTGTATATCTATATTGTGTGCGTAGGAATTTCTGTGTCTAATATTTTATAGACAAAATTTTAATGCAGATATGAGTATTTATCATTATTATGGACTAATCAAAATATTAAAATGTTAGCGTTGGAAATTTGTCAATAACTTGGCTAAGAAGCCCATCTATTTGTGCTGTGAGAACTTCAACCAATGTTTTGAATCCAAAATTCCACAAAGATATGACTCATAATTATCTTCTTATGAGATCTCATGAAACTGAGCAGGCTGCCAAATTAATATGCATTTAAGAATAATTATGTTTGATATATGAAAGTTATGTGCTTGAAAATAATAAAAATTGATTATATATGTGCATTTCCTATCTTTTCTTTGAATCATTATTCTTATTCCTTCTTTTCAGATGTTTATTAAATTTATGAGCTTTAAGAGTTTAATTTTAGAAAATATTAAATCGAATAATTATTTCTGCAACCCACTGAATCCTGAATATAAATTTTAACGTTAAATAAGTCGATTCTGAGTATTGACGTATTATTTTTATTCAAAAAATAATCTCCTCCTATTTTATTAATTAATATTACCCTCTTTTGATCTTTCACAACGCGGATCGGGTAATATTTCTATTAATTGTACTAGCCACTTTTGACCTTCGCGTGACCAAGTGTGTTGGTGATGGATCGTCACAACATACTAAAATTTAATGGTGCTAATACAAGGTGTTATAAATTTGTATTTAGGATTTAAATTTAACATTTATAGTAATTGATTAGAAAATATTCAATATTATATAAAAAAAATAAAATAAAAAGAAATAAATAATTAATTAAATAAATAATAAAAAAATTCTCTTCCATCTTTATCCTTTCTTACTAACAAGAATTATTTTTCACATATTCGGTATAAAAACATGAAATCAAATATTTTGAATCATTCCTACAGAAATAAAAATAAGTATATATATGAAAGACAAGTAAGATGATAATATATATATATGTAAAAAAATGAGTAGTTTAGCTGACAGCACATAATGTTGTAAGAGCACAACAAGTGGTTGTTATAATGAATATTTATGGAAAAGAAAAATATTGGTAAAAAAAATTTATATTGTGATTTATTTATGTGTATACATGCAGAATATTCAGTAATTATTTCAAGATAGTTGTGTGCGAGAATATTTTACAAATTAGTATGATTTTTGAAAATAGTGATAGAAAATTTATATTTAAAAACTTGAAAAAATAATAATTTGCAGTGTAGGAAATTTTTGAGAAACTAGAATTGAAGCAAAATTAAAGTGAACTTATTCTATTATATATTTTGGGAATTGCAGTCGCTAGAAATTTAAAGCATATAGTTTAAATCATGAAAACTCGTTCGCAAAAGCACAATTACAGTTCATTAACGCGAAACAATTAGCCAATCAAACGATTGAGGAATTTACAAAAAAATTCAATATTAAGGCACAAAAATATCTAGCTTTATCGGGACACGAAAAAAAATGGAGCGAAAGTACTGCTTGAAACGATGAAATTAACAAAATAATTTCAGGCGTTAAGACCAGAATTTTCTTTTGAAGTAAAGAAATATCCTCCAACAAAATTCGAAGATGCAGTCAAAAGGGCAAAAAACATTGAGATAGCAATAAATATTAAATGTGCATGGGAAGTTAATAATTTAACGTAAACGAGCGAAAATAAGTTATATGAGGCACTAATAAATATGTCAAAAGATCAGAAGGCAGAAATTAAAGAATTAACAGAAAATATAAATAATTTAAAACTTGACACACATGAAACAGCACAAAATAAGGTTGAAATAAATCACATTACGCAACAATTTTGTCACATATGTAACAAACCAAACCACTTAACGCAAAATTGTTACTTTAACAAAAAAAGTGCAAATTCTATTAAACCTAGAGGAGCGCAACAGAACAGAGTTAGGCCAAGATTTCAGAGAAATTATTATCAAAATTACAATTATGGGAATTTTCAAAGACTTCCACAGAACTACACGCCTAATTTCCAAACACCACAAACATTCAATTCTTTCAGACCACAGTACAACCAATTTAGACCTAATTATAATTATAATGAGATGCCCAAATATCCAACTGGATATCAACATCAAATAGTAACTAATGGAATGTATCAAGGAAATTATAATATGCAAAACATTGTCCCGATACAAAATACTGGTTTTTCACAAGGGCAAAATCCACAAATAGAATATTCAGGGCAACATCAAGGTGGCACAAATATGCAAAATAGTCAAAGTAATTGTTATCAAAATAATCACACAAATATTGAAACACTGCCCACAGTAATTTTCCCAAGAGAAAACAATAACAGAAGGGGAAGACAGAATAACAGAAGTAGAAGAGAACACAATCATTTAAACCGGTAAGGGGATCTGAAAATCTAGCAAAAAGGCGGACCCACAGATCCCATATTTTAGAGAAAAAACAGGGTTATAATATAAAAACAAAATTTTACAAAAATTGAAAAAAAATACATGAACATGAGAAAAAAAAGTGATTGAGGATAAGGAAAATCAAAATTCAAATGTTAAAGAAAAATTGATAGCCTGTTGCAACTCAGGAAGGAACAATTAATTACCAATATGGAAATTAAAGATAAAAAAGGAACTAATTATACCCAGTTTAGTGGATAGCGGAGCAAGTATTAGCTTACTGTCACCAGGAATTTTTTAAAAAATAAAACAGACAGATATAAAAATTAAATATTTTGCCAATTCAATTAAAATTACAACTTTGTCAAACAGAACGATTCCGTTCAAAAACTGCGTAAAATTTAAATTTAGAAATGATTCAGAAATGATTTCAGAATAATTTCCTAAATGGGACACTTTATGTCACAAAAGAAGAATTTGACCGCGATTACAAGATTATTTTAGGATACAACTTGTTAAAAAATAACAAAATAATTATGGACTTGGAATTTTTTTTTAATTTAACAATACGGTAATAAAATTAAATTCCAATGAAAATCAATTCACAGAAGCTAACAGGATTAAAGAAACACAACAAAATGACAATTTTCAAACTGTACCTAAACAAATTAATTCTAATGATCATTATAATTCAAAAAATAACATAAGAGCATTTGTAGAAAACAAAATTACTCTAAGACCTAAAGAATCGAAATTAGTAAATTTAATATTTGACGGAGTTTTAGAAAAAGACCAACAATTCCTTTTTCAAACCAAATACAATAATAAAAAATTAGCAATTCAGAATTCTGTTCATAAAAATAAAGAATCTGATAATAATTGATTTCAAATTATAGCACAGAACCTCTCGAAGAAATATTTAAAATTATATAATGATCAAGAAATGGGGAAGATTACAACTGATTTTTCTATTAAAGAACAAAATGAAACAAATACTGACAGTATTTATGAAGTTAACAATTTAAATATAACACAAATTAGAGAATTGCGAAGAAAGGAACTGTCAAAAGAGGATTTCAAAGTAGATCCTTTACCACCGAAGGTGAAAAAGGAAGTTTTGGATATCGTAATGAGACATGCGACAGCGTTCAGTAAATCTTATAAAATGTTAGGAGCGACGGATGTAATTAAACCTAATTTTAAATTACAGCATAATTTTCCAATTCAAACCAAACCTTTTAAATTATCACATGATGTAAAGGAAAGTGCGGAGAAAGAAATTAAGGACCTATTATAGGCCAGTATTACAGAACCTACAAATTCTAGCTACGAATTTCCAGTAATTTTTGTAAAAAAGAACTCAACGTCAAAAACTAAATATTCCAAATTAATTAAGGTTAGGCTAGCTTTGGATTTTAGAGCTCTTAATGGTATATTAGAAAGCGATCCATATCCTGTGCCAAATACAAAAAAAAATTTACAAAGCATGGCAGGAAAGAAAATATACACGGTGTTAGATCTACACTCAGCGTTTTTCCAAATCAAGCTGAGAGAGGAAGACAAGCATAAACTAGCATTTATAACGGAGAATAATCATTATCAAATAACGAGGGTAGCTTTCGGATTAAAGGAATCGACTAATTTGTTCGCTCGTTTAATGGACATAGTCCTAAGTGGCTTGAAAGAAAAATATAACATCGAATATTTCATCGATGATATTTTACTCGGTGCTCAAAATATACAACAAATGCATGAAATACTTGAAGAAGTACTAACAAGATTGTAAAAATTCAATTTGACTATTGAACCTACAAAATTAAAACTATACATGCCGGAAGTTGAATTTTTGGGGTACAAAATTAGCGAAAAGGGATATGCACCCTCAGAAAAAAATATAAAGAAAATTACTAATTTTGCAAGTCCCACATCTCAAAAAATGGTGAGAGCATTCATAGGTCTATGCACACATTTTAAATCAACCATACAAAATTATGCCGAAATTATTGCACCACTGACAGATCTTACGAGAAGTAACCAGAAATTCAGACGGAATGAAGGCGCACAACAGTCATTTGAAAAAATACAACAAATAATAATGGCACAACCTACAATTCACCCACCAGATTACACAAAACATTCTATGTAATCACAGATGGATTCAAAATCGCAACATCAGGTATATTGACACAAAAGCAAGGCGATAAAATGATACCAATTGAATTTACAGGACGAAAGTTAAGAGATTCAGAAAAAAAAATATCCAAGTTTGCAAATTGAGCTATTAGCTATCTTTGAAACCATTATGTACTTAAAAAATATTTTAATAGGAAAAAACTTATTTTGCTGACAGATTCAAAAGCCCTAACATATCATTTACAACTAGAAAAAGTCCTCCCGGCCAGTGCCGGGAGGAAGAGGTAGCTTTCATAATCCTTATTTAAAAAAAGCCAAATTATATCATTCAAACACACGAAGCTTAATTTAGTGGAAACCGAATATAGGAGATTCAATACTAATTTTTATCAATATAATGAATGAGAATTTCGCGAAATTAGTCAGCTTTATCCAAGCTGCTTTTCTTTAAAGTAACATATATTTGGCTGCCAAATTCGGCGATTTCTTAAAGTGCCTGTCATTTTAAGACAACATGGTGGATGAGGCTAAGCAGTGAACCTGGTCGAGACCTTAGTAATTGCTGTGCACATGCTCACTCACATCGGAATCGGTTAATATATAGGAGTGCTGTCGCATGCAAAAAATCAGATTTTTCAAAATGTCACCCACAATAGAAATTGAAACTGCTATATCTGAGCCATTTTTTAAGGTAAAGACAAACAAAAAATGCTCCTGAATCCTTATATCAAGGTCAAATACTTAAGAAAGAAACCTTTTCAAATTTCTAATTTTTTTGCACCTCACTTTAAATATATATATTTTTTTAATTTAATGGTCGCCATTTTGAAACAAGATGGCTGATGAATCTGGCCAGCGAACTTGGTCGAGGTGTTGATGTATACTATTCACATGCCTTCTTACATCGAAATAGGCGAATACGTGTGTTATCGCGTGACAAATACAAGATCGTTTCAAAATGTTAGCCATGCTAGAAATTCAAAGTGCTATAAATCAACCATTTTTTAAGATATAAACAAAAGAATAAATTTTCAGAAACAAAAACTGCTCCGGAATCTTTGTATCAAGGTCAAACACATAAAAAAATCTTTTTCATCTTCCAATTGTTTAATACCTCATTTTGAATTTTAAATTTAATTTTTAGGTAGCTTTCATTACAAAAAGCTACCTATTGCAGCCGTTCGGAGGAAAGCGATTTCAAAAAATTTTGGTATATTTTCATCGATCATGACGCCCAGACACCGAAGCCACCCTCCGTTCAAAAGTTGATATATATATATATCCATATATATATATATATATATATATATGACTTTTGTCATACTGTAACTCTCGAAATTATTAACCGATTTGGATGTAATTCGGTATGTACATAGTGCATACAAATATCTCGACCGAGTTCGTTGGCCAGCTTCATCCGCCATTTTGTTTCAAAATGGCGGTCATTTAAAAATTTTTTTAAAATTTTAAATTTGAAATGTGGTACCAAAGAATTGAAAATGGAAAAATATGTTTTTCTTATGTATTTGACCTTTCTACAAAGATTCCGGAGCAGTTTTTGTTTCATATATATCTTAAAAAATGGCTGAGTTATAGCATCTTGAATTTCTAGCGTGGCTGACATTTTGAAACGTCTTGAATTTTGTCACACGATAAAAGGCGTATTTATGAACCGATTTGGATGTACCTTGGTGTGTACATAGTACATACAAATATCTCGACCGAGTTCGTTGGCCAGCTTCATCCGCCATCTTGTTTCAAAATGGCGGCCATTTAAAAAAAATTTAAAAAATTTAAAATTTAAAATGAAATACCAAAAAATTGGAAAATGAAAAAGAATTTTTTCGTATGTGTTTGACCTTAATACAAAGATTCCAGAACAGTTTTTGTTTCGTCTATATTTAAAAAAATGGCTGAGTTATAGCATTTTGAATTTCTCTTGTGGCTGACATTTTAAAACGACCTGATTTTTGTCACGCGATAACAGGCGTATTTATGAACCTATTTGGATGTAACTTGGTCTGTACATAGTACATACCAATGTCTCGACCGAGTTCGTTGGCCAGCTTCATTCGCCATCTTGTTTCAAAAGGGTTGCCATTTAAAAAAATAAATTTAAAATTCAAAATGAGGTATTAAAAAATTGGAAAATGAAAAAGATTTTTTTTATGTGTTTGGCCTTGATACAAAGATTCCGGAGCAGTTTTTGTTTCTGAAAACTTGTTATTTGTTGATATCTTAAAAAATGGTTGATTTATAGCACTTTGAATTTCTAGCATGGCTAACATTTTGAATGATCTTGTATTTGTCACACGATAACACACGTATTCGCCTATTTCGATGTAAGAAGGCATGTGAATAGTATACATCAATACCTTGACCAAGTTCGCTGGCCAGATTCATCAGCCATCTTGTTTCAAAATGGCGGCCATTAATTAAAAAAAATTATATATATTTAAGTGAGGTGCAAAAAAATTAGAAATTGAAAAAGGTTTCTTTCTTAAGTATTTGTTCTTGATATAAGGATTCAGGAGCATTTTTTGTTTGTCTTTACCTTAAAAAATGGCTCAGATATAGCAGTTTCAATTTCTATTGTGGGTGACATTTTGAAAAATCTGATTTTTTGCATGCGACAGCACTCCTATATATTAACCGATTCCGATGTGAGTGAGCATGTGCACAGCAATTACTAAGGTCTCGACCAAGTTCACTGCTTAGCCTCATCCACCATGTTGTCTTAAAATGACAGGCACTTTAAGAAATTGCCGAATTTGGCAGCCAAATATAAGTTACTTTAAAGAAAAGCAGCTTGGAAAAAGCTGACTAATTTCGCGAAATTCTCATTCAATATATTGATAAAAATTAGTATTGAATCTCCTATATTCGGTTTCCACTAAATTGAGCTTCGTGTGTTTGCATGATATAAGTTGGCCTTTTTTAAAATAAGGATTATGAAAGCTACCTCTTCCTCCCGGCACTGGCCGGAAGGACTTTTTTAAGATATAGACGAATCAAAAACTGCTCCGGAATCTTTGTACAAAGGTCAAATATATAAGAAAAAAATATTTTTCCATTTTTAATTTTTTGGTACCACATTTCAAGTTTAAAATTTTTTTAAAATGTTTAAATGGCTGCCATTTTGAAACAAAACGGCGGATGAAGCTGGCCAACGAGCTCGGTCGAGAGATTCGTATGTACTATGTACACACTGAATTACATCCAAATCGGTTCGTAAATACGCCTTTTATCGCGTGACAAAATTCAGGACGTTTCAAAATGTCAGCCACGCTAGAAATTCAAAATGCTATAACTCAGCCATTTTTTAACATATAGACGAAGCAAAAACTGCTCCGGAATCTTTGTATAAAGGTCAAATACATAAGAAAAAAATATTTTTCCATTTTTAAATTTTTGGTACCACATTTGAGGTTTTAAAATTTTTTTAAAAATTTAAATGGCCGCCATTTTGAAACAAAACGGCGGATGAAGCTGGCCAACGAACTCGGTCGAGACATTGGTATGTACTATGTACACACTGAATTACATCCAAATCGGTTCGTAAATACGCCTTTTATCGCGTGACAAATTTCAGGACGTTTCAAAATGTCAGCCACGCTAGAAATTCAAAATGCTATAACTCAGCCATTTTTTAACATATAGACGAAACAAAAACTGCTCCGGAATCTTTGTATAAAGGTCAAATACATAAGAAAAAAATATTTTTCCATTTTTAATTTTTTGGTACCACCTTTCAAGTTTTAAAATTTTTTAAAAATTTTAAATGGCCGCCATTTTGAAACAAAACGGCGGATGAAGCTGGCCAACGAACTCGGTCGAGACATTGGTATGTACTATGTACACACCGAATTACATCGAAATCGGTTCATAATTACGGGAGTTACAGTGTGACATATGTCAGATATATATATATATATATATATATATATATATATATATATATATCAATTTTGAACGGAGGGAGGTTTCGGGGTTTGGGGGTCATGATCGATGAAAATATACCAAAATTTTTTGAAATCGCTTTCCTCCGAACGGCTGCAATAGGTAGCTTTTTTGTAAAGAAAGCTACCTAAAAGTCCTTAAGGCCAGTGCCGGGAGGAAGAGGTAGCTTTCATAATCCTTATTTAAAAAAAGCCAAATTATATCATTCAAACACACGAAGCTTAATTTAGTGGAAACCGAATATAGGAGATTCAATACTAATTTTTATCAATATAATGAATGAGAATTTCGCGAAATTAGTCAGCTTTATCCAAGCTACTTTTCTTTAAAGTAACATATATTTGGCTGCCAAATTCGGCAATTTCTTAAAGTGCCTGTCATTTTAAGACAACATGGTGGATGAGGCTAAGCAGTGAACTTGGTCGAGACCTTAGTAATTGCTGTGCACATGCTCACTCACATCGGAATCGGTTAATATATAGGAGTGCTGTCGCATGCAAAAAATCAGATTTTTCAAAATGTCACCCACAATAGAATTTGAAACTGCTATATCTGAGCCATTTTTTAAGGTAAAGACAAACAAAAAATGCTTCTGAATCCTTATATCAAGGTCAAATACTTAAGAAAGAAACCTTTTTCAATTTCTAATTTTTTTGCACCTCACTTTAAATATATATATATTTAAAGTATATATATATATATATATATTATATATATATATATATAAATATTATATATATATATATATATATATATAAATATTAATATATATATATATATATATATATATATATATATATATCTGACCTATGTCACACTGTAACTCCCGTAATTATGAACCGATTTCGATGAAATTCGTTGTGTACATAGTACATACCAATGTCTCGACCGAGTTCGTTGGCCAGCTTCATCCGCCGTTTTGTTTCAAAATGGCGGCCATTTAAAATTTTTAAAAAAATTTAAAACTTGAAATTTGGTACCAAAAATTTAAAAATGGAAAAATATTTTTTTCTTATGTATTTGACCTTTATACAAAGATTCCGGAGCAGTTTTTGTTTCGTCTATATCTTAAAAAATGGCTGAGTTATAGCATTTTGAATTTCTATCGTGTCTGACATTTTGAAACGTCCTGAAATTTGTCACGCGATAAAAGGCGTATTTATGAACCGATTTCGATGTAATTCAGTGTGTACATAGTACATACCAATCTCTCGACCGAGTTCGTTGGCCAGCTTCATCCGCCATTTTGTTTCAAAATGGCGGCCATTTAAAATTTTTTTAAAAATTTAAAATTTGAAATGTGGTACCAAAAAATTGAAAATGGAAAAATATTTTTTCTTATGTATTTGACCTTTATACAAAGATTTCGGAGCAGTTTTTGTTTCGTCTATATCTTAAAAAATGGCTGAGTTATAGCATTTTGAATTTCTAGCGTGGCTGACATTTTGAAACGTCCTTAATTTTGTCACGCGATAAAAGGCGTATTTATGAACCGATTTGGATGTAATTCAGTGTGTGCATAGTACATACCAATCTCTCGACCGAGTTCGTTGGCCAGCTTCATCCGCCATTTTTTTTCAAAATGGCGGCCATTTAAAATTTTTTTAAAAATTTAAAATTTGAAGTGTGGTACCAAAAAATTGAAAATGGAAAAATATTTTTTCTTATGTATTTGACCTTTATACAAAGATTTCGGAGCAGTTTTTGTTTCGTCTATATCTTAAAAAATGGCTGTGTTATAGCATTTTGAATTTCTAGAGTGGCTGACATTTTGAAAAGTCCTGATGTTTCTAACGTAATAACAGGCGTATTTATGAACCGACTTGGATGTACCTTGGTGTACATAGTACATACAAATATCTCGACCGGGTTCGTTGGCCGGCTTCATCCGCCATCTTGTTTCAAAATGGCGGCCATTTAAAAAAATTAAAAAATAAAAAAATTTAAATGAGATACCAAAAAATTGGAAAGTGAAAAAGATTTTTTTTATATGTGTTTGACCTTAATACAAAGATTCCGGAACAGTTTTTCTTTCGTCTATATCTAAAAAAAATGGCTGAGTAATAGCATTTTGAATTTCTCTTGTGGCTGACATTTTAAAACGACCTGATTTTTGTCACGCGATAACAGGCGTAATTATGAACCTATTTGGATGTAACTTGGTCTGTACATAGTACATACCAATGTCTCGACCGAGTTCGATGGCCAGCTTCATTCGCCATCTTGTTTCAAAAGGGTTGCCATTAAAAAAAAATTAAATTTAAAATTCAAAATGAGGTATTAAACAATTGGAAAATGAAAAAGATTTTTTTATGTATTTGGCCTTAATACAAATATTCCGGAGCAGTTTTTGTTTCTGAAAATTTGTTCTTTTGTTTATATCTTAAAAAATGGTTGATTTATAGCACTTTGAATGTCTAGCATGGCTAACATTTTGAAACGATCTTGTATTTGTCACGCAAAAACACACGTATTCGCCTATTTCGATGTAAGAAGGCATGTGGATAGTATATATCAACACCTCGACCAAGTTCGCTGGCCAGATTCATCAGCCATCTTGTTTCAAAATGGTGACCATTAAATTAATAAATATATATATATTTAAAGTGAGGTGCAAAAAAATTAGAAATTGAAAAAGGTTTCTTTCTTAAGTATTTGACCTTGATATAAGGATTCAGGAGCATTTTTTGTTTGTCTTTACCTTAAAAAATGGCTCAGATATAGCAGTTTCAATTTCTATTGTGGGTGACATTTTGAAAAATCTGATTTTTTGCATGCGACAGCACTCCTATATATTAACCGATTCCGATGTGAGTGAGCATGTGCACAGCAATTACTAAGGTCTCGACCAAGTTCACTGCTTAGCCTCATCCACCATGTTGTCTTAAAATGACAGGCACTTTAAGAAATTGCCGAATTTGGCAGCCAAATATATGTTACTTTAAAGAAAAGCAGCTTGGATAAAGCTGACTAATTTCGCGAAATTCTCATTCATTATATTGATAAAAATTAGTATTGAATCTCCTATATTCGGTTTCCATTGAATTGAGCTTCGTGTGTTTGAATGATATAATTTGGCTTTTTTTAAATAAAGATTATGAAAGCTACCTCCTCCTCCCGGCACTGGCCGGAAGGACTTTCTTTATAAAAAAGCTACCTATTCCAGCCTTTCGGAGGAAAGCGATTTCAAAAAATTTTGGTATATTTTCATCGATCATGACCCCCAGACCCCGAAACCACCCTCCGTAGCTTTTAGGTAGCTTTCTTTACAAAAAAGCTACCTATTGTAGCCGTTCGGAGGAAAGCGATTTCAAAATATTTTGGTATATTTTCATCGATCATAACCCCCAGACCACCCTCCGTTCAAAAGTTGATATATATATATATATATATATATATATATATATCCATATATATATATATATATATATATATCTGACTTATGTCACACTGTAACTCCCGTAATTATGAACCGATTTCGATGTAATTCGGTGTGTACATAGTACATACCAATGTCTCGACCGAGTTCGTTGGCCAGCTTCATCCGCCGTTTTGTTTCAAAATGGCGGCCATTTAAAATTTTTAAAAAATTTTTAAACTTGAAATGTGGTACCAAAAAATTAAAAATGGAAAAATATTTTTTTCTTATGTATTTGATCTTTATACAAAGATTCCGGAGCAGTTTTTGTTTGGTCTATATCTTAAAAAATGGCTGAGTGATAGCATTTTGAATTTCTAGCGTGGCTGACATTTTGAAACGTCCTGAAATTTGTCACGCGATAAAAGGCGTATTTATGAACCGATTTGGATGTAATTCAGTGTGTACATAGTACATACCAATCTCTCGATCGAGTTCGTTGGCCAGCTTCATCCGCCATTTTGTTTCAAAATAGCGGCCATTTAAATTTTTTTTAATTTAAAACTTGAAATGTGGTACCAAAAAATTGAAAATGGAAAAATATTTTTTCTTATGTATTTGACCTTTATACAAAGATTTCGGAGCAGTTTTTATTTCGTCTATATCTTAAAAAATGGCTGAGTTATAGCATTTTGAATTTCTAGCGTGGCTGACATTTTGAAACGTCCTGAATTTTGTCACGCAATAAAAGGCGTATTTATGAACCGATTTGGATGTAACTTCGTTTATACATAGTACATACCAATGTCTCGACCGGGTTCGTTGGCCAGCTTCATCCGCCATCTTGTTTAAAAATGGTGGCCATTTAAATTTTTAAGAAAAATTTAAATTTGAAATGTGGTACCAAAAAATTAAAAATTGAAAAAATATTTTCTTCTTATGTGTTTGACCTTGATAAAAAGTTTCGGGAGCAGTTTTTTTTCGTCTATATCTTAAGAAATGGCTGAGTTATAGCATTTTGAATTTCTAGCGTGGCTGACATTTTGAAACGTCCTGATTTTTCTCACGTAACAACAGGCGTATTTATGAACCGACTTGGATGTACCTTGGTGTGTACATAGTACATACAAATATCTCGACCGAGTTCGTTGGCCGGCTTCATCTGCCATCTTGTTCCAAATGGCGGCCATTTAAAAAAATAAAAAAATAAAAAAATTTAAATGAGATACCAAAAAATTGGAAAGCGAAAAAGATTTTTTTTGTATGTGTTTGACCTTAATACAAAGATTCCGGAACAGTTTTTCTTTCGTCTATATCTAAAAAAAATGGCTGAGTAATAGCATTTTGAATTTCTCTTGTGGCTGACATTTTAAAACGACCTGATTTTTGTCACGCGATAACAGGCGTAATTACGAACCTATTTGGATGTAACTTGGTCTGTACATAGTACATACCAATGTCTCGACCGAGTTCGTTGGCCAGCTTCATTCGCCATCTTGTTTCAAAAGGGTTGCCATTTAAAAAAAATTAAATTTAAAATTCAAAATGAGGTATTAAACAATTGGAAAATGAAATGATTTTTTTATGTGTTTGGCCTTGATACAAAGATTCCGGAACAGTTTTTGTTTCTGAAAATTTGTTCTTTTGTTTATATCTTAAAAAATGGTTGATTTATAGCACTTTGAATTTCTAGCATGGCTAACATTTTGAAACGATCTTGTATTTGTCACGCGATAACACACGTAATCACCTATTTCGATGTAAGAAGGCATGTGGATAGTATACATCAACACCTCGACCAAGTTTGCTGGCCAGATTCATCAGCCATCTTGTTTCAAAATGGCGACCATTAAATTAAAAAATATATATATATTTAAAGTGAGGTACAAAAAAATTAGAAATTGAAAAAGGTTTCTTTCTTAAGTATTTGACCTTGATATAAGGATTCAGGAGCATTTTTTGTTTGTCTTTACCTTAAAAAATGGCTCAGATATAGCAGTTTCAATTTCTATTGTGGGTGACATTTTGAAAAATCTGATTTTTTGCATGCGACAGCACTCCTATATATTAACCGATTCCGATGTGAGTGAGCATGTGCACAGCAATTACTAAGGTCTCGACCAAGTTCACTGCTTAGCCTCATCCACCATGTTGTCTTAAAATGACAGGCACTTTAAGAAATCGCCGAATTTGGCAGCCAAATATATGTTACTTTAAAGAAAAGCAGCTTGGATAAAGCTGACTAATTTCGCGAAATTCTCATTCATTATATTGATAAAAATTAGTATTGAATCTCCTATATTCGGTTTCCACTAAATTGAGCTTCGTGTGTTTGAATGATATAATTTGGCTTTTTTTAAATAAGGATTATGAAAGCTACCTCTTCCTCCCGGCACTGGCCGGAAGGACTTTTTGTAATGAAAGCTACCTAAAATGCTATAATTGAGCCATTTTTTAAGATATAGACGAAACAAAAACTGCTCCGGAATCTTTGTACAAAGGTCAAATATATAAGAAAAAAATATTTTTCCATTTTTAATTTTTTGGTACCACATTTCAAGTTTTAAAATTTTTTAAAAAGTTTAAATGGCCGCCATTTTGAAACAAAACGGCGGATGAAGCTGGCCAACGAACTCGGTCGAGAGATTGGTATATACTATGTACACACTGAATTACATCCAAATCGGTTCATAAATACGCCTTTTATCGCGTGACAAAATTCAGGACGTTTCAAAATGTCAGCCACGCTAGAAATTCAAAATGCTATAACTCAGCCATTTTTTAACATATAGACGAAACAAAAACTGCTCCGGAATCTTTGTATAAATGTCAAATACATAAAAAAAATATTTTTCCATTTTTAATTTTTTGGTACCACATTTCAAGTTTTAAATGTTTTTTTTAAATTTTAAATGGCCGCCATTTTGAAATAAAACGGCGGATGAAGCTGGCCAACGAACTCGGTCGAGACATTGGTATGTACTATGTACACACCGAATTACATCGAAATCGGTTCATAATTACGGGAGTTACAGTGTGACATATGTCAGATATATATATATATATATCAATTTTGAACGGAGGGTGGTTCCGGGGTCTGGGGGTCATGATCGATGAAAATATACCAAAATTTTCTGAAATCGCTTTCCTCCGAACGGCTGCAATAGGTAGCTTTTTTGTAAAGAAAGCTACCTAAAACAGCCTGAGATTGTTACAAGATGGTTACTTAAACTCCAAGACTACGATTATGAGATATCCCACATTTCTGGAAATAACAATCCATCTGATTTTAATTCTCGTTGCTTAAACAGCTTAACAATTGCAGATAATTTAAATAAACACATTTTCACGGTGAATAAAAATTTAACCGAGGATAATATAAAAAAAAAAACAGATGAATGGCCCTAAACTAAAAGAAATTATAGAAGCTTTACAGCAACAAAAAAGAGCAAAAAAGTATGACAAGTACAGTTTAAATAAAAATGGAATTCTAATTTAAAAAAACGCGCAAAATTCCAGTAATGATGACTTATACATTGCACCACAAAGTTTGAAAGAAGACATTTTAAACAACGCACATGTACCACATTTTGCATTTCTAAAAACTTGTGGAATGACGGTGGGGTGTCCCTAAAAAAGGGACCGTCTCCCGGTTCCAGGCTCTTATCAATCCCATACACACACACAGGGAACCACCCGCAAGACCAGCCCCGCGGCGCGTCCCGAAGGTCGCCACCAGACTAGCTCCGACAGAGCGGAACCCCACGCGCGTTCCGGCGAAAGCCGACGCGCTGCCCAGCGCACACAACGACGGCTGCTCCCACACAGAGACGAACGGCCGCTACGACAGTTCTCACCACCCATCTAGAAAAACCAAGTGTTCCCTAAACTTGGTTCCCGAGCCGGTAGACCCCGCAATCCCTGCGGGAACCGGACGCCTATAAAGACGCCGTGCCCAAGAACTGAACCGAGGCTTCCCGACTCGAAGTTACTTTACGGAAGGGCCCCATGATCAAATACCATTTTCCGGCAAAGACATTTATGTGGGCCAGCCGATAGGAAGGTTATGAAGAGCCCCTAGCTTTAAAACCCGGATTACGGGGTAAGTCCCTCCGGCCGTAAAGCGACCCAGCTCCGGGCTTTTCGCCCAGACCACCCGGCTCTACCGACGAAACCCCTCGTGGATCATGCTGGGAACCAGTTGGCCAAGACTAGGTGCCGTTGGCGACCCCAGGCGGGCACGGAAAGCTCCACCTAGACGGAATAGACTCCGTCTCGCTAGGTGGTTGGATGGAACGGGGTCCCGCCCGAAGACAGAGAAACCAGCGGAGGCCGACAGAAGCCCGCCTACCACTACCTTACCACACGGTCGTCGAGGGTACCCAGGCCCGAAGACCCCTGACCCCGTTCAGTGACCGAGCGCTACCTTTTTTAGTGCGTTTGAAAATTAGGTGGAGACAACTCTAGGTCCTCATCACTGGGAGAGGCAAACTCCAGTATCGCATAGACACGAAGGACCTAGATCGGACCAAGAGTTCCTCTGAGGCACGATGAGCCGCCGCGTTACCAGCGAGCCTCCGGTCCGTTTCCCCGCGGGGACAGCGTTCGATGGAGGACCTGCCGGCCGACCCCCTCCCAAGGGTCACGGCACGACATGGAACAACCAGAGCCATACTGGCCTCCCCACGCGACCGCTCCTTTGTCAACGGGGGCACCGCCAAACCCTACCCACCTTAGGGTCGGCTCACAACTGCTTCAGCTGAGGTCCTTGGAAGGATGAGCCACCCAAGTCAAAAAGTAACCTGAGCGCTGTCCGAAACCCTCGTCCTTCGGTAGCTCCGGGAGTAACTGCATGGCGTTCCCGCGAGCCCCGTCGTCACTAGCGAGCTCCAAGGACTTTCCACTACAAAGCCCTCACTCACACCTCAGGCTCCCTCTTAGTCAATTGGTGGATGGGGTCCTATCACCTTAGCTAGTCTTTGCCCGTCGACACCGTCCGGTCCTTAGACCGGCACCGGGATCGACTTATGGACCGTCGCTAGCCGGCTTGGCCAGAGAGCCTGGCTGCCGGGGGTGCGCGGATACGCGAGCCCGAGGGCCCCACGCACCAGGCACAACGTCCGTTAACCGTGGCCACCGGACTCAACGCCTGTCGGAGTTGAGCCTCTCGGGGAGGTGGCGATTCGTCCCCATCCGGCCCCCTCGCATTCATACACAACGAACTCTGCCAAGCTTCCGGTCACCTCCCCCACTCAAGGGGTCGGGTTGGAACCACCCGGAGGGGCGGACACAAAAAAAACTTATGGAATAATAAAAGAAAGATTTTTCTGGTGTAGAATGTATCAGGAGATAAAAACATTCTGTATGAAATGTATAACATGCAATACTTTTAAACAACATAAGACGATGAAAGTATCATTGAAAAAAATGGATAAAAATTATTTAGCAGGTGAGAAATTAACAACCGATATCGTTGGACCTTTCGTTGTATCATTAAATAGAAACAAATATATACTAACGGTGATAGATACAGCTACACGTTTCCTACAGGCATTCCCACTCAGATCGACAGACACTAAGGTCATAATTAACGATTTGAACCTATATTTCAGTGCGTATGGATTAGTACGATATATTTCAAGCGATAATGGACCGTATTTTAGGTCAAAAGATTTCAAAGATTACATGCAGAATCTAAATATCGAGCTAATAAGGTCAAGTGTCTATAATCCACGGACGCAGGAATTTTTGAACGGATCCATAAGGATTTAAAAAATTCTATAGCATTTATGTGTGCGAAAACATACGAATGGGATGTAAAACTTCCATATTTCGTGCTTATGCACAATTCAACTAAACATAGAATCACTAATTTTACACCAAGCATGTTATTTTTTGCGAGGGAAATAAAAACACCTTTTATGAATTTTACAGAGCATAAAATGGATTCTTACAACACCTATGTGCAAAGTAAGTTATCACACATGCATGAAATCAGGAGACAAGTTCTCATAAAGCAACAAAAGGCGGATGAGGACTTGAACAAAAATTCAAAAGTTAAACACAAACAATTAAACGTAGGAGACGAAGTATACTTAAAATTGCTAATTAAACCCAAAGCTTTAAACCAAAAATTCTCAGGACCACATTATGTTGAAAGAATTTTCCGCAACGACAATTACTTAATTAAAAATAGGGACAAACCAGAGTTGAAACCAGTTACTATTCACGTTTCAAAATTATTTGAGCCCAACATTGCAAAAAAAAATAAAAAACACATATTGTTAAAGTAATACAATATACCGCAAAAAAAAAAAAAGGAATCAGTGCAAACTGATAAAACAAAAAACATAGTAAAACATACAAATTTTTTTTCAACGGCAATACGAAATTGTATTTATAAAATAATTACACTTATATATTTATATCATATTATTTAATATATATAGTAAATATTGAAAAATTACAATGAACGAAGACAAAAAAATCGAAATTTTAAAGTAAAATTTAAGGAGAATAAACATGAAAATTAATTTTTTTTATTTTTGTATAAATTTGATAGAAAATAACGTTGTTGGTATTAAAAATAATTTGATAAAAAAAAGGGAAAGGCATAAAAATGCGTTTAAAATTCGGCTTCCCTCAAAGCAAAACAAAATTCAACAAAAGTGGTACGAATAATGACCAAAATATTTAAGGGTAGAATATATATTGCGCAAAATTATGCACCCATAAAAGGAAGTCATTTAAAAAGTATTAACTCAAGTCAATTAAAAAGTAAATAATTAAAATAAATAAAATAACATCAGATTGTGACACAACATAGGAATAAATCTTTAAAAAAAAAGTAAAAATAAAATATTTTTCATACATTTTACATACAAATAAATAAAATATACACAAACATAATTTTATTATATGACATAAAAGCAAACATTATATAAACCTCATTTTACTAAAATAAACAAACAAAATGTAATTTTGGAATATATTGACAGCAAGAAAATGGGTGCAGAACAGGCGCTAAGTACAACCGCGTCCCCAAAAGAGGAAAGGTGCGGAAGGTGAAATGCCGCTTGGAGTAAAAGCCCGTTTTCCACACCTGTTATAGCGCGCAGCATAGTAACCCCTCCCTCCATTTTTTTTCTCTTCTGGTTACCAAAGGAATGTCACCGAGGAAAACTCGTTCCTATGGACTTTACTCATATGACGTCAGTCGCGGGTAAGCAAGAGAAAAAAACCAATAGGCGTGAAGAACATCTTAACACTGCTCCCCCTTCCTTCAATAAATAGTCTTTTTCGGAGTATTTTTCCCCGCAGAGGCGTGGCTGTTGCCATTCGTGGGTAAAGTCCATAGCAACGGAACAACGGACTGGGGGAAAATGAAACGAAGAAACAGTAGCTACATTCAAAACTAGTTTTGGTTTGGGATGAAACCGGCTTACTAGCAACTGCAAGCGAAAAGCAAAGGCAGCTGATACTAGCAGAAATGACTACGATGCCATTGACCAAACCGGTTAGGGACACGAATGGATATTCACAGTGACAGATTGCTACAAGGGAATAAAAATAAATAAGAAAATAAATGATTTTCTCACCAACCCGGTATCGGGGCGGAATTCCTCTAGACATCGTACTGGCTGCGGAGTAAGATTTGGCATCCAGCATTTTTTCTCACGGGCGAGTACGATTGGATCTTTTCATAGAGGACAGTTTTCTATGACGCACAAAATATGGTGTAGTTACATACACGGTATTTGAGTAGACAACACAGCTAAATAATTGAATGACAAAATTAATATTAAATTACATATTAATTACATCGGCTAGAAAAGAAATATTTTCAGTGAGTACACATTAGTTATAACACATAAGAAATGATGATTAACCTGGAAAATAGAAAAAAAAAAGAAAAATTATTCATAAAACATTAAAAAATGAAAAACAGGTTAAAAATTTTTGTTTAGTTTACCCTTCAAAATGGTTTTGATGTATTTTAAAACATGTTGACAAATATTTTGATAGCTAATGGTACACAGAGGACATACTTACTTCAAAGAGACTAAAATAAAAAAATATATTAAAGCGACATATTTATAAAAAAAAAGAAAATTGAAAAATTCTGTTGCACAAAATATAAAAAACGGTTCCTTTGGAGATAAATAAGTAGTAATTAGCAACATTGGGATTTATATTGTACTTCTGCTATACATATTTTAAAAATATTCCAAAAACTTTACTTGCTTTGACACGTTAAAATAAAACATTAGGAAACACACATGGACATAAGATATGCAATAATATAAAATTGCAACGTCACGTGTACACTTTTAAACATGGCATTTATTTCGATTACCATACTTTATGACACAAAATGGATTAAATTGTATATAAAATTTATACAACACTTTGTACTCTTCCTTAACCCTAGATCTACCGGGAATTTTATTCAAGTTTTAATAAAACGTTCTACACCAGAATTTTTATTTAAAACTATTTAACTTATTTATTTACCTTATTTTTGTCTGGTTTATATACTTAGTTTATTTTAAAGAAATTTCTGGTTTGAATGAATATTTTGTATGTACCTGTCGGGTCCAATGGACCCGTCTGGTAGACGGAGGGTTAAACGAAAGAAGATTTAAAACAACATTTGTCGATAGAATAAAAATTTTCTACTCATTACTACCAATAAAGCAAAAAAACAAAAAAGAAACAGTAGTAATTGGGAAAATGTAAACAAAGAATAATTGTGTAAAATTGCTAAAATTTACGAAAATAAAAGTTTAACCATTAAAAAAATCCGAAAAATATTAAATAAAACAGTAAATAAATTGATATATAGATTTAAATAAGCATCACACATTCATTTAGACAAACAAATAAAGTGGGTGACCACATAAGGCCCCAAAATTTTGGACCCTTATGTGGGTCCGTTGCACACCGTTTTGTAAACAAAATAATAAGTAAACATGTAAGTATTATTTAAAAACCTTAAATTTATCAACAACAAAGTAATTTTAATATAATAATGTTTGAAAAAATTGTAATAATCGCATGAAACTATGCTATATTCCTGGAAAATGTCATCTTATTGCGGGACGATAGTGTGACAGCGTTTCTGTCCCATAGCTATCATTTGTATTCAAAATTAATTTAAAACATAACTTTCTTACTAGATCATATTATCCTCCCCCCCCCCTCTTTCCTATACTGAAATATGTGATTAAATTCATTTCTCAAAACCATCCAGATTTTTATTAATGTGTTTTCTTTCTTCTTTCTAAAAACATCTTTATTTCAGGCCGCTCAAAGATTCATTTCTTTTTTTTCCTTTTTTTTCCTTATCTGTCCGTTACCGCTCCCAGTGCAATGAAATAAATAAAAATTGTAAGGCGCGGCCGCTAGTAACAATATCTCTTCATTCAATTAGATCGGATTTTGCCCACCGCAGTGAAAAGCTTCTTTATCACTGCTAATATGGAACCGTTGAAAATCTTTTAACAACGAATGTGAAATGAATGTATTTTATGCGATTTTTGCTGCATATTTCCTTGCCATCTGTCTGCAGTATGTAATTTTAAGTAACACTTGTTTAAGCGAATGCCAGTCTGTAATATAAACACCTCCCAGATGTTTCTGCCGTCTCTCTCCTCAAAATGAGATGCGGTTTTTAAAATCACGTTTGATGGATGTTAAATCTATTTGCCAGTTGGTTTACCAGATGCCTTTCTTGGAATTTCGCGATTGTATGTTGCGGGCATTTTTTAACGTAATCATTTCAGTTAGATAAGGATTCCCAGGATTTGTGCACTGGCAACCATTTTCCATCACGCGTTTCATGGTTCTCATCGGGGTTGCTGGATTTTTTGGGATAATCATTTGGCTCGCGAATAAAGCCTTTGTCCACAGTTCGTTCAGGGTGCCAATGTTTGAATTTGGCGATGTGTAGTGACTAGTGTTATATGATTCTTATGAAATCACGGGCACTCAACATTTTTATCTCGACCAAAAAGGATGTATGACCTTCATGGTCTGTGGGTCACGCTCAGGCGTACCTTGTAAATATGGACTCTCTCTCTCACTCTTAATTAATTATGAGTATGATCTCTTTTGTAACTTTAATTTAAAAATGTTAAATAAATTTTCATAGTTCCTGTAATATGGTTGGAGTTTTTGCATTTAAGTAAACGAACCCCACTGAATCCTCTTCACAGATAGGATGACATTATAAAAAAGAAAGAAAATATTCATGAGTTTGTTAACAAATTTTTTCAGAATTGAAGCAAAATATTAAAACACACATACCTAAATTAATATATTAATATAATATATAAACCAAAATATACCTAAAATTAAAAAATATATATATATGGTAGATTTGCAACAAAACCTTAACGGAACAGAAAATAATATAAAAAAATTTATTAACTGCATTGTGTTGGAATGAAAACATATTCGGAAATAAACAAAAACAAAAATAAAACCATTATAGATGAATTATTTCAACATACATTAAAATTTTCACAATTTAAAAATATAAATAAATAAATAAATAAAACGGCTGCTTATTAATTTGGGAACTCATTGAACAATTAAATAAATATAAAACGGCAAAATGAGCACGGAACGACTTATTTAAACACTATATTTACCGCTAATATATGAGTGAATAGAGGGTACCATCTTTCACACATGTGTTAGAAAATCGTAGTATAAAATACATAAATAATATAAAAATAACTCAAAAGATCTCAAGCAAAATACCATTTGAGTCATATGACGCATAGTAGCGTATATTAAAAAAAATTCATAGCAAAATAATTATTTAGGATTTCAGGATTAAAACATTTCACACGTCATAAATATACAAAATAACACATTAAAAAGGATACGGTTGACGAAACAGGAAAAAAAAATTCTCAATAACATAGTGTATATAATGACGCACGAGAACTACACTGTGCGCAAACGAAATAAAACATAATATTGATTGTGAAATAAAATCAAAATATATATAAATAAATATGTGTCAGAAAAAATCACGTAACAAAATGACAAGAAATATTATGATAAAAATACTGTGAAGGAAAAATAAAAAAGGATACATTGACAGACTTCTAAAATCATATGGGATATTAAAGCATATATGAAAGGAAATTGTAGGAGGTAAGGAAAATATTTTATACATTTAAAAGCACTAAAATTATTTTTAAAAAATGATAGTTACGTGAGTGCAATTTCTTGAAGGTAAACTCAAAGAAAAATGGCGACCAGTCAGACACTCGAGATGTGATAAATAAATATTTATAGAACATCGTTAAGAATAAGGAACGATATACTATATAAATAAGAACACTTTTATTAGATAGTACTTAAATCTTCGAATTTAAAAAAATAATTACACTTACCTTATTCTGTGTAGACATTATCCAATTTTATATCCAGGGAAAACATACACATGATAGAAAAAACATACCCCGCACACTTCGACATCCATTAAGTGGGTGAAAAAACGATTAGTACGGTGGCCGACACGATAAGAAGAAACCTGTTTGGCGTGATAGTACTGACCAGTCCGTCTTAATCCGAGATTATTGTCACTGTCA